>CM055743.1:10701023-11336023 GCA_029465975.1 Dallia pectoralis
ATGTTTAAATATTTATAATTGTGCATTTTTTATTTATTTTATGTGAAATTAGCCTACATGTTTTCACAAACTCACATATGCAGTCCCCCCATGGAAATTAGATGCCAGTCCAGCAAATTTGTTCTAGCGCTGGTCTCAGCCAGTTTGAACCAGAAGACAGGCCAACTGACAGAGTGAACCAGAAGACAGGCCAACTGACAGAGTGAACCAGAAGACAGGCCAACTGACAGAGTGAACCAGAAGACAGGCCAACTGACAGAGTGAACCAGAAGACAGGCCAACTGACAGAGTGAACCACAAGGCAGACCAACTGACAGAGTGAACCACAAGGCAGGCAAACTGACAGAGTGAACCAAAAGGCAGGCCAACTGACAGAGTGAACCACAAGACAGACCAACTGACAGAGTGAACCACAAGGCAGGCAAACTGACAGAGTGAACCAAAAGGCAGGCCAACTGACAGAGTGAACCACAAGATAGGCCAACTGACAGAGTGAACCACAAGGCAGACAAACTGACAGAGTGAACCACAAGGCAGGCAAACTGACAGAGTGAAACACAAGGCAGACCAACTGACAGAGTGAACCACAAGGCAGGCAAACTGACAGAGTGAAACACAAGGCAGACCAACTGACAGAGTGAACCACAAGGCAGGCAAACTGACAGAGTGAAACACAAGGCAGACCAACTGACAGAGTGAACCACAAGGCAGACCAACTGACAGAGTGAACCAGAAGGCAGGCAAACTGACAGAGTGAACCACAAGACAGACCAACTGACAGAGTGAACCACAAGGCAGGCAAACTGACAGAGTGAACCAGAAGACAGACCAACTGACAGAGTGAACCACAAGGCAGGCCAACTGACAGAGTGAACCACAAGGCAGGCTGTAAAAAGCTTCCTGCATAATTCAATAATATTTTGCTTCAGTATTGTTAGTGTGGGGTATCTCAGAAAGATGGCGGAATACAAGACAGATTGTCAGTGGATTTATTCATTATTCAGACTACTATATATTATTATACTGTAGTATGTACTGTGTACTGTTCATTATTATTCATGTGACTGGCTCAACATGTCTGGAATGAAGGGGTGGCAGAACACCAAAGTAATGGTGGAGTTATGGACTGAGGACCAGTTGATATGTAGTAGCCACAATAGAGACACATTATTATGATGAATGGTGGAGTTATGGACTGAGGACCAGTTGATGTGTAGTAGCCACAATAGAGACACATTATTATGAGGAATGGGTAATGGTGGAGTTACTTACATGTAAGTGTAACCTGACAGGGGGGTGTTTCTCCTCTAGGTTAACTTTGTACGATGTATTCACATTAAATTGAATCAGTCAAGATGGAATTTCAAGTAATTAAAATACGTAACACTGTAATCTTACAGACTGTGCTGATCACTCCGTGTTTTGTACTCTAATTCTGTATTTGTTAGCATACGCACGACAGTGCCTGGAAAATGACATATACTTGACACTTACAGGTCTATTTTATGTGAGACACAATTTGTTGTTGGTGGACCATGCATGAATACTGAGGCCTAAGAACTAGCCACTGTAAAGATGGTTGTAAAAAACAACCTAATTTGTTCATAAAAATCTAGTCAAGAACAATATTTATTGACAATTACATTTCAACGTCTACGTTCGCATAAATGGCCCATTTATAAGAATTTAACATTACTACAAATATAGCACCATGGCTCACAGGAGACACAGGGACCCACACACTGGCACTAGCACACAGGCTGTAAATCAATGGCTGACTCAGGGGAGATCGTGAATAAGATAGCACTTGGGGCTCTACTCTGTTCCCTGGGAATCTCACTCCATCACCTTGCCAAAGCCTCCTTCAGGGTAGAGTTCCCCCTCATTTTAATTCTTTTAATCTGATTGTCTTTTTCCTTTAGTAAACTGCACTTAGTGTGTTCGTCAGTATGTGCGTATGCGCAATGTTGGGAGGCAGTGTTTGTCTTCGGTTGTCCGGGTGACAAAGGTAGAATCTTGCCCGTCTACGGCAACCAGCCGGAATTGTAGGAGATGCCATCTGTCAAATGAACATGTCACTAGCAGATTCTAACATTCACCAATCTACAGTAAGATGGGGGCGCGGTTATAAGCAAATGAAAATGCTGACTTTCAAAGATCTCTAACCCTGTTTCACTTAAAGGCAGAACATTTTACACACAAAATGGGTGGCCAAAAAATAATACGTAGACACTTTTTAGAGCGACACCTGAACCTTCAGATTCAAAACGTGTATACAAATTATTTGTCACAACACTTGAAATTGAGCTCAGATGCGTCCTGTGTCCTTCGATTGTCCTTTAGATGTATTTAGAACTTGATCTGAGTCCACAATTTTCCAACTCAATCAATTGGACGTGATTTGGAAAGGCACACCACTGTATATACAAGTCCCCATAGCCACCTCAGTATCTCTCCCTAAACCTCTAACACAGAATTGTGTATATCTGGTAGCGGTTATAAAACGGCTCAACTATTGAACCTTCCTAGGAGCATTAGGAAATGGAAGGAGTTTGGAACCACTAATCCTAATAATACTACTGTCCGCCCAACCAAACTAAGCACGCAGGTAAGAAGAGCATTTGTCCGGGAGGTGACCGAGAACACAAGGGCCACTCAAACTAAGATCCAGAGTTTGTCTGTAGAGATGGAAGCACTCCATTAATCAGGGCTTTATGGTAGACTGGCTACATGAAAGCCACTGTGCAGAAAAATGCTAATAAAATCTCGGTTCGAAATTAGTCTTAATTAATGTGTGTAAGGTTGAGATAAACCAACAATGCCTTCCATCCATCACCTGAGAGCTTAATTTAAGATGGCGTTCATCGAATACAAAGACATGCTTTCTGTATCAAAGAATATGAACAATAATGTCGAGTTTATTATTGATGTACTCTTTCAAACTTTTAAGATGGTCTCTCGTTTTCCTGAGCGTAAACAAAATGGGAAGTGTGAATGTGTTTATGTGTTCTGTCCGGTTGAGATGTATTTGGCAGCATCGTCGAGTTCCTTGCCTGAGTTGGAATGGCTAAGTGACCTTTAAACTGAGCACTTCCTGATTACTTTGAGTTTGTATGTGCTTATAAAGAAATCGCAAATCTTCAAAGAAATTACAGCAAGAAAACAACACATCCTGAGGAGTGAAGTATGGATTATTTGATATTAAGAAGCCTTTTTCCTCTAGCAATTAGACCTGTCATCTGTTAAAGCACACATTCACTCAGTTCTTAAATTCAATTCAAACTTTATTGTGAGGTATGTAAATGTATTCGGTGCGTTGGCTCCAATTTGGAATAATGAATCCAGCAATCTAGCAGCTAAGACACGCTTGAGAAACGTGCCAGGGAAAGTATAAATTATCATCGGCACATTGTGTCCTTTCAACCCCCGTGTTTGTGTGTGTGTGTGTGTGTGTGTGTGTTGGCATACAACACTAACAGTAAGTGTCCCAGAATGGTTCTGTAGAAATGTCTGTGTCGTCATAATAACAACGAGAATCTTTAAACACGGCCAGAGTGGTCAACACATTCAACAGACACACCCGGTAAACAGAGACAGGAACTAATCAGACCCCCTACAGCCTCCATGTTTTCCAGCTGACAACCTAATCCCTTGGCTACGGTGCTGTGTGACGCGAGATGGGAGGTTCAGATTCTGTGGTGGACATGGTCGGAGTTGTAAAGAGGACAGGTCAGTGCCACTGCTCCCCCGGGGTGCTGAAAAGGGTTGGCACTGGTTGGGCGTAATCCAGTGTTGAAGTGCAGGAGTGAGCCAGGCAGGGCAAGTTATCATGTTGGGTTGGCATTTTAATTACACAAATTAAAACAAAACAACGTAGCAATGAACGGGAAGAGGAATACACAGACATTCACCTATAGTGACAGGTAACATTATATTACTAACAAGCACCTGTGAACCTAACCAGGGAAATTAAATATCCCACTGATTAACTAACCTATGTAACATTATATTAATAACAAGCACCAGTGAACCTAACCAGGGACCTTAAATAGCCCGCTGATTAACTAACCTATGTAACATTATATTAATAACAAGCACCAGTGAACCTAACCAGGGACCTTAAATAGCCCACTGATTAACTAACCTATGTAATATTATATTACTAACAAGCACCAGTGAACCTAACCAGGGACCTTAAATAGCCCACTGATTAACTAACCTATGTAATATTATATTACTAACAAGCACCAGTGAACCTAACCAGGGACCTTAAATAGCCCACTGATTAACCTATGTAACATTATATTAATAACAAGCACCAGTGAACCTAACCAGGGACCTTAAATAGCCCACTGATTAACTAACCTATGTAACATTAGATTAATAACAAGCACCAGTGAACCTAACCAGGGACCTTAAATAGCCCACTGATTAACTAACCTATGTAACATTATATTAATAACAAACACCTGTGAACCTAACCAGGGACCTTAAATAGCCCACTGATTAACTAACCTATGTAACATTATATTAATAACAAGCACTCGTGAATCTAACCAGGGACTTTAAATAGCCCACTGATTAACTAACCTATGTAACATTATATTAATAACAAGCACCAGTGAACCTAACCAGGGACCTTAAATAGCCCACTGATTAACTAACCTATGTAACATTATATTAATAACAAGCATCAGTGAACCTAACCAGGGACCATAAATAGCCCACTGATTAACTAACCTATGTAACATTATATTAATAACAAGCACCTGTGAACCTAACCAGGACCTTATATATCCCACTGATTAACTAATGTGTAAGTAAACACCAAAACCGAAAATAATTTTCTGGCTCTGCATCTCGTTTCCTCTGCAAATTAGGTGATGACGTCATCTGGCGACTTCTAGCTACTTTTAGGACAGCCAATAGCTACATCAATAGCTATCAGTCGGGCAACTTTTAAAATGGTGGATGACGGACAGGTGAAACCATGTGATCGAGGGCTTGCCCTTATTGGCGGATGTTCTTGCAACACTGCTTCTGTACATTTGAATTGACTGTTCTATGTACCATCTATAGGACATGACCAGTATTACCCGTAATGGGATCTTTACCATACAAGGTCAAAAGTTTGTGATATGTGCACTTTCAGACATACTCAACATTGTTCAAATGAGACAAACATCGCTGCTTGACGTGTGTGTGTGCCAAGGCAGATACGCTTTTTAGCATTCTGTCCTTGTCAATGAATAGATTGTGTAACAATCTCTGTCTTATCAGCAATAGTGTTTGTTGTCTGCTCTTTTGTTGGTGATCTTTTGTTTTGTGAATGTCTCCGATCCGCCTGCCCCAGCCCCCTCACAACATGCAGGCTTTACACTGCCATCACTGCAATGCTAAACAGCCTACCGTCAGCATCACCATAGCAACTGTCACTAACGCCATGCTTAATCGGAACATTTAGTGTAGAGTGTTGTGTGTGCGTTAGTTTGTTGTGCTTGTGCCTGTCCATTTGTCTATGTATGTTTGTCAGTTGGTTTGTCTTTTTTACGTTTTCTTTATTTTCGAGCTTAACCCAGGTGACATGTATTACATGTGTAATAATCTCAACAAGGGTGACAAACATTACGTGTAATAATCTTAATATGGTTGACATACATTATGTGTAATAATCTCAACAAGGGTGACAAACATTCCGTGTAATAATCATAACATGGTTGACATACATTATGTGTAATAATCTTAACATGGGTGACATAAATTACGTATAATAATCTTAAACGGGTGACATACATTATGTGTAATAATCTTAACCCGGGTGACATACATTACGTGTAATAATCTTAACATGGGTGACATACATTATGTGTAATAATCTTAACATGGGTGACATAAATTACGTGACATAATCTTAACCCGGGTGACATACATTATGTGACATAATCTTAACCAGGGTGACACACATTAACTGTAATAATCTATAAATAAGCATTGTCAACCATTTTTGATTTCTATAAAAGCTTTTTCTGAGCATGAGCTGCCCTGCTCTAGTGGGGTGGCCAATAGACATGGGATGGCAGAGCAAAGTGATCAGCTTGTGATGGGAAAGACCATGAGGGAGGGGCCATGAGGGAGGGACCATGAGGGAGGAACCATGAGGGAGGTACCATGAGGGAGGGGCCATGAGGGAGGAACCATGAGGGGCCATGAGGCATGGACCATGAGGGAGGGGCCATGAGAGGCAATGAGGGAGGGGCCATGAGAGGCCATGAGGGAGGGGCCATGAGGGAGGGGCCATGAGGGAGGGACCATGAGGGAGGGGCCATGAGGGAGGGACCATGAGGGAGGGACCATGAGGGAGGTACCATGAGGGGCCATGAGGGAGGTACCATGAGGCATGGACCATGAAGGAGGGTCCATGAGGGAGGTACCATGAGGGAGGGGCCATGAGGCATGGACCATGAGGGAGGGGCCATGAGGGAGGGACCATGAGGGAGGGGCCATGAGGGAGGAGCCATGGTATTGGCATTTCCACTCTCAGCTTTTGGACACCAGGTGAAAGTGCAGAAGCCTGTGTGAGAACACAAATGGAGGGCAGACAGGAAGCTTTGGGATTCAGCCGTACACATGAATGAGCAGTTGATATTACAGCGGATGGGTAGTTAAATGTAACTCGTTTCTCATAATTCATGACAGGAATTCCTCAGTGATTCCTGTTTCCTGCAACCTTTTTGAAGAAGTAGGCTAATAGCTACTGTGTGCCTGTGTGTGTTGTATAACCAGTTAGCTTGCCAAAACAATAACTTCAAAGATTTTCCCAAAGGCTTACCTGGCAGATTTATTGCACAACAACAAATATCACTTCCATGTATTATTTGTTATAATTGCAAACTTAACCAAGGAATGAGCAGCGATTGTAGTACAGCACCATCACTAGACATGCACATTCCACTCTAGTAGGATGTGCAATTAAAGGACCGGAACACACATCTCATCAGAATTATTCACACCAAAAAAATAAAACATTAACATGCTTGGAAATAGCAAAATGTGTTTAGCTCACAGAGACGTCTAATTTGGTTTATGCAAGAGAGTTAAGGAAGCGTGTGAAAGGAACTCCTACCTCTGCCATAAACAAGGCCTTTTCGCCCAGAGAACTGCCTACCACTGGAAATGTTCTTTTTTTCAGACCACTCTCTGTAAACCCTAGAGAAAGATCAGCATTTTCTGAAGATCGCAAACCAGTTTATCTGGCACCAACAAAACAAATTCAAAATTGTACTATTTCTTCACTAAAAAACTAAGTGAGAATTTTTTTTAGCTTCTTTGTTAATAAGTAACTATTGTAAAACACAAACTTGGGTGCCTCTATTATAAGCTAAAATTCAGAGAGAGAAGAAATAGTATAGAAAAAGAAAAGAAAGACCGAAAAAATCTGTCTACAAATCTTAGGGGTTATAGGGGTTAGGTGTGGGTTTTTTCCGGAGGTCGTTGAATTTATCCATCTGGAAGTCAGCGAAGCAGAAAATTTAAATTAATTAATGAGAGAAGATGTGATTATGGAAGTCAGATTCGTTAGGGAACCGTATAGTCTTTTTCAGCACACACCATTTTGTACTTAAACACAAGGTCCGTAAACATACATATTGTATTATGGCTCAACTACTATAATTACTTTGTCAGATGACCGATCTAACTGAACCTCAATCATTCTCAAAAGACACTAATGGCTAATCGCTTCGAATGACTAACGACCTGACTGCCGGATAGGAGGATGGTAAAAGACCAGGATATACACGCTGTCTTGACAAATCCAAGAGAAATAGGTCTGAAAATAGAACAGAAAGATGAACGATTGTTTGGTTCTGGCTGTGGAGCTGGACAGAGGAACTTTGTTTTGGCAGGTGTCAGGCTCAGCTGTACAAACAGGAGAAGCCTCCCTGTTGTTCCTCTACTTGCAGTATCCAGGCAACCAGTATCTGAGCTGGACTGTATCATGGCAGAATGGCAGATTTGGCACGTCTGTGTCAAGTGTGGAAATCGTTAGGATGAGCAAGAGAAAATACCATTCAGTTCCTGGTATACTGTTATCTGGCAGTTGACACCTACACTAAATCACCTGGGAATGAATCACTTCCTGGTCACTGACTATTGGTCAAAAGCAAATACTGCACAGCAAAATCACCCATACACTGTGAATGGGTTCAGCACTAGACAGCAACCTTCCAGCCAATCATTCTCTGGCCTGTTGGACGACTTCATGGATTGGATTTGGACAGTTCTACCTCCACCCTCAGCTTTCTGATGGGATCTCGTTAGTCTCCTCCAGACTCTCAGTAGAGGGGACAAAGACCAGACACTCTTCCTGCTGCTGCTATTTATAGGACTGCCCTGGGCATGCCGTGTGTGTGTGTGTGTGTGTGTGTGTGTGTGTGTGTGTGTGTGTGTGTGTGTGTGTGTGTGTGTGTGTGTGTGTGTGTGTGTGTGTGTGTGTGTGTGTGTGTGTGTGTGTGTGTGTGTGTGTGTGTGTGTGTGTGTGTGTGCGTGTGTGCGTGCGTGCGTGCGTGCATGTGGTGTGTGTGTGTGTGTGTCTCTGAATGGTATAAATATACTGCAGATTCAGCTGATTCTGAATTCTTCTCCTTATCTCATCAGGCATGAATAATTGAGAGTAGGAAGGTGATAAGGTGCGATGGGATTGGTTTAGGAGATGAATGGTTCAGGCGGAATGACTTGCCAGTCGGTTCTGATTAGTGACATTAGATAGCGAGGGTTATGGGAAATTGAGAAGAGAAAGGTATGGAGTGTGAGAGCGAGAGAGACTAGTGATGATGATGATAAACTCTTGAAATCATGTGAGGAATTTGGGTACCAATTCATTTAATGTATCTGTTTAAGAAGACCTGACTAGAACACAATGAAGGACGACGATTCTGTCATCAATGATATGTGTCCCATTGTTAATTTGGCAATGACCACCCCGTGTAAAAACAGAATTGCCCACTAGTAGGGGTTTGGCGACGATCAGCTCTGGGCTGCCCTGAATCAACCTGCAAACTCACACAATCATTTGTGAGGCTGTGCGTTAACCTAATGGAATATATCCCTAGTGGCGTTCAACTTAGTGTCCTGGGGTTAGTGTCCCCCTAGGACGCACCAGGGGGGCCTCAGCCAATTGGAAGGAATATGAATATATATATATACAAAAATATATTTAAAAAAAATCTAATGATAATTATTATGTGGATTTTTATAAAAATATCAAGGATGGAGTTTTCACTGGGGATGGAGGCACATGTCCAAGTCACATTTAACGCACTTAAATGCATTTTATTGAGAAATATGTGAAATGTCAGGACGTCGTGCTTTGGGACCTGGCAGAAAACTCAGAGTGTGCAGGCAGGATGAGACAAGAGAAATATACTATTTAAATGTCCTTTAATACAAACCCACCAAACCAGTATGGTTCATTGCAGTGTGTACATAGTTGCTTAATCCCAACCTTTAGAAATCTGCTGTATTTGATGTTATTGACACCTTTTTTCTCAGGCTGCTCGTCTCTATTAGCTCAGCCTCTATTGTCTGACTTTCACAGATCTCATTATCAACATGTAATTAAACATGGCTGGAGACCTGCTGCTGTCATTCCTCTCATTAAAGAGGGAAACTAGCTAGAATCAGACAGCTATTGGCCTTTATTTCTTGCCCTGCATGTTGAATCTGTGTCTTTGAATCACAAGTTTACTCACCATCTCTGGACGTGTCTCTGCAGTGCATTCTGGTACCAGAGATGTCCATGGTTGTATCTAAGTCTATCTAAAGGTCTTAATTGACATCATTTCTCCTGTAGATGACAACCAATTATCAGCGGGCAGCTTTATCGATTAAGCATTTGACTCAGTCAAACATCACATCCTAATTAAAGATGGATTCTGGAGTTTATGGCTAATGGTTGTAGGAAAAATGTATTTAACCTTTATTTAACCAGGTAGGCCGATTGAGGACAAATTTTCATTTGCAACGGCGACCTGTTCAAGATAAGGCAATAAAATGTGCAGGACAACATACAGTTACATAATAATTACACAGAACACAAGAGTGCAAATAGCAATGGGACTCAATAAGGCAACACAGGATCAAGTTATACAGGATGAGGTATATGAATGGATTGGTATGGTTTATGTACAATTGATCAGCACTGATAAGGCAATAACAAATATATATAAAAAATACAATGATTATAGTATAGATTAAAGGGTGTCTAGCAGGTAGGTCATTTGAGTGCATGGATTATATGACAGAGGTTATGGGGGAAAGAGCATTTGCGAATATCAAGAATGATTAAAGAATGTAAACAGGTATGACAGTAGTGCAGGTGAGAGAGGTGCACTGTGTAAAAAAGAGCATGGCATAAGTGAGAAGAAGTTAATGACAGTTAACAGGTACAGAGATCGGACAGGTGTTCAGACAGGAGCAGTTTAAAGGCAACCGGTGAGATGAGGGTTTCAAGTTTTGAGTTTTTTGTAATTCGTTCCAGTCATTGGCGGCTGCAAACTGGAAGGATTGGCTGCCGAATGTTGTGCAGGCTTTTGGTGTGACTAAGGCAATGTACCTACCTGAGCGTAGATTGCAGATGGGTTGAGCTATGGTGACTGGAGAGCTTAGGTACAGCGGGACTATGCCTAGCAGATACTTGAAAATAATTAGGTACAAATGAGTTAAACTTAAATATATATATATAAATATATAAATATATATATATATATACAAAACGTTTGTTATCCAATTTGACTCTCCTTCATTTATAATTTTCTCGCCTCATTGCAGCAACTGAGTTAGACAAAAAAGAATGTATCAGACAAAGGAAAACATTAAATTGGGGCCACAACACATTAATTAAAAAAACATGGGAAGTTTATGATGATGTCAATATGTTCAGATGTCTTTTTGTTCATGTTGTCATGCTGTGGGAAATGTTGAAGACAAGGTCTCCTCCCATCTCCATGGTAACTTCATCCCTTTCAAAATGCACAGCAGTAGGGAGAAAGCGAGACATTTGCCTAAACTGCTACATGCTACAATTAGAAGACTGTATTACGCCACATTATCACTGATGTCACTGATGTGACAGATCACTAATAGCAAACTGAAGGACAAAACTTTAAAAGATATCAATGGAAAATGTTGAATAAAATGCTTTTCTCAGAAAAAGGTTGTTGTGTGGAAAACAACTCGGGTGACTAGCGGTTTCACCCAAAGACATTAGTACTCATCACAATTAGGGTCTGTGTGTGTCAACAGATGGAGTGTGTTCACTAAAAGCCCAATGGAAGTAAACAGAACTAAATGGAAGCAAATAGAATAAAACTTGAAGGCGCCGACCTGAATTTCTCCATTAAATACTTGAGTTTAACGTTAAAAAACACAACAATTTCAGAAGGTTGGAATTTACCCGAAATGTTTGGGTTGGACATGCAGATGTCTTCAGAACATTCTAGTTTTCTGAACAATAACTCTAAGAGCTCTGCATCTGTACCTTAGGTCAACAGACACTGGAAGATGATCAGATGATACATTAGTACATTAGTTTGTGCACGTGTCTGTGTGCACGTGTGTGCACGATTAACGCATACATAGTTGCTTTTCACTAGTAGCTCTACGTAGCAAACTCCTGTCGTGCCTCAAGGGTGTTGTCATGACAACATTGCACGCCAGCTCAGTAGCCCAGCCTCTGAGAGCATGGCGTGATGTACCCATATTGGAAATGGCTGTTCCTGGTTCAAGGAATGATGGGAAAACTGGATGTAAGCAGTAGACAACATCAGGAAGGGCTTGGGGAAAAATATTCATACTCAATTTTACTCCAATAATACATGTATTGTATGTCTTGTGTAGATCTGTGTGGTGTAACTATAAAGTAAACACTTTTAATTACTCTTCTACAAGTAATCTTGATCTGGAGAATCAGGAGTGAGGAACGTTTCAGGCTTGTAGATCAGAGCAGAAGGTGGTTGAGACATCATGTGGATATGATTCTAGTTCACTAAGTAACTGCCATATGAACGTCTTAAGGCTAAAATATTACCATATGCTCAGCTGGCCTGAAGTGTGGGCACATTTTTTGGGGAAAAAGCGTAGGATCAACGAGGCAACTCACATTAAACCTGATGGCTTTTATTTAAAGGTTTACATTGCGTTTTTATATTTGTTTGTTATATATATTTACAGTAAACATTCTTTTTAATGGAGAAACCAAATCCTGACAATAAATGTGGTAACATAAATTATCCAATTATGAGAGATATAGAGTTATTCAGTATGTTGCAGAAAGATCTGGCTGACATGATGCATTGCTCACTGCTCTACGAGGGTGTGGTCAGTACTGGGATTTTCAATGACAACAATGGAGGAGGGATTCTCCAGGAAAAGCCTGCCTAGAGAACGCTACGAACAAATGTGGTTCTGATAATGAAAGGGAGGCCTCACAGGGACACCAGTCTGAGCACTGGAAACCTCGGAGTTCCTTCCTGTTGCAAAGCCCCCTGGGAGAGTCATCTCCAGCTTTGTGTAGCTCCACTGGTAATAGCTTTGTGGTTGCAAACTTAGTGTTCTGGGTTCTATTCCCATAAGAGGCTAATATGAAAATGCATGCACTCACTATGTAAGTTACTCTGGGTAAGAGCTGAATCAAATTTCAAATGTATATTCTATATGGACAATATATATTACAGTGTGGTTGAGGTCAAATATAAAATCTTTAATTCTTGGATACGATATGTTGTGGGTGTTGTGTATGACGTTGTAACTATTGAGGAAACCTTTGGGATAATCAAAAACAGGATGTATATTCCACTACCTAACACCCTGGCCAGGGTTGCAACCAAACATACACACATTTCTAGCCCTATAGCATTAACCCTCTCATTAACCACGTTATCAGTGGTTACACAACCAGAGATCCTGTTGAGATCCTGGAGTCTGAATGTTCTGCGGTGTTCTGAGTATCTGGAATACTTCGCCCACCGACAACATCAGGGGAGTCTTCTGAAATAACTCGGTGTAGGTTAGAACGACCTTGTCTAACCAGTGTCTAACACACGGGTAAGCTCTGTCTCTTGAGTTGTGTGGAAGCTGTGTGGTGTCTGATACGGTGGGATACAAAGACATGGATGAGAGTGTGTTTCCGAGTGGCAGGTGCTGTCAACCTAGTGTGTCACAACCCGTCAACTCAACCCCTCTGACACTGTCTATGTCTCCTGTTCCCTTTTCCTCCTCTCTTTGTCTATCTTTTACGTCTCTTTCTAAGTGTTTGTCGCCCGTTACAGAAGCGTGTGTTCATCAATAGACTCTAATTGCCTTTCGGGACCTTTTAGAGTTTCCTAAAGCTCGTCTAAATGTGGCATGTGCTTTTCAGTTTGTCTCTGCTGCACACAGCCAGCTATCCTCGTAGAGAACCGGCTACGTACCATACAATAATACAGTTATTCCACACGGAGAGAACATAAGAACCGTTCATTATGACAAAATGACCACTGCATTTAATCATAGCATGAGTGCTCACTCGTCAGCCAACGTTTTTAATCACGATCAGTTCATCGGGATGTGCGTTTCGATCTTTTAACTGTTTTGCTTGTATTGTACATTGTAGGTTGACAGAGATCACTGTGTCATTTAGTGTTGACATCCTGGCTGGGATAACGATCAGAGGCTGGAACCCCTATAGGCTATAACTGCCGCCCCAGAATCGTGTCATGTGTCTTGGACTCATCTACGTTGTCTTGTTGAGCAGCCGCTGGTTTTAATGAGCCGATGGCGTCAAGGGACTGTAGAATATCCTGCCAGTGTGTTTAACCTAGTGGCACACACATGTGTCACGCTGGGCGGTTCACGAAAAGGTTGGCTCTGAGGCCCGTTCATTATCAATATTCACTTACACAGACACAAGCACAGCAGAACACATAAAAACAAACAGCGGTCTGCTCTGTGCGCTCGGCTCACATTCACTTGAATGAGACAGATCTCCTGGAGCTACATGAAAACTCATTGCAGACAGACAGGCAGTTTAATCATGTATACTGCCAGAGGGCCCAGAGTCAGTGTGTTTCACCAGCCTGCCGTGATGTTTACTGTCTGCTGTCACAAACAGCAAATGACTCTATGGACATATGTGTGTGTGTGTGTTAATGTACAGCGTTTCAAACAATTCCAGACTGCCGTGCATTGAATGTCTCTCCCAATTACAGAGCTCTTACTAACAACCAATAGCTCTCAACATAGAGCTTAAGTGCAATCGAATGAGATAAAGATATTTATTTAAATAGAATTTGAAGGAAAGACAGACAGATGCAGGTCTAGATAGAAACACACCTACAAAGTGTACAGGACAGAGTAGAGAGACAAATGGAGAATAAGAAAGAGTACATAGTGTGTCTGAGCAAGACTTGAGGAAAAGAGCGTCATGTGTAGAGGGAATTCCAGTTGGATGTCAACAAGAGCAGGAAGTACCGAGTGGAACATTACAGCACACAATAGTACAGACCCAAAACCCTACACAACACAACACTAGACAATACCAAACACTAGACAACAATACAATACAATACACAACACTAGACAACACTACAATACAACACACAACACTAGACAACACCAAACACTACACAACACTAGACAACTCCCAACTCCTGAAAACACTACAATACAATACACAACACTAGACAACACCAAACACTAGACAACACTACAATACAATACACAACACTAGACAACACTACAGCACACAATAGTACAGACCCAAAACTCTACACAACCCTACACTAGACAACACTACAATACAACACACAACACTTGACAACACCAAACACTACACAACACTATACAACACCAAACACCTGAAAACACTACAATACAATACACAACACTAGACAACTCCAAACACCTGAAAACACTACAATACAATACACAACACTAGACAACTCCAAACACCTGACAACACTACAATACAATACACAACACTAGACAACACCAAACACCTGACAACACTACAATACAATACACAACACTAGACAACACCAAACACTAGACAACACTACAATACAATACACAACACTAGACAACACCAAACACTAGACAACACTACAATACAATACACAACACTAGACAACACCAAACACCTGAAAACACTACAATACAATACTGTCTGCTCTATACTTTACTATCCTCCAGGTCGCACAGGCTCATTCAACACCACCCCCGGGGAGGATAGAATAGAGACTAGAAGAGAAACTGATAGGATAATTATTCAACTCTGCTGTGATGCTATAGCAACAGTGTGCTATGTCTCATTGGTTGTAGATAAGGCAATTTGGCTGGCCATCACTGCCTCTCCTGTGAGACGGACCTTGTAAAATGATTGAGACCGTTGTCAAGCCACTGCTGCCAATCACCTCCTAACCGCTAGTCTTCTTGCCATATTTTGGCATGCTAATATTTTATCAAGCAGTACAGTGTAACCGTGCATCTGTCCAAGCATCTGTGTGTTCTACGATACTTGTAATCCACCAAAATGTTATAAAATATAACAACAATTAGGTTAGGTTTGTGGTTAGATAATGTTAACTGATATTGGTTAATAGTTACGGTAAGTTAATATGTTAGTAAGAAATTTTACAGAAATGTTTTTCCCTGCAGTGCTGCTGGCTAAACATTAACACTTAGACCAGCGTTCACTCAATGGGAAGAGGCATTTGTCAATAAGTGGGCCATGAATAAATAACAGTTTCAAGTCAGTCCCTCTGCGTTAAGCTGAGCTCCCAACCAAACACCCCAAAAATGATGTTGGAATGTTGATTGAAACCAGGAATGCCTTAATTATCGTGGCTGTATGGTATCTGATAATGCATTTTAGTTTTTTGTTGGACTACTGTACAATTTCTTTGTCCTCAATACGTTTTAATCCAGTTATGTGAAATATGTGCAAAAATCTGTGCCGAATAAAATTTGAACTCGCCGTAACAATGTTTGTTCTTCCATGCATGGGAGACCATCTGTCAGGTATCTTCTCCTGTCATCTCCACTGATGCTTTCTCAGACAACGCACCCGGAAATGTACTCGCTGTATTTTACTATAAATCGCTCTTGTTGAAAGTATCTGCTAGATTCTGTATATCGATGGTCTTGATAATGTCTTTGATAATGTCCCTAATGACCTCTAATGGGCCTGTGTTAATTTAGTGCTCTAAACAAGGAATAGGGTTTCATTTGGGATACAGGATGTCTCTTTGTGCATCCTCTCTTTTGAATCCGCCTGATTGTAATCTGTCTGTCTTTACTCTAGATCCTAGCCATCATCTCCATTCTTTTCATCGTGCTGTCAACCATCGCCCTGTCTCTCAACACCTTACCCGAGCTGCAGGACACGGACGAGTTTGGCCACGCCTCAGACAACCCCCAGCTGGCTCACGTAGAGGCGGTCTGCATAGCTTGGTTCACAATGGAGTATCTTCTCCGCTTCCTCTCGTCCCCGACCAAATGGAAGTTCATTAAAGGTGAACACGTCTATTTCTAGTATTGGTTTCTGATGCGTTAGCTTAAATGTCCATCATTGTGTATTTATTTTATGTGCATTTTCTAAGTGGTCCAAATGAAGGCCCCCATATCTTATGTTTAAGGTCCCCTGAACGTGATCGACCTTCTGGCCATCCTTCCCTATTACGTCACGATCTTCCTGACGGAGTCCAACAAGAGCGTTCTGCAGTTCCAGAATGTCCGCAGGGTGGTGCAGATCTTCCGGATCATGCGTATTCTGAGGATTCTGAAGCTGGCCCGTCACTCCACCGGGCTCCAGTCTCTTGGTTTCACCCTGAAGAGGAGTTACAATGAGCTCGGCCTGCTCATCCTCTTCCTGGCCATGGGCATCATGATCTTCTCCAGCCTCGTGTTCTTCGCCGAAAAAGACGAGGACGACACCAAGTTCAAAAGTATCCCGGCGTCCTTCTGGTGGGCCACCATCACAATGACCACAGTGGGTTACGGCGACATCTATCCAAAGACTCTACTGGGCAAAATAGTGGGCGGTCTGTGTTGTATCGCAGGCGTGCTGGTGATCGCCTTGCCCATCCCAATCATAGTCAACAACTTCTCTGAGTTCTACAAGGAGCAGAAGCGCCAGGAGAAGGCTGTGAAGCGGAGGGAGGCGCTGGAGAGGGCAAAACGCAACGGCAGCATTGTGTCAATGAACATGAAGGAGGCGTTCGCCCGGAGCGCCGAGTTGATGGACGTGGTTGTGGAGAAGAGCGAGAGGCTGCTGCTGCAAGACAACCACCTCTCGCCCCGACACTGGAAGTGGACGCCCAAGCGTGCTGCCACCGCCTCCGAGACCAGCTCAGCCCACTCCTTCAACCCCGTGGAGTCCCAGACAGGTTCTCCCGTTAAAGCCCGGGCTTCCAGCCCGCAGCGACTCAACCCTCAGAAGCTGGAGGAGATGTATAACCAGATGGCCAAGACTCAATCCCAGCCCAACCTTAATGCCAAAGACAAGAGCACCAGGACGGGCAGACAGAGAGATAGGGATGAGATTGAGCTGGAGGCCCTTCCCGGGGGCCAGGGCAATCCAATGCTAGAGGGTCGAGAGGTGGTGGGGGACATGAAAAGCCTGTCTAGTATTGACAGCTACATTAGCTGTGCTGCAGACTTTCTGGAGAATCCACGTAGTGTCTACCCCCATAGTCCAGCTTCTGGCCTGGCCCTCCTTGCCCACGAGACCAGCCGCTTTTCTCACTTCAGCCAAGCCACAGCCCTGCCTGGGCGGGTTAGCATCAACCCCGGCCTCCAGACCACCGCGGAGCATGAAACCGTGTTCACTCCACAGTCTGCTACCAAACAGCCCGGCTCTGACAGCACCCCCAACTTCAACAACCCTTCGAAGGGCGGAAGCCGCACCTACAAGGCGAATCACCAGAGCAACGGGAGGGAGGTGGGACCGGGGCTGGGGTGTTCACCCAGCAGTGGAGGGCCTCTCTCAGGCAGCTCCGTCCTGTCCGACCGCTCCGTCCTTAGCCCGGAGACATCGATCTACACTACGGCAAGCAGTCGGACTCCACCCAAGTCCCCCGACAGCTCCACCCTGACAACGGCGCTGACCTCCACACCGGCTGTCTTTACCTTCCACGACTCCTCCATCAGTAAGTACATTGACGCCGACACGGACGACGACGAGCACCAGCGAGACGTGTCGGACGCCACCAGCCCATCGGAGTGCCTGCTGGCAGGCTCCAGCGCTCCCAAACGCAGCAGGAATGTCAGCAGTGGCTACAATCAGAGAAGCATCAACCACTTGGCATCAAGCACAACACAGCGAATGCTGGGGCAGAACTGTCTGTTCCCTGGACTGGATGGGGGGATGCGGGGGAGCATGGGAGGCCACATGAAGAACCATGTGGTTCCTGAGCTGCCCCGCAAGCCCAAAGGAGACAGAGGACGGACAAACACCCAGGATGAGAGCCTCTGAGGTGCAGAGATCGGGACCCGATAAAGGATGGCGTGACCAGCGCTAAGGGAGCTGGAACAAGGACGACGCCTGGGACATCCGGAGAGACACAGACAAGCTGCTGTGAGGAAGGCAGAGAAAAAGCAAGTGAGAGAGAGTGTGAAAGAGAGAGAGAGAAACAGGAATAAAGGAAAAGAGGAACAGAACAGTCACTGTGACAATCTTTTGACAAACTGACAAAAAAGGCTATGGAGTGATCCAGCGCAGCTTTTGAGCTGTGGTATTGAATACTCTGGAAAATACATGACTCTGGTTCCTCTCCCTCGCTGTATCCCTTTCTATTAGCCACAGCACACTATGTACCACTAGAACTGTGCAGAGCACCCCTGAAGGAACCAACAGGGACACGTGAAAGCAGGTCAAAGCTGAGCAAGCTGGGAAGGGACACGGTCTGTAGATTGCGTAGAGCTTTTGTGCTGTGGCGGTTCAGTTCAATTCAGTGGGGAAAGCTGCTGATTGGCTGAGAAAACCGAGGCAGGTAACAGCGAGGTGGTCATGTTCATGTTTGGAGCAGTAAGGTAGACAGAAAGTGGGCCACTGTTGTCTCCTACAGATCTATGTACCCAGCTGACCACTGTCCCATTCCACCCTGACCTTCAGCCCAGCTCACACTGTTGTAGACTAGGGGAGTACAGAGGAAGCGTTTTGGTGAACACCAATAGGCAACTTACTAGTGCAACCCTAGCCCCAAATCTGGCCTTAGTCATATGTATGTGTGTGGATGTTTTGGAGTGTCTCTGTGTGTGCCTGTTTAGGTGTGTTAGGCATGCACATGTTTAACCGCTAATTTATGTATCCACACTTTGAGATTGTCTTATCTGATTAATTTATTTTTATAGAGATTAAAGAGTTTACCTATAGAGACTGTATCTGTCATTTGCCAGTCTGTCGTGTCATGGCAATTATCTGTTTGAACACTTCTATATGATATATTTCTTCTTGTCGGTAACAAAATACAGTTATTGGGGAGGTTAGCGAGAACCGTAGTCTGTCGGAAACGCTCTTGTCTTTGGCACAGTTTATAACGTGGTCAGCATTGAGTACTACATTTGATCTTAACTTGTGTCTCTTGATTGTAACTTGTACGATGTTTTCATATTTTGTTTTATCGTTATGTTATTTTGTTTTCAAATGTTTCTAAAGAAACACATGTTTTTCTGGCATCAGTTCGTCAGACACTTTAAACAATACAAACACACATTTAGCAGCACATTTAGAAGCACATTTAGCAGCACATTTAGGAGCAATCTGCTCAAAGGCATTCATGTACCCAATAGCCTGTTTCTTGCTTCTAGCCATCACTAGAAGGAAGCGTTCTTTAGAAATACTTCCCGAGATATGCAAAGAAAATTGTACCCATTTCTTTCTATGATATTTTATAAATTGTGTTAAAATGATTTGTAAATATACAGTATCTCACAAAAGTGAGTACACCCCACACATTTTTGTAAATATTTGATTATTTGATTAAAGTAGTGAGTGTACAGCTTATAAAACAGTGTAAATTTGCTGTCCCCTTAAAATAACTCAAAACACAGCTATTAATGTCTAAATCGCTGGCAACAAAAGTGAGAACACCCCTAAAAGAAAATGTCCAAATTAGGCCCAAAGTGTCAATATTTTGTGTGGCCACCATCCTTTTCCAGCACTGCCTTAACCCTCATGGGCATGGAGTTCACCAGAGCTTCACAGGTTGCCACTGGAGTCCTCTTCCACTCCTCCATGACGACATCACAGAGCTGGTGTTTGTTAGAGACCTTGCGCTCCTCCACCTTCTGTTTGAGGATGCGCCAGAGATGTTTGGATGCCCCACAGGGTTTAGGTCTGGAGACATGCTTGACCAGTCAATCACCTTTACCCGTAGCTTCTTTAGCAAGGCAGTAGTGATCTTGGAGGTGTGTTTAGGTTTTCATTATCATGTTGGAATACTGCCCTGCGGCCCAGTCTCCAAAGGGAGGGTATCATGCTCTGCTTCAGAATGTCACAGACAGTACATGTTGGCATTCATGGTTCCTTCAATAAATTGTAGCACCCCAGTGCCGGTAGCAGTCATGCAGCCCCAGACCATGACACTCCCACCACTGTGCTTGATTGTAGGCAAGACACACTAGTCTTTGTACTCCTCACCAGGTTGCCGCCATACACGCATGACACCATCTGAACCAAATATGTTTATCTTGGTCTCATCGGACCACAAGACATGGTTCCAGTAATCCAAGTCCTTAGTCTGCTTGTCTTCAAAAAACTGTTGCGGCTTCCTTGTGCATCATCTTTAGACGTTTCAGGGTCTTGGCAATCTTCTTATAGCCTAGGCCGTCTTCATTAAGAGCAGGGGAGGGCAAGCTTTTCAGCTCAAGGGCCACATCAGGGCTTTGAAATTAAATGGAGGGCCACATTTGTTTGGTATTTTCTTAATTATAAATGATTTGTGGGCCAGAAAGCACAATATTTAAATGTATAGACCTTACATTAATACTGTGGGTGTGTTAATACATTTTACTGTTTATTCAGATTCAGATACATGACAATTGGACTTGCTAGGTATTTTGTAGTCCCCTCATAACTGTTTTAATACCTACCTACTGGGATGGAATTGCCTCAAGGGCCAGTTTCGAGTTTGCCCACCCCTGATCTAGAGCAACAATTTTTTTTTTTCAGATCCTCAGAGAGTTATTTGCCATTAGGTGCCATGTTGAACTTCCAGTGACCAGTATGAGTGTGAGAGCAATAACACACAATTTAACACACATGCTCCCGATCCACACCTGAGACCTTGTAACACTAACGAGCCACATGACACCAGGGACTAAATTGGGCCCAATTTGGGCATTTTCACTTAGGGTTGTCGTCATTTTTTATTCCAGGTTCAGACTGTGTGTTGAGTTATTTTGTAGGGGACAGTATTATCAAATATTTACAAAAATGGGAGGGGTGTACTAACGTTTGTGAGGTACTGTATATATTTCCACATTTAGACATTGTAAATTATTCATAAAGCCTTCTAAACATCATCACTGTTTTCTTTAAAAAAAGTGAAAAGACAAAGATTGATCTATTTCAAACTGTGGATGGAATATGTGTATAGAAATAGAAGCAATGTGAATCGTCGTAGTTAAGGTATCGGCACTTAATTCCTTGAGTCAGCAAAACAGAAAATTCTGCTTTTTCGTCCCAGAGTAAGACTCAGAACCCTAAGTGCGTTGGTATGTCTCGTAGGATGACAGTGTCTGGTGAATGACAGAGACAGAGAACATGTAATCCTTCTTGGGGTTGTCATAGAAGTTAAAGATTATTCTATAATGAACATTACGTGTTACCCATGAAACCTGGTTCCAGGATTAAATAGCATGTATTTCTATTTGCATCTGCATTCATTCAAATAGACAGACAGACAGGCAGACAGAAAGACAACCAGACAGATGCAATGAAAGGCCAGCTGATACACAGGTATTATGTGGTGGACAACATCTTCAAGATAGCTCCAGCCCAGTTTCCATAGTAACAGGCTGCTCCTGGCAAGGCTGATTCCAGAGCTACATAGCCTTGCTAATTGGGAGGGTTCATACGACGATATCACAATGCATGCATTCTCACATGTTTACCCGGTTTGCACAATTTCAATGACATCGTAGTTATTGCACAGCTATGTGCATTGATAAACAGGGGAAAAGCAAACGTTGTCCTCCTCAAATGACACAGACCTCTAAGGTAAGACTCATCCCTCACTCAAGTTCTGCCAAACGAGTGTTGTCAGAGATTTAGTGCAATGATTCAAGCTAAAAGACCACAGCGCCCCCTAGGGTTAGCAGTGTACCTGATTAAATGTCAGATCGCAATGGCAAGAAAACCCATTCACCAACATATACTGTTTGAGACATGCCCAGACACTTATGTGCCAATGGAGACAGATCTATAGCCTCTTGAATTTTATTATATAGGACAATATGCAGTACTTCCTGTAGCCCATTCAACATGGCTTGTTATGTAATGTGGATGAAGACACACTGCAATCCTGATCTGAGGTAAAAAAATAAAATGCTTTCTGAATACGACACATTACAGGGATTAGACTGCACTAAAGATGTTTATAACTACAAAGTCTGACCCTTGACCCTGTCCACATCACAATGACCCTATCTTTGTCCTTTGCTTTTTCTCTTGTTTTCTCTGAGCAAGAGACCCCAGCCTCTCCAGAGAGTCCTATGTATCGCTCATCATCTGAGCTGGAGCTGAGATGTGACGGGAATAGCAATGACCGCCAGTGTCAGATCCCCTGAATCAGAGATTGTGTGTTTTCATTGTGTTTAAAGTGATTGTTGCTCAGCCACACAAATAGCTGGTGATTACAGATGTGAGGCTACTTACTGGAGGAAGATGAGCTGCTTTCAATATGTGTGTGTGTGCACAAGACACATCTGTTTTACAGAGGGAGTTGTTTTCATCTGGGGGGCGGGGAGGTTGTATATAACTACCGATTCTGTGATCATGTAACAGTGTCTACTGGTGTTACTACTGGTCATGTGATCATGTAACAGTGACCACTGGTTCTGTGATTATATAACAGTGACTACTGGTCCTGTGATCATATAACAGTGACTACTGGTCCTGTCATCGTATAACAGTGACTACTGGTCACACCAGTAGTCCCACCAGTAGTCACTGTTATACGACTACTGGTGTGACTACTGGTCATGTGATCATGTAACAGTGACCACTGGTTCTGTGATCATATAACAGTGACCACTGGTGTGACTACTGGTCATGTGATCATGAAACAGTGACCACTGGTTCTGTGATCATGTAACAGTGACTACTGGTCCTGTCATCGTGTGAGTGTGACTATTGGTGTGACTACTGGTCCTGTCATCATGTAACAGTGACTACTGGTCCTGTGATCATGCAATATTTAACTTCTCATACTACCCCTTTATGCAGCTGATTCAGTGCTTAAGCCTGTGTGTGTTCGTTAGTGAGTGTGTGTTAGTGAGTGTGTATAGGTGAGTGTGTGTTAGTGAGTGTGTGTGTTAGGGAGTGTGTGTGTTAGTGTGTCTGTTGGGGAGTGTGTGTGTGTTAGTGAGTGTGTATTAGTGAGTGTGTGTTAGTGAGTGTGTGTGTTTTGGGGAGTGTGTGTGTTAGTGAGTGTGTGTGTTAGCGAGTGTGTGTGTTAGTGTGTGTGTGTTTGCAACGGATAACCAGAAAGATAACTGGTAGGAAGTTAATTTGCACAGAAGAGATAATTAGGCTTCCACTTTGTGAGACAATGGTAGCATGGGTGATTTAAACTGATGGGCGTAAATCCAATGTCACTGTTTTATGGTCACCGTGTTCACATGTTTGAAATAGTCCTTATCGTTATTCGTTTGGCTGCCGTTAGAACTAGGCTACATTGACACGGCAGCATTCTGGCATTGAGCAGAATCTATTAGAATGAGCCGCTGTTCCCTATGCTGTCCTCTATTTCACATTACCATGCATCAGTACTCCTACCTATAGTAAACATTGTGGGAGTCAGGGACCGTTTTGTCATGGCAACAATCTCTTTCAAAAATGATGACAATCAATTCCTTATGAATAGAAATGAAATACATTGTAGCAGATAACATCATATGGAGTCACACAGACAGGATAAATCTCATATCGTGGCGGAAAATAATGTACATGTACGCATACAGGAAGTGTTTATTGATAGCCTTCACACTGTTCTTGTTTTGCTAGCAGGGACATTTTCTGGACAATTTTCGGACAAGGAGGAAATGCGTTTACAACTATACTGTGACGACTGCCCAGTATGTATACAAACATTCTGAAAGGGCACTTTACACGCCATTCCTCTCCACCATCACTGAGTGAGTTAACCAACATTTAAACATCCTGTAGTGTTCAAGAGCTTTAACTTTTACTGTGGTGCGGAGTAATGGGTTTACGCTATCAAAAGAGTTGTACATTTTGTGTTTTAAAGAAAAAGCACAATCAAGTGACATTATCTCCTCTTTTTTGATATGATATGAAAAATACAATTTAGGAATGAGCCAAATGATATTGAGGTGTACATTTTCATTTGATTTGAAATGCTTTGGTAGATATCAATTTAATAAAAAAATGGAATATAACTTAAATAAATAGAATTGACCCACAACATTGCCGAATTCACAAGTCATGTAACGTACATCAATTTCTGGGAACTAGAGAAAAAGGAAAACATTTGGGCAAACTCTCTGACTTTGCCCACCTCTTCTACTTTTGTCTGTAGGTCTCCAGGCTACCGTTTGTTTTGTAATATTTCTACCTGTTGACTTTCTTAAGCTGTAAGTTGTTTCTGTATAAATGTTCTGTTGTTCGATCGATGCATGTTGTAACTCTGGAGCCGTGGCTGTGTGTGAAGAACACGCACAACATCAGTTTTCCTGTCCTGTAAAAACTGTCTCAATGTCCGAAGATCTTTCTATTTCTTTTCAAGAGGCAAAATTCCCCATGGATGACTGAAAATGAAATAAAATAAAATAATTTCATGTTTTGAGGTTTTTTTTCATTATTGCCATCCAGTGTGTTTCAGAATGAAGAAGAAAAAGTTGCGCACTCTTGGAAAAGATGTCGATGTAAAATATTGTTTTAGATGTTTTAACGGGCATATAGGAAAATTACATCAAAAAATGAACATAACTGCCTTCAAATAAAAGACCTGTGTCCACATATGCATGAATAGATAACTCAAAGCTTTACACTATGGTAACCCAGGGTGATATGGAGAGAGGAAGATGTCCAGGATAATACAAAAAGGAATCTGTCCATCTTTATATGAAAAGGAAGCTGTGGAATGTGGGACAAGAGCATGAGTCTAGTCTCCCAACACGTTTCCACACACCACGACACCTCGGGTTCCCCACCGCCTGCCATTGGAGAGAATGCTTGCCACTGAGAGGAGGAGGGACAAGGAAATAAAAGAGGGATTCAGAAGACAGTAATGTTGCTTTTCCACTGCAGGTTTGTCTTGTTTCCTATCATGAAAATCATGGTTCTGTCCTTTTTTGTTCATTTTCCCATGGCACGGCACAAACTGCAACCTGTTTCAACGATTGTGAGGCCACATGAAAGTGTGAGAGACTCAGAGAGAGAGCGAGCGAGCGAGAGAGAGAGAGAGAGAGGGAGAGGTGCATGGAGAAAAAGAGAAAAACAACTAAAGACTAAACTTTTTAGCGGAAGTTATTGTACCAGAATGCATTGCTCCATCACACACGGCTGTTTAAGCAACTCCGCCAATTCTTCCACGCACCAAATTAACTTATCTAGAATATCATTTTACACCAACTAATTTATTGGTCAGTTACAGGGTTGGGTAAAAACACGTTATAAGTAACACAAATGGGTAACAAAGAACTACTTCTGTAGTTACTAGAATAGAGAGTAGACTCACTACACTATGAAGTGTTTTTTAAATAACGTAACATTTCACCTACTGTTTCGTTACAATTTTGTGTTCATTCATTTGTCTGTATATATTTACTTGTTAGTTATTGATTGAGGTTGGGGATGTGGTGACCCCATCTGCTCGTTTAAGTCTGAAAACACAGACGTGGCTCTGGTCAATAGGGGGACTTTGACGTGGGAAATTCCAAAACAATGGCCAAAATCACACAACATGTTTAAATTTAAATGTAAGAGGTCTTTGTATCTCCAAATACACAATCATCTTTACTTTACACCAATCAGTGCTGCAGTTCTCAATAGTACTCTACAGTACACTCCTGGTCAGTTGTCAGGAGGCAGCCGGCATGCAATAGCTAGTCCAGCACTTATAAAATTTGACTAATGACATTATTTTGCCAGATTTAATCCCAGCCAGCAAGGTGAGTATCATTTTTTGTTTAGCATAGTAGTTAACTATAATTGCTCCAGTATGTCACTTTGGATGAGGGTGTTTGCTAGATGACTTAAACAAAAAATGTTACCTTTTCAATAAAATGACCTTACTACTGTATAATAGCTGCCAATTCAACGGTTACGGTTAGAGTTATATCGGGAGCATCCTTAAATTCTGAAGTTGACTAGATGATGCGTCAGAATTGACAGGACAGCAACGCCTTTCAAGCGCATTCCAGGGCATCTTTGTCACGTGTGCACCACCTTGTGTTGGGAGTCTGAATCTCTCCGAACAAGAAGAGCAACATAGTATGTAAACTCATTCATTATCTGCATTACATATCTATCCTCTCCTCTATGTGTGAGCTGTCTTACCTCTCATCCTCTCCGTCTCCAGAGCAGTGGCTCTTCCCGGCTGCCAGCGCCGGAGGCTGGCACTCCACACACACCTGATGCCCTTCCCTCAGGTATTGCATCCAGCGGGTGTGTGGTACCACACTACGCTGGCACCCAGGGGAGAGGGATGTCAGCTGGAACTGCACACAGTACCTGAATGAGCAGAGAGACACAGTTTTTGTTTTAGAGACAAAAATATATTTCCACTTTTTCCCCTAAAACTTACTTTAAATCTTATTCCTAACTACAAAACTGAGGGTTAATAGTCAAAAAAAAATATTAGAGACACTGAATAACATCATTCTGAACAACAAAATTATTTTGCCAAGACAAGTAACATCTACAATCACCAGATCTCAACCAAAAAGAGCATCTTTGGGATGTAGTGGAACGGGAGCATCGTGCCCTGGATGTGCATCCCACAAATCTCCATCAACTGCAAGATGCTATCCTATCAATATGGGCCAACATTTCTAAAGAATGCTTTCAGCACTTTGTTGAATCAATGCCACATAGAATTAAGGCAGTTCTGAAGGCGAAAGGGAGTCAAACACAGTATTAGTATGGTGTTCCTAATAATCCTTTAGGTGAGTATATGTGCATATAATAAAAATGGTAGCAAGTGTAAAAATTATGAATATGGACTGACACCATAATGATACAGCAAGACCTCGAAAACATCCACTTATATATAATAAGAATATACTTTTTATAAAATATAAGTGCAGCAGAGCATATGAATTAGTTTTTTAGATCCTTGTGGGGACATTGAATCTAACCCTAACCCAGAAAGACCTAAATCTAACCTGTACCGTAATCATAACCAAACTCTAACCTCAATAGTCTCACATAAACCTAAAAGTAACACAAATTTTAAGACATTAAGTCAAACCAGCAGCTGCACGTCTTATATCTTTATGATGATAACAGCAATGTTATATAAAGTTAGATACAAGAAAACACCTAAACAGGATCACTCACCCTGACATGTAATCATCATTATTTTCTGTGATATCTCTCTTTTTTCTGGCATTGCCGTAGCCACCGGTAGTGGTAGTGATGAGAGCTGGGACTGCAAGGACAACCATGAAAAAAGCACCTTATTTTTCCTTTATTCAAGCAGAACATGTGACCCTTATTTGAAGAAGTCATACAAGACAACACACTTCTTCCTGACAAGCGGTGCCAACCAATGAGGTCCCGTTCCAGGTTTTCAGCCAACATTGCATAAAAAATGTTTTGTATTTCTATTTGTTCTAGAGTCTTAGGTTTTAGCTCAAGATGCATCCAGTATAACATACTAGAGTCGACAATAACTTTTGAACAACAGATGGGAAATGATTCCCCAATAATCATAGTCACCTTAGTAAAAAATGTGTTTAAATTCCATCAGAGCAGATTACTGGTAGCCAATTACAGCCAAGACTGTTTCTCGAGTATTGATGAACTACCTGAATGTGTCATTCTCTAATATGTATAAGTCAGGGGCCCATTACCAGTGACCTTTAGTCCTGTTCCAATGTCATCTGCGTTTGATCATCCAAGTTTCTCATTTGTAGAACTAGTTGCAGTTCTGCGGCATCAGCAATTGTGTGAACGAAAAAAGGCTCAAAATGTGCAGAAACAATTAACTTATCTGAAACTCGTTTTAGGTATTCGAATTACAATGAAGATACTTGTATAGAGTAAAAGGGATTGAGAAGAAGGAAGGCACCCACTACATGTTCCATGCCATACCCTGTGGATGGTGGTTAAATGGAGACAATTCCCTCATACATCTGGACAATTACTCAAAGCACAGCTTCAAACTATGCAATAAATAACTATTTAGGGAAGAAGCAGTCTGCTATTCTGTCTATAATGGCCTGGCCAGCACAGTCACTGGATCACACCCCTATTGAGCTGTTGTGTGGTGCCCATCAAGGCAATCCAAATAGCGGAAGGTGCTTCGGGAAGAATGTGGTGAAATTTCTTCGGATTGCCTCAAAAATGAAAAATTAGATCGCACAAGTTCTGCAAAGCTGTAATTGCAGCAAATGGAGAATTCTCTGACCAAAAGATTGAAGAACACACATTTTTTTGTTACAATAAAAAAACATTATTTCTATCCTTGTCAATCACTATATTTCCTATTCATTTTGCTATCATTCCTATTCAAACTAATTTAATGTATGTTTTCATGGACAACAAAAAATGTTAAGGTGACACAGAAACTTTTCAATGGTAGCATATAGTTTGCTATTGGAAACCCGAAACACAATAAAACCTAAATGGGAAATGGCAAAGTCACTAATACGCAACTTTTGATGAGGGAAAATGGGTTCTAAAAAGGCATTCATGGGAGTCTCCAAAAAATACCCACCATGGTCTAGAGTGGTCCAGTGATCTAAGTTGCGGCTGCCTCTGGTGCACATGTACTGCTGCAGCATGGGTTCGACTCCAGCCCACTGCTCTTTCAGCCAAAACTCTCTAGCTTTCCCCATGGTCCTATCGAATAAAGCATAAATATGCCTGGAAATATATGTATATATAAAAAAGATACCCACCATGAAGAGCCGAAACATTTGCCCCAGAAATGGCAAACATAAGCCCCTAAGTATATATTGTAAATGCCCATAACAGCTTACCCAGTGACTTGCTGCAGTGTCCATGGTGCGCCTGGTACTCTGCACATCCAGCGTGCTCCTCAACGTGTGGACACACTTTCCCCCCGTTGTGGGGCACCTGGAGGATCTGCCTGTTTCTTATCCTAATTGTGGCCCTGCAGGGCTCAACACAACCAGACCAAGCTGTCCAGTCACTGACCACACAGGACACGGCTAGAAGGGAGGACAGGGACAGGAAGGGGGAAGAGAGGAAGGGGGGGGACAGGGACAAGAAGGGAGAGGACAGGAAGGGGGAGTACAGGGACAAGAA
Organism: Dallia pectoralis; assembly: GCA_029465975.1. NCBI lineage: Eukaryota > Metazoa > Chordata > Actinopteri > Esociformes > Umbridae > Dallia > Dallia pectoralis. Next base: position 10,730,740 of record CM055743.1, read on the forward strand.
GGGAGAGGAAAGGAAGGGGGAGTACAGGGACAAGAAGGGAGAGGACAGGAAGGGGGAGTACAGGGACAAGAAGGGAGAGGAAAGGAAGGGGGAGTACAGGGACAAGAAGGGAGAGGACAGGAAGGGGGAGGACAGGGACAAGAAGGGAGAGGACAGGAAGGGGGAGTACAGGGACAAGAAGGGAGAGGACAGGAAGTGGGAGTACAGGGGCAAGAAGGGAGAGGACAGGAAGGGGGAGTACAGGGGCAAGAAGGGAGAGGGCAGGAAGGGGGAGGACAGGGACAAGAAGGGGGAGGACAGGGGCAAGAAGGGAGAGGACAGGAAGGGGGAGTACAGGGACAAGAAGGGAGAGGAAAGGAAGGGGGAGTACAGGGACAAGAAGGGAGAGGACAGGAAGGGGGAGGACAGGGACAAGAAGGGAGAGGACAGGAAGGGGGAGTACAGGGACAAGAAGGGAGAGGACAGGAAGTGGGAGTACACGGGCAAGAAGGGAGAGGACAGGAAGGGGGAGTACAGGGGCAAGAAGGGAGAGGGCAGGAAGGGGGAGGACAGGGACAAGAAGGGGGAGGACAGGAAGGGGGAGGACAGGTACAAGAAGGGAGAAGACAGGAAGGGGGAGTACAGGGGCAAGAAGGGAGAGGACAGGAAGGGGGAGGACAGGGACAAGAAGGGAGAGGAGAGGAAGGGAGAGTACAGGGGCAAGAAGGGAGAAGACAGGAAGGGGGAGGACAGGGACAAGAAGGGAGAAGACAGGAAGGGGGAGGACAGATACAAGAAGGGAGAGGACATGAAGGGGGAGGACAGGTACAAGAAGGGAGAAGACAGGAAGAGGGAGGACAGGTACAAGAAGGGGGAGGACAGGAAGGGGGAGTACAGGGACAAGACAGGAAGGGGGAGGACAGGTATAAGAAGGGGAGGACAGGTAGGAGAGGACAGGGACAAGAAGGGGGAGGGCAGGTACAATATAATTCACTTTCCCCCCCTAATAGTCATAAAATGAATACCAACAAATATCTACAATCTGTAGATTTTCATCATTCAGATTAATCGTCAATTATTGCCTTTAGTTCATAAATCACTATCTTGTCAATTCAACCGATCATTGTGGCTTCAAAGTTTTTAATTCACAGTTTATTATGAGAAGCTTGTAAAGTTCTCATACATTTTATTCATCACAATTCAGTATTTGCAATATTTTTTTATTCACTTTTTTCTAGAAGCTGAAATTAGCATTATGTATAATAATATTCGCCATATTCGACGTAACACATAAAATGTGTCAAACTTCTCACCTGGGCAGGCGAGTTCATAATCGTGACAGCAGTCCAAAGTAGAGACACAAGCCTGGTCGCAATAGCAGGTACCATATGAACGGTCAGCTCTCCATCCCTTACTTACGCAGGTGGGGTCACGGCCAGTGCAGCAAAACCCTGCATCCTGACATCCTGCATCACACGGTACGACCAGGAAAACCAGCAGTCCGAGACAAGTGTAGACCCAGCGGGCGGTATCCGTGTAGTTCAACAGGGGCATGGTTATGGTGCAGAACACTTCTGTGTTGCTTAGTACCTCCGGTCAAGCTACCGGGCAAATGAACATGCTCGGTCAACCGGTCCATTATGTAGATTTGCCTAGTGCACATGCGCAGTACCTTCTCCACTGGGCGAGCTCTGATCTCTTAGATTAAAACAGATGTAGTGTTAGATTGTTAAAAATATGCAATTTTTACGGCCAGGGTGTTTGTTAAAAAGTTATGCAAATGTAAGCTTGTATCATCATATAACAGTCCAATTTCAAATGGTGATTAATATTCCATTATTTTATTGTTAGAAAAATATTTGGAGATAATTTATAGGAAAAAGGTAATATGATGAACATTGTTATTTCTGGGTTATTTTTTGTGTCAGTTATGTCATATATCCAGGCAGAAGTTTTACATGAAGTTTCATAAAGTTTTACAAATACTCACTGGATAAATCCAAAAATACATGTCATTTTTTCGTCAAAGATGTAGCACTTTTCCGGAATAATTTATAGGTGACATCCGGAGATGTTTTGACCTTGTCGGTTCAGAGATTCAAACCAACGACCTTTCAGGCCCAACACTCTAACCTTTGGGCTACATGACGACTTCACTTTGTAAGTTATACACATATTTTTTATTCAGCTTATTAAGGATGAACCCATTCAAACTTACTTCAATAACAAACACACCTACTGTAATTCACATTGGGTAGCAGGAGCCACATGTCCGTTTCCCTCAGCTAAATTAACGGTGGAATGAAAAGATTGTTTGGATTGCACAGCCCATCCTTGCTACCATTGTTGGCTTAAGCTTCCAGCTTTCCTGGCCATTTGCGTCTCAACATGTAAAAAGAGTGGATTAATCAAATTCCTGTGGCCTCGGCCATTCATGCAGAAAAAAAACATGTGGGTTCCCATTTCCCAGCTCTTGAATACTGAGTGTGTGCGTTTGTGTTCATGCGCAGCAGGGCAGATTCTCAATCTTTTGACGGCGGTGCCTCCCACACACACACACACACACACACACACACACACACACACACACACACACACACACACACACACACACACACACACACACACACACACACACACACACACACACACACACACACACACACACACACACACACACACACACACACACACACACACACACACACACACACACACACACACACACACACACACACACACACACACACACACACACACACACACACCACACACCACTTGCAGTGTGGCCCCTGTCCTTGTGCACTCTGGGAGTTCTACAGACCCTCTGCATTTAACGCTCTAATAAACACACAGCTCCAGCAGTCCAAAACACATAATACAGTCAAGTAAATGTTATTTCGGTAGTTCCGTGTAGTGACCCATCCAGCTCTTTTTCTACTCTACTTGTTGAATGATTTCGAAGTACAAATTTGCTTGTTGACTACCCTGTTGTTTGGTTTATTATTTGGATCAGGTCTTGTGCACTGCAATAACATATACGGTGACTTGCAAAAGTATTACATTTCCTGACAATTTTTTAAATAAAAAAAACATTATAGTAATGTGACATTGTTTGTATGGAAAAGAATAAAAACAAATGATATATGTTTCAACCACTGTGCTGTGGAAGCGTAGAGTATAAACATATTAAATAAATTGGCCTAGCAAGGACACAATTACCTGACCATTTGCCTCCAACTGTGAAACACCACAGTGAAAGAAGCATTAGTCAGGCATTTCACCTGAATAACCCTTGAGTCCAAATAGCAGTCTGTATAAGTAGAATTTGAGATCAAGTAATATTAATCCATGGATTAGAAAGAGGGTACTAACTAATATCTAAGTAATTGAATATCCCAGCTGGCACAGATGGATCAATAATCGGTAAGTGGGAGCTCAGACAATGCCTCAAAACTCCTGCAGTTATCACAGAGATCTTTAGGATTTAGAGGATAATATGAGTATTGATGAATATACTGTCTCCTTTAACCCTGCTAAATGCATGACTTCAGCATTCCTCATTGAATTGTTTATAATATGCAATGTGCTGTGAATACATATAACAGTACATTGTATATATACACCCTACTGGGGGTTACCCAGTCTGCCCAATTCAGAGGTTTTGCCACTAGTCTTTTGATCAATTAGATCAGTTGCTGATCTTTTAAGGAATTATTGGCTTTGTGCTTCTTTTGAAAAGAAAGGCATTGTGTTATGAAGGCTATAAGAATAACACGAAGCAGAAAGTCATATATAAAAACAATCCGATATCAAACTGTAAATCTAGGTTTATTGAGGATAATGTGACATATGTCAACATTACAGCACTGATTAGCTCTCATCCCCTTAGCTGAGGCATGACAGAAAGCCTATTAAAGCGACGCCCACACACACAGAAAATTACAGGGCCAGGGGAATCTCTCCCTGATCCTCTCACAGTGGGGAACAGTAAGCCTATTTCACAACTGTAGAGAAGCCATAGCAAGGCAGAAGCCCTACAACTACTGCGGTGAACTACTGATGCATCAATGTAATCATCATTCATTATTTTAATATATGCATTGCCTGAAATCCATGGCATAGCATCCTGCATCCGACTGCTGGTTCAACTCTGAAGCTAAGCAGAGTTGGTCCTGCTCAGTCCCTGGATTAGTGCCCAGTGGTGTTGGAGTCTTGGAGAGCCACCCAAACACTCTTACCTTCATCCTCATGATCACAGCCCCAGGGCAATGAAAGGGACCCCTTTGGGTGCTGTCTTTTGGATAAGATGTTAAATGGGTCTCCTGAGTCTGTGGTCACAAAAGGTCCCACGGCACCATTAGAGTAGGGATGTTAATCCTGGGGTCATGGAAAATGTTAAATCTAACTCCGATGTCACAACACTGCCTAATTATCCCCAAATGACCCCAGTTGTCCTCTTTCCCCTTTAACTATTCCCCAGGTTATTGATGTAAAGGACAATGTGTTCTAAGTCAACTTACCTGGTAAAACAAATAAATGTTGGTTGTTGTACTCGTGTAGACTTAATTGGTCTCCACAGTTAAGATCTAAAAAATGTGTCTATTACCAAGGTCAAAGTTCAACCTATAGTTCATGGGTTCTTCTAACAGTCTTATTAACGTCAACAGCTAAAAGTATTTGAACTTATTAGAGCATGTATGTCTGTGGTTTTTATGCGCGAAAATAAATATTTGTATTGGCAAAATCACCTCTAGGTGTCATGACAAGATGCTTAAACAGACAACTTATTATGCAAATAATAAAACTGCTTTAAAAAAAATAGCGGCACATTCTTAAATGCGAGAAAACATGGTCTTAATGGGCTATACTATATTATTATTTATGTACTGTGCTGTTTTACTTCCCCCTAAATACTAAAGCATTCGGGTAAGTTACAACATGCGCATGTGCTCGGTCCACTTCCGGAGATTTCTAAGATAGCGGTCCATGGCAACGGTTTGAAATATAAAAAAACGCACTTATATTTTCTTGACGAAAAGGCTTCTTTCAGCGTCAGTAAATAACGTCATGACAGAAAACAGAAACTTAATTCCATCATTATGATTTACGAGCATGCTTTAAATTTTACGAAGCGAAGTAATATGTTATTTAAAACCCCGGTAAATGGATAAACAATTATTAATGTGCTACAAATAATAGAAAGGGGAAAAGTATTACCATGATATTTTTTTACACTATTCACCGGACTACAAGTTTTACAACTCTCGTTCTAGGGGATTTAGTCCAGTAAAATGTAATCCTGACCTCTACCGGTAGGAGTGATGTTGCACTCCTATTAACAAGTGGTGTTGGAGTAGCAGCTACCAGATACACCGAAGTCAAAAGACTAGTATGGCCTTATATCTCCAGCCACAATTGAGACTAGTATCCAACCTTCCATAACCTGCATGATTTTCCATTGGAACAAAAGTACAGAGTAAACAAAAACAAGGCTGACGGTTTTGTTTTGTGCGTGACAGCACACACATTTTTACTTAGGGAGGGGAGACATGGGGAAGAGGGAGATGGGGCGACAGGGGGGAGAGGGAGATGGGGCGACAGGGGGGAGATGGGGCGACAGGGGGGAGAGGGAGATGGGGCGACAGGGGGGAGAGGGAGATGGGGCGACAGGGGAGAGAGAGATGGGGCGACAGGGGGAAAGAGAGAGATGGGGCGACAGGGGGAAGAGAGAGATGGGGCAACAAGGGGGAGATCGTGCTGGGCCCATACTCATACTCAACACTGACTTATACTGCTCTGCCACCTCTCACAGATGGGACAGACGACTTCACACGACATCACACGCTACAGGCACACTACACATAGTCACTAAACATTCCCAGCCCTACAGGTGGTTGTCTTTATAAAGCACTCTAGAAAAAACAACAGTGGTTCGCTAGCTGCATCCTATCCTGCCATGGTGTCTCACTCTTCACAGGTTAATGTTGCTGTAAAAAACAGACATCGGTTGGAAAGCTATTTAGAAACATTACAAATAGTTTAGCTGGACTTAATTGAGGTTGCCTAGAGCACTGGCATCAATTGAAGTGACAAAACTGCAAATCTCACCCATCTGGCACTCAGGCAAATACTAAGAGATTTCAGAAACTGTTTTCTAACAGGTATTCTAACAATAAAGATAATAATACAAATAATAATAAAACAAACAGAAAGTACATCTCGTTTAAAAATGGGAAATAACAAATGCTTTCCTAAAAAAAAAGCTTTTTCACAGGTATCCCTTTCTAAACTGAGTGGACTGCCATTAATACATAGGATACGATGCAGCAATTTATCTATTAAGCAACAAAAAACAAAATAATAATGTGTACAATTAAACAACTTCAAGGAGGAGGAAATATATGTTTTTCTTCTATCAATATTGTTTAACTGAACAGCCTGCAACATTTACTATAATATCCACACAAGTGATGGCTTTTTTTGTAAAATTCTAAAACATCCTTTCAGAACACAGTGTCAGAATTTTCTTTTAGTGCTTCTTTTAAACAACCAATGGTGTGCATCTACACAGTGGCATCCAGAGTCTGTTGTCCCAGTGTGCTTGAGTTGGCCTGTTTGATGAGGAGAGAGTTGGTGCTGTCCACGTCCTGTTTGATACACCTACAGTAACGACATGAAGCAGTGTCACCCAGTCGCACGCAGAAGGAAGGAAACTTGGTTTACTGGAAAATTACACTCAACAAATATTACACCCTTACCCATTTCCTGTTCGATCATTGGTCTGCTGCTGGTCAAGCTCTGCCAGTAGCTTCAAGATATTCAAGGCAGCCTGTGGACGGACAATTGGAAAACATCTGATGTAGCATATTACACAATGTCTCTGGTAAATGCCAGCCTGTCTGATATTGAGCGTTGTGGTCTCATTCAGATCTCACAGGTAATACTACTTTCTGTTGTTATCTAGGCAACATGTGAGTCACGCCCAGCGTGCCGGTGTGAGACGCGCCCAGCGTGCCGGTGTGAGACGCGCCCAGCGTGCCAGTGTGAGACGCGCCCAGCGTGCCGGTGTGAGACGCGCCCAGCGTGCCGGTGTGAGTCGCGCCCAGCGTGCCGGTGTGAGACGCGCCCAGCGTGCCGGTGTGAGACGCGCCCAGCGTGCCGGTGTGAGACGCGCCCAGCGTGCCGGTGTGAGTCGCGCCCAGCGTGCCGGTGTGAGTCGCGCCCAGCGTGCCGGTGTGAGACGCGCCCAGTGTGAGTCGCTCAGTGTGCAGGCGTGAGTCTCACCATGTCGTGACAGGACTCCACATCCTTGCCAATCCCATGGCTGATGAGGGGGGGGTGGGAGGAGCAGTTGATCAGTGACACCAACTCGTTCTTGTTATTTTTGGGAAAGTCTTTGTACTCCACCTGCAATAAGAGCATTAGATTACATAAACAGTAGTAGAAAACCCCCCAGAGAGCATGGATTAAATGTGAATGTGTGTGTGTAAAGTGTACCTGTAGGGCCTGCACATTGGCCAGATAGCTGAGCTGTTCAGAGGGTCTGGTCAGGGGTCCGTGTGGTACCAGATGACCCAGACTGTTCTGGCTCTTCAGGATCGTCTCGGCAGTCAGGGAGGTGCCAGCATACAGCAGCTCGTTGGCGATCATGGCCGTCAGGGTGGCCTTCACACAAAACAATCCAATTAACATTTGGGAATTTAGAAAGGGCTACATAGAAATGTTTTGTATGAATGACAAAGCTGTGCGCGGTGATTGAATTGCAATTTAATGATGTAAATAAGTATCCAACTATAAGCAGAGTCCAAACATACTTAGGGTTGTCTGCAAAAGACAAAAGGCAATATAAAAATGTGTCAAAGCTTTTTAGAACCAAAAGAAAAGCTTACAACCATAACAGCGTTTTTTTGGATGTCTCTACACTCCAATTGACTTTTTGCCATCTATCCACATTAACTTCATGCTGTTTTAAGAACTAAAAAAACATAAATGGGACTCTCGGACTACTTTTTAAAAATGCAGTACAGAGACATTGGGAATTAGACCAGAGGTTATATAAATGTGTTTGTAGTGTTTTGTGACAGGCACTGTAGAGTCAATGGGGCGCACTGTAACCCCAAGCACCTTGGCTGAGTTTGTCCGGTGGTTGTAGTCCTTGTTCTGGTGCCCCTGGCTAGGACTAGCCCCTACAGCCTGGGCCACCTCGGGCACCATGGGCAGGATGCCTGCTGGGAGCTGCTGGTGGCTGAGGTAGGGCAGGCGGTAGGCCTCCTCCTTGGAGCCTGACAGATAGGAGGTAGCAGAGACAGACCCTCAGTATAAATGAATAGGGAAACACACGCATGTCATTGTGCTCCAAAACACACCGCCTGGCAACACTGGAAACGGCAGCTAGAGAATGTATGTGAACGGCTATGCTCACCAAGGAGCCAACAACGTATAAGTAACATTAATTATTCCACATTAAAGTCTGCCGACAACATCTGAGCGCATATTGAGGTGTGTTGGTTCAACGCTGTTCCTAAACCACTCATGGACCACTCATGGACCACTCACCCAGTGACTGGCTCTCCTCTGCAGAGCCCGGCTCAAAGAACGTCACTTTCCTTCCATCTCCGTTTTTCTTCAATGGGAGCTTTGGTCACATGATATAGAGCAGGAAAACACTGAGTAAAGGTTGATGGAAGTGGCTAGATGAGAAGCTGGGTGAGACTAGGTGATGGTGTAACTGGGTCTGGGTTGTGGGACTTTTTAGGACATACCTTTTCATCTGTTTTAAGTGCAGGTTTAGGGAGTTGAGGCTGAGGCACTTTAAAACCAAGCAGCTCCAGCATCATTTCTGCCGCATTCCTCTTTGCCACCTTTTTACTGGGGCCCATGCCCTCCGCACATTGGTCACACACGGTCACCTGTTGGCCAGAACCACAAGTCACATGGGAGGAGGAAGGAGATTGGCCAATAGAAACACAGACAACAAGAAGATCTGTATAATTTTGCCTGGAAAGACATATGCATTTCAGTTCTAGGTCCATTTCCCCATGTAATAGGCTAGGTGTCATGTTCACACCTCTCAGACCTCCACATGCGCCCCGGGTCAAGAGAGTGTGTCAGACTGTGTGCCGGTCCAGAGCAGAGTAGGAGTGTGTCAGACTGTGTGCCGGTCCAGAGCAGAGTAGGAGTGTGTCAGACTGTGTGCCGGTCCATAGTAGAGTAGGAGTGTGTCAGACTGTGTGCCGGTCCAGAGCAGAGTAGGAGTGTGTCAGACTGTGCGCCGGTCCAGAGCAGAGTAGGAGTGTGTCAGACTGTTTGCCGGTCCAGAGCAGAGTAGGAGTGTGTCAGACTGTGTGCCGGTCCAGAGCAGAGTAGGAGTGTGTCAGACTGTGCGCCGGTCCAGAGCAGAGTAGGAGTGTGTCAGACTGTGTGCCGGTCCAGAGCAGAGTAGGAGTGTGTCAGACTGTGTGCCGGTCCAGAGCAGAGTAGGAGTGTGTCAGACTGTGTGCCGGTCCAGAGCAGAGTAGGAGTGTGTCAGACTGTGTGCCGGTCCAGAGCAGAGTAGGAGTGTGTCAGACTGTGTGCCAGTCCAGAGCAGAGTAGGAGTGTGTCAGACTGTGTGCCGGTCCAGAGTAGAGTAGGAGTGTGTCAGACTGTGTGCCGGTCCAGAGTAGAGTAGGAGTGTGTCAGACTGTGTGCCGGTCAGAGTGTGAGTAGGTGTGTGTCAGACTGTGTGCCGGTCCAGAGCAGAGTAGGAGTGTGTCAGACTGTGTGCCGAGTCAGAGTAGGAGTGTGTCAGACTGTGTGTCGGTCCAGAGGAGAGTAGGAGTGTGTCAGACTGTGTGCCGGTCCAGAGCAGAGTAGGAGTGTGTCAGACTGTGTGCCGGTCCAGAGCAAAGTAGGAGTGTGTCAGACTGTGTGCCGGTCCAGAGTAGAGTAGGAGTGTGTCAGACTGTGTGCCGGTCCAGAGTAGAGTAGGAGTGTGTCAGACTGTGTGCCGGTCCAGAGTAGGAGTGTGTCAGACTGTGCGCCGGTCCAGAGCAAAGTAGGATTGTGTCAGACTGTGTGCCGGTCCAGAGTAGAGTAGGAGTGTGTCAGACTGTGTGCCGGTCCAGAGTAGAGTAGGAGTGTGTCAGACTGTGTGCCGGTCCAGAGTAGAGTAGGAGTGTGTCAGACTGTGTGCCGGTCCAAAGTAGAGTAAGAGTGTGTCAGACTGTGTGCGGTCCAGAGCAGAGTAGGAGTGTGTCAGACTGTGTGCCGGTCCAGTGTGTCAGACTGTGTGCCGGTCCAGAGCAGAGTAGGAGTGTGTCAGACTGTGTGCCGGTCCAGAGCAGAGTAGGAGTGTGTCAGACTGTGTGCCGGTCCGGAGAGAGTAGGAGTGTGTCAGACTGTGCGCCGGTCCAGAGGAGAGTAGGAGTGTGTCAGACTGTGTGCCGGTCCAGAGTAGGTAGGAGTGTGTCAGACTGTGTGCCGGTCCAGAGTAGAGTAGGAGTGTGTCAGACTGTGTGCCGGTCCAGAGTAGGAGTGTGTCAGACTGTGTGCCGGTCCAGAGGAGAGTAGGAGTGTGTCAGACTGTGTGCCGGTCCAGAGGAGAGTAGGAGTGTGTCAGACTGTGTGCCGGTCCAGAGTAGGAGTAGGAGTGTCAGACTGTGTGCCGGTCCAGAGTAGAGTAGGAGTGTGTCAGACTGTGTGCCGGTCCAGAGTTTGCCGGGCCAGGTAGGAGTGTGTCAGACTGTGTGCCGGTCCAGAGTAGGAGTGTGTCAGACTGTGTGCCGGTCCAGAGTAGAGTAGAGTGTGAGTAGAGTAGGAGTGTGTCAGACTGTGTGCAGACTGTGTGCCGGTCCAGAGTAGAGTAGGAGTGTGTCAGACTATGTGCCGGTCCAGAGTAGAGTAGGAGTGTGTCAGACTATGTGCCGGTCCAGAGTAGGAATGTGTCAGACTGTGTGCCGGTCCAGAGTAGAGTAGGAGTGTGTCAGACTGTGTGCCGGTCCAGAGTAGAGTAGGAGTGTGTCAGACTGTGTGCCGGTCCATAGTAGAGTAGGAGTGTGTCAGACTGTGCGCCGGTCCAGAGCAGAGTAGGAGTGTGTCGGACTGTGTGCCGGTCCAGAGTAGAGTAGGAGTGTGTCAGACTATGTGCCGGTCCAGAGTAGGAGTGTGTCAGACTGTGTGCCGGTCCAGAGTAGAGTAGGAGTGTGTCAGACTGTGTGCCGGTCCATAGTAGAGTAGGAGTGTGTCAGACTGTGTGCCGGTCCAGAGTAGGAGTGTGTCAGACTGTGTGCCGGTCCACAGCAGGAGTGTGTCAGACTGTGTGCCGGTCCACAGCAGGAGTGTCAGACTGTGTGCCGGTCCACAGCAGGAGTGTGTCAGACTGTGTGCCGGTCCAGAGTGTCCTGTCTCACCTGCATGATGAACTCCCTGCGTCTAGGTAGGCCCCTCTCTGTCACCATGCTGTACTCTGGTTCCTTCTCCTTCTTAGCCTGCTGGATCTGTGCCAGTCGGCTGATGGGGTTCATGCCCTGCCCGTACTCTGGACTGGTCTGAGGCTGGTTGGGGAACGAAGTGGCACAAGAAACATTTACCAACCATCTCCTTACTGTTGGTCTTAAATAAGTGACCCACGGCCATTAGAAGCATTGTCTCTTATTTAATATCTAAAGTATATTACCTATGTTTAACGGGGATAATAGAGATGCTCCAACTGTCCCCCCCAAAATAATTCCAAAGGTTGTGTGTTGTGTTGCTTTTTTTTTTTAGTACAGCACACCTTAATGGGACGTACAATTTTGTAGCCGACCTCAAATGTTATCGCCTCCATGTTACAAATATTTAATAATCAAATATTATGACAGTTAATAGGTTCAGATTTCCTTAATACGATGCTCAATTTAAGTGCACCTCTTATGAGACCTGCTGACCTGACCGTACCAACCTCAAGACATGGTGACACATCCGCCTTACTGCACACTCCCTGAACCTGCCCCGCTGCCCGTCTCACCTTAATGATAGACTTGGTTTTCTTTTTAATGCGTGCAGGCTGCATCTTCTCCATGCTGGGGGGCAGCTGAGGCAGTCTCTTCAGTTCCTCCAGGACAGCTGTAGCCGCCAGCTTCTTGGCGATTTTCTTGCTCTTGCCCTCACCCTCACCGCTGAACTCCCCGACCGTCACACGCACCATGAAACTCTTCATGTGGGGGGGGCCGGCCTCCTTCAGAACCTCCAGAACAGAGAATGAGACGTCAGGCTGGTAGAAACACTGGCCACGCCGTTACCAAACACTGGCCACGCCGTTACCAAACACTGGCCACGCCGTTACCAAACACTGGCCACGCCGTTACCAAACACTGGCCACGCCGTTACACTGGCCACGCCGTTACCAAACACTGGCCACGCCGTTACCAAACACTGGCCACGCCGTTACCAAACACTGGCCACGCCGTTACCAAACACTGGCCACGCCGTTACCAAACACTGGCCACGCCGTTACCAAACACTGGCCACGCCGTTACCAAACACTGGCCACGCCGTTACAAACACTGGCCACGCCGTTACCAAACACTGGCCACGCCGTTACCAAACACTGGCCACGCCGTTACCAAACACTGGCCACGCCGTTACCAAACACTGGCCACTCCGTTACCAAACACTGGCCACTCCGTTACCAAACACTGGCCACTCCGTTACCAAACACTGGCCACTCCGTTACCAAACACTGGCCACTCCGTTAGAAACATTGGCCACTCCGTTAGAAACATTGGCCACTCCGTTAGAAACATTGGCCACTCCGTTAGAAACATTGGCCACTCCGTTAGAAACATTGGCCACTCCGTTAGAAACACTGGCCACTCGGTTAGAAACATTGGCCACTCGGTTAGAAACATTGGCCACTCCGTTAGAAACATTGGCCACTCCATTTGCCCCAATTTAACACACATTCACCTATTGATTATTACCCAGATTACTTTTTTTAATCTAACTTACCTCAAAGCTAACTGGCATGTTCCTCTTCAATGCAATCTCAAAAACTTGACTGATTTCTGATTTGTTGAGGTTCTCGTCTGTGTCTTCTCCATTCATCTGAAAACAGATGTGTGTATAATTCAGCAGCCATGCTATGTGATCAGGTAAATGGATATATGGCAGTATTGAGGATAATACATGGCATTCCATCATGTTGTGAAGCAGACCAGTGCAATTAAACATTAACCAGGTGTTACCCTGTGGACAAAACACTGGCCATATTCCCAAAGTTTGAAACAACTGAATCACAAGGGATAAACTAAATCCAATAAGCAGAACTCCAACCCTAGTGCTTTATGCTCGGGCCTGACCCCGGCGCAGACAGACCCCGGCGCAGACAGACCCCGGCGCAGACAGACCCCGGCGCAGACAGACCCCGGCGCAGACAGACCCCGGCGCAGACAGACCCCGGCGCAGACAGACCCCGGCGCAGACAGACCCCGGCGCAGACAGACCCCGGCGCAGACAGACCCCGGCGCAGACAGACCCCGGCGCAGACAGACCCCGGCGCAGACAGACCCCGGCGCAGACAGACCCCGGCGCAGACAGACCTCAGGCAGCTGCTGAAGCAGTACAGGCTCCTTCTGCAGCGTCTTCAGGGCCTTGGCGGCGGCGTCGTGTTTGGCGAGCTGCCGCGTGCGACCCTTCCCGTGAAACTGCTGTCCCCCGATGTTCAGCTCCATGTGGTAGAGTACCGGCCCCACCGGGGGAAAGGGGTAGTAGTACCTGACCACAGATAAGACAGAATGACACTGAAAAAGGCCTGGAATATGATATGAAGGCATATTAGCCCCTAGGACAACAAGATATCATACTGTTGCATGGAGCGCTGGTAAGGCCCTGGGGCTCTGATGGTGTAGTTGAAGCTGGGAGGTCTCATCCCGGGGTACGGGTCTATGGGCTTGTACATGGGCTTCTTCCCTAACTTCATACAGAGGGCGTTGAGCTCCACCGTGTGCGTCATGCAGTCCACTGTCATAGAACACACACACACACACACACACACACACACACACACACACACACAGAAACCCAGAGACAAAAAAGAAACAGAAAGAAATGTTACAGAACAACCGAGATCCATCTGGTCATCAAACCCTGTTAAATACACAATATATGTAAGGTTGCAGACAACAACCGGTTTATGATGACACCCATGACAAACATGAGTCATTATTGGTGAATTCAAAATGCATGACAGTTAATCCTTATGTGATCATTAGGCAAGCTACGGTATTACTAATCTGTCCAGAGGAACCCTCACACACACACACACACACACACACACGCGCGCAGACACACGCAGACACACGCAGACACACGCAGACACACGCAGACACACGCAGACACACGCAGACACACGCAGACGTGCGGGGTCCTTGCCTGTGTTGTTGCGGGGGTTGCTCCTCATGCTAGGTTTGGGCAGCGTGGTCTGGTCCAAGGCTGTTGCGGCAGCAGAGTGCTGGGCCTTCTTTATACTGGTTCCCTCGGCATCCCAGTGCTGATCCCCCAGCGTTAACCTCACCGAGAAGATCTGAATGAGGAAGGAGGCAGACGGAACGGAAAGAAGCAGAGAAAATATACATTGGGGTTTAGATGTGAACAGGCAAGAAAGAGCAATAGGGTAGACTGGAAATCTCCACGTTTGTTCAGATGGCATGAAATGTAAGAAGCTAAACTTCTAGATAATAGAGCAACTTGTTTGACGACTGATACTGATCCTGTTGATGAAAGTATAAATAATTCTACATGTCCCTTGACAATTTCTGAATGCTTGGTTTGTTAAAGCAGTGTTTTTGGGTAGGCAAGTTCCAACCCCCAAAACATTTGTGTCAGGATACTACTTCCCCAAATGAATATCATGAGATTGCATCTATGGACCCGTTGTGACAAAACCATTGTGATGTTAAGCTCGGCGCTTCAAGAGTAGCTAAAGCATTGGCACTTGCGAGAAACCATTTTAGTCAATTAATGGTTTGGTGGTTGTACAGTTACCTTTGAGTGAGCTGGTCCTTGCTCACAAAGCAGCTTATACTCAGGCTGGATCTTATTGAAACGGGCCAACTCATTCACCAGACACATTGGGGTCTTCTCTTTAGGGTTTGCCATGTTAGCTACTAAAAACAAAAGAGAGTCAATTTGGACATTAAACAGACAAGCCAGCTTTGGCACATGTATAAAGACGCAATCACAAACCTGTGGAAGAGGGGCTGAAGGGAGTAGCTGAGCCTGAGGGCAGGGCTGAGCTCCGGAGAGGGTGACTTGCACTCTCAGAGGGCAGGGGGCCCGATACACAGGGAATACTATACCCTGGCTGTGGCTGAGAGAGCTGCTGCATGGGGCTGGTAGCAGGAGTGGACATCGGGTTACCCAAACACTGGAGCTGGGACATACTGGCCGGCTGGCTTTGGTTGAGTCAGACAGTAGGCTCAGGTTAACTCGAGGTGAGAGCTTTGCAGTGCAGCAGCAAAATAGATGTTTACGGTTTGTTTGAATTTGAGGACAGTGTCTGCAAAGCTCTGCCTAAAGTGGATCACAAATATAATGATTTAGCCAGTTTGTTTTGAAATTTGCATAACCAGAAAAGGATCATCGGCTTGTAAAGCCTTTTTTTTATCATGACCGGCAGTGACATCAACAAAAAAATTACAATTTCGTTGCAGCACCTGACATCAACCAAACATGAAAAGGTCAAAAGTGGGCTAGGATTTGAAATCAGGCTTAAAACCGAATTAATTCATTTAAGCGCTTAGATCCAAAATATGAATTTCCTGCAAAATAAGCAGAGTGAAAAAAAATAAAATTCTGCAGAAAGTATTGCTAAAGGCCCAACCTTAGACTTTTCTTCCACACATTTATTGTCTCTCTGGCAAACTGGCTAAAGCTCTGAACTCGCTATGCAGCTAGTTAACGTTTGTAGTAAAGTAAAATAACTAGTAAAGTAGCTCTATGTACTGTGTTGTATTAGCGAACAACTGTACCAAGTTTGTAAGGCTATTTTGGCTATGATAACGGTATCAGTGTCATTGACACCGGTAGTCTAGTTGTAACGGTAGCGGCAATACCACCGCTAACCAGATAGCTTCAATCATTACTACCTATCAGACTAACAATCAATCAATCAATTACACAGCGTGACGTCAATACATTAGTCTGCGTTGCTGTTAATATTGCAAAATTGCTATGAAAACATCAACTATATTTGCAATACGCTGTTTACATCTGGGTTACATGAAGCACTGCATTCATGAATAAACCAAGAATGACGCTTTTTAACTACCAAACTCCTGCAGCAAATCGATACTAGATGTCTAGCTAATATGTAGTTAGCGCGAGATAATAATAATAGATGGTTAGCACGACATAATCACAATAGTCATATATGTCTGGCTAATGTCTAGTTAGCGCGAGATAATAATAATAATAGATGTCTGCCTAATATATGTAGTTAACGCGAGATAATAATAATAGATGTCTGGCTAGTATCTAGTTAGCACGATATAATAATAATAATCATAGATGTCTGGCTAGTATCTAGTTAGCACGATATAATAATAATAATCATAGCTGTCTGGCTAGTATCTAGTTAGCACGATATAATAATAATCATTGATTTATGGCTAGTATCTAGTTAGCACGATATAATAATAATAATTTAAGATAGCTAGGTATATAGGTAGTTAGCGCGAGACGCCAGTCTAGTGAACTACATGGTAGCTAACGAGGCTAGCTGGTCAAGAGGCGTCTATTAAACCTCACCTCGTTATATTTCTGTCCACTTCCTAGTTATTCCATTGGATACGTTGCTTAGGGTTTTGCACGGATTTGTTTTTGCTCCAAATGTGTAGGGGTTCCTAGTGAATTTGGATCAAATGTTGGTGGTGAAAAGGTGGGGAAAAGGCAGACAAGGCAAACACTAAAGAGAATAGCCCAATCTTGGTTTTCTCTTCCGGGAAATGACATCGTTCGGCTTGCGAGCAGGAGGAAGTGTGCCTGGAAAATTCCTCAAACTAATGAATAAACACACATTCATGCTATTTAGTGCGTTCATATCACATCTAGAGCTCTATTAACGGTTCATAAAATGTTGATAAAACTTTGGCGGCCACACCTTTATCATGATGAATAGGCATCAAACACGCTGGGCTGAGGTGCTTTGGTTGTTTGGACAAATCACATGAAACAATTTTCCATATTCTCTGGAATTTTATTTTGTCAGTCTGACCATAACCTGCTAAGAATAGTCAGTTACATTGTAAAATCTTTACAACCATTATTAAAAATATATATAAAAAGAAAACACACACACAAAACAAAGCTTATTCTGCTCTAAAAACCATAACCTCATCCTTTCACTATAAAATATTGCTTCTCTATATGTAAAGCAAGTCATACTGCATTCATAACCAAGACGAAGGGTGATTGACCAGCTGACAGGGAAACATCTATTTATTCTCCCCGCTAGCTGGTAATTGTGAAACTCATCCATGACCTCTTTGCAATGTACTTAGATGTAGATGTCCTGTATCAGCGTCTGCTTTTGGCAGTAGGAAATATGGATCTTAACATAATCCTAAATCATTACTGAGCTCAGGGGTAAAATCAATCCAGCAAACAAAATGGTTGTTATAGCGGTTTTTTTTGGACAAATGTCAGTCCCGCCCAGAGTTGTTAAAACATTTTGCAAAGAAAACATTTTATTTAAAGAATTATTACAAGTCAATTCTTGACACTTGCTGAACTGATGTTACTTATGGTAGTGACTGCAAACAGGTTGTCAGGTTAAATGCAATAGTACAACATGTGATAAATTATTACCTTTAGCTACTGCTTAGGACAGCTATCAAAGCTGTCAGCCATGGTCATTGTTCTCATGCAATGACCATGGCTGTCAGACAGAAACCCTGGTTAGCTTTGGTTAGCGACGCCGCCTTGAAAGTGAACATGATGATGTTGCGAACAGGAAATAGAATGACATGTACACACGAACATTGACCTGTTAGGATCCAATTAGGGTGGTGACATCATCCAACTGGATTTAACGGACTTTCAAAGTCATAATTAATGCTCCTGCTGATAGAACCATTTGCTAATTCATAATACGGTCTACCATGGACCATGTGCTACAATCACAGTTAAAGCCGATTGTGCCATTAATAAACCGCTGTTGCTTGCCAATGCTATTAGATCACTATTCTACA
Source organism: Dallia pectoralis (assembly GCA_029465975.1). Lineage (NCBI taxonomy): Eukaryota > Metazoa > Chordata > Actinopteri > Esociformes > Umbridae > Dallia > Dallia pectoralis. The sequence goes on from CM055743.1 coordinate 10,748,931, forward strand.
CAAGTGAATGCCTCCAACTAGTATTTACAACTGGCATCTTACGCCACTCCACTTGGTTAGGAATGTGGCACGATACAGTGGTTGTGTTCCTGGTCAACTACGTTGCAGATCCTTCTTGCATTTATTGAACCACTAGCTGCTTCCCATACCATCCGACACAGTTAGCTAGAACTTAAAACACCTATCCAGGCACCGTGCGATCGAACACTTGTCTGCATTACGGTCATCAAGGAACATGGCCAGCCGGGTTTAGGTTTTAACTTTCTACAGATTGTATGTCTGACGCATGTTCAGTGAGTCCCGAAGCATCAGGTCACGAAGGCGCCACAGAGCATCTGCCATCGTCTTGTGGGCTCCCTTGCTCTTCAACCAATGAGAAGGGAGCTTGCTCTCCTGCTCTTTGGACAGGTGGATATCTCTCCTGCGCGCTGTGGAAATGAAAAACAATGAGTGTGTCACCACTAAAATCGCTCCATTTGTCAGAACTCACCCTCAAACAAAACACAACAAAAAAGTAATAAATCACAACTAAGACTAAAAAACAGATAATGCCCATGGTATTTGAGAGAAAGATATTGTTGTGCTTAATATATTAAAGTAAATTCAGTATGCTGTAGGACCGAGGTGTGTAGAAACGGTCCACAGTACAGCACAACTGCTAACAGGTGAGTAGAAATATACCTCTGAGAGATTGGTCCCACTTGCTGACATTGTTGGTCTCTGCATTCAGGCCTTCAATGTATTTCAGGTAGGCCTCAGAGTGGAGAACTCTTTGGGTCTTGGGCGGTGGAGCCACAAACATGGGGGTCATGGGCTGGAGGTGGGATGGCTGCCCTAGCTGGCCTACGCCTGGGTAGGGTGGAGGGGCTTGCTGTCCGGGGCTAAACATCCCAGACTGCGGAACATAGGGTAAACAATAGCTTTTACATTGCTGCCATAAGTACAAGGGCCTAACATAAGTACACAAGCCAAAGATGAAATTAGAAACACAGGAATTATAAACGTTGTAAAATATGTTCCACATTTGAGAAAATAGCATCAAACCAGTTGAACTGTGTACCTGCTGCATGTAGGGGTGGCCCCCAGGACTTCCCTGCATACCATTCATACCAGGACCCATCATACCTATCACAATAATGAGAAGAATTATGGCCAACCACGCACACACACTACTGACACAACACACACACACACACACACACACTACTGACACAACACACACACACACACACACACACACACTACTGACACAACACACACACACACACACACTACTGACACAACACACACACACACACTACTGACACAACACACACACACACTACTGACACAACACACACACACTACTGACACAACACACACACACTACTGACACAACACACACACACACTACTGACACAACACACACACACTACTGACACAACACACACACACACTACTGAGACAACACACACACACTACTGACACAACACACACACTACTGACACAACACACACACACACACACACTACTGACACAACACACACACACACTACTGACACAACACACACACACACACTACTGACACACACTACTGACACACACACACACACTACTGACACAACACACACACACTACTGACACAACACACACACACACACACACTACTGACACAACACACACACACACACACACTACTGAGACAACACACACACACTACTGACACAACACACTACTGACACAACACACTACTGACACAACACACTACTGACACAACACACAACACACACACACACACACATACACAGTGGCATCAGGGTACCGTGAGCTACATGACATGGAGAATGAGCCCAGAATGCATGCTGTAAAGCAGATGTTACTTAAACAGAAACTGGTGATACTAAAGCGGTTAGTTGAAGTCAGTGTCACATGCAGTACGAACATGTTCAAGAGTTATAATGTGTGAGTATTTAAAGCAGAGCAATACTGAGCGAGTGTCAAGAAGAGGTGAAGTCCTGTGCACACGCTGTAATGCTGCACAGACAGTTCGAAGGTAGCCGCTCGTACATAGATCAGACACACAGCACCTAGATTGTCTACCATTTAAGTGTTTGGTTCTGCCACCTGTGCCTCACCAACCGTGTGCAGTTTCCCCATATTCCGACAGAGAGACATAACGACCAGACGTGACACACTAAATGATCAGTTGGGTACCACAACGAAGCCCGTCTGTGGCCCAGGTAAACCCTTCCAGCAGGAGAGACTGAGACAGGACTGACTGAAAGCTTCTGACTAACCAGGACAGACACAGCATTGGCCTGGAGTGGATTTGGTGGGTGGTCGTGGTCCTTACCCGTGTGAGGCATGCCAGAGTGGTACCCGGGCATACCTGGCTGGAAGTGTTGAGGCATTGGGCCCATACCCAGCAAGCTCTCATAAGGGCCCTGCATGGGCATACCGTAGGGGGGACCGTAACCCATCATGCCTTTGGAGAAGGCGGGGCCAGAGGAGAGGACAACAACATGTACATGCATAAGTAACATGCAACAGACTATCTCGAAGACATGCACTACATCTTAATGCTAAAAATTAAGTTCAACAAGTTAGTAAGCAAACCAAGCATAGGTGTTACTGTGTATACACACAGACTACCGTTCAAAAGTGTGGGGTCACTTAAAAATGGCGTCGGTTGTTGTAAATAGTTATAGCAGCGCGAAACGGCAGATTTTTTTACAGAAAATGTACATAGATACAGAGCTTCACTAATCCTCAACTGGTAGGCTCATTAAATGGTACCCTTAAGAAAGAAAAGTTTTAACGTCCACAGTGAAGAGGGGACTCTGGAATGCTGGCCTTCTAGGCTGAGTTGCGAAGAAAAAGACATATCACTTGATTGGAGCCAATTTTCATCCTTCAACAGGACAATGACGCCCCCAAAGCACAGCTGCAAACTAAAATATAGAAACTATTTAGCGAAGAAGCAGTCAGCGCTATTCTGTATCTAATGGAGTGGACAGCACAGTCAAACAAATCTCAATCCTATTAAGCTGTTGTAGGTGCAGCTTGACTGTATGGTACATAAGAAGTACCCATCAAGCCAATCCAACTTGTGGGAGGTGCTTCAGGAAGCATGGTCAGAAATCTCGTTAGATAACCTCAACTTCAACAAACTGACAACTAGAATGCAAAAAGTTGGCAAACAGCTGTACATTCTGCAAATGAAAGATTATTCCTTTATAACCATGTCAATTACTATATTTCCTCTTCCTTTTGCTATATTTCCTACTCAAATGCATTTCCTGTCGGTTTTCATCGAAAACAGGTGACGCTAAAAACTTTAAACAGTAGTCGTGTGTGTGTGACACACACACACAGGTGCTGGTCATATAATTAGAATATCATCAAAAAGTTGATTTATTTCAGTAATTCCATTCAAAAAGTGAAACTTGGATATTATATTCATTCATTACACACAGACTGATACATTTCAAATGTTTATTTGATTTAATTGTGATGATTAAAACTGACAACTAATGAAAATCCCAAATTCAGCATCTCCGAAAATTAGAACATTACGGTACTTAAGAGACCAATACAAAAAAGGAGTTTTAGAAATGTTGGCCAACTGACACAGAGCTCTGTGAACAGCCAGCCTCTTTAGCGATGACCGTGTGTGTCTTGCCCTTCTTGTGCAAGGTGTCATTGGTCGTCTTTTAGACAGCTGTCAAGTCAGCAGTCTTCCCCATGATTGTGTAGCCTACAGAACTAGACTGCAAGACCATTAAAAGGCCTTTGCAGGTGTTTTGAGTTAATTTTTGAGTTAAAGTTAGCTGTGTGGAATGAATGTATACATTATACAAGTTTCACTTTTTGAATGTAATTACTGAAATAAATCAACTTTTTCATGATATTCTAATTTTATGACCAGCACCTGATATATATATATATATATATATAAATAATAGGGTTGTTACCGTACACCTAAACCACAGTACGGTACACAATGCCATTTAAGGGTCAATGCCATTAAAGTGTCACGGTTTGGTACGTTTGGCACAGCGCAAAAAAGTAATTTCAACATATACGAAATAACTGTTTTTAATTTTTTGCTAAGACACAAAAATTATTTATATAGTATCTCAAAATTGAGTACACCCCTCAAGTTTTTGTAAATATTTGATTACATCCTTTCATGTGACAACAATGAAGAAATTACACTTTGCTACAATGTAAAGTAGTGTCATTTTCTTCTTCAGTGTTGTCACATGAAAAGACAATCAATTATGTACAAAAATGTGAGGGGTGTACTCACTTTTGTGAGATACTGTATATATATACATATATATACACACATATATATATATATATATATATATATATATATGACTATACAATTTCTGATGAGAACACAATCTAAAATAACTTTCTTTATTGCTTTTAAAATTTGAATCATGACAAAAATACTCAATTATGTGTTAGCTGTCGCATCGGCTACATTCGTCAAGAAGAGGCGACGTTGTCAATCACTGTTGTAGTTTATGTCAAAATATGGAATGCTGAGCTAGAGATTTAAATGAAACTGGATGATTCTACAATGTTGGTGTATTTTATCATGTCAATTATGACCCCCGCAAAGGCTCCCTGTTCTTTAAACAAACAAGCTTTGTGTTTTATTTTTCCTCAGTTCAGTTGTATTCAAAATCAGATTTTTATCTATTTTTCTTTAATAATTCTTCGCAAAGCTTACGTGCGAAATTTGCCACCGTGCCGTACCTATGACTAGGAATTTGTGAACGTTACAGCCCTATTATATAATATCAATATGATGATGGGATTAAATAAAAGGAAGATATAACAAATACTCTTCTTGGTCATGCAGTCAATATGGATCATGCAGAATAAACGCATTCGATGCAAAACAAATAAAAGTGGTGACATTTCATACGGATGCACATTAAGAGGTCCAACCGTTACAGCAGTCCAGCTTCATTATTTCCCAGGAGCTGCTAAATCCTGCGATTATACCGTGTCCCTGAATCCCAAATGAATCCCAAATGAATCCCTAGCCCCCATCCTCTAGGTACACATATTGCTCTGTGTGCTTAGTGGCTAGTGGTTGTTTTAGGATTCACTGGCCGTCTCGGTCTCTGTGAGGAAGGGGTTACCTTGACCAGGTGTCATTCCCATGTGGCTAGATGAAGGCACCACCCCCATCATGGCCCCTGGGGTACCTGCTCTAGGTGAAGCCTGCTGCTGGGCTGCCCTCTCTCTCTCCTGCTGCTCCACAACCTTAGCTGCCCGCTCTGAAACAAACAAGACTTCCTCAGTAAGGCCACGCCCCAGTAAGGCAGGCAAGGCCACGCCCCAGTAAGGCAGGCAAGGCCACGCCCCAGTAAGGCAGGCAAGGCCACGCCCCAGTAAGGCAGGCAAGGCCACGCCCCAGTAAGGCAGGCAAGGCCACGCCCCAGTAAGGCAGGCAAGGCCACGCCCCAGTAAGGCAGGCAAGGCCGCGCCCCAGTAAGGCAGGCAAGGCCGCGCCCCAGTAAGGCAGGCCACTCCCTCAGTAAGGCCATGTCTCCCTGGCCTTCCTACCTTCATACTCTACTTTCTTTGGCCCCTCCAGGTTCCTCCACTCGGTTCCCACCAGACGGCTGAGCTCCCCAAAGGAGAAGTCCGGGTGACGGGTCTTGATGACCGAACGCATCTCACTGCTGAACAGGATGTAGCCGCTCATGTTGATCTTTCTCTTGGATCCTTCTTTCTTGGACACGCCCTTTATCTTGGGAGTGGACTGTAAAGAGAATCCGCAGGTAGACAGGTCAATCAACAGCTACACATGTGAAGTCAACCTCCGAATTAGATGACAGAGGCCCAAGGTGGTAACATCTGGCACGGGGAGGGATCACTTAGTCAAGAGCTTCGGTTCACGGTTGAGGGTGTTTGGGTTAGGGTATCTGGGGGCGATGTGTGATCCACCAGAGGGTACGTGCATGGAAGTGGGGAGGGGAACGTATGTGGGACCGAATTACCAAAGTGTGGGTGGGGCAAACGTTTGGCCAACAGGTGTTGGGCGGGTTGGTGCGTGGGTGTATGTAAGACCTGGGGAGGGGTATAAGGCATGATGTCCAAATCGCTTGCCAGAGGAGTCTGAATAGTGGGCATGGATGGAGTCTCGGGAGCCTCGTCCTCATCCTCGAGATCATCCAGGTCCTCCTCCCCCTCGTCCACGTCCACGTCTGCCAGCTTCAGCTCCAGCTCCTCGATCTTCTTGTTCAGCAGAGGCGACGGCTCCTTCTGGGGCACGATCAACTTCCTGAAAACAGACCAGAGACCGGCACCGGCATTTCAAAACAAACACCGGTGCTATACGTTTAAAAGCCAATTACCCGCTTTTAATTTTTATTAACTGAGCAGAATGTTTAAAAACCCACACCAGGGCCATGGACATGTTCTACGCATGTATGTACGGAATGTGTAATGATCCCACCTGAAGTAATAGACCTCATCGTCCACCACCTTAGCGTGGAGGGAGAAGCGCTTCAGACCTTTGAACTTCTTCATCTGCTTCTCGCTCTCAATGTAGCGGCACTCACAGAGGAACACGTCCTCTTCAGACACCTCAGTGGGCCGACAGGACAGGTAGTCCTTAAAGGAGGACACCACACATTTCCCTACAGGACGCAGGGAGGGGTGAGGAGACTCGGTGATTACGTGGCCAGAAACACTTTACGTCTGAAACGGAGACTAGGGAAGCCAAGGCTAGTGACCATGACAACCAATATACCATGTGGGTGAATGTGGAGTGCTAGTCTGGTGAGGTGGTGGGGCACCTTTTACGCAGGTCATGGGGAATGTCGCCTCCACATGGCTGAGGAACACCTCCCTCCTGTAGAACATCTTGGTGGGCTCGTGTTCCGTCTCCTCTGGGTGGATGAAGATGGGCCCAAAGAAAAACGCTGTTCGGTCACGCACCCACAGCTTCTCTATCCTGTAACGGTAATCAGACAGTGATATCATCCTAATGTCCACATAGAGACATACACCCTCATCCTGTAACAGCCCAGTAGTCAGACAGTGATATCATCCTAATGTCCACATAGAGAGACATACACCCTCATCCTGTAATGGTAGTCAGACAGTGATATCATCCTAATGTCCACATAGAGAGACATACACCCTCATCCTGTAACAGCCCAGTAGTCAGACAGTGATATCATCCTAATGTCCACATAGAGAGACATACACCCTCATCCTGTAATGGTAGTCAGACAGTGATATCATCCTAATGTCCACATAGAGAGACATACACCCTCATCCTGTAATGGTAGTCAGACAGTGATATCATCCTAATGTCCACATAGAGACATACGCCCTCATCCTGTAACAGCCATCCCAACGGATTATTCTGTGACGGCTCACATCCTGTCCCTCCACTTCATTCTGATATTTCTTTCTGATATTATTGGAGAGCAGGTCCACGGTATCTAACCTGAGATCGTGTCATTTCACCGGGTCATGCACACGCAAATTGAACATTATTCCTGTTATGGGCAGTTATCTTTGTAGCATATTTTGACCATGAACTAAAGATAAAGTAACATGTGCTGAGGTACAGAATGTACATGTGTCAAATTCTAATGTCAACTTCATAATTTCACCAGCTTTACGACCAATTAAACAAATAATAAAGCTGAAGAAACCAGCCGGTACCAAGTGGAAAAACCTCTATCTGATAATACGTTTATTTACCTGCCAATGTGTGGTTTGGTGAGTCCATGTGACTGGATGTAGACACAGTCTCCCACCTTCACCCATATGTTGTTGTAGTGGAGCTGGTCATAGTACTGACAGCCAGGCTCTCCACCAGTCATCTCCACAGGCACATCCTCACGCTCCTACACACAGTAACAGACCCAGTGTAACAGACCCAGTGTAACAGACCCAGTGTAACAGACCCAGTGTAACAGACCCAGTGTAACAGACCCAGTGTAACAGACCCAGTGTAACAGACCCAGTGTAACAGACCCAGTGTAACAGACCCAGTGTAACAGACCCAGTGTAACAGACCCAGTGTAACAGACCCAGTGTAACAGACCCAGTGTAACAGACCCAGTGTAACAGACCCAGTGTAACAGACCCAGTGTAACAGACCCAGTGTAACAGACCCAGTGTAACAGACCCAGTGTAACAGACCCAGTGTAACAGACCCAGTGTAACAGACCCAGTGTAACAGACCCAGTGTAACAGACCCAGTGTAACAGACCCAGTGTAACAGACCCAGTGTAACAGACCCAGTGTAACAGACCCAGTGTAACAGACCCAGTGTAACAGACCCAGTGTAACAGACCCAGTGTAACAGACCCAGTGTAACAGACCCAGTGTAACAGACCCAGTGTAACAGACCCAGTGTAACAGACCCAGTGTAACAGACCCAGTGTAACAGACCCAGTGTAACAGACACAGTGTAACAGACACAGTGCTCAGACACAGTGCTCAGACAGCGTTACATGTTACAACAGCGCTCAGACAGTGTTACCTTGTCCACAATGCTCAGGCTGCCATTATCGGCCAGGGTCGGCAGTTTCTCCTGGTCACGTTTGGCGTACATCGAGGCCACCCTGACGACGGGCAAGGGGATATCCCGAGTGCCAAACCTGACACGGGCCGGCACGGGCCAGATCTTTATCTTCTTAAAGGCCTTGTTCCTGGCAGAGTAACGGGACTCACAGACATACACATCCTCCGGTCTGAGAACCTCAGGCTGCAGTTTGAAGTAATCCTAACACAGGGAACACATCACAATGAGTGGTTATTTGTGATACAGTGATTAGTGGAGATCAGTGAGGATTCTGTGTAGGACAGACTGTATGTGTCGACACAGGTGGAGGTGGTGTATTGGGGTGGGGAATGGTTTCCTGACACACGTTAGAGGCACTAAGACTGGAAAGGAAACTGTTTCATTTTCTACTATATCACATTAAAACATCCAGCATTGTCACATATGGTCCCAGAAAGGTTCCAGACATGTGTCTACCAGATCAGCCAGAACAACCCAACAAAGGACGTTTGTGGTGACGTGGATACAGAATGATTCCAGACATGTGTCTAACAGATCAGCCAGAACAACCCAACAGAAGATCTTTAGGGTGACATGCTCCCATTGTTGGTAAGTATAATGAAAACCAAATACACATTGATGGCCTTACCTTGACAAACATCACCATGCATTTCCCCTGAATCTTGCTGACTGGCACTTTGTTGAAGTAGTCACTCTTGAAGACTTCTTGTTGGAGGAATTTGCGTGTTGCCAAATGGAAAGTCTCACTAGGCCTGTAAAACCAGCAGCCATACAGCCACTTCTCACCTACACACACACGCGCAAACACACACTTACTAAGCGAAATATAAACAGGGACACCAAACTTTTATTTTTACTAAGCTGAACCCAAAACTCATACCCTAACCCTAATTGTTAAGCAATTAATTTTTTTTAATCCGATTGAAATTATTATATTATAAATTGTCCTTGGTAGACATTCAGAAACACAAAACACCACACTACAAATGTACAATTGCAATTTACACGCAAAAGAGACAGACACAAAAAAACGTACCTGTTTCATCCTCCCACAGACGCTCGATGCAGACAATGTGAGGTTTGCGATTGGCCTCAGTTGGTTGCACGTAAACAAAGTCTCCCACGTGGTAGGTCCTGTTCTCAAAGCTACAATCCTGACTGTACATTCTGCCAGGTCCAGGAGGCCAGGCACCTCCACCAGCTATATCCTCAGCCTTATCACCCTCTGGACATCACACACATGATGAGAACACATCCATTAGACTCCCATTATATGCACATTAGCAGGGCTTTGATTTGCAGACCCTGAACACCTAATCAGGGAGAGCAGATAACTGCAATTAACTACAATGTAGAAAAACGTTCAGCAAATCACCTTTACAGGCAATGGGCAGGGCCACACACACACAGTAATGTGATTATATTGAATAGTTATCCTAATGCCATAGTCAGAGAAACTACAAATTATTCATGTAATGTAGTAAATTAACTAAATCTGAACTATTTAGGAAGACATCATTCAGATGCATACCCCACCACACACACCCACACATACCCACACCCACACCCAATGGACAATACAGGCCAATGGTGTGGGTTTTTGACCAATTACTGAAAGGAAAATAGTTTAAATCAAAAAGCATGGTGAGAATGTATGTTCTACGATATTTGAACCAGGCAGGTAATCTAATCAGCTCCTGTACGAAGCTTTGGATAAAAGTGTCACTAAAAGAAATTACTGCAAATGATTCCACACACACACCTTTGTTTTCCTCCTCCCTCTTCATTTTGTCCTCCTCCACCTCCTTCGGTATTTTCTCTCTCTTCTCCTGCTCTACGTCACTGTGCAGGTGTTTGGAGGTGTAGCTGAGCGCCGGGGAGAGGAGGATTTCTCCGTTCTTGCACAGCTCATCTCGAATCTTCACAAAGAACTGCTGCAGCTCCAACGCATCCTCAAAGATCTCAGAGTCCGTCCTGTGGGGACAGAGCCAGGGTCAAAGGTGAGTGTGAAGAGGGGACAGAGCCAGGGTCAAATGTGAGTGTGAAGAGGGGACAGAGCCAGGGTCAAATGTGAGTGTGAAGAGGGGACAGAGCCAGGGTCAAAGGTGAGTGTGAAGAGGGGACAGAGCCAGGGTCAAAGGTGAGTGTGAAGAGGGGACAGAGCCAGGGTCAAAGGTGAGTGTGAAGAGGGGACAGAGCCAGGGTCAAAGGTGAGTGTGAAGAGGGGACAGAGCCAGGGTCAAAGGTGAGTGTGAAGAGGGGACAGAGCCAGGGTCAAAGGTGAGTGTGAAGAGGGGACAGAGCCAGGGTCAAAGATGAGTGTGAAGAGGGGACAGAGCCAGGGTCAAATGTGAGTGTGAAGTGGGGACAGAGCCAGGGTCAAATGTGAGTGTGAAGTGGGGACAGAGCCAGGGTCAAAGGTGAGTGTGAAGTGGGGACGGAAACGGAAAGATAAAGATACGTGACTTGATGAGTGACGTACCTGTGCAAGCGCCTGGCCTTCTCCAGAACCTCAAACATGTGCTCCTGGAACACATCCAGCCTCCGGTAACGTCCTCGGTCCACATTGGCCCTGATCACGTCAAAGTTGAGCGGAGGCTTCTCCGGGCTGGCCGGGTCCTGTTAGGAGTTATTTAAATGTGTGCTTGTTACTGTTATTTACAATGTTATTACACAATCTCAACTTAACCGATAGAAGAAACCATGTTTAATAAATCACAACTAAATGCAATAGCTGTCTACATCCTGCAGGACCAAGGGTCACTTGAGGACTGATTTAGGTTCAGTTTTACCTTTTAAATCATACTCTACTGTATTACATAGGACGTGTTCACACATGCAGACCTATTCAGATCTCTTTTCAGAATCACATTAGTTGGGGCTCAGCAGAATAATTGGCCTACGTATACATGAACCAAAATGCTTCGAAAAAGTCATTGTTTTTTATCATCTTAATCTTGAGCTCAGATCAATCGGAAAGCTTTAACTGAATATAAATTGCAATTATAACATGACAACATAATTATGTATCAGGTTGTTGACCTTTACAGATCAGATATTGGCTATAAAAAAAGATAGCAACATGTGTGAAAATACCCATCTCCTCGATCAGGACAATATCTGAGATCTCTACTGGCTTTATGATGAACCCTGACAGGCTATTGGCCAGCTGTTACCTGAGCAGGGATCTCAGCCAATGAGTCGCTGTAACACCTCCCCTCCTCATCCTGGTGTCCCAGCACAGACACAAACAGGGTTCTGATCAGCTCTCTGACCATGGGCCCGACAGAGGAGGCCAGGCTGCCCTCCTCCCCTCCCTCCTGCAGCCGCCGCGTCTCCAGGAGCACGCGGTGGAGGAGCAGAGCGTCGCGGTAGATCAAGGACTCCGGCTCGTTGTAGGTACAGGCGTTGTTGAACATCAGGGCGAAGTCTTCCACCAGAGCGTCTATGTCCTGGTAACGGCCGTTGGCCATGTGGCTGGAGGACAACGGGAGCTTTATTTCCATGTTCAAACAGAGATGAAACACAGGACCAGATACAAGCGCCACTGGACTACTTTAGAAGTTACCACCACCGCTTAACAACAAAATTGTATTTTTAGACACCGACACCAACAACGTCTCTTATGATGGTGTCCCGACCTTTTTGACTTTAGGGCAGCCTGATCTCGAGCAAGCCAATCACACACACACACACACACACACACACACACATACGTCTCACCTGCGCAGGCGTTCCATATCGATAGGCCTTTTAATGGTGGCGTAGTAATCTGGCAGCTCAGAGCGGGACGGCAGTCGCAGGAAGATGTTGGAGATCCGTCGGCCCTTGGCATCTGTGTAGTTCCTCACAGCGTCGTACAGCTCATTGAGACGCTGCTGCAACGGGGTCAGGTACTTATTGGACTTCTTAGGAGACAGGCCACTCTTCCCTACAGAGGTGTGATGGTGAAGACGATGATGATTTGTTGGAGACAAGTATACCCAAATAACAAACATTTCATAAGAATCTAAATAAAAACAATGATTCTTGAAGGGCTATTATACACCAATATAAAAGTAAAACATACTTAGTTTAATCTTAGGAGAGCCCAGGTTCTCTGTGTTCTCTTCCGGAGAAGCACCCAACTCCTTTCTCTTGTCCTTCACAATCTTCTCTAGGATGGCGGCATCGTTATAAACCTTCCCCAAAAAAGGAACATTAGAACATCTCACCCCTCTGATTTCCACAGGAAGTGTACGTTACACTAACACGTTGCCTGAACCTTAGAGTAATCCCCTGAGTTTCACAGCCGACTTAAACAGGAAGGAAACAATAATTAGTAGCTAATCATGATCAAAGTGAAACACAAGCAACCAATCAGCAGAGCATCACATGTCCATTGGATGTGTGTGTGTGTGACGGGGGCGTGTCCCACCTGAGATCCCTCCTCGTTGTAGTGGCGAGCGTTACGGAACATCAACCTCACGTCATCCATCAAGGACTCCTCTGTGGCGTAGCGCTCAGAGCGGATGTTGTGCTCTATGGTCTTAAGGTCCATGGGCTCCAGGATTACCTGGTGGTGGGAGGAGTTAGGGGGGATACGTTGATGAAAGGTCACAGGATGTGTGCGGGTCTAACCTACCTTGTAGTAGTCAGGGTAGTCCTTCTTGGAGGGCTTGACCATGAACAGATCACACAACCTCCGGTTTGTCCCTGCCTCTCTGGCTTCGGTCACTGCAGCATACAGAGCCTTCATCCGGTTCTTCTTCACATTCTTCTTATGGCTGCAGGGCAAGAAAGGGTTGGGGCAGGTAACCAGTTACATTTCTACACAACAAATATCCACCACCCTACCATACAGTAGCATATATTTGAACACCAAATGCATAACTGTGGTATTTGTTGACCCCAATTTAGTGGCAAACATTTTGGAGCATAACATCTCCCTTTGGTAATTATGAACAGTCAGGATATGCTAGAATAGCAGAACAATAAAACATGTAGTCACTCTCCAACATAACTTAAGTTGCAAATGTACCCCTGTCCTCAACGGGGATAAGCACCTTTGCAGCAGGTCACATGTACACAATTGTATTTATGCAGTTGTGAAACACAGGGGAGTAAAGAGACAGACGGGGGGAGTAGAGAGACAGACGGGGGGAGTAGAGAGACAGACGGGGGGAGTAGAGAGACAGACGGGGGGAGTAAAGAGACACAAGGGGGGAGTAAAGAGACACAAGGTGGGAGTAGAGAGACACAAGGGGGGAGTAGAGAGACAGACGGGGGGAGTAGAGAGACAGACGGGGGGAGTAGAGAGACACAAGGGGGAGTAGAGAGACAGACGGGGGAGTAGAGAGACAGACGGGGGGAGTAGAGAGACACAAGGGGGAGTAGAGAGACAGACTGGGGGAGTAGAGAGACAGACGGGGGGAGTAGAGAAACAAGGGGTCAATGTGGTTCTACCTTTTTCTTTTGGTGACGGGTCCAGTTCCGGTGTCAGATGATAGAATGCTGTCCTGATCCTCATCATCACCTCTTCTCAACAGCTCCCTCTTCTTCAGCTAGAAAACATTCATTACAAAATATAAGCAACAATAAGTATGAACAACAGTCCGAGGACTGTCGCACAGTAGAAGTGTCTAGGGGAGTTCTGGGTGAGTCCAATTTGCAGCAATAACAAGAAAAATATCATAGGCATTACGGCCCCGCACTATGGCCAAAATACCACATCACATGTTGTTTTCCCCGTAAACATTCTGATTGGTCCCAGAGAGCAATGGTTTGGGCCTAGGGCTGAAAAGATTAGTCGACGTTAACACAATATGTGGTATTTCACGCATAATAACAGCATAACAGCGTAATGTCCACAGACAGCAGTTAAACAGTTCATTGAATATGACTATTGTAATGAGAGGCATTAGCTACAATAATTGTTTATAGATTAATGTTTTAGCCTTCTATGTAAGTGCAATAGTGATTTTCTTGTTTCATTTATTAGTTAGAATAAGTATAAGACAATGTTGTAACAAATAGCAAAAGCGGAATAATCGTTCAAAGCCTACTGATTAATCGTTGGGAAAGTAGATAATTAGTCAACTAATCATTCAAATAATCGTTAAATCGTAAATTATCTAAATAACCGTTTCTTGCAGCCTTATTTGTGCCTGAACCAAATTCATTAAAATATAATTTTTTCCTATCTGATAATATTATTTATAGATCAGCCGATTCATCTGGGCTAGTTAGAGGTTTTAAAACATTTAGCAATATGTTTTATGAAAGCAGATTACAGGCATGTTCGTGTTAAAACTACACTCATTGTTGATATTCCAGCTGCCAGCTCAACCCACACACAGAAACCCTGCCAGTGGAATCTCAATTACCGTTAATAAAACACTAATAATAATATAAATGACCATATAAAAGGCTGATTAAACTGACCAGCAAAATCTGCTGCAGCCGCAGGGCTCGTTTGAAGATGGCAGAGTTGGGTACGTTGTAACGTTTGGCGTTGTCTAACATCAGACTGAGGTCAGCGTCCATCTGCTCCAAGCTATCATACTCCCTGTTCTTCATCTTCTCCCTGGGACGAGTCATTGAATGGGTGAGATTCAATATATATAAGAACAAAACAAATCATAGAGTCGCTCGGGACAAGTAGAGTTTCTGCAGGAAAATATCCTTTAGTAACCTCCTCCTACCTGATCTGCTGCAGGGAGATGGGCTGTTTGATCTGCTGGTAGTAGTCGGGGTATTCTTTCCTAAAGGGCAGCTGGATGAAGGGCTCAGAGAGCAGTTGTCCCTGGCTGTTCCTGCCCCCCCTCACAGCCTCATACAACAGAAACACTGGGTTACCCATGTCCATGCTGGAGTTCAGACACTCTGCTTCAGACTCACCCTCGTCGTAAAGCACAGAGCCTGGAAGGCGTGTAAAAACAACACAGAGATGGGAAGAGGGATTTGTTGTGTTAAGGCAAAGATATTTAAATCCATTTGGAGTGTGTGTTGTGTTTTAATAGATTTACCTGAGAGCAGGGCATCCTCTTCACTCTCTGAACCGTACTGTAGAGCCAAAGTGATCGCTGACAGACGGTCTCCCTGGGCAGACCTCCGGTTCCTGATGCGGACACTGGTCTTGGTGGGCTCAGCGTGGTCGATCTCAGTCTTCCTCTGGAAGAACACCTTCTTGATGGTGTTTGCATCCTTTAAAGCATTTTCAATTAGTATGGAGGTTGGTGTGGGCTTTTTCAAGGAAAGTATGACTATGAAAACATTGTGATTTTCAGTTACGACCTGGAACAAATTAGGATTGACTGCCTTACTAAATGTTCGATGTCTCTGGGATCTGATAAACAACAAACAGGATACTCTGCAGCCAATAGAAATACCTTAAAAACCTGAGATCCTGGTTCATTGTATGTTTTAGCATTTTTCGCCAGAAGGTCAATATCCTTAGCCATAGCAGGGACACTTTTGTAGTATCCAATCTGTGAAAACAAATAATCTGCATTAATCAAATGAAACTATGAACTGCTTACACAGAAGGATATCTTATACTCAAGTATCAAATGATATTGAACAGGCTTTTACCAATGCGTTTCTGCATCAACATGCAGTGGTTCCAGAGTATTCTCATCAGCTCTCTACACTTTTCTAATTACAACATTTGGCACCTTCTGCCATCAGTCTGTGAAAATGTGCTTCTTAAGTACATTTCCTGAAATTCAAAACATTTTGCCATGTCTTATGCTACCGTTTGTGTTGACAGTATTACATATGAGATTATGGAATGAGAATTGCCAGTGACAAGACTTAAATCTTAAAACCACATTTCTGTGTAAATTATGTTTATGCTGTTACATTTCTTTCCATGTAAAGAATATATCCATTATCAGAATCATTATTGCCATTTTCAATTAATTTGATGGAAGTTCTTACTTTTGCCACAAAGGGCATTGTGATTTCTAGTGTGCCACTGTCACCACACAACTACTTCAAATGCGAGATTCAAATCTTTGTTCACATCTAACTTTAGCAAATGTAGATTTAGCATCAGTGACCCAACCCTAATGTAACCAGTAGACGTGAATCAATGCTAAACACATCACAATGCATCAAGACATGAACAGAATACCTGTATTCTCTGAGCGATGGTTCTGAGATCAATGGGCTCCTTGATTACAGCATAGTAGTCTGGGTAGTGCAGTTTAGAAGGCAGCTTTTGGAAGAGCTCACTGATGATCCGTCCAGATGGGTCCGTGTATGAAACCACAGCATCCAACAGCTGCTCCAAAACCTCCTTCAGGCAGCTCGGTGGAGTCTGTGGATCAGAGCAAGAACAATAAACCACACAGTTCAACTCACAATGGTGTCCTGCAAATCTTACAGGGTTATAAACGATGGAAAACCCCAAGAGTCGCGGTGAGAAATAGAAAGAAATGGGAGGCGGACTTCATATAAGTAGATGAACGATCACATCTGATCTTTACCTCGTCTTCAGTGGAGAGCGCAGGGTTGTCCAGCATATCTTCACCGTCGTCGTCATCGTCGTCATCATATCCCGGCTGAACAAACTCATTCCTGGTGTGGATATAGAGTTCCCACAGCCTGCAGGCTGCCAGGTACTCCTCACTGTCAGCCTGACACAAGTCACAGATAAAATCAGAACTGACCCACCGTTTAAATCACAATGGAGTAGGGTTACAGCACAAATATGATTGGCTTTATACATATAAGGAATATAAGAGTTCATACAGAAAACAGTGGGGGAGTATATGCCCTGAATCAACATACAGAATATACTAAACATATTTGATTTAGATTAAAATGATCCAGTACACATTTTTAATCAGACTGTATTTCCTACATAAACCTTAGAAGACTGAAAGTCAATCGATGGTTTTACAGTCATTTGACAGATGCTGTTTTGTGACATGTGCCGTCATAACACATAAGTGACCAGCCTGGTGTGGCACCCTCTCATGGGCAGTAGGGCTGTCACTTTTTATTCGATATTCGAATATGCATTCGAACATGACGTGAAATATCCGTATTCAAACTATAAATAAACTATCCGGTTTTTAAAATGCCATGTGTAGCGCATTTTTTCCAGTCTATGGTTAGACCTTTTGTTTTTTATTTTATTCTTTGGCATCTCATTTAGTAGAGACGCGAAAAGGAGTCCTGACGCGCAAATACCTTTGTGTGCCACGCACGTCTGTGCGCTCCGAACGTGTGTTCTCCACCGCGGGGAACATTGTAAATAAAAAGAGAGCCGCACTTGATCCAGATCAAGTGGATAGACTGGTGTTTCTTGCCAACAATATAAAGAAATGAATTAGTCTCTAGGCTATATGCCTTACTCCTGCTGCTGTTTAAGTTATTACGTTATTGTTTGTGCCTGTTCTGAATCTTTTTTTTGTTCATAATATAGCCTAATGTTGAAGACTATGCTATAAGTTGATAACCTGCTGTGTTGTTTCTAACATTAAGTAAAAATAATAATAATTCAGACAGTCCTGTTTATGACTGTCACTGTTAATACATTTGTAATTGAATCTCCATTACGGTGTTTTTTATATGCGCGAGGGGGGGGGGCACACGTAGATATTCAAATATATTCGATATCCGTTCGAATTTTATTTTTCTCAAAAGTGACAGCCCTAATGGGCAGAACCAGAAAATCCTAGAGACAGTCATGCGGGTCAGTTGTAAGATTGTCAGGACAAAACAAAGGAACATTGAGACATGTAAACAGCACACAATCATTAGGTGATAAATAACTTTTTGAAATCTTATCAAATCCACTGAACAGCCAATAGGAAATATTGCCATCATGGTGCAGACTATTTTCCTGATATAACGATGTCCGATCTCAAAGCAGCGTTTAGAATGTACCCTGTAAAACACCCATTTCTTCTTTTTTTATATAGAACTGTATCTGTTATGTGTGTATGTTGCCGTTTAAATGTAAAGAAAGTATGTAATTTCATCCTGACATGCCACATTTATAGGCACCTCTGGAAACATTAAGTACCTCCATTCAAAACAGAATATTGTTTCTACTGATCAAACATTAATAATGTCATTCCTCAAGGTAATCGAACAGAAGACAGTGAAATCGAGTGCATCTCACCTTATAGTAGTTCTTTGCGTTGTTGAACATGAGCTGGAAGTCAGCAGTGAGCATCTCCACATCTTGGTAGTCCTCTGACTTCAGCTTCTGCTGTATCTTGGTCATGTCTATAGGCTGGGTCACCACCTCATAGTAGTCTGGCTGGTTCCTGAAGAAAAAAAAAACAGTTTTTCTAAGAATTAACATATGATGAGGAAGCATGATAATTTGCCATCACACAGAGCCGAATTTTAATAATTTACTGACAAAAGACCTGAAAAGAAACTATCCTCAATCATGAATG
Organism: Dallia pectoralis; assembly: GCA_029465975.1. Classification (NCBI taxonomy): domain Eukaryota; kingdom Metazoa; phylum Chordata; class Actinopteri; order Esociformes; family Umbridae; genus Dallia; species Dallia pectoralis. Next base: position 10,767,888 of record CM055743.1, read on the forward strand.
CCAATCGCCTGGACTAATCGAAACAGACCTAACTCTGTATAAACTAATTTAGATTAGCTGACTGACATGTTTGCAATAGCAGAGAAATCCCTACATGGTGAGTCGTACATTAACTCCACTCTCTCAGTCTCATATGGAATACAGGAAATCGAGTTTTGCCTCGTATGCCTTTTCAGCATCTGGTAGAAGAACCTTTGGCAGACAGATTGTGTGCTTTTCTAGTGTTTGCCAAGCTTAAGGTGCATGAAGAAATCTTTTTAGCGAATGGTCGGTCACAGTTGAACACTCTAGATATCCCAAAAACAGCTATTGCAAGTGCATCCGCATCGAAAATACTTAGCAACGAAATACTTCAAGCCACTACAACACGCAGATCCATTCGTAAACGCCATTCATAGGCCTACAGACAACGAGGGGAGCAGAGATTACAAAGATGAAAAACGATCACATGTATTCAGAGGTAAAAATGTGCAACACATTGTGTCCTTCAAATGAGGTTTTATTCATTCGTAAGAAATGTCAATTGCAGCAAGATTTTTTCAGTCTATATTATTTTTGTCCAACAATTTGTTTCACTTGACCCAGACAAGCAGACCGGCCTAAATGTCAATCCCTGTTTGAAATCAAACTCACTGCACTTCTATAGCCAAGCCAAGTTTATTATTCAAGTATCAAATTATATTGGATATGCATTTACTTGTGTTATAAGTTCATTAATCACTCAAGTCAGCCTTTAAATAACTCAATATTAGCCTCAGTGTGTGCTGACTGGTCGCACTTGTGACAGAACCGTTCTACGGCCATCTCACACAACCTAACTACATGAATGTGTGAAGACAGAATGCCATTTTCATTAATTAGCAGATTACATTTTCATCAGATCCTGTTGTAGTCGAAATGTAAAAACTGAAGGTGGCACTCAAAAGAATTATAGACAGACTTTGATTCCTGAACTACTGTCCCAAATGTTGGAAAATTGAAACATAATCATCTCTCATTACATTCAGTGGCGAAGCTTACCTTCTCTTTGGAACTCTAATGAACAGCTCACAAAGCAGCCTCCCCTGGTCATCCTTGTGGTCTCTAACAGTGTTGTACAACTCATGGCACACGGCAATCTGATAAACACAACACATGACCAAATAAGTATCAAAGGTGGTAACTCTGAACAACTTCATGTGTTGTATACTTGGATTAACTACATCACTGAATACGCTTGGGGTACTTGGCCAATCCACAAGTGTACTTGACCTCACTCTAGGGACCACGTGCTGAAAGGTCAAACTAACAATACGGGTAACCTCCAAGGCAGCTTGGGCAAAGACAAATTCAGTGGATGACACTGAAACTGGAAAAAGACTAGGGACGACCGGCCTACATCATTACATTAAAACGTTGCGAAGTAGAATTGACTCAGAGGGGGATGTGTAGGGTCTCTAAAACTCAATTACGGGCACAGTTGTCAGATCGCATTTGTGATTTCATACATCAGCACTGGAATGAATAAAACTCACAGGGTCAACAGTAGGAACATTAGATGCTCTTCTTCTCTTTCGACCACTTCCATGAGTCGAGGCAGCATCGTCAAAGTCACCTCCACTAACACTACTGGAGGGTGAGGTGGCTCGTCGTCTCTTCAAACTCATTGGCATATCTTGGTGCAGTATCTTAACAAAACAACAGAAACCGTTAGCTTACTGGCTATATATCTTTGCATTAGTTGGCTCATAGTAGAGTATGTATTGTTAAGACCAACTAACTACTAGCCATCAGATAGTATCTGGCGCTGAAAGTGTAAATAGGAGGGATCTCCTGGATCTTGCAATGCTACTACAATGTAAACATGTACAGTATTTTGACATGACCTTGTTTACTTTAGCTTACCAGCCAGCAGATAGCTATATAGTCATACAGTTCTAGATAACTAGCTAAATAGGTAATTACACCACCGTATATAGCAATTTCGCTATTACGTGATATATTTAGCAAACTAGCTACCATACAAACACAAAACTACAATGCAACTTTGCAAAACCGTTACTCGCAGTAGTATGTTTGAATGGGATAGCAAGCTGCTAAACATGCTAACGTTTTCTGTGTCAATGAAGCTGTGACATGCTAACGTTTACTGGGTTAACCGGGTTAACATGCTAACTTTGGCTAAGTTAGCTAACTAGCGCCGCTAGCAACAACACAAAGGCGAGCGCCTAAAATGTATCTACGCGTTCAAAAAGATGACCTAGATGAAACAACTAGACTGCTGACTTGATATTTGGAATGCTGTGTTGTTAATATCGTTTGAAGCGAAACAAGCTTACCAGAATGTAATGTTTTCCTGAACTAAACTAGATGCCAGACGTGTTAATTTATTCGAATATCTAGCTAGCTAGCCGAGTTCGTCCCGTGACACTATATTGCCGGAAGTGACGCAGGGCTGAACGTTTTGAAACAGTATTTTCTTTTCAAAGCAAAGGTCCTTCTGCAAATACATTGTGAACTTTAGGAATATTAATTTATGCCTAGGAATTTGAAATGTTTGATGCTTCATTTGGGAATACTCCCAAACACAACGTCTGTAGGTATATTATTCTGCAGCATTGTGTTACCATATTGTCAATATATCCTCTGGTTCACACTATTATGGTTTGGATGTTTTTTAGAAACATATTATGCCCTCTGCTTGTGTGCAAAGTTATTGTTACCACCACGTTGTGAAGCCCAGTTTAAATGACTGTTTCTTCTTTGATTGGTTCTTTTATGTCCACCGAACTTTAGAAACAAATCCTAGACTCTAAGTCCAAAATCTCTTGTGAATCAATATATCTTGTGAATATGGTGTTTGTAAACACTGATGTATTAACACCCACTCCATATATAATGTTTAGTCATACAGTGTATTGTATTGGTAGAAAGAAGAAATGCTGCTGACCTCAGTATATATCCATACTCCAAAACTGCAGCACTTCTGGGGTGTTCCCGGTCTGCAGTGGTCAGTACCTGACGAATGTCGTCCAAGAGAAAGCGGTGAACCGACGACAGGGTAATGAACAGCTAGGGCTCATGGATGCATGTGGAAAGCAAAAGCTGGCCTGTGTGGTCCGATTCAACAGATAAACTACTGTAGCTCAAAATGCTGAAAAAGTGAATGCTTTTCCTGACCTAAAGGTGTCAGAACACACAGTGAATCAGAGTTTGCCGCGTATGGGGCTGCAATGCCCCTACAATGGGTGCCTGAGCATCAGAATTGGTCAAGATGCAATGGAAGAAGTTGGCCTGGTCTGATGAATGTACCCCCAACCTAAGCATTGTGGCAGACCATGTACACAATGCTATTTTGTTTTATGACAGTTATGAGTAAACAGAAAGGAAACAACAGAAAGGTATTCTTGTTTAGTGTTGAATTGCTTGCAAAAATTCTGAATAATGTTAGAACAAATCCGAAAGAGAGCGCACAATGTTGTATTTCTTTGACAGTCTATCGTTTGTCAGATGCAACAAACATAGCGTGTAGAATAGTTGTGCCCCCAAACGCTGATGAAATGTAAATACACTGTTTCTGCAGGCAAAATATTATTTATTAGGTGGTGGAGTTTATTGTTCACTCAGGTAAACTATAGCTGGAGTCGTTCACCCAGGCAATGATTTTCCACTCCTAACATGACGTGTGTTGGAAATTGTGAGCCTCGAACTTTGGTGTTTAGTTGATTAGAGTGGATTAGAGTTGCGCATTCGTGACAAGGACCTTCTAGTAGTGGGTTCCCAGATCCCTTTCTGCCCGCCTGTTATATTACGGCACTTTTTGCCGGTTAGCTTTCTAGATGATTCCAGGACCAATGTCTTACAATCAGTCAAACAGTAATGCCTTTATGAAACCAACACTTCAATGCTTTTACGCTTATCTGCTGTGTATTGACAACTCACTACTTACAGGTCCGTTGAACACTAAACTATTATGGGAAGACTGCTCCCACTCAGCACAATCAAAATGTGTGTTGTTCTTTGCACCCTAATGATGGAACCAGACTCATCTTAAAGCTTGGAAACCAAAGCTCTGCCAATTTTTGACATTTTCTGGAGCCTTGCCTTTTCATAGAGCATCTAAAATAACTTTAGCAAAGTGAATCAAGTGCTTCATCCTGTCCTGTTTTGGCTTCCATGTTGGTTACAGACTTACAGTTATAATCAAATGTCCTTCTGCCCACCTAAATATCAACTAGGGCCTTCATCATCCTCTTCAGGTGCTGATATTACTTTTTAAATGAAATGTTATCAGGACAGGATGACCTACAATACTGAATGATGTTATTCCACCAGCAGACAGCACCGCAGTCTGATGAAAATGTATTTTTAGAATGAATTATTTCTTGATTAGTTTATATCAGTTTAGGGCTCTGGTTCCTACCTGATAGCGTTCTGTTCAACTAATCTTTTTCATTTTGCCAGCCCTCATGAGGCTATGACAGGGGAGTGGGCTGCTGACCAATATAGCTTTGCATTGATGTGTGTGGTTAACTGCATCAGCTTCTTGGATTAGCAACCACTACGTGCCATTGGAACACAGTAGGGATGAGTGCTGACAATGGGCTTTTGTATGCCTGTGTAGATATTTCATAGAAAATCACAAGTTTCCAGCTGCAATAGTCATATCATCACTGTATTTCTGATCAATTTGATGTTATGTTAATGGACAAAAAACATGGACATTTCTATATATATATATAATCCTTTATTATAATGTGAAGCATTTATTTAAAAAAAAAAACGTTTGTAGGCCTATATATATATCTTCACATATGCTACATGGGCTATGATATGTTAGGTTATTATCGTAATGCAAACTATGATATTTTCATGCTGGACCAGTTAGTAGGCTACTTTTAATTCCTACTGTTAATTCAAAGCTTAGGCTCGTTTGATATCATGAGCTCTGAATCCAATGCCCTTCGTGACGTCAGGAGCGCAGCAAGCACCCCTGCTCACAGAGGCAGATCACGCATATAGGGACAGGAGCAGATTTCTGAGCTCTGCGCATACAGGTAGGATTTACATTATATTTGGACGGGTAAGAAAATTTAAAAAAACATTTGAGCCATTATAGCGTTTTTTTACTCAGAAATAATGTGCATTATACTCTAGTCTGCATTCCCAACCGGCGCATGTAATATTTTAGGTTTCTCCTTTACCGTAAGATTCAATTCCTATCCAAACGCTCTGTGATATTATGTGTAGAGGCTTGTTTCACTATACCCCGTTGAGACCATCATTATGCTTTCTATTCATGTATGTACTATTATACCATCGACAAAACAAATGCATTTGTGATTCATAATCTTAAATGTCATTCTGTCTTCTGTCATTGATGGCTATATCAGACAGATATTGGCTTTATTGTGTTTTATTATATCTATACACAATAAATAAAAATGATCTTGCCATTTTTCATTTCAAACGTTTCCATTGAATTTTTGAGAATCTACAACTGTGTTATGTATAAGGAGGTTGCATCTTTCCAGTGTTATTGGTCATATTTGTGGCTGCTGGCTGTTCGTGTCCTTATAGCTTGAGAGATGAAATACTACTGTTTATTCATACATTAACAAAGTATGTATCTACTGACTATGGGTGCATTGCAGAGTTCTACAGACTGAGACTTGGCTTACCAACGGTCATTATCACATCCTCAAAGATTGATTTGAAAAATACATTTTCCTGTTAGACAGGTTGTGTTGCACCATACATGAGTGGGACCAGACAAATATTTCCTACTCTATAGCCTCAAATGAGGATTTTGACCATTGACTTATTTTTACTTCAACACTGTAGTATAACTGTCAAGTGCATTACCTTTTAACTGCTGTATTCCAGTGAGAGTCGTGATGCACTTGACTAAATAAAACAACATTTACTATCCTAAAGACAGTGGACTTGACTACAATAGCCTAATGCATGCCAATCTGTCATGCACTCTGTGAAACTGTTAAATGCATTACATTTGAGTGTTTACACGGATGATTGTTGAAGTGTGTTAAATATGTAAGTTTTGCAATGTCAGATTTCTTAAGATTTTTTGAAGTGAAAATATCATTAGTTATTTCACATGTATGTTGGGTTGATCTTACACACAACATATGATATAATCCTAACATTTAATTGAGGTAACATTGTTCTAAGATGAAATGTAATTCTTATTCAATGAATTCATATTTGTCTCAAAAACATGCATTATTATTGTTGGCAAGAGTATAGTTAGTGACAAATAAAGTACCATTTGGAACCTTGTACATGGCCAGTTAACAACCCCTTTGTTTCATCTATGTAAATACGAAGTCATATTCCAAAGCCTCTCGTAATTTGGTATTAGAATGATTAGTCACCATGGTTCAGATGATAAAACGCCACAGAGTCAAACACATGCTTGGATGCTCTTCAACACTAATTCGATCTAAAGCATGTTTGTGTGTGTGTGTGTGTGTATGTGTGTGTGTGTGTGTGTGTGTGTGTGTGTGTGTGTGTGTGTGTGTGTGTGTGTGTGTGCACAAGCGCGAACGAGTGTGTGACCAAGCTTGTGTCAGTGTGTTTCTTTAGTGTGGGTTTTGTAATTGCTGAGAAATGCTGATGCTTGGCTTTCTGCTTGACTCTTCACTTTCTCCCTCCACAGTTCTGCAGTGGCCGATCGGATTGACAGTGTAGGAGAGGATGCCCCTTGGACATCTAGAGGACGGAAATGGATGGACAAAGAAGACGTCTGACATCAAAGAAAACTACGACTTCAAAGAAGTTTTGGGATCGTAAGTGTTCTAATGTCACTTTAATAGCAGCAGGTTTCAATGCATTTTTTGGATATTGGTGTGAGACTTGAAGTGGATCATGTTTAGCGTAAAACAAAAAAAACGATTTGAGCTTGGAGCAATTATTGCTTTTATTTCTAGTGTCTAAATGAGAGACAGTCAGAGAGAAGACAGGGAAAATGTAACAATAGAGAGAATCCAAACTGAAAGGGTTAGAATATACATTTAATATTACTGAGATTCTATTTTTAAAAAGGATTGTTTGGATGACTAACGTGGATATCACTGAGAGAATAACACAACCGCAAGTCAACCACATACAACCCTGGGCAATAAAAGTCAACCGCCTACAGCCCTGGGCAATTTAAGTCAACCGCATACAACCGTGGGCAATTTAAGTCAACCACATACAACATTGGGAAATTTAAGTCAACCACATACAACCCTGGGCAATAAAAGTCAACCGCCTACAGCCCTGGGCAATTTAAGTCAACCACATACAACATTGGGAAATTTAAGTCAACCACATACAACCCTGGGCAATTTAAGTCAACCGCATACAACCCTGGGCAATTTAAGTCAACCGCATACATACCCTAGGCAAGTGAGACCAAGCACTCTCAGTTTTCTTAACACTGTTCCAGTAGTGTTAATGTCAGATGGCAAATCAACATTTTCATCTAACTTGTTTGAAATTGGATAAAAAGACCTGATACAAGGATTTACACAAAACGACCCAGGCCAACTACAAAAATAGCCAGGCCAACTAAAAAAAAACGCAGGGCAACTATAAAAAGACCCATGGCAACTACAAAAAGACCCGGGGCAACTATAAAAAGACGCATGGCAACTTCAAAAATAGTTATGGGCTAATACAAATAGACCCAAGCAATCTCAAAAATACCCTGGGCTATTACAAAAAGACCCAGGCAATTTCAAAAAGACCAATGCAATTAAAAAAATAACCAGGCAATTAGAACAGACCCTGGCAATTAAAAAATGACCCAGGCAATTTCAAAAAGACCCAGGCAATTAAAAATGACTCAGGCAATTAAAAATGACCCAGGCAATTACAAAAAGACCAAGGCCTTTTGCAAAAGCTTTTGAAGCCCTGGCCTTCTGACAACAGAGCTTTACACTTTACACAGAAATGTCACATATAGGGGGTCTGCCCCCATCTGTCATTGTTTTGCTAGGTAGAACCCATTACAGAAGACTCAGCCATCATCTAAGGGTTCTTTATAACACTCATTTCCCCACTTGCAGTTCAATTAAATCCAATTGGTACTTATATTCCTGGCTTGCAGGGAGGCTTGTATGAATTAAGGATAGGATATGTTGTTCTCCAAGGCACATCTTGCCAAAACATTATGCTTCTAATCACACTTTCCAGCACCAATGCAGTTGAAGGAGAACACATTCAGCATCCAACACCCACACCCTTGTCCTACACACTTGTCCTACACACTTGTCCTACACCCTTGTCCTACACACTTGTTCTACATCCTTGTCCTACACACTTGTCCTACACACTTGTCCTACACAATTGTCCTACACCCTTGTCCTACACACTTGTTCTACATCCTTGTCCTACACACTTGTCCCACACCCTTGTCCTACACCCTTGTCCTACACCCTGGTCCTACACCCTGGTCCTACACCCTGGTCCTACACCCTGGTCCTACACCCTGGTCCTACACCCTGGTCCTACACCCTTGTCCGACACTAACGTCCAAAACTAACAAACGCCGGAAGGTGCAGAGTCAACTTGAAGCGTAATTTCAAGGCCACTGGGAGTTTTCACTATTTCACTATTCCACACTATTCCACATCCGCAGCTGTACTGTGAGGCAGTGACTTTAGAGCTGTTCAGGTGCTCCAGAGCCCATTTCTGTGTATCGGAATTACCTTAACCCAGCATGCCACTGAGTAGTTACACTGAATAGTTACAGAGAATTTCACTTAAACATGTATGCTTGTTTGCTGTGTGGGTGAGCTGCCTAACATTTCTCTCCTTGGGGTAGAATGCAAAGCACTCTATCCTCAGAGTGGGTGGAGATAGAAGCTACAGATCCCCCTTGGATACCGTCATTATGAGGATGCCTGACTGGTCTCTCCAGCTAAAGGCAAAATGGGCCTGACTGCTGAATTATTATCACTGTTTTATACACTGTCATTTTGGCTACTGCCCCTTTACTCCATTTGGTTCCTTATTTAGGATTTCTATCACCATTAGCTTCTGCCGAAGTAGCAGCTACTGTCCCTGGCGTCTGCTGAAACAGAAACCCTAATATATCTGGAAGCACTGATAAATTTATAGAACCAAACATGCTCACGCGTTTATAATACGGCAGTACAAGTATAACAATGTTGGTATATAATGTTTGTCTGGTATTATGTTGTGTTTATGTAGTCATTGGTTAGACTTGGTTAGAGAGGCACATTTCTAGTCGTCATTGGTTAGACTTTGTTAAATAGGTTCATGTCTCATTGTGATTGGTTAGTCTTAATTAGACATGTTCAGGTCTCACTGTCATTGGTTGGACTTAATTAGACATGTTCAGGTCTCACTGTCATTGGTTAGTCTTAATTAGACATGTTCAGGTCTCACTGTCATTGATTAGCCTTTATTAGACAGGTTCAGGTCTCGTTGTCATTGGTTAGTCTTAATTAGAGAGGTTCAGGTCTCGTTGTCATTGGTTAGTCTTAATTAGAGAGGTTCAGGACTCGTTGTCATTGGTTGGACTTAATTAGACAGGTTCAGGTCTCGTTGTCATTGGTTGGACTTAATTAGACAGGTTCAGGTCACGTTGTCATTGGTTAGACTTAATTAGACAGGTATTAGTCAGGTCTTTTTGTCACTGGTTAGCCTTTATTAGACAGGTTCAGTTTTCGTTGTCATTGGTTAGACTTAATTAGACAGGTTCAGGTCATGTTGTCATTGGTTAGACTTAATTAGACAGGTTCAGGTCATGTTGTCATTGGTTAGACTTAATTAGACAAGTTCAGGTCTTGTTGCTATTGGTTAGACTTAATTAGACAGGTTCAGGTCATGTTGTAATTGGTTGGACTTAATTAGACAGGTTCAGGTCTTGTTGTTATTGGTTAGACTTAATTATACAGGTTCAGGTCATGTTGTCATTGGTTCGACTTGTTGGGGAGGTTAAAGACACCCGCTATAAGCCTTGGTGTTCTCTCTTGCTCCACGGCTTGGCAGCATTAACCTGTTTAATGTGTTTACACACATCAGTGAGATCACATAGTCAGCTAGAACAGCAGGTTCTATCAGGCCATAAAGTGAGCATTCAGCTCATTGGATACTTGTGTCAGTGGGCAGCTTGCAGCTGTGTCTTGCAGCCAGGGATAATTAGCGGTGGTAGCACGCCCTGCTACATCCGACAAACATTGTAGCCTGTGTAAAAAATACTCACCCTAACCCTATTGTTACAATGCTAAACTCTAGCCAGGCGTCTTATGTTACAGGATTTAAAGAATGAATAGCCAGAAGGATATCATCGCCTTATTCCTCTGAAAACCTCGTAGTGATATTTCCTCCCTGTTGTCAGTGTTCCCAGTGAAACCTGGCAGTGAGCTGAATATAATCCTGTATGTGTTGACGGAAAGCTCCTTATGCTTCCAGAGAGATTACTGAAAACATCATTTTTTTCTAGGAATTTAAAGTATTCAGTTAATTGATTTTTGTGGAAAAAGTTAAATGTGTCATTTGTATGGACTTGTATGGACTAGGTGGTTTTAAAAAAACACATTTTGTTCGGTTCTGTAATACTAATATGTAAATAGTAGAACACCTAAATGTGTATGAACAAATGTAGCAAAACAAATTCGCATGAAACGGATTGTGAGTTTCAATTGAATGATCTAAAAACGTTGTGCTTTGTCTGCTGCTCTGCTGTTTGTTTGAAAATCACTCTCAGCGGGGATGCTGTGGTAGTGTTAGGTTGTCACCAGAACCAGAACAGTGTGTTTGTCATCAGGAGGTCTAGTACTCATCAAGCATCAGGAAGAACGGTGTCAGCTTGTTGCACGCTGGGCTACTGGTTCTATTGAAATTAAATTCTAATCTCTGGACAGTGTTTTTCCATCAGCTGTGCCTAGGACACCTTTATAGCATAAACTTTCCAAAGGGAGCTTCTAAAGCTTCAAATAGACACGATCCTGCAATGGTGCATTACGGCTCTGTCGCGGAAGCAGGAGCTGATTGCAGCCATACTAGCCAATGCTTGTGTTTCCACCAGATACGTCACGCACGCGTCAGAAGCGTCCCAGAAGCGGCTCTCCCATCTGCTTTCCAAAAGATAGGTGCCTCGTCTATTTTTGCCGGATGAATTAAACCAGACAAAAAAGCGTTACGTTGTCCTTTTAATGTAACAGTCATTAACCAGCATTCTCGTAGACAATAGTAGTTACTAGGTTGCAACACAGCGCACACATTTCCAAAGGGAACCAAATAGTTCTCGTAGGGAAAAACCACTGCTACACTACACAAAGTGTACACAAACTCATAACATGCAACAATTCCACACAAAGACATGACCAAACACAGGGAACCTATATACTCTTACTAATGAGGGAATGGACACCAGGTGTGCGTAATGGCGGTGCTAGACGACCGGTGAGGACGAACGCCGAAGCATGCCCATAGATGGGGGTAGAGCAGCTTCGGAGGGAGCCCTGACAGTGCAACCCTGCTGACGCGTGGCCCAGGAGGATGAATAGTTGGTTGTCAGGGCGCAGACAATGGAACTCCTGCAGTAGCCCTGAATCAAGCACATGCCTTGTTTGCACCCAACACCACTCCTCCAGATACTGGAGGCACCCCTACGGCATCTCGAATCCATGATTGATCCTCATCAGGTACGCCAGGCTCCCTTCAATGTCCAGAGGGGGCGGAGGGACCCCCAGTACCTCAGACTACTGGAGGGGACCAGCCACCATCGCCCTGAGGATAGACATGCAACAAGGTGTTCATGTGATAGTCAGGTGACAGCTGCAGTCGATAAGTGACCTTGTTTACTATCCCTAGTTGTTTACTATCCCTAAAATGTCATGACATGATCACACCGGTGCCCCAGAGTCAGGCTGGCTCTGCTGCCACGGTGCCAGGACCGGCTGGTACTCTAGCACACATTGAAAAGGGGACATGTTAGTGGAGGAGTGGCGGAGTGAATCCTGGCCGTATTCTGCCCATGGCACCCCTAAAAGTACTGTACGAACCTCCCCAAATCCTGATTTACCCTCTCCACCAGTCCATTGGCTTTGGGGTGATTCCCAGAGGTGTGGCCGACCGAGACCCCGAGGTGTCTCATAAACGCTTTCAAGACCCTTGGCGTAAATTGAGGACCCCGTTCAGATACGATGTCCTCTGGTACCTCGTAGTGCCGGAAGATGTGAGTAAGCAGGGCCTCCACAGTCTGCAGGGCGGTCTGGAGACCCGGCAGGGGCAGGAAGCGGCAAGCCTTTGAAAAACGGTGCACAACGACCAGGACTGTGTTGTTGCATTTAGAGAGAGAGAGATCAGTCAAAAAATCAACAGACAGGTGTGACCATGGTCCCTGTGGAATGGGCAAAGTATGTAGTTTAACCGCCGGAAGGTGTCTAGTCGCTTTAGTCTGGGCGCATACCAAACACAAGGAGACGTACAGCCTCACATCCTTGGCCAGGCCACCAATACTTATTGGTGAAACAATGCACTGGTGAGACAATGTGATCACGAACATCCATGTGCACATATAAACGCCCCTCAGGACACTGTGGGGGAGATGGCCACGTGCGTAACATGTGCTGGATATCCGCATCTACTTCCCACACCACTGGTGCCACTATACCGAAAGCAGGAAGAATAGGGGAGTTTTCAACCTGTTTCTCCTCTGTGACATATAGTCAAGACAACGCATCTGCCTTGGCGTTCTTCGTACCCAGAATGTACAATAACTCAAAGAACAACGCCCAGGTCGCAGAACGAATGTACTCCAGGTTACGATGGTCTTTCCAGACTACAAATGGGTGTCTCGCTCGTTTGAGCCATTGTCTCCACTCAGTCAGGGCCTTGACTACGGCTAACAACTCCATATCACCTACGTCATAGTTTTATTCCACCGCACTGAGCTTCCGTGATTAGAATGCACAGGGAGGTGTGCCTGAGCGTTGGGACAGCACTGCAACTATCCCAACCTCCCACACCTTCATTATGAACAGAAGCGATTTATCATAGTGAGCGAAAACCTGCATGGATGTAAACAGTGTTTTCAACGTACTGAACGTGCTGTCTGCCTTGATGTAATGGGAGCTGCTAACCCAAGAAAGGAGACAGCTCGTTGAAGAACAGGCACATCTCCTTCTTGGCATACAGATAATGCGCTACCAGTCGCTCAAGCACTCTGCCAACAAGGAGACATGCTCAGCACAGGTAGCCTAATACAGTGGTTTTCAAAGTGGGGGCCGCGGACCACTGGGGGGCCGCCAGGGGGCGCCAGGGGGGCCTCAGGAAGTTGGAAGATTTATTTTTTTAAGTTTAAATGGTAAATATCTTTATATTATTATAGGTATTGTTATGAAATAGCTTTATAATAATTAGTTGCATATGTGAAAATTTGATTTCTCTTTTCATGCTAATCTATCTGATTGGCCGGTATCAAACACTGTATTGTTGTCTATATATGGGTTCAATAAAACATCCTGCAAAAGGGGGCCTTGGCCAAAACCTGGTGGTATTTGAGGGGGCCTTGTCATGGAAAAGTTTGGGAACCCCTGGCCTAATGTCGTCAATGTACACCTCTACACCATGTCCGAGCATGTCTCTAAAAATATTATTAACAAAGGACTGGAAAACCAAATTTGCATTCATCAGCCTGTATGTCATCACAATGTATTCATAATGACTTGACGCTGCCTTCCACTCCCTCACGGATTTGCACTAATTTCTACACGCTACAACACATAACATCCAACAATTCCACACAAAGACATGACCAAATGCAGGGAACCTATACAAATACTTTTACTAATGAGGGGGTAGACACCAAATGTGCATAATGACGATACAAGACAATGATGTGATGGGAGGAATGGTGGTGCTAGAAGACAGGTGAGGACAAACGCAGAAGCCTGCCCATAGATGGCGGTAGAGCAGCTTCTGAGGGAGCCGTGACAGCGTTGGGGAAAGAACAAAATCTTGTCGGAGCCGTATTGCATCGTTGCCGGATCTAGTGTATTCCCGGCCTAATAGTTTTAAATTTGTTCAAGAGTTGTGCACCTCATGCATGCAGGTTAAACCAATGACAGAAGTTGTTTCTGGGCAACTAAAGCCATCATGTGATGTGTCTTGACTCATTACGCTTTCCTGTTTGTTTTACTTTATGACGATTAGTAGTTTAAGCTTAATGAAACGGAACATCCCAGCATGTTAAACAGACATGCACTGTTCCAAGGGTCATAGCCATCTGGTTGTCTTGACAACAACTGGAGACGGTTTCCATATGGATTTTCCAGTCAGTCAGTCACTATGGAGACAGAAGTAAAAAAAATTGTCAGACAGTTGAATGTGTATTAGGCACTATGTGATCCTCTCTCCCGTTTACTCAAGCTTGTCTAATTGGGATCATTTCAAGGCTGGCACTCATAGTCAGACCAAGTGGTTTTCTCTTTTCAGAAGGCAACAGCTGATAAGAGCAGAGGACAGGAAAGAGGTGACAGGGATTCATACAGGAGAAAGACGAGAGGAGGAAGGAGATGAGGAGACATTAGAGGAGTAGTACAGAAAAGGGAGGCAAGCGAGTGCTTGAGGAGAAGGGAGATAAAAGATGGAATGAGAGGAGTCGACAGGGAGGGATGTGAGAGAATGCTCTGTTAAGCGTCACCCTCCTGTGATAATGACGACCTTACAGTACAATAGTATGGCAATTGGACAGCAGCGCTGTGAATCATACGAGTCATAGAATGATCAAGACATTGGTACTAGACGAATCCAGACAAAGCACAGTTCTGAATGATCAAAGATGTTCCCACTTAGAAGGCTGAACTGTTGCTTCCTTTATGTTCTACAACTGCACCATTGAAAGCATGTTGAAAAGCAGTGGTGTCGTTGTGATCGAGACCCATACATCTAAGACCTCTATAACAGGTGTGTCAGAGGGTAGTGTGATCGAGCCCCATACATCTAAGACCTCTATAACAGGCGTGTCAGAGGGTAGTGTGATCGAGCCCCATACATCTAAGACCTCTATAACAGGCGTGTCAGAGGGTAGTGTGATCGAGCCCCATACATCTAAGATCTCTATAACAGGTGTGTCAGAGGGTAGTGTGATCGAGCCCCATACATCTAAGACTTCTATAACAGGTGTGTTAGAGGGTAGTGTGATCGAGCCCCATACATCTAAGGATTCTATAACAGGTGTGTTAGAGGGTAGTGTGATCGAGCCCCATGCATCTAAGACTTCTATAACAGGTGTGTTAGAGGGTAGTGTGATTGAGCCCCATGCATCTAAGACTTCTATAACAGGTGTGTTAGAGGGTAGTGTGATTGAGCCCCATGCATCTAAGACTTCTATAACAGGTGTTTCAGAGGGTAGTGTGATCGAGCCCCATGCATCTAAGACTTCTATAACAGGTGTGTCAGAGGGTAGTGTGATCAGTCCCCATGCATCTAAGACCTCTATAACAGGTGTGTCAGAGGAATGCCCTGCCATTTTGTTGGATAGGTTGTAAATGGTACCTCACCATTCTCAAAAAGGGTTTCAGGCTTTACATTTTTGCTAAAATGCAAAGATCCATCTAAAGATGCCGTGAGTAACACATTTCTCACCAAGATGTCAAACCTTCTAGTCCAAAGGTCTTGGTATGGTTGGAGGATTCCATGATAGATTCATCATAATCAATTTAAAGTTAACATAAGAATATTCTAGAGGTGCAGTAATATAATAGGTTAAATAAGAATGTTTTTTTTTTGTATCTGCATAAAACTTTATCTTATGCCCTACATACTTTATATCAGGAGTCAGTTTTTTCATTTTTTTTTGGATCAAAACTATTTTTTCTCATGAAATTTTCTTGTCTGCCTTGTAGCAGATATACATAGTGAGCAGAATGGTTGGAAAATCGAATTACAATAAAATCACAGTATAAAATCCCAATACATGTAGTATTGTAAGAATCACAAACATTAATGCTGTTATGTCACCCATGCACTGTGTGATAGGACCATATCATGAGTTCTCTGGCCATTGCTGTCTATTTTGACACATTACCATGGTTACACAGGGGTGTGATGGCAGTGAATGTTTGTACTGTGGCCTTATACTGTTCAAAACACTTGAGGCGAAATAATAGATTTTTGGAGAAAAACATTCACACAAAACCAAACCAACAACAAAATGGGCACAACACCACCAGCATATGCAGAACGTAAATGTTTTGGCACAATGAAAAGTTATCTGTGGAAGAGAAAACGAGAGACTGTGTGGACATGTATGGGTGTGTTAGATAGGCTTGTAGAATTGTTGGTGTGAGGATATTTAATGGGTGCTTGTTTTTCTCTCAGACGCTAGAGCAATTAGCACCTCCACCCGAAAAGTCCCGATTAACGATCATCGCGTTCACACTGTCTGTTCTCAGGAGAAAACATACAGAACATAAGTTTTGTGCAAGAAATACAATGTCCCCCTTTCTTGTTGACTCCCTCGTTGACTTTGACTCGCAATTTACTCGATCATTCAAGGTCTCGATTATGGTGTAGCAATTATGGTGTAGCAATTGAGCAAGTGCAATCGCTAAAGGCTAAGCGCTAGCCGTGGGAGCTCAACGAAATGCAGCATGAGGTGGGTTGAGAGCAGAGACAAGACTGCGACGAATGACTGGATTTGATGAGTCCAGGCCAGAGACCCAGTGCCCTTCAACTCTGAGATCAAATGCATTGTACTGTACAGTATAATAAATATAGTGTCAATCCAAAAGATTTCCCAGTCTTATCCCCATATTGATCATATTAGCCCAGACAGCCACGTGTTACCAAGCCAATGTGCAACCAAGCGACTTTAGTTTTGACTGGACAATTTTTCTGCTTTTACTCTACAACCCTTGTTTGATTTGATAAGTTAATGAAGCTATTGCACAGTTGACATGAACGTTCGTGGTCTTTTAATAAAGAAAACATACAAAGAACAACAAAAATATATACACAGCAACAGAAATCAAAGTGCGCTTACATAAGCGGTTACTAATGATATAAATAGTTGGTAACACTTTATTTTAAGGTACACTTATTAGCCACTTATTTGTAGCTTACAAGGGACAGTGTAAATTGCTTGTTAGGCAGTATTGGTCATTTATAAACACTTTATTCATTGTCATCCTATTCTCACACTGTATATCATGTATTGGTATTTGTTCATTTATTACTTACTTATTTGCCACAATCAAAGCTATTCAATAGTTAGTATGGTGTTTATTCTATAAGTAATAGGCTCTGTATATGTGGTCTTA
Organism: Dallia pectoralis; assembly: GCA_029465975.1. Taxonomy (NCBI): domain Eukaryota; kingdom Metazoa; phylum Chordata; class Actinopteri; order Esociformes; family Umbridae; genus Dallia; species Dallia pectoralis. Next base: position 10,785,173 of record CM055743.1, read on the forward strand.
ATAAGGGAATGACAAGAACAGAGTAAACTAAGAATAGTCAAATGAAGTTTCCCCAATCATGACGGCTGGTCCTGTTTATAGTTAATTCTTACTTGTTTGCAGACAAATGTTCCCTATTTTGAAGTCTAAACACATTCTACCTTAATCAATGAATAATAGGTTGCTAATAATGGTGTGACGAGATCTCGTGTGACGAGATCTCGCGAGATTAAACGCGACGAGATTTCTCGTCGAGGTGAAAAGTTGTCTCGTGAGTTGTGATGTCAGCGTGTATGGAACGCCAAGTGGCTGAAAACGTGACGCACTTCGAGCGTTTCTTGTGGCTGATGACGTTCAAATCAAGTGTAAATTTGTGAAATACAAGCGCTGGCATCGCCTGTTATTAGACGTGCGTTCTCCTCATGCCGTCCAAAGCGAGTGTTAAAAGTGCATTTCACGTGATCACAACGCCTATAATTCAAGACGTAAACGACGAGTGTAAAAATGACATTACACTTGAAGTAAGCGAGTGCAAAAAACATGTACGTACACTTGAACAGATCAAGTGAAAATACATCATTACAGTCGTTATGAACGCCTTATTAGAGAACGTGCGTTGTAGAACAGGCGTTGTGATCGCGCGAAATGCACTTTTGACACTCGCTTTGGACGGCATGAGGTGAACGCACGTCTAATAACAGGCGATCTCAGCTCGTGTATTTCACAAATTTACACTTGATTTGAACGTCATAAGCCACAAGAAACGCTCGAAGTGTTTCACGTTTTGAGCCACTTGGCCTTCCATAGACGAGTGTCTGAGAAAGACATGACAATTACGGGCGTCTGAGAAAGACCGACCAATTACGAGCGTCCCAAATTATAGACGTAAACGACTAGTGTAAAAATGACATTACACTAGGAGTAGGCGAGTGCAAAAAACATGTAGATACACTTGAACAGATCAAGTGAAAATACATCATTACACTCGTTTTGAACGTCTTATTAGACAACGTGCGTTGTAGAACAGGCGTTTTGAACGTCTTATTAGACAATTTGCGTTGTAGAACCGGTGTTTTGAACGTCTTATTAGACAACGTGCGTTGTAGAACAGGCGTTTTGAACCTATTAGACAACGTGCGTTGTAGAACAGGCGTTGTGATCGCGTGAAATGCACTTTTGACACTCGCTTTGGACGGCATGAGGTGAACGCACGTCTAATAACAGGCGATCTCAGCGCATGTATTTCACAAATTTACACTTGATTTGAACGTCATAAGCCACAAGAAACGCTCGAAGTGTGTCACGTTTTGAGCCACTTGGCGTTCCATACTCTTTGGACTTTGGTACCATTCATTTTCATTTTTAAGGCTACAGCGCATGCGTATTTTGAGAAGCTGATAGAATCTTTTTCATGACATGTCAAAACATTTGTTTCTGTTTGCACTTGTAGTGAGCAATACTTTGATTATGGATACACTTACTGTTTGCATTTAATGTGTTATTTCTGTTATTTATATATTTGTTTTATTTATACAGTTTTATATTTTTTATGTTCGATTTGTGGAAAGGAGTTAGATTTCTCATGTGAAATACAGGGGAGAAGCCAGTCGGTAGTTTATAGCAAAATATTTTGCAGTATTTGCATGTCCTTTACTGCATAGAATTCATTAAAATAATATTCATTACAAGTAGCACCTAAATTGTTTTGCATTTTGTGATTTTCAGTTGAATAAAAGAGTATTTTCCATTTCCGTTTTAGCACCATTAAACAAAGGATTTTCTTTAAACACTAAAACTGAATAAGATTACCAAAGGCCTTGAATAACATAACCAAAACAACAAATGTGTAAAGAAAGTTCGAACATATAAAGAACATAAAAAAGCTGCCATTTCTTTTAAAAACTCCTAATGTATGAACACTTATTTTTAACAGATCAACAGAGTTAACGCTATTTTTAATACTTCACAAGTTTGGGGAGCAAATGTCCTTTCGCTTTCATGTCCTCTATTTCCCTTTTAGTCTCTGGTGTTACATGGCTGGCACAATGTGTTGCAAATGAAGGGTTGGAAATGCAGGGTTTCCATTGATGGGTCAAACACCAAGGTATTGTAGATTTTCTGGTCCACCTCTTGTAGCTCAGCGATTGGTGCCGTGGGCAATAGAATAGCTTTGATTGTGGCAAATAAGTAGGTAATAAATGAACAAATACCAATACATGACATACAGTGTGAGAATAGGATAACAATGAATAAAGAGTTTATAAGTGACCAATACTGCCTAACAAAGGCTTTCCAAGCAATTTACACTGTCCCTTATAAGCTACTAATAAGTGGCTAATAAGTGTAAAATAAAGTGTTACCAAATAGTTATATCTAACAACTAACACTCACCCCTTCTGAAACGTGACATTGAAAAAATATCTGAGATGGTGGAACCCAAACTACAGTGTTATATAGACCCAGTGATCGTTCACCAGCCCCAGCATGCTAACAACAAAACAAGCACCAGACACAGGAAGTGCACCCCGCTCAGACTTCCTGTGTAGAACCAAAACACACCACACTTGTGAAAGCCGTGTGCACCTCAATTTAACAGCCTATATAGCCCCGGTGATAAGCTAAACAGAAACAGCTGTGCTAGAAGGAAAACAACTACCTAGAACTAATGTGTGTGCCACCCTCTAACTGGTCCGTGTGAAACAAACAGGTACATGTGTTTATAGATGTGGATTCCTAACACACACTGGTATAGTTACACAAGTTGACAGTGGGGACTACAGTGTTTGGATATTTAATTAGTCCACATGGAGTGTTGAGGTTACGTCTGGGCTACTTTGTCCTGATTATATTGTGTTGCTGTGTGCGTATGGTTTTAGTAGATATTTGCAATGTATATGTTTTTTCACAAAAAAATTGAGCTGGTTGCTAACGTTGAAACGTTAACCATCTCAGAGCTATACTGCTAGCTGCTGCAAAATAGTCTGTAGGTCCTGTGTGTATGTGTTTTGTGTGTGTGTGTGTGTGTGTTTGTGTGTGTAATATCTGTCACCCCCCCCCCACCTCTGCATGACAGCGTAGTTTAAACACAACCCCCTCTATTCTGGTTCTTACTCACCACTCATATTCCCGCGTTCGCTCGGATCACGACACCAGAGGCGTACTACAGCAGCGGAGTCATCACTGGCCTTGTTATTTATCTACGGCATGTTTAATCCATTTCCCATTTAGGGAGATTTATCTCTCCACCCACATGTCTGAGATAAATTTGCTGGCCACCTTTATTCCTTGAATCGTCGTTCTATTTCTGCTAGGATATCACGATAGTGACACCGGGGTTATAAGTGATAACCTTATAATAAAATAACAATTTGTATTTCGCTAATTCCTTTCACCACACTTAAGAACATCCTACATTAGAAGGAGACTTATTCAACCCCAACTGCATAAATCAAGAGTGCAGTTTAATATCTGCGGTGAAGGAGTCGTCTAATTGGAATATCAAAATGTAATGCCCTTTTAGACAGTGTGTGTTGCATTATTGCAGAACACACAAACACAGACACACACAAACAAACACACACACACACACTCTGGAAATGTGTTTTTAATTTGTAGATTGTCTACCAAGTAGATTGGCTCCACAAAAGAGTCAGGAAAAGTGAAAAAGCGTAAAACATGTGAAAGTTCTTCGAAATTCCATGCAGATGTGCACAAAATATGTGTTAAACAGACTTAGTCACAGTATCCAGGCACAATTAAAATGTTGAATATTTCCACTATCCATTAGACCAATCATGTCACCAGCTATACAGCCCTTATGCTCACTACTTTGTCTCTCTGAAGCGGATCTCAAATTTACTTTGGTTAAAGAAAATAAATCCCTGAATTACTTTGGTTAAAAAACACACATAATAAAAAATCATAATGTGGTTAAGGTGATGTGCATCAAATTCCAGTCCTGAATATATTGTCCTTAATCCATAAAACTTCTTAACTGAATGCTACTTAAACCTTGACACTTAAGTTTACATTGGTGTGCAGCTAACTTTAGATTTGTTAAATCATATTGTGTTGAGGTGTCATGCAAAAATATACTACACAGGCTTCTATGTAGAACCATACTTTCCTTGAAAGTACTACTTCTTGTATTCGAATCAATCATCTGAGAACGTATTTAAATACAACAGGGGTTTTATACAGAACTCTTTGCCTGACAAGGAACCCCTGGTGTTCTTCAGGTTAAATTGATTCTTGGTAGGACCTTATCAATTCTTGGTAAGACCTTATCAATCTCTATCCTCATATCAAGCTTTCCAGCTATCCATCTGTCTGTGTAACACACACATCTCACAGGGAGAGACTGAGAGACAAACAACTGCTACATAAGTAATGATGAACATCTGGCTCTAATCCTGTCCTACGTTGAGCTCCCTGCTATTAATTCCAGTCTGTAGTATGAAGATGGGAGTGAGGCCTGAATGACCCTTCTCACCAGGCCTTCAGCTCTCTCGGATTTAGTGGCTTCCAGACAAAGGCCATAAGGATTTCACTCATTAATTATGCAAGGCGTTATGTGGACTTCCAGATGTCATTCAACACCATTATTCCAAATCCTCCCATTATTGAGTGAATTTGATCGCCGCCAACTTGCCTGGCCAGATGCAAAAATAAAAACTAAAGTACACACTGACCCATAAAGTGGTGAATTACTTTAGAAAACAGAGTACTTCTCTCCCGTGCGATTGAGGGCACAGCTGTTAGTTCGGCTGAATTAATAATATTCTTACAACTTCTGGTGGGTCCTCCCACAACTTGAGGTGTGTCCTCCCACAACTTGAGGTGTGTCCTCCCACAACTTCCGATGGGTCCTCCACAACTTGAGGTGTGTCCTCCCACAACTACAGGTGGGTCCTCCCACAACTTGAGGTGGGTCCTCCCCAAGTGGCAACCTTCCGGTCTCTCTCCTGAAACCAATAAGGAAGTTAGTTCAACTGCAATTCATTGACTTGCCGCTTGAGGGTGGCTGCAGAAGTGAGTCAAACGTTAAAATGATCAACTTTACAGCAGAAAAAAAGATGCATACAGCCTGGTTCTCTATTTGGATTTGGTCTATACAGCTAATTTTGCCCTTCGTAACAACTGTGAGGGGGGTGAATTTTTTTATAACTCATCCGTTTAGTTGATTAATATTTTAAGTTCTGCATAATTAAGGGTGTGTCCAGCGGATTCCCGCATTACCGGATGCCTGCATTTTCATAAATAGCGTAACATTTATTAACACTGACTATATTTGGAAGTATTTTTTGACATGTCCTCAAAGATATGTGTAAGAAATTAGTCTATAATTACTCAGTAAACAGCATCCAGGCTCCTCAGCTCCATCCACGTACTGCCTCTTTGACCATTTTCGTTTATCCAGGAGTGACGCGTTGCCAAGATTCAGAACCCTACGGGTGACGTCACCGATACTACGTCCATATCTTTATACAGTCTATGGTCCTCCCCCAACTTGAGGTGTGTCCTCCCTCAACTTGATGTTTTTCCTTCCACAACTTGAGGTGTACCCTCCCACAATTTCAGGTGGGTCCTCCCACAACTTCAGGTGGGTCCTCCCACAACTTCAGGTGTGTCCTCCCACAACTTCAGGTGTGTCCTCCCACAACTTCAGGTGGGTCCTCCCACAGCTTCAGGTGGGTCCTCCCACAACTTCAGGTGTGTCCTCCCACAACTTCAGGTGGGTCTTCCCACAACTACAGATGGGTCCTCCCACAACTTGATGTTTTTCCCTCCACAACTTGAGGTGGGTCCTCCCACAACTTCAGGTGGGTCCTCCCACAACTTCAGGTGGGTCCTTCCACAACTTTAGATGGGTCCTCCCACAACTTCAGAACGGTCCTCCCACAATTTCTGCCATCAGATGGGTCCTCCCACAACGCCGGGCATCAGGTGGGTCCTCTCTCAACTGCAAGTGGGAGGATTACATTCCAGTAACCACCAACATGGCCCACCAGTGAATGCACTTCTAGAGGCTGCAGGAAAAAACTGTATAATCTTGTTTCTTATTTCTGATCGCCTAGCCCTCACACCTCACTCACCTTTGTTCTGAAAATTCTCCTCCGGCAGGTGGAGGTCAGGCATGCAGTACAGGAACAGAACAGCCTGCCACTTGGACAGATTTGCCCCCTTGCTGTAGCCCTTAGGAATAAGCCATCTGTCTCAGAATAATAGAGACTATGCTCACAATGTTCATCTACTTTTAAATTGAATACGAAATAGCTGCACTATACTGAACCCAAACTTTATCCTTACATGAATACATACTGTACTGCAACTATAAATGTTTACAGCAGATACATGCAAAGTATGTTCTTGTTCACCATACCTCTTGTATGCTCATTAACCATTTTGTGTGTCGTGTTTCAATTGTTTCATACCAATAGCAGCACCAATCTACAAGTTTGATTATAAGTAAATTAACCTAGAAGATAATAGTGATTCTATTTTAATTGTCACGTCTATGTGTTGTCGGTCTTTGTGTGGTTTTTACCAACATACCGTTTGCCTGGTATACTGATCCCTCTATTACATTAGAACAGCCTGACATACTGATCCCTCTATTACATTAGAACAGCCTGATATACTGATCCCTCTATTACATTAGAGCAGCCTGACATACTGATCCCTCTATTACATTAGAACAGCCTGACATACTGATCCCTCTATTACATTAGAGCAGCCTGACATACTGATCCCTCTATTACATTAGAACAGCCTGACATACTGATCCCTCTATTACATTAGAACAGCCTGACATACTGATCCCTCTATTACATTAGAACAGCCTGACATACTGATCCCTCTATTACATTAGAGCAGCCTGACATACTGATCCCTCTATTACATTAGAACAGCCTGACATACTGATCCCTCTATTACATTAGAACAGCCTGACATACTGATCCCTCTATTATATTAGAACAGCCTGATATACTGATCCCTCTATTACATTAGAACAGCCTGATATACTGATCCCCATATTACATTAGAACAGCCTGACATACTGATCCCTCTATTACATTAGAACAGCTTGATATACTGATCCCTATATTACATTCGAACAGCCTGACATACTGATCCCTCTATTACATTAGAACAGCCTGACATACTGATCCCTCTATTACATTCGAACAGCCTGACATACTGATCCATCTATTACATTAGAACAGCCTGACATACTGATCCCTCTATTACATTAGAACAGCTTGATATACTGATCCCTATATTACATTCGAACAGCCTGACATACTGATCCCTCTATTACATTAGAACAGCCTGACATACTGATCCCTCTATTACATTAGAACAGCCTGACATACTGATCCCTATATTACATTAGAACAGCCTGACATACTGGCTCCTATATTACATTAGAACTGCTTGATATACTGATCCCTATATTACATTCGAACAGCCTGACATACTGATCCCTCTATTACATTGCGTATGTCTTGTCTTGTTTCGTGTTTTTTTCTGTTATAGTAACATTTTTATTTAATAAATGTCCTTAGTTCGCCTTGCGCTTGTGTCCGTCTACCCATTCGTGACAATAATTCTCATGTATCCTAGTGGCTTACTGTAAAACATCTAGTTTTAAGCTATTCTGTACAGTTAAAAATATTTACACTGTGGAATGTTGTTTTCTACCGTGTTTTTCCGAGTACAATCCAGAATTATTATTTCTTAATTATGAACTAAAGAATGTATCAAAGCAAATGCTGCAAAAGCAATGATGATGCTAAGCAAACATGCCTTTCAGAAAATAACAGAAAAAGCATTTCTCCTTTTGGTTTCCCGTCTTCAACTTCAGAAAAGTATCTCTGATTGCAAAAGGGCTATTGGAACAATTTTCAAATAAGAAACGAGAGCTAAACAGCTGATACATTGGACACGTTACAGAGACATGGTTGAACAAGCACATCGGCATACGCGCGTGTTGCTGGTTTCTCTGAACTCAGCCGTGACTTTCCCTCAAGCCTCTGTCAAGATGGAAGGACAGTGGGACTGGTGTCTTTATGTTTCAACAGCTGGTCCATCAATTTAAAGGACATTTTGCTCGCCTGAGTTATTAAACCTCACAGTAATCCGCAGACCGTGTTATCTAACCAGGCTTCTCAACATTTCATTTTCTTAATCCCACCACAAACCAGTCCTGGTTTAGTGGGTCTCCTCTAATGTGGGGAAGACTGCGTTTAGATACTGTGCCCCTCACTTCTGGAGTGTACGGGTATCATTAAAGGAGAGGTCAGTTTGGGACTCGGCATAGGGTATTTTAATAGCTTTTCCTGTTTTGGTAGATGTGTTACGGATGGAGTTATGGAGTTTAATATCATGTAATAATTTTTCTTTTGTTTTACCTTTTAATGACATTTAGACTTACCATTAAATGACATTTTTTTTACTATGTTCTGATTTATTGCTAATTTAGTTTTAAATGTGTATCACTGACTATAATATAATAGTAATAATAAAAATAATAAATATAATAGCTGTAAATTATATTAACATTTCTTGGAACACTGGGCTTAGGAGACATTAGAGCCACAAATATAGACAGGATATTGTGTACAGCTTAAAGCTGTTCAGGGGTTCTTTCCTCCTCCTGGTCGATGTGAAGTGCAAATTTATTCAATTCTGTTGCTTACAGGCTAAGTTTAAATACAATTAGATAAAATTGGAAATGGGAAGTTCAGTGAGTGTGTGATATTATCCTGCTTTAAGGAATCAGCCTAACCATGCATCCTCTTCTGCTCCACTGGTTCCCTGTTCACCTGACTGAGGATGGCAGCATGTCATCTTGGGGAGTCAAGGACGTACAATTTATTACATACAAAAATTCTACAAAAAAGATGGCTACCCATCCATGATTAGGCCACACTGACGTTTTCTCTGGACAATGAGTTCGGATTTGCAACCCGTGTCTAGCGTATTAGTCATTTTGTCATGTATGTCAGGCTCTTCTAATGTAATAGAGGAGTCAGTATGTTCTAATGTAATAGATGGATCAGTATGTCAGGCTGTTCTAATGTAATATAGGGATCAGTACGTCTGGCTGTTCTAATGTAATATAGGGATCAGTATGTCAGGCTGTTCTAATGTAATATAGGGATCAGTATGTCTGGCTGTTCTAATGTATTATAGGGATCAGTACGTCTGGTTGTTCTAATGTAATAGAGGGATCAGTATGTCAGGTTGTTCTAATGTAGTATGGGGATCAGTATGTCAGGCTGTTCTAATGTAATAGAGGGATCAGTATGTCAGGTTGTTCTACTGTAATATAGGGATCAGTATATCAGGCTCTTCTAATGCAATAGAGGGATCAGAATGTCAGGCTGTTCTAATGTAATATAGGGATCAGTATATCAGGCTGTTCGAATGTAATATAGGGATCAGTATATCAGGCTGTTCTAATGTAATAGAGGGATCAGTATGTCAGGCTTATCAAATGTAATAGAGGGATCAGTATATCAAGCTGTTCTAATGGAATAGAGGGATCAGTATGTCTGGCTGTTCTAATGTAAAAAAGGGATCAGTATGTCTGGCTGTTCTAATGTACTAAAGGGATCAGTATATCAGGCTGTTCTAATGTAATAGAGGGATCAGTATATCAGGCTGTTCTAATGTAATAGAGGGATCAGTATGTTAGGCTGTTCTAATGTAATAGAGGGATCAGTATATCAGGCTGTTCTAATGTAATATAGGGATCAGTATATCAGGCTGTTCTAATGTAATAGAGAGATCTGTATGTCAGGCTGTTCCAATGTAATAGAAGGATCAGTATGTCAGGCTGTTCTAATTTAATAGAGGGATCAGTATGTCAGGCTGTTCTAATGTAATATGGGGGTCAGTACGTCTGGCTGTTCTAATGTAATATTGGAATCCGTATGTCTGGCTGTTCCAATGTAATAGAGGGATCAGTACGTCTGGATGTTCTAATGTAATAGAGGGATCAGTATGTCAGACTGCTCAAATGTAATAGAGGGATCAGTATGTATGGCTGTTCTAATGTAATTTAGGGATCAGTATGTCAGGCTGTTCTAATGTAATAGAGGGGTCAGTATGTCAGGCTGTTCTAATGTAATAGAGGGATCAGTATGTCAGACTGTTCGAATGTAATATAGGGATCAGTATATCAGGCTGTTCTAATGTAATAGAGGGATCAGTACATCAGGATTTTCCAATGTAATAGAGGGATCAGTATGTCAGGCTGTTCTAATGCAATCTAGGGATCAGTATGTCAGGCTGTTCTAATGTAATGGAGGGATCAGTATTTTAGGCTGTTCTAATGTAATAGATGGATCAGTATGTCAGGCTGTTCTAATGTAATATCGAGTCTGTCCTAAACTATCTTAGGGGTCAGTATGTCAGTCTTATTGTGATTGAGATTTCTGGTGGTCTAAGCATCTGACCCCATGTGTGGGCCGGCATATTTCTTCTACCTTCTACTCTCAGTCCTTCTACTCCTTTTCTCTGCTACCATTTTATCACTTCTATCTCTTTTGTAAAATACCCAATTACTAAAGTGGATTCATATTTTTGAAAGCCAACATTTGCTTTTTGATTCCTCTTATCTTTCTCACTTTTCCAACACGTTTTTTTCTACCTCTTCTCTAAAAATACACAGGGAAATATACACACTCACTAAGGAGGAATTTCTCTTTGAAATTGAACAGTTAATGAGGCATTCTTGAGCGAACCAACAGCCTGATATGCCTCAGCTGCTGTGTGATGACGGCGTAGGAGGCAGTAGAGGTATTTCTGTTAGGATGTATGCATCCTGATGATCTATTCTGTAGCTGTCATCATCATCGTCATAGCACCCGGATTCTGTGCCGGCGCGCATGTGAGTGGGGCTCATTTAATAATTTACAGTTGTGACATTGCTGTATAAAATGTGTTGCCGTGTGAACACGGAGACTGATGACATGGTTAGGAAACACACACACACGCCCGGTATGCAATCCAAATAGCAGTGAGAGAGTGGCTTATAGAAGAAAACCTCCTAAATGTTTTAGTAAGTCAATAATAGATAGGTTGTTTAAAATGAATCCAGGCGGCGTTAGAGGCATGGGGATGTTACTGTGTATCTCTGGCCTCACACATGACACTTGGTTTTGGTGGGGAGCCTGAGGTATTACGGGGACGTAGGAAAACCCTAGCCGGGTGGAGGGCGTGTTCTGGTGCTCCTGGGAAGGTTGGGGTGGGACGGAGAGAGAGAGAGATGCGTAATATGCCTTGTTAAAGGCTGGTTGTGGGGAAAATGTTTCCGGGTGAAGAGTCTGCCGGGCTCCTGGGATGGGTATAGGGACACAGAGCCTAGCAACATTTGCTGGGTTAGACCATAGAGATTCATTCCCTGGTTGGAGAGGAACCACACCGCTGGGAGGAGTGGTGATGATGGATAGGTTACACCTGGTAATGATATCTGAGTATGGAGAATGGATGAGGGTTGGACAGGCTGTTCTCTACTAGACGTTCTCTATAATCATATCTGAGTATGGAGAATGGATGAGGGTTGGACAGGCTGTTCTCTACTAGACGTTCTCTATAATCATATCTGAGTATGGAGAATGGATGAGGGTTGGACAGACTGTTCTCTACTAGACGTTCTCTATAATCATATCTGAGTATGGAGAATGGATGAGGGTTGGACAGGCTGTTCTTTACTAGACGTTCTCTATAATCATGTAACCTACCTCAGAATCGAACAGGCCTGATTGACTCAGAGTCAACTGAGTGACTTTTGATGTAGATGTATTCTGTGACAATTCCATGGCACCAAGTACTTTCCTTGGTCTTTGCTTTACGTTTGTGTGCCATGTGTTTGTGTGTCTTTCCCCTGCACAGGGGTGCATTCTCAGAGGTGGTACTGGCAGAGGAGAAGGGAACCCAGAGACTAGTAGCCATCAAGTGTATCCCAAAGAAGGCTCTGGAAGGCAAGGAGAACAACATTGAGAATGAAATTGCTGTGCTACACAGGTCAGTAACATAATGAATTGAATTGCTGTGCTACACTGGTCAGTAACATAGTGAATTGGTCAGTGTTGGTCAGTAACACTGTGAATTGGTCAGTATTGGTCAGTAACACAGTGAATTGGTCAGTATTGGTCAGTAACATAGTGAATTGGTCAGTATTGGTCAGTAACATAGTGAATTGGTCAGTATTGGTCAGTAACATAGTGAATTGGTCAGTATTGGTCAGTAACATAGTGAATTGGTCAGTATTGGTCAGTAACATAGTGAATTGGTCAGTATTGGTCAGTAACATAGTGAATTGGTCAGTGTTGGTCAGTAACACTGTGAATTGGTCAGTGTTGGTCAGTAACATAGTGAATTGGTCAGTATTGGTCAGTAACACTGTGAATTGGTCAGTATTGGTCAGTAACACAGTGAATTGGTCAGTATTGGTCAGTAACATAGTGAATTGGTCAGTATTGGTCAGTAACATAGTGAATTGGTCAGTATTGGTCAGTAACATAGTGAATTGGTCAGTATTGGTCAGTAACACAGTGAATTGGTCAGTATTGGTCAGTAACATAGTGAATTGGTCAGTGTTTGTCAGTAACATAGTGAATTGGTCAGTGTTGGTCAGTAACATAGTGAATTGGTCAGTGTTGGTTAGTAACATAGTGAATTGGTCAGTATTGGTCAGTAACATAGTGAATTGGTCAGTGTTGGTCAGTAACATAGTGAATTGGTCAGTGTTGGTCAGTAACATAGTGAATTGGTCAGTGTTGGTCAGTAACATAGTGAATTGGTCAGTGTTGGTCAGTAACATAGTGAATTGGTCAGTATTGGTCAGTAACATAGTGAATTGGTCAGTGTTGGTCAGTAACATAGTGAATTGGTCAGTGTTGGTCAGTAACATAGTGAATTGGTCAGTGTTGGTCAGTAACATAGTGAATTGGTCAGTGTTGGTCAGTAACATAGTGAATTGGTCAGTATTGGTCAGTAACATAGTGAATTGGTCAGTATTGGTCAGTAACATAGTGAATTGGTCAGTGTTGGTCAGTAACATAGTGAATTGGTCAGTGTTAGTCAGTAACATAGTGAATTGGTCAGTGTTGGTCAGTAACATAGTGAATTGGTCAGTGTTGGTCAGTAACATAGTGAATTGGTCAGTATTGGTCAGTAACATAGTGAATTGGTCAGTATTGGTCAGTATTGGTCAGTAACATAGTGAATTGGTCAGTGTTGGTCAGTAACATAGTGAATTGGTCAGTATTGGTCAGTAACATAGTGAATTGGTCAGTATTGGTCAGTAACATATACATGATGGTTACAGTCAGGCCAACAGGGTCTGTTGATGTAAACGACTGACATCATGGTAATCAGGGCACTAGTGTGTGGAGGTCAGTGATGAAGTGGAGACTGGCTGGAGGGGAGCAGCGGTATCTAAGTGTCCTGTCGGTAGAAACAGTGGGGTTGTGCACTGAAAATGTCAAGAGTAAAGAAGATATACCTATTTTTAGTGTCCTTGTTGCCAGGGCAACGGGCACACACAGAGGTGGAGAGAGATGGGGTGTGTTTATGAGTCTAGGTTTTGGCTGTGGTTTTTAATCTGTGAATGGACTTCCCGATGTGTGTAGTCCTTTATGAAGTTGAAGACTGGGAAGAAGTCGAAGGATACAAGGAGAAAGAGAGAGAGAAGGAGAGGAAGAGAGATTGTGGGAGAGGGAGAGGGAGGGAGAAGAAGAGAGAGTAGAGGGAGAGAGATTGTGGGAGAGGGAGAAGAAAAGGGGGAAGAGGGATATGGAGAAGGAGAAGAGGGAGAGGAAGTAATACTGAAAAGGTAAGGAGTAAGCAAGCCAAGAAGCAAGGACAATGAAAAAGAGGGAGGTGAAGGAGTCATATAGAAAGAGGGGAGAGTAGATGTTAAGGGAGAACGAGAGGAAAGAAGAGTGGAAATAGGAGAGGGAAAAATTAGTGGGAGAAAGAGATGGACAGAGGAAAATATGTGGGAGGAAAGATGGATAGAACATGGAAGAACGAGAAGGAGGGGAAGACTGAGGACTGAAGGAATGAAGGAACAAGAAAAGAGATGTTGAAAGATGAAAATGAGGAAGTGTGAGGTGATGAGATGTTAACACACAGAGGGACTAACGACAGAAACATGTCCGGCTTTTCTGGCTTGTGTTCCAGCAGTGCTGTTGTTGCCTCACAACTCCCAATAACTGCTTAGCTTCTCTGTCATCAGTGGGGCTAAATAAAGACCCGGACACCAGGGTAAAACCAATACCAGGGGCTGGCTCAATATCCTGAGGTTATTAAAAAGATGGAGTGCCTCAGGGGCCCCTGTAGATTTTATACAGGGATGGACCGGACATACCATGTGACTAGATCTGTCTTTATTGGATGCCATAAAAAGCCCTTTTCACTGAGCGTTATATGCTAATGCTTTTGTCTGCTGCTCCTGAACGCTCTTTAACACAGATGTGGCGCCACCCGGTGGTCGTCTGACAGTACTAGGAGTGAGACACACGGGTAACTGCTGCTTTGGCACTGCTGTGAAAAACATTAGCACGTCGTTTGCATTAGCAGCAGGTCTCTGTTCATGTCACGGATGTGTCCAGTATATTATCCCTGTCGTCCTCACACGTTTATCTTTCAGAATCAAGCACACCAACATCGTTTCGCTGGAGGACATCTTTGAGAGCCCAACCCACCTGTACCTGGTCATGCAGTTGTGAGTCTGCTCTTTTTGATTGGTCGACTGGTTTGGGCTAGCCAATCAACAAAGGTTTTTGGAAACATTAGATTCGTTAAGGGGACATTCTCTTTTACAGTTACAGTCCTGTTATTGCTACTGAGGAGGGTTAACCCTTTTCTCCCTGGCCCTGTGTGTCCTGGTTGTCTCTCTGTCAGGGTGTCTGGCGGTGAGCTGTTTGACCGAATCGTAGAGAAGGGTTTCTACACAGAGAGAGATGCCAGCCAACTCATCCACCAGATTTTGGATGCTGTCAAATACCTCCATGACATGGGGATTGTACACAGGGACCTAAAGGTAAAGGAATCTATGTTTACATATACAGTAAAAGTCCAAATGTTTTCACAAAACAACTCAGTCAAGGATGTTTAGTGACGACAACAAAACTATGACATGAAATCTGTCTATATGTAGTAACCAAAATTCAACAGATCAAAAAATACTCTTTATATTCTTCAAAGAAGCCACCTTTTGCCTTGATGAAAGATTTGCAAACTCTCTCAAACTTTATTTTAACCAGAGTGGTGATGCAGACTAACTTTATTAGTTCTAATATTGCAATGGTTATAAATAAGTAGCAGGTTTCAGTCATTTTGCCACGACAGTTAACCTCCTGTCTCGCCCTGCTCGTCTCGTCTCTCTTCTCTCCTCTGATGTCACTCTCTTCTCTTTATTTTCTTCTCTCCAACTCGCTCGCTCATCGACTGTTCCTCTTCTCATGTCTCTCTTTTAACGTCTCTCTCTTCGTTTCTCCCTCCCTCCTACTGTCTCTCTCTTCTCTTCTCTGTTGTCTGTCTGTCTAGCCAGAGAATTTGTTGTATTACAGTATGGACGAGGAGTCTAAAATAATGATCAGTGACTTTGGCCTGTCTAAGATTGAGGACACGGACACTGTCATGTCAACTGCCTGTGGGACCCCAGGATATGTTGGTAAGTGTTTCTACCATAACTACTGTATATTTTGGTGACACAAATGTGACACAAACCTCATTGACAGCATGCCACTATACTTTACTTAATACAATTCAAGTAAAATTAAATCACATGACAGGAAAAACTGCAACGCTAAACGTGGACAATAATGACATAATAAGGAAGACACAGGAGAGGTAGGCAGACAGGAAGACAAGTGTCTGTATAACTCTCAGATGTTTGAGGTGACCCACTGTAGCTCAGAAGAAAAGGTCAATCAAGAACAACAGACTCTTAGGCTCTATTTCTCTGTACTTTCTCCTGTCCTCTGCTTCCTCCATCTCTCCTTGTCTTCTGCAGTCTCCATATCTATATGTGCCATTCTTTGTCACTGTTCTAACTCCTCTGTTACATGGTTTCGGCAGCTCCGGAGGTGTTGGCTCAGAAGCCGTACAGCAAAGCGGTGGACTGCTGGTCCATAGGCGTCATCTCCTATATCCTGTAAGTACTTATCATCTCCTATATCATGTAAGTACTTATCATCTCCTATATCATGTAAGTACTTATCATCTCCTATATCATGTAAGTACCTATCATCTCCTATATCCTGTAAGTACTTATCATCTCCTATATCCTGTAAGTACTTATCATCTCCTATATCCTATAAGTACTTATCATCTCCTATATCATGTAAGTACTTATCATCTCCTATATTCTCTAAGTACTTATCATCTCATAAATCATATACGTACTTATCATCTCCAATATCCTGTAAGTAACTATCATCTCCTATATCCTGTAAGTACTTATCATCTCCTATATCATGTAAGTACTTATCATCTGCTATATCCTGTAAGTACTTATCATCTCCTATATCATGTAAGTACTTATCATCTCCTATATCCTCTAAGTACTTATCATCTCATATATCATATACGTACTTATCATCTCCAATATCCTGTAAGTAAGTATCATCTCCTATATCATTTAAGTACTTATAATCTCCTATATCATGTAAGTACTTATCATCTCCTATATCCTCTAAGTACTTATCATCTCATATATCATATACGTACTTATCATCTCCAATATCCTGTAAGTAAGTATCATCTCCTATATCATTTAAGTACTTATAATCTCCTATATCATGTACGTACTTATCATCTCCTATATCCTGTAAGTACTTATCATCTTCTATATCATGTAAGTACTTATCATCTCCTATATCATGTAAGTACTTATCATCTCCTATATCATGTAAATACTTATAATCTCCAATATCCTGTAAGTACTTATCATCTCATATATCATATACGTACTTATCATCTCCAATATCCTGTAAGTAAGTATCATCTCCTATATCATTTAAGTACTTATAATCTCCTATATCATGTAAGTACTTATCATCTCCTATATCCTCTAAGTACTTATCATCTCATATATCATATACGTACTTATCATCTCCAATATCCTGTAAGTAAGTATCATCTCCTATATCATTTAAGTACTTATAATCTCCTATATCATGTACGTACTTATCATCTCCTATATCCTGTAAGTACTTATCATCTTCTATATCATGTAAGTACTTATCATCTCCTATATCATGTAAGTACTTATCATCTCCTATATCATGTAAATACTTATAATCTCCAATATCCTGTAAGTACTTATCATCTCCTATATCCTGTAAGTACTTATCATCTCTAATATCCTGTAAGTAAGTATCATCTCCTATATCCTATAAGTACTTATCATCTCCTATATCCTGTAAGTACTTATCATCTCCTATATCCTGTAAGTACTTATCATCTCCTATATCATGTAAGTACTTATCATCTCCAATATCCTGTAAGTCGGACACAGTGTCTCTGTGTGTGTAAACTCCCTTTATGTGAAGCACACACTAGTGCACATTTCTAATGATTCAACTTCAAATGGGTTGTGGTCCTTCACACCCCCGCAATGTTTGAGTTGACACGGTCTATATGAGACTGGGGACCATAGCACTTCATAGCGTCAACCCATAGGGGTATGAGATCCTTATAAGTGCATTTGATTTGGATGTTTGCAACCTGGGTTCAATGTACTGAGCAGGAAGTGTTTCTATTATGTCATATGAACTGTTCTAGGTTGTGTGGATATCCTCCGTTTTACGACGAGAACGATGCCAAGCTGTTTGAGCAGATACTGAAGGCTGAGTATGAGTTTGACTCCCCATACTGGGACGACATCTCAGATTCAGGTAGGCTTATTACGCCTGCATTGTGTTTTTATGGTAGGCAATCGTTTCAAATATAAAGATTACACTTGATAGTGAATGAACAGAATGTCTAGAATTTAATTTTGAATTGTTGTTTTTGTTTCTGGATAGAGGGTATATTGATAAGAAATCCATTATATGATGTACTGTATAGTAATGATTTCTGTAATGAAAGCCGTTTTTGTTAATTCCAGCGAAAGATTTTATCTGTCACCTGATGGAGAAAGACTTCATGAAGAGATATACCACAGATCAAGCACTTCAACACCCCTGGTGATAACAACTTTACCTAGTTTTATGTCAACATTCTTTTTTCAACACTAATCTTAGCCACTTCCACAGCTCTAACTCTAACTATATAATGATAAGACGGTTCTACAATAACCCCTGAACGTACAACTAAGCTTAGTCAACCAAGATCAAGGTTCAACTCTAAACCTACATCGACCCTAACCCAAAATCAACTCTGCATCGAGCCTAATCCCAACATCAATCCTAACATTACATCGACCCTAACCCAACATTAATTTTAACATTACATCGACCCTAACCCAACATCCACCCTAACCCAACATCGACTCTTAATGAATGTCAACCCTAACCCAATATCACCTCTAATTTCAACACTGACACTAACCCTACATCGACCCCAACCCAACATCGCCCCGAACCCTGCATCAACCCTAACCTAACATAAACCCTAACCTAACATCAACCCTAACCCCAAAATCAACCCTAAACCATCATTGACCCTTACCCCAACTCACGTCTAAACCTACATCAACCCATTACACGACATGATCCCTAACTTTAAGATCAACCCTAAACCAACGGCAACCCTAATCCGAGAGTAATCCTGACCTTATCTATAACCTGTATGTACTCCACCTGGTGGAACCCTAATCCAAGAATAATCCTGACCTCATCTATAACCTGTATGTACTCCACCTGGTTGAACCCTAATCCGAGAATAATCCTGACCTTATCTATAACCTGTATGTACTCCACCTGGTTGAACCCTAATCTGAGAATAATCCTGACCTCATCTATAACCTGTATGTACTCTACCTGGTTGAACCCTAATCCGAGAATAATCCTGACCTTATCTATAACCTGTATGTACTCCACCTGGTTGAACCCTAATCCGAGAATAATCCTGACCTTATCCTTAACTTGTATGTACTCCACCTGGTTGAACCCTAATCCGAGAATAATCCTGACCTTATCTATAACCTGTATGTACTCCACCTGGTTGAACCCTAATCTGAGAATAATCCTGACCTCATCTATAACCTGTATGTACTCTACCTGGTTGAACCCTAATCCGAGAATAATCCTGACCTTATCTATAACCTGTATGTACTCCACCTGGTTGAACCCTAATCCGAGAATAATCCTGACCTCATCTATAACCTGTATGTGCTCTACCTGGTTGAACCCTAATCCGAGAATAATCCTGACCTCATCTATAACCTGTATGTACTCCACCTGGTTGAACCCTAATCTGAGAATAATCCTGACCTTATCTATAACCTGTATGTACTCCACCTGGTTGAACCCTAATCTGAGAATAATCCTGACCTTATCTATATCCTGTATGTACTCCACCTGGTTGAACCCTAATCTGAGAATAATCCTGACCTCATCTATAACCTGTATGTACTCCACCTGGTTGAACCCTAATCCGAGAATAATCCTGACCTCATCTATAACCTGTATGTACTCCACCTAGTTGAACCCTAATCTGAAAATAATCCTGACCTTATCTATAACTTGTATGTACTCCACCTGGTTGAACCCTAATCTGAGAATAATCCTGACCTCATCTATAACCTGTAACCTGGTTGATAATCCTGACCTCATCTATAACCTGTATGTACTCCACCTGGTTGAACCCTAATCTGAGAATAATCCTGACCTCATCTATAACCTGTATGTACTCCACCTGGTTGGTTGACCCTAATCTGAGAATAATCCTGACCTCATCTATAATAATTTGAGAATAATCCTGACCTTATCTATAACCTGTATGTACTCCACCTGGTTGAACCTATCTGAGAATATGACCTCATCTATAACCTGTATGTACTCCACCTGGTTGAACCCTAATCCGAGAATAATCCTGACCTTATCTATAACCTGTATGTACTCCACCTGGTAACTCTGACCTGGTTGAACCCCCTAATCTGAGAATAATCCTGACCTTATCTATAACCTGTATGTACTCCACTTATCTATTACCTGTATGTACTCCACCTGGTTGAACCCTAATCTGAGAATAATCCTGACCTCATCTATAACCTGTATGTACTCCACCTGGTTGAACCCTAATCCGAGAATAATCCTGACCTAATCTATAACCTGTATGTACTCCACCTGGTTGAACCCTAATCTGAAAATAATCCTGACCTTATCTATAACCTGCATGTACTCCACTTGGTTGAACCGTATTCTAAGAATAATCCTGACCTCATCTATAACCTGTATGTACTCTACTTGGTTGAACCCTAATCTGAGAATAATCCTGACCTTATATATAACCTGTATGTACTCCACCTGGTTGAACCGTATTCTAAGTATAATCCTGACCTCATCTATAACCTGTATGTACTCTACTTGGTTGAACCCTAATCTGAGAATAATCCTGACCTTATATATAACCTGTATGTACACCACCTGGTTGAACCCTAATCTGAGAACAATCCTGACCTCATCTATAACCTGTTTGTACTCCACCTGGTTGAACCCTAATCTGAGAATAATCCTGACCTCATCTATAACCTGTATGTACTCCACCTGGTTGTACCCTAATCTGAGAATAATGCTGACCTCATCTATAACCTGTATGTACTCTACTTGGTTGAACCCTAATCTGAGAATAATCCTGACCTTATATATAACCTGTATGTACTCCACCTGGTTGAACCCTAATCTGAGAATAATCCTGACCTTATATATAACCTGTATGTACTCTACTTGGTTGAACCCTAATCTGAGAATAATCCTGACCTTATATATAACCTGTATGTACTCCACCTGGTTGAACCCTAATCTAAGAATAATCCTGACCTCATCTATAACCTGTATGTACTCTACTTGGTTGAACCCTAATCTGAGAATATTCCTGACCTTATATATAACCTGTATGTACACCACCTGGTTGAACCCTAATCCGAGAATAATCCTGACCTCATCTATAACCTGTATGTACTCTACTTGGTTGAACCCTAATCTGAGAATAATCCTGACCTCATCTATAACCTGTATGTACTCCACCTGGTTGAACCCTAATCTGAGAATAATCCTGACCTCATCTATAACCTGTATGTACTCCACCTGGTTGTACCCTAATCTGAGAATAATCCTGACCTCATCTATAACCTGTATGTACTCTACTTGGTTGAACCCTAATCCGAGAATAATCCTGACCTTATATATAACCTGTATGTACTCCACCTGGTTGAACCCTAATCTGAGAATAATCCTGACCTTATATATAACCTGTATGTACTCTACTTGGTTGAACCCTAATCTGAGAATAATCCTGACCTTATATATAACCTGTATGTACTCCACCTGGTTGAACCCTAATCTAAGAATAATCCTGACCTCATCTATAACCTGTATGTACTCTACTTGGTTGAACCCTAATCTGAGAATAATCCTGACCTTATATATAACCTGTATGTACACCACCTGGTTGAACCCTAATCCGAGAATAATCCTG
The DNA here is from genome assembly GCA_029465975.1 of Dallia pectoralis. NCBI lineage: Eukaryota > Metazoa > Chordata > Actinopteri > Esociformes > Umbridae > Dallia > Dallia pectoralis. The sequence continues at coordinate 10,806,818 of CM055743.1, forward strand.
ACCTCATCTATAACCTGTATGTACTCTACTTGGTTGAACCCTAATCTGAGAATAATCCTGACCTCATCTATAACCTGTATGTACTCCACCTGGTTGAACCCTAATCTGAGAATAATCCTGACCTTATATATAACCTGTATGTACACCACCTGGTTAAACCCTAATCTGAGAATAATCCTGACCTTTTATATAACCTGTATGTACTCCACCTGGTTGAACCCTAATCTGAGAATAATCCTGACCTTATATATAACCTGTATGTACACCACCTGGTTAAACCCTAATCTGAGAATAATCCTGACCTTATATATAACCTGTATGTACACCACCTGGTTGAACCCTAACTTTAATTGACATTTGTGCAACATCCATTCTGCTTTATCCTGGCAACTTAAGCGTTTAGACCTCTGACTGAATGCATTTCTTTGCTTTCCATTTCAAAACTCTTTCCATTTCTAATCCTTTTTTCAGGATCTGTGGAGACACAGCTCTTGACAAGAACATCCACGAGTCTGTCAGTGCTCAGATCAAAAAGAACTTTGCTAAAAGTAAATGGAAGGTCGGTGGCTAAATATAACTGCTTTCATTAGTCTTCTTTAGGGTTTTCTCAGCTCTATGGTGCTCGGTGGAACCACTGTTTATTTTAAACCTTTTTTTCTTGTTGTCTCTCAACCCACACATCTGTATTCATTCCCCTCCTTTATGCACCATCACACACACACACACACACACGCACGCACGCACGCACACACACACACACACACACACACACACACACACACACACACACACACACACACACACACACACACACACACACACACACACACACACACACACACACACACACACACGCACACGCACACACGCACACACACACAGCAAGCGTTTAATGCCACAGCAGTGGTGAGACACATGAGGAGGCTGCAGCTGGGTACGAGCGTGGAGGGGCCCAGCCAGATCACTCCTACCAGCCCCGGTCACACCCATGAACTCCTGCTCCGGGAGGAGGACGAAGAGGAGACTGACGAGGGACCTGTGGTAGAAGAAGAGGAGAGCTGTAAGTGAGACAAACACTGCCAACTCCACTCTGCCAGCCACGCTCTGCCAACCAGCACTCTGCCTATCATCTCTCTCCCACCTAGACACTTTGTTTCCCTCCATGTGCATGGAGTGCCTGGTGTTGTGGAGCCTGGGAGCACGCTGACTGCTGTACACTGTATATATAGCAGTGTGGAGTCACCCTGTCATCTGGTATATATAGCAGTGTGAAGTCACCCTGTCATCTGGTAAATATAACAGAGTGGAGTCACCCTGTCATCTGGTATATATAGCAGTGTGGAGTCACCCTGTCATCTGGTATATATAGCAGTGTGGAGTCACCCTGTCATCTGGTATATATAGCAGTGTGAAGTCACCCTGTCATCTGGTATATATAGCAGTGTGGAGTCACCCTGTCATCTGGTATATATAGCAGTGTGGAGTCACCCTGTCATCTGGTATATATAGCAGTGTGGAGTCACCCTGTCATCTGGTATATATAGCAGTGTGGAGTCACCCTGTCATCTGGTATATATAACAGAGTGGAGTCACCCTGTCATCTGGTATATATAGCAATGTGGAGTCACCCTGTCATCTGGTATATATAGCAGTGTGGAGTCACCCTGTCATCTGGTATATATAGCAGTGTGGAGTCACCCTGTCATCTGGTGTATATAACAGAGTGGAGTCACCCTGTCATCTGGTATATATAGCAGTGTGGAGTCACCCTGTCATCTGGTATATATAGCAGTGTGGAGTCACCCTGTCATCTGGTATATATAGCAGTGTGAAGTCACCCTGTCATCTGGTACATACAGCAGTGTGGAGTCACCCTGTCATCTGGTATATATAGCAGTGTGGAGTCACCCTGTCATCTGGTATATATAGCAGTGTGGAGTCACCCTGTCATCTGGTATATATAGCGGTGTGGAGTCACCCTGTCATCTGGTATATATAGCAGTGTGGAGTCACCCTGTCATCTTGTATATATAGCAGTGTGGAGTCACCCTGTCATCTGGTATATATAACAGAGTGGAGTCACCCTGTCATCTGGTATATATAGCAGTGTGGAGTCACCCTGTCATCTGGTATATATAGCAGTGTGAAGTCACCCTGTCATCTGGTATATATAGCAGTGTGGAGTCACCCTGTCATCTGGTATATATAGCATTGTGGAGTCACCCTGTCATCTGGTATATATAGCAGTGTGGAGTCACCTTGTCATCTGGTATATATAGCAGTGTGGAGTCACCCTGTCATCTGGTACATACAGCAGTGTGCAGTAGTCTCCCTGTCATCTGGTACATACAGCAGTGTGGAGTCACCCTGTCATCTGGTATATATAGCAGTGTGGAGTCACCCTGTCATCTGGTATATATACCAGTGTGGAGTCACCCTGTCATCTGGTATATATACCAGTGTGGAGTCACCCTGTCATCTGGTATATATAGCAGTGTGGAGTCTCCCTGTCATCTGGTACATACAGCAGTGTGCAGTAGTTACCCTGTCATCTGGTACATACAGCAGTGTGCAGTAGTCTCCCTGTCATCTGGTTATACAGCAGTGTGCAGTAGTCACCCTGGCATCTGGTATATACAGCAGTGTGCAGTAGTCACCCTGTCATCTGGTATATACAGCAGTGTGCAGTAGTCACCCTGTCATCTGGTACATACAGCAGTGTGCAGTAGTTTCCCTGTCATCTGGTATATACAGCAGTGTGGAGTCACCCTGTCATCTGGTACATACATCAGTGTGCAGTAGTCTCCCTGTCATCTGATCTCCTCTCCCCTCCAGTGTCACACTGTGAGGACGGCCAGCGGCGCGGCAGTGCCGACCGGGACAGTCTGAGGAGTTGCACCTACTGCTGCAGGCCGGCCAGTCGCGTCTGAGTGGCCGTACTTCCCCGCTCGCCCGCCCTGATCCTTGGGTGTCATGGGGATGGATATGTTACCATGGAGACTCTCAGAGCCTGCCCTGTCCGCCCAGTCTAGCCATGATTACAGAGGGATTTTATGACATCATAGTATTTTATTTGTCAAATGCACCTCATAACATAGCGTCATTCTCAACTATTCAATTGTTGTGACTTGGCACATGACATCAGCGCAGTGATGGCTAAAATAAAATATAAAGCAAGAATTATTTTTTAAGGTAGAATAGAGTGATTATAAGCCAGCCTGCAGTAACCAACACAACATAAATGATGGACAGTTCCATAACAAATATATTTGTTAGATTCAGTGTCTACAAACGCTTATTTGCAACGTTTGCACAAAGTTTTGCATCCATAAGCTTCAGGGTTGACTGAAAGTTCTCGAACTTAAAACATCAACAGCACAGTGATGCCGTGACCAAAGTTTATATTTAAACTATTAACCTCCAATCAGGTCAAAATGACAGTGAGCTGGCTTTAACAAATCAAAATAGCAGTGTGCTGGCTTTAACAAATCAAAATAGCAGTGTGCTGGCTTTAACAGGTCAAATAGCAGTGTGCTGGATTTAACAGGTCAAATAGCAGTGTGCTGGATTTAACAAGTCAAAATAGCAGTGTGCTGGATTTAACAAGTCAAAATAGCAGTGTGCTGGCATTAACAGGTCAAATAGAAGTGTGCTGGCTTTAACAGGTCAAAATTGCAGTGTGCTGGCTTTAAAAGGTCAAATAGCATTGTGCTGGATTTAACAAGTCAAAATTGCAGTGTGCTGGCTTTAAAAGGTCAAATAGAAGTGCGCTGGATTTAACAGGTCAAATAGCAGTGTGCTGGATTTAACAAGTCAAAATAGCAGTGTGCTGGCTTTAACAGGTCAAATAGCAGTGTGCTGGATTTAACAGGTCAAATAGCAGTGTGCTGGATTTAACAAGTCAAAATAGCAGTGTGCTGGCTTTAACAGGTCATATAGCAGTGTGCTGGCTTTAACAGGTCATATAGCAGTGTGCTGGCTTTAACAGGTCAAATAGCAGTGTGATGGCTTTAACAGGTCAAATAGCAGTGTGCTGACTTTAACAGGTCAAATAGCAGTGTGCTGATTTGAACAGGTCAAATAGCAGTGTGCTGACTTTAACAGGTCAAATAGCAGTGTGCTGGCTTTAACAGGTCAAATAGCAGTGTGCTGGATTTAACAGGTCAAATAGCAGTGTGCTGGCTTTAAAAGACCAAAATAGCAGAGGGCTGGATTTACCAGGTCAACATAACAGTGAGCTGGCTTTAAACCTCGTTCATGCCATGTATTTCACTGGAAATCTAACAAATCGCAAGACCGTCTAGCAATTAAAGTCTATTTGAAGCAAGTAGGAGGCCACACACTTTGGCATTTTTTACACTCTGCGGCTGCGTCCGAAATTGCGTACTATGTTGAGTATGTACTACATTTAAATAAGAACGTATTTTGCGACCCTTAAAAAAGTACGTTCTATATAGTATGAATCCGGGTAGTATGAATGGAGTCCGACGTACTACATGCGCCGTGTTAGAATTTTCTACCTGTATAATCTACCGGGCAAGCGAAGCTTGTTTCCTTCAGGTCTGCGTCCTCCTACCACCACGCATAAAGCAAACCCGCTTTTAAGTCAATCGTTTACTTATATGATGTTAAACAAATACAATTTAATCACAAAGAAACAAAAAAAGTGTTTTCTAAAGTAGTTACACTTTTTATTTTTATTTATTAACATTTCTAAAGTAGTTACACTTGAAGACTGCCGCGTCTCCGGTTTCCACCATTTTTAAATGTAACGAGAACTCCTCTCTCTTGTTGCATCATGGGATAGTAAAGTGTCCATCGTATGCACACTTCAGAATCTCGCCGGAAGTAGTAGGTCATCCGGGTATTTTCGAATACTTTGATTTCGGACATACTACTCTGCTCGCGTACGGTTTTTCGCATACTATAAAGTATGGAAGTACGCGATTTCGGATGCAACCTGCATGATTTCTGTGTCAATTGTTAAACATTAAGTTAAATCCATTGAGGTAAAATCAGATTAAAAAATATGCATTTACTTCCTCTTCAATGAAAATCTAATATTTTTCAATTTCCCAAAAGTGCTGTCTCAGTTGGACAGAACGAAGGGAAGAAAAAAAGACGAATGGAAGAGCTAATAACTAATGCTGCAGGCAGTGTCTATTGTCCAATTTGGCAACTTCATTCTTGTTCTTGTTTCAGAGCAAACTGCTTCATCAGAAATACTTTTGTGTTTACGCAAGAGAGTTAAATGTCTGGGGTCTAAATTGAATCTGTATTCTGGTTCAGACTGGGCTCCTAAACAGTGGTTCTGGTTCAGACTGGGCTCCTAAACAGCGGTTCTGGTTCAGACTGGGCTCCTAAACAGCGGTTCTGGTTCAGACTGGGCTCCTAAACAGTGGTTCTGGTTCAGACTGGGCTCCTAACCAGTAGTTCTGGTTCAGACTGGGCTCCTAACCAGTAGTTCTGGTTCAGACTGGGCTCCTAAACAGTGGTTCTGGTTCAGACTGGGCACCTAACCAGTGGTTCTGGTTCAGACTGGGCTCCAAAACAGTGGTTCTGGTTCCGATTGGGCACCTAACCAGTGGTTCTGGTTCAGACTGGGCTCCTAACCAGTGGTTCTGGTTCAGACTGGGCTCCTAACCAGTGGTTCTGGTTCAGACTGGGCACCTAACCAGTGGTTCTGGTTCAGACTGGGCTCCTAACCAGTGGTTCTGGTTCAGACTGGGCACCTAACCAGTGGTTCTGGTTCAGACTGGGCTCCTAACCAGTGGTTCTGGTTCAGACTGGGCTCCAAAACAGCTGTTCTGGTTTAGACTGGGCTCCTAAACAGCGGTTCTGGTTCAGACTGGGCTCCAAAACAGCTGTTCTGGTTCAGACTGGGATCCAAAACAGTGGTTCTGGTTCACGGGACCTGCATGCAACGGCTAAATGATTAAATGTGAAATGTATGGATATAAAAGGGAGACTTTTTTAATCTCAAGGCTGTTTTGTTACCAGATGTTCACACTGAGATCCCCACGGCAACACACATTGACAGTTGATCCAATCAGATGAACCATATGGGGTGAACCCTCGCAACGAATGAAAATGTCCATAGTAACCATGGCCACATAACACGAGAGTTGGGCTAACATGGACTCAGGGTTCCATGTTGAAACGACTGCACTTAGAAATGCTTTGCAATTATATGCGGCACGACCGGTAGTCAAGTCAGTTAGATGCATCAAATTCGCTCTGCTAAAGTTGCTTAATGTTATACACATTAACTCATGCCACAATACCACCCTGAGTATTCAGGGTTGGGTGGATCTCAGTGTGAGCTGTCTGTCGGTTCTTTAACCTGCACCTTTCTCTGTCTGCATGACCTGGTTCTAATATGTTTACATGAATGATGATCAACAATAAAAACACAAAAAAAATATTATATTTGCTATTTCGTTGTCCTGATGAAAAAAGTATGTGACTCTAAAAAACGCTATAATGTAAAGTGAGAATCAGCAGGCATTGTGTTGTTCACAACTTATATTTGTGTAACATAGCCTGTAACTACTTTTATTGCTTTCACTTCTGTATTGGCCGTTATGGTCCTGTACCACAGGGGCTTAGTAAAGCCATGTCCCTGATAACCACGTTGATTTAGTTAAGATTACAACTTTAAGATTTATAACAGTACAGGAGTCTGTTTCTCTTTTTTGTTTTGTACACGTTCTGAAGTCTGCCCAAGCAAACATAAAAGTCCTTATGTCCTCCTTCACCAATCTGTGTTTAGAGAATTTTGACAAACCTGAATTAAAGTACTGCTGTAAGTCTTTCAGATACTTTAAAGTTTTACCTAAAAATGGAAATCTAGAAACATTTATCGAGCCATGATGGTCTGACATCTCAAGGTACAGTGTAACCTACTATAATTACAGGCCACTTTGGCAGACATTGGCAGGCCTTGTATAATATAGGTTTGCGTCACACTGTGCCGCATTTTCTCTGATGTTCGGATTGGAAACTGAATCCTTATTAGATAATTGAATCAGACTTACTGTACTAACTAATGCCGACTAGTTGGACTACCTTGTTCAGACTAATGGCCTAAGTTTTGGCCCTAGGATTGATTATAATAACTAATAATTATTTTGGAGAATGGAGAATATGCAAACTGTGTGTGTGAATGGCTTTGTTATCTTCTAGGTGTAGTTGCTCTCGTTGACTTTGTTTGATAACCTGTGGTATGTGTCTAGTAAATTGCTTCTTCAGTTAAACTTTTCTTTGATTTTGTTTATATGGTTGCAGTTTTTTGTAAGAAATTTATTTATTCGACTCATGAGAAACACATTTACATGTACAAAGAAACACGTGTATATTATATATAGAAGTATATATAAATATCTATATATATATATTGTATATCCTTTTTTGTAAAAGATGTTTTGAGCTACTAATGTATGGATGCAATGCATCATGGGTTATTGACCTATATGTAAGAAAGGAGCTAATGTTGTACTCTCTGAGATACGATCACAGGAAACTAAATAAAACTTCCTTGTCTATGCATTATGTGTTACGCAATTTTCATTTTGTTTCATTTATTTAGGATGTACTGTATTCAGGACGGGTGTTCACTAGCTACAAACAAATGGTAAGGAGCTGTCGATAATATCTTACTATTTTATTGGGTACTGTTCTGCTTATTATATCGCTGTGATGTTTCGAGAATGCAAGACCATGTTGTCTTAGTCACAGTTAAGTAATTACTTTTGTCTTACAGCTGAAGTTGAGGGTCTCCAGAAAAGTCTGCATGAACTCAAGGTGTCACTGTGTCTCTCAGAGGTTATATGTCATATCACTGTGTCTCTTAGAGGTTATATGTCATATCACTGTGTCTCTCATAGGTTATATGTCATATCACTGTCTCTCATAGGTTATATGTTATATCACTGTGTCTCTCAGAGGTAATGTGTCATATCACTGTGTCTCAGAGGTTATATGTCATATCACTGTGTCTCTCAGAGGTTATATGTCATATCACTGTGTCTCTCATAGGTTATATGTCATATCACTGTGTCTCTCAGAGGTCATATGTCATATCACTGTGTCTCAGAGGTTATATGTCATATCACTGTGTCTCTCATAGGTTATATGTCATATCACTGTCTCTCAGAGGTTCTATGTCATATCACTGTGTCTCTCAGAGGTTATATGTCATATCACTGTGTCTCTCAGAGGTTATATGTCATATCACTGTGTCGCTCAGAGGTTATATGTCATATCACTGTCTCTCAGAGGTTCTATGTCATATCACTGTGTCTCTCAGAGGTTATATGTCATATCACTTTGTCTCTCAGAGGTTATATGTCATATCACTGTGTCTCTCAGAGGTAATATGTCATATCCCTCAGAGGCAAGGGCGAAATAGTGAGTCACACATTGGGGGGACAGCTTTGGGACTTTCTGTGTTGGGGCATGCAAAAAAAATTTTATCAAGAGAAGAAAAGTCAGAGTTTGAATGTTTGCTAGCCTGTAATATAGGTAGTAGCAGGGGTGGACTGGCCATCTGCGTGGTCTGGAGAATCACAGAACGGCCGGAACTCCATCACACGCAGTCATCACCTGTTTTTCCCCCACTAATCTAATTGGAGTAGTGGTTAGTGCGCTCGGCTGCGGATTCGGAGGGCGTTGGTTTGATTCCCCCCACCAGATGCCACAATGTCTTTTGAAATCGTTTTTTAGCTTTTATTTTCTGAATTCTATTTTTGCCCATGTGTATGATGTAGTTAAAACAGCTAAACTTCAACATTTAAGCTGTAAAATACCACATGCAGTAGCTACTATTAAGAAATATGTTGTGTTTTTACTTTAAAAAAGTTTTTGCGCGCTGATTGCTTTGGGCCGGGGCTAGTCAAAGTCCAGAGTCGTATTTTTATCCCAGTCAGTCCCTGGGTAGTAGTTATCAGCTGGCTTGTTTAAAGTCCCATTCATAAAAGCTGTATAGTATTGCAATCGAAGTTCGCACTAATTCTACAATTTCGAAATTCTAGTGAAATGCACCTAGTCGTTATCTAAGGGATTATGTTCGTCGAATACTGAATATTTACCATGCATGTGCCAAATGTCTGCCTCATTCCGCGCTCACAAGAGTACAAAGGTATAGGGAAAACATGACATGGATTTCAGGAGAAATAACTTTTGTTAATGTGTAAGGCAAGTCAAATGGATTTGGTAAATGGACCGGCCGGGATTTGATATTTTTGGTGCTGAAAAGAAAGACGTTATGTTTTAGCAATCACATCGATATTTCCCGTATAATCATACCGTATGATCAAATATTGGGGGGGACAAATTGTCCTTCTTTGAATATTGGGGGGGGGCATGTCCCCCCATTAGAATTATGTCTATGCTCAGATGTAATATGTCATATCACTGAGATAAAATGTATACTCTGTATACAGTACCAAAAGAGCTGACATTTCTTCTAAGTTACGGTTTGCTAATGTTTTCATATAGCTTTAATTAAAAAGTTTAAGCACTTGATGAGTAAGAAAAATATTATATTTTGAGTGTATACTTGCATATATCCTTAAATATGAATACGCTTTAGCAATATGTAACCAATATGCAAAGCATTACCTGGTAGTGTTCATGGCCATTGTACATATTTGTGGATGTCTCAATGTGCCCTACCTCAGTTGAGGTGACTCAGATGGCATGTTCCCATCATATCTAATGATTAACAGACCCAGCATTATATTATGCAGTAAACACCTGAGTCTGGATAATCCTGGACACATGCTTGTGCAGGGTTGGTACTCTCACTTTGTTGATTTGACAGGTGGGCGGGACTTCCCTTCTGGGCGACGTATGGGGTTGAACTTCCTGTATGACATCTGCATGTATGTATTATGGCGGGGTGTTTGATTTGACAATGAGTGTTGTAAACATCGCTGTTGTACAGTGTTTTCATGAACATAGTCATACTAAAGCTCAAAACATTAAACACTGTCCAGACTGTTAGCAGATATAAGAACAATTCACACTTGTCAACATAGTGAATCAAAAAGCATCTGTTTATTTGTATTTAGAGTGTGTTGAGTGCATTCAGGGAAAGAGAACACAGTTGTTATTTGAACGGGTTTTAGACAAATTGTGATCTTGTAAAACTGCAAACAATATAGAATTTCTCTGAACATTTTAGAAGTAAATAAAACTGTAAATGTAGCAACAATATAAACAAACATGAATTGGAAATGTAAATCTAATTTTGAAAATGCATCTACTTGTACAGTTGTCAACATAATCCACTTATACCCTCACGATCTGTAGACGGTCTCTTTTATAAAGGTGTTAGGAAAGACATCATCAAATGTACGACCTCACAGAAGATGGATGTCAGAGACCTGGTTTCCCCAAAGCATTTCATGGTTACATTTTAAACCACCAGTGTTTATCAGTCTTTTTGTGACCAGAAAAGTTGACTGCAAATACAAAGTCCCCAGTGTCATTGTTGGAAATGACTGGAGACTAAAAGGCATTATGACCTAATGTGAACGCAGTACATCAAGGCTACACAGCCTGTATGTAAGTGTCCTGTATAATGAAAAAAAAATCCATTGAATAAGGATTGTTTAATTGAGTTATTTTTTCTATCTGTAGGCTTTCTCTAATAAATTAAATGTCTTGATTTAGTGCATTCCATGTGATTGGCAGACAAATGTGAGAATAAAATGATATAGATTTATATACAATTTCAGTATTGCGAAATAATCACATTCTTAAGGTAAGTTTATTACACATGTTCTTTCAACATAGCAATGTTACTAGCGCTGTAATATTTACCATCCCATGATCTCATTTAAACATCCTTAACGTACGATTAACAGTGGCCCCTTTAAGAGCTGCTGTACCAATCGGCACCATGCATTCTCAACTTCCTTAATGCAGAACCATGGCAACAGTGTACCCACCACACGTCACCTGTCAACCTTTTCAAATACTGTAGCTGAATGGCACACAGTCAGGCACTGTCCTCGTATAATTGACGTTTTCACCTTCTAACCATTAACATAGTAAACCTTCCTGTCCAGACCTTATGTACACACACTTCAGTGACATATCTACCATAGATCTTCATCCATAGATCACATCTTCCATTGATCACATCTTCTGGTCAGTCAATACTTTTATAGAGCCTCCTCTGTCACATCCAGTATGGTCGTACGTCTCAGGCTTTCTTTCACTCGGATGAACTCAGGAGTATTCTGCCCAGCCTCCTGGCGTATCTTTCTGTCTCTCTCCAGCTTCTGGGAAAAAATGGACAGTGACTGTAAGAGCACATTAGAACGCAGAACATGTGGATGTGCACGTTGCTTTCTAGAATGTACAGTATCCACTGTGACCGGCCGTCCACGTGATGTAAAAGAAAACAGGACTGTTCTTACCAGGCAACCTTCCACTGCTATAAGGTCCAGTTCGGACGCGGGCCAGTTGAATGTGCTTCGGATTATGGACTGGGGCATGAGCACTTATATTTCAGTGGCTATGACACTTTGCTACAATGTAAAGTAGTGAGTGTACAGCTTACATAACAGTTTACTTTTGCTGTCCCCTCAAAATAACTCAACACACAGCCATTCATTGTCTAAACCGCTTGTAGCAAAGTGTCATTTCTTCAATGTTGTCACATGAAAAGATATAATCAAATATATACAAAAATGTGAGGGGTGTACTCACTTTTGTGAGATACTGTATTATGTCCTGGGTTTAATCCCCAGCTTCACCCCAGGTCACTGTTGCAAATGAGAATATGTTCTCCATCGGCCTACCTGGTTAAATAAAGGTAAAAATAAAAATGTGGCCTTTGTCATAGTCGCTCAAGTCTTTACTCCTGCATCCAACACGTTGACTATGAGAACTGATTTTCTGCTTAACCTTTAATCTACCCAGGCTTTGACATGTGCCCTTAGGAAATGAATAATGTTATTCGCTTCATCTGTGACTGGGCATAGTGTTTTGGCTCATCAGTGTAAAGTTTCCTGTGCTGCAATTAAACACACACTATTATAATGGACATTGTAGAGTAATGACCTATTACATTTCTGATATGTTTGAAGATTATAAACCGAGCAGGGCTCTTGGATCATTGAACTCAGGACAGCTAGTAGAGCACAGAGTCACAACTAAATATAGTGAGGCTGCAGGCAACTGAAATAAACTACCAGAAGATCTTAGACGTGCCACAAATATATCCATTTTTAAAGCCAGGTAAAAAACAGTTCACTTTTCACAAGCCCATGACTGAGCCCTTAAACTTTTAGAGACTTGGAGAAGTTCTAGAGACCTTTTGAATACCTGGAAGTTCTAAATGTTCACCGTTTCTACTGAGATCTAATGTTTGAAATGTACATGAGCAAGTAAACAGGTTGCTTTGAATATAAAATGCATGTTTTTTATTATTTCTTCTTTTTTGTTAAGCACATTGAATTGCTTCTATGTATAAATTGTGCTATATAAATTAACTTGCTTGCTTGCTAATGCATGAGTTAAGCTGTGTGCAATTCAAATCAGGTTTGACCGGTAAGACCAATGGAAATCAAGGTGTGCTGGTGTTAGTCATACAGTTGATTATTGAGAGCATTGCCAATGTGTCTGAAACAGAAGGGGGCCAATGCTAAATGCAATAATGCTTCCAAGTTTAGCTGATCTTTTTTAATATTTTGAAACTATGGAGATTTGTACAATGTTCTAATGAAGGTAGCTATGCAATTAATCGGCATTACAACTTAGTTAACTGAATCTTCGGTCATAGGTAAATGTGCAGCTTCACTTTTTCATGGCTGAGATTCTTTTTTAAATACAAATCAGCCATAGAACTATAAGTGCCTCTACCTTAGTTGTGAATGATATTATTAATGCTCTGGATGCTAGTTTGACCTGTGCTGCACTGTTTATTGACTTTTCTAAGGCCTTTGATACTGTTGACCATAGTATCTTGCTGAAGAAAATGTCATCAATAGGTCTTAGTCCTGCTGCATGTTTCTGGTTTTATAACAACATTACCGATCAAACGCAATCTATTGTGCTGGATGGAGTTAGGTCTGATACTCTCAACGTACACAGTGGTGTGCCTCAGGGATCCATCCTAGGAGCAGTTATTTTCACTATATAAATTAACTATATTAATCAATCAGTAATTAATTCCACGTTCCACCTTTATGCTGATGATACCATCCTTTATGCCTGCGCTCCAACAATCAATACTGCTTTGGCCAGTATACAGTCTGACTTTAATAATATGCAGATGGCACTTAAAAATCTAAAGCTTGTACTTAACACTAGCAAAACCAAATACATGCTTTTTATCAAATCCTGTCAGTTGATTTCACCGGACTTACAGATTCACTCTTTAACTGGTTCTATAATTGAACAGGTCCCCTCATACAAATACCTTGGAATTTGGATTGACAGTGACCTTTCATTTAAGAAACATACAAATGAGCTTGTTGAAAAGCTTAAGTGTAAAGTGGGTTTCTTCTACAGAAAAAAATCTTGCTTTTCCTTGGGAAACAGGAGACAAATTGTCAAGTCAACTTTCTTGCTGGTGCTGGACTAGAGTGATACAATATACCAAAGTGCATCGGCTTCTACTCAAATACTGTAGTTGCTTGACTCTCTTTATCAATGTACCCTGTGTTTTATTATTTTGGACAATTATAATACTCATCACTGAATTTTATACCAGAAAATTGGTTGGACATTGGATAGTTGGAAACAAATATAAATATAATTTTGTAAATACTTAGTTGGGTAATTCAGCTTTCTCTTTTAAAGCACATCAGCTGTGGAATAGTATTCAATTAGAGTTCGTTCTGTTGGGGTGCCTTGGTTTCCGTGGTTCAATTTAAAAAAAATGAGGTTAGACTTTTATAGTGAGAATTGTGTTATATTTCTGTCATATTTGACAGAGATGATTAATGTCCTGTCATTGTATCTGTTAATCGTTTGTATTTGTCCTTAATTGTTCTTGTATTTGAGAGTTAATGTTCCCAGGGCACACTTGCAAATGAGACCCAGGTCTCAATGGGTCTCTCTGAATAAATAGAAGTGAAAAAAAATGTCAGGGTATAGACTATGTACAAAAGATTGCTGTCATTTCTAAGCGGTTTATCCATATGTATAGAAATACCCTGACATAAAAGCTGACAGTCTGCACTTCAACCTCGTTGTCATTGTAGCCTTCGTTGGTTGAGTGACACAGAAAAGTATCACTGTCCAATGAATTATGGTGCTCCCTGTATATCTCTAAATCAGCAATATTTAGAGCTAGGTGCCTAATACTGTTGCCATGGCCTGTTGCCATGGGGCAGACCAACCTCCTCCAGCCTCAGACTCCTCTTAATGACTTCTTGTTGGAGAGGAGACCTGCTCTTCTCTTCTGCCTCCCTCCTCTGTTTCATCTCTTGTTTCCAGTTTCTCTGTTCCAGAACACGCTGGAGCTCTGGCTTCCCTGCCGCACACAGGTTTCTTAAAGAGAACATATACTACAGTGTAAGTTTCTGTGTGTTTGTATCTGTGTGTTTGCATATATGTGTGTGTGTGTGTGTGTGTGTGTGTGTGTGTGTATGTTTCTGTGTGTTTGTATCTGTATGTGTGTATGCATATGTTTCTGTGTGTTTGTATCTGTGTGTGTGTGTGTGTGTATGTTTCTGTGTGTTTGTATCTGTGTGTGTGTATGCATATGTTTCTGTGTGTTTGTATCCGTGTGTGTGTATGTATATGTTTCTGTGTCTGTATGTATGTTTGTGTGCATATGTTTATGTGTGTGTGTGCTACTTTGTGCTAGCCGTACCTGTTGTGTGTCATCCTTAATTCCCTGTGGAGCTCCCGGTGACTTCTGGAGATCCTGATTGGGTTCAGGAGCTTCTTGGGCTGGATGATCAGATCATTGCTCTTCTCGTCCTGACCGTCTAGCTGCTCTTTCTGGTCTTCTGCCATTTGACCTGAACCCTCTAGCGGCTCTTCCTGGTCTTCTGACCCTTGACCCTGACCCACTAGCGGCTCTTCCTGGTCTTCTGCCATTTGACCTGGATGCTGATCCTCTCCATTGTGGTTTGACAGCAGCCCAGCGTAAGCTGAGGCTGGGGAACAGTCAACTTTATTCCTTATGTCCTAGAAAAAAAGACAGAAACCTATGTCAATTTTGTTCAATATGTTCTGGGACTGTAACTAAACAGGGCTGATTCTAGGCATAAGCGCATGAGTGGTTGTAATGATAGACCAGGTTGTCACAGAACAAGGAAGTTATCTCCTAACTGAAGACCTGCCTTAATGAGAGTTCTGAGAGGCATTTTCATGATGGAATTTTGTCCCTTACGGCGTGGTGACTTAAATGGAAATGCAATTGACCGGGTGCTGTTCACAGCATATTTGAAAATGAGATGTCAAATGTCGTTTTCATTTACATTTTCAAATATTTTGATTTGAATTGAGACTTAAATAATGCTTGCACAAATGGAAATTTAGGCTACATTGTTTATTTTGCATTTTTTTTCCACATTTGCATTAACTTTAGAATATAGTCCACTGGTAAATCTAACATTGTTATAGAACGCTGTTAGGGAGAGCAGGATTTATATAATGAAAGACCATTACAATGTGCTTAAAGGGCAACTTCACCAAAAAAACATATTTTTTCTCACTTATCGTGGTCACTTATGTAGTAGAAATGTGAAAGCATTTTTGAAAATTGTGCCGCCTAGCAGTGCCGTAACCAGGATTTTTCAAATACCGAGTTCAAAAATACCTCCCCCCCACCTTTTTTAAATCAAAAGAAAATAAAAGTCTGAGTTTGAATGTTTGCGAAATGCTGCTAACCTACCTGTAATATAGGTAGTAGCAGGGGCGGACTGGCCATCTGTGTGATCTGGTACTCCATCAGACGCAGTCATCACTTGCTATTTCCCACTAATCTGTTTGGAGTTGTGGTTAGTGTGCTCGGCTGTGGATCTGGGCGATGCGGGTTCGATTCCCCTACCAGATGCCACATTAGGTCTTTAGATTTTATTTTATGAATTCTAATGTTGACCATGTGTATGATGTATTTAGAACAGAGCTGTAGTACTCGAGACCGGTCTCGGTCTCGAGACCGGTCTCGAGACCACTTTTTTAAGGTCTCGGTCTCGTCTCGGTCTCGGTTACATTTGGACTCGGTCTCGACTCGGTCTCGGACAGTAAGGACTCGTAAATTCTTCCGAGACCAGCCGAGACCAGCATAGAAATTATCGCCCACAATTTTTTCTAGAAAAATATTTTAGTATGACATGTAGAGGCTGTATTTCCATTGGCTGTATTTCGTCCAGAGTCAGACTGTTTTTTTCTGATGTGGCTTATCCCGCCAATGGCTATCTACTTTTGAAGAAAAGCCCACCCCCAGCGTCGCTAGAGCGTGCACCCATTCACGTAAATACTTCAATCTTAAACATATGCTCGATCATGTCTGCACAATCAGCAAATATATTCGTTTTGCCTATATTCAGTACATTGAGCACAAATAAATAATTTGTCCGAAAAAACACAGCGGTTAGTAATTAAAATACATACATAATGTTGAAAAGCTACAGCCGACGTCCCTCCATGACTTTTCCTAAATACGTGCATTTTACCTTGTCCCGTTTTCAGAATTGCAAAATCACAAACCGAACAATATATAAAACTACTATTTACATGTTTTTGATACCTAAACTGCCTTCCTGTCGCCAAAATCCCACGCCGCTGGGCGTTGGTACCCTAATTGCGGTACCCAGACACCGATCACACTTCACTGAGCCTATATGGCAATGGTTGAATGGGCGATACACAGACAAATACTACGAGAACACATATAGACAATAGTCTGATTGGCTTGGTTGAACTACAAAAAAGAGGTACGTTTATAAAGAAATATGTTTCAGTAAATAAACAGAACGAATTCCGCCAAATACATACAGCCCCATTCATGTGTCATGCGCCTATTGCACTCAATAATTAATAACGAATGAACCACAGTGTATTCATATAGCCTACAAGAGACTTCAACAAAATATTGTTTTGTATCGAAATTAAACGAATATAAACAATAATTATTAATAGGCTAACTACAAATGGGCGATAAATGAAATTACTCATGCACACAGAAGGACGTGGGACATACATAAGTCCGGGGGCATACGGCAGAAAGAGCATAAAACTGGAACGGTTATGGTCCGATCTATATGAAACTGAACCCGTTTTGGTCCGATCTTTATTAAACTGGAAGGGTTTTGGTCTGATCTATATGAACACTGTGCGCAGTTCAACCGGGTTAGTTTGCTGCTGTCTCATGTGCACTCGTAACAATAATGAACACTGTGCGCAGTGCAACCGGTTCGTTTGCGTGTCCTGCTCAAGCAGACAAACAACTGAAGCTGCATGCCTGTGGACGGATAAATAATTATAAATAGATTTGTTTATCGGCCAATCATGCGCAAATCATTTGATTGCAAGTCGCTTGTGATCTAAAATGTGTTAGCATTTACTACATCAACATAGGACATACAGTTTGATGGATTTTCATTTATTCGATTTTTAGAAATTTTAATATCATAGCCTGTGCATTTTAAAATCATGGTTTTATTTTCGTATTTTATGTTTACATAAGACAATAAATAGGCCTAGATACTCTTTTAATAAAATTCATTTAATTCAGGATGACAACACAGTAGATGATCTGATGCTGTTGGTCAAGTGTTTTTTTTACATTGGTCATTGGACCAAAAACATGTCATATTATTTAGTGTTGATATGACTGGTCTCGGTCTCGGCCCCCTTTGGTATCGGTCTCGTCTCGGTCTCGGCCACCTTCGGTCTCGGTCTCGTCTCGGTCTCGGCCCCCTTCGGTCTTGGTCTCGTCTCGGTCTCGGCCCCCTTCGGTCTCGGTCTCGTCTCGGTCTCGCTTTAGGTGGTCTCGAGCACAGCTCTGATTTAGAACAGCTAAACTTCAACATTTTAGCTCTAAAATGCCACATGCAGTAGCTAATATTAAGAAATATGTTGTGCTTTTACTTTTTTAGGTTATGCTTTTAATTTTTTTAGTCCCAGTCCGTCCCTGGGTAGTATCAGCTGGCTTTTTTAAAGTCCCATTCATTAAAGCTGTATAGTATTGCAATCGAAGTTCGCACTAATTCTACAATTCGAAATTCTAGTGAAATGCACCTAGTCGTTATCTAAGGGATTATGTTCACCAAATACTGAATATCATCCATGGGCCATGTCTGTCTCATTCCGCACTCACAAGAGTACAAAGGTATAGGGAAAACATGACATGGATTTCAGGAGAAATAACTTTTGTTAATGTGTAAGGCAGGTCAAATGGATTTGTGAAATGGACCGACCGGGATTTTATATTTTCGGTGCTGAAAAGAAAGACGTAATTTTTTAGCAGTCACATCGATATTGCCCGCATAATCATACAGTAGCCTACGATCAATATGGGGTGGACAAATTGTCCTTCTTTGAATATTGGGGGGACGTGTCCCCCTGCCCCCCCATAGGATTACGCCTATGTGTAAAAATATATTAGACGAGTTAAGTCCTGAAGACAACGACTACAGCCAACAATTTTTGTTTTGACTGACAAGACAAGTAGGCTACGTGTCCGTGACGACGATCCGTAGACTTCTCGACTCGTCGGCTATTTTCCATTCACAAGGAAATTACTCAAAAAATATATATCACAGAAAAAAATACAGAGGACATGACCTCGGTGTCCTCAATGGTAGTTACGGCACTGCCATCTAGTCAGAGAAAAAGATTAAAATGTGTTTTTGGCTCAGGTGGATGAAATACAACAAATCCCAGAATGCCCTTGTTTCGCTGCTCTATGAATGCACTCCCAAGCCACGCCTACCGGCTCGAGAGGGCAGGCAGAAGGGAAGTCTAGCTACTAGCTAATTGACTGGAAAACAGAAGACACCGGTTAACATGAGTCTCCGTGACGAGTTTCTTGATAAAGTAATTTAAATACTAGCCTTGCGTTGTACCGGGATGTACATCCAACGCAAGGAAAGGACATGTAGTTAGTTTCCATCGTTTTCCCGTTGAACATTTAGAGCAGTGCAAACAGTGGCTGCGGGCTATCAACCACCCCAAGTTCCGAGAATATTTGTAATTAATAAAAGTATATACATTTCTTCATATTTCCCTGTACTCTTTTATAAATCAAAGTAATACATTATAAACTTTGAACTTTTATTGTTTTTAAACATAATATAAACAATTGCACACTCATAGCTCTTCCAGAGCTTCAGCAGTTTCTTGATAGCCACAGTATTGTCCGTCAGGAGCTGGAAATCTTTGTCTGATGTCCTGAACAACACAGGCAGGCAAAACAAGACGATATAGCCTTTCCCCAGTCTCTCTACTTGCAGGACCCATTCCACGAAATGACGGTAGGCTGTTAGGCGATATTGTCTGAAAACAATAAGCACAACGTTAGCAACGCAAGCTATTTGCACCTACAATAGGATATAACCGATAGCTCAGCTAACTGACGTGAACAACAAATAAATACTCACTTATACTGAAGCGTCCGTTTGTCCCTGCGGGCTTTGGCTGGCATTGACCTTCGGAATCGTGAAATAAGTTTCAAAAACTTGTGTGGATCTAAGCTGGGGTGCTCTATTACGCATGCTGGCGGTCCCGTTTCTAATGCAGATTCAGTTATTTCTTCAAGAAGAAAATGGCATCGCTGAAATTCGCAACAGCAGCGGGACTCTATCTGTGTCCATAGGCGCACAGCGAGAGCGCTGGCACCACCAGTCCGCCCCACCTCGACTCTGTACGGGCTCTTCCTCATGACCGCCAGGCAAGCTTCGCTCCTCTGCAGCAGCAGCCTCTTGTTCCTCCGTCAACCGCAACTGTGTTTCGCTGTATTGCAGCTCGTACAGGCAGGCACGAACATCGGATTCGCGCAACAGATCTTCAAAATCCCTTTCTTCCATTTCGTCTTTAAAATTACTTGCTGCCATTGTGTTTAGTCAAACTCGAATTTCTCCACTACCTGGTCCTTAGCTAAACAAGATGGCTGACGGACTGTTTTGAAAATCTTTGACGAGGCCCCACCCCATATGGGCGGGTTGATAAAAATGCGGAAGTAGCATCTACTTCTGTCTGTAGTTCACAGCCTCTTTTAAAAAATCCTCCAATGACGTAAAAATCGTCATTTTACATCAGTTGCTCTATCCGATCAGACAAAGAGGAAGTCAAACAGTAAAAGTAAAATCAACCGAGAATGTTGTAGAATTATAGGTTTGTGTGCTGTTTTTTTCATGTTAACATTTTTGTGATGGTCCTTTCTTTCATTGAGTTGGCTGTGGTGGAAGTAATATAAATGATTTGCTGTGTGGAAAGTCAAGAGTTTACCCCTAAATAGACAGACAAATCATAAAGTTTTTGAGATTTTCTGTAACCATAGACTTGCAAGCTTGCCTTTGATGTGCATTTTCAGTTTTGATTGATTAGTAGCCTACTTGGCATAAAGTTTAACTTTGTTGATTACAGTAGAAGGAACAACGTATTTGATCCCCTGCTGATTTTGTACGTTTGCCCACTAACACTGATCAGTCTATAATTTTAATGGTAAGTGAGTGGTGAAGAGCACACAGCAGATACTAATGATGCTAATGATGCTTATTATGCTAATTATACTAGGCCTACTTCAGATCCATCCACCTGTGACATTATTCTCTAAAGACTGAATAAATTGCTTACTGTTGGAAAAAATAAACAAGGTATATTTGTTAACACTACTATTCATCTGTGTTATATGCTGGAAACACCACACTGGTAGTTATTAGAGTAAACAATTTGGATGAAAATCCAACCCTTTTAATTATTTTTCTATATGCAGATTTATTGCAGAAATGTATTCAGTATTCCCGACGTCAAACTGTCATCGTCTGATGAACTGGAACATTAGGTTAATACAAAAGGTATGACACAGATCCAGACGAAGCGGGTCCATTTGTATTAGTGATGGGCAATTCGGCTTTTTTCGATGAGCCGGCTAGTTTGGCTCTGATCACCAAAAAGAGACGGCTCTTTAAAAAAAGCTATACCGTTAGCGATAGCTTGACTATGGTTTGGTGTTCAAACATTTCTAATTAAATGATTAAATCATTATATTTATTTCTGCTTGGAACTGTGTACATTGAATATAGACTATTGCTATAATGTCTAAAACCTCTGTCCGCCACGATTGAAACTGACTGGTAAATGGCGGCAATGATTTTAGCCAATGTAATATCAATTTGGCCTTGTTTTGCTATGTGGGTCACAGTGTACACCTACGTGACCTGAGTGGATCCATCCGTATTTGTGGAGGCTCGCTCCAGCCCCACCACCAGCAGGTTGGCTGTTTCACAACCTACACCGGCATATGGGAACTGTGCACCCAACCGCGAAGCTCTCCGTAGTTTTCACGTGACGTCACGTCATATAAATACGCCGCACCTGGCCGGCAAAACAAACTCCTCTTCCATTCCCCGCCATTGATCGACAACTTATTTATATTTTAAAATGCCAGATAGTTGTTGTCATATTGGATGCTCTAACGGAAGAGGAGACAAGACTGGGTTGTCTTTATACAGAACCCCGTCCAAAAAGGAAAATCCAGACGAATAGGTTATGAATTTGTGCAATTCAATTTGCGGCTGTCCCTGGTATGATCGCCATAGAATGGCAGCAACTAGTACAGCAACTACTACACGTGTTTTTGTGGCGAAGTTAGTTACAAATATATGCATATTAGTGTAAATATTGTATTAGCAATGATTGACATTATCTATTTTTGTCTGCACCAATGCAACCAACTCCAGGTTAGTGCAGCTAGCTAAACCTCCAGTTTATCATATGGAGTTAATTAAATTAAGAACAGTTATTTGGTGTGGTTTACCTGACAGCGGATAAAACATTGATATTACCAGTACATTAATGCCAGAATTCGGTGTTATCCTGGCGGCACTAAGCTACACTGGCCACCCGTTGAACCAACAGTAATTTAAATGATTTAGCACCCAATTTGTTGTCCTTCACCTCTCAAACTATTGGATTATTGACCCACCTGGATTGAAAGAACAGATAGCTGTCTGTACTTTTACATTCTTTTTTGCTAGCAGTGTAAGTGGATGGATTCTCACATGGGGATACACACATCCCCAAGGTGCAGCCAGGGTGTCATTGTTTTAATGGTGTAAATAACTCAGCGGGTGCTGTACATTGGTCACAAGTGCCTTAGATTTGCAGTATATTAGCACTGTTTTTTCTAAATAGATCCGGCTCTTCTGTTATGCAAGCCGGCTCTCAACGGCTCTTTCAGCTCTCTTTGAGCCGACTCGTTCGCCAGCGACCCCTCACTAATTTGCATACTGACGCATGTCACACTGCTACGTGCGCAGATTGGGCCGCGGTCCAACACTTTAGAATCATTTCGGAATCTCAGGGCCGCTAATCCTACGTCAGAGCACGGCTATCTCAAATAGAGATTTTATTGATTTATCGTACACTTTTTATGTCTATGCATACATAACTACAGTCAGCATAGAATTACACTGCTACCCCAAAAAATTCTGAAACTAAAATTGAATTAACTTTCGCATACCCTGACAGTAACATGTTCAGTATTTGCAAACAACAGCAACGTCTATATGTTTTGTTGGCCTGTAATGTAATCGTTAAATTAACTGAGTTTAATTTGAAATGTTAGCAACCCTATGATATTCTGGTGAAGTAGAAGTATATCATCTTGTTAAAACGTTGTGATGATGTCACTGTTCAAATGGAACTGATCCCAACTCGCCAAAACATATAAAGAGATTGTGTGATTGTAATCTGGTTAAACTGTAGTGATTGCATGCTGGAATCGCTGAAGGTTCATTATTCTTTACATAATCAAGTCTGATTGCCTCTGATTGGCTCATCTCTAGGAGAGGATGTTTTGCATAGACCATTAATGTGACTTTAATGTGACATGACAGTAAGGCCTCCACTCAGGGGTAAACATGCTGCTGGGTTTGCTCTACGTGTTGTTTCCCTCGGACATATGCAACAATTGGACACATGCAATTGAGTTACAAAGTTTGAGCCACACAAAAGACGTACTGTGCATCTCTTGGAATTTATATTCGAGTCTTCCAGAAGTTTTCTACCACTCATTTTGATACACTTTAATTTGAGATTCTCAAAAGTGTGAATGCTCTACAGATCTAGTCATAATCAGTTAACATTTTTGCTCACTTACTCTCTACAACCCCTAACCTTAACCTTTATCCTAACCTTAACCCTTACCCTAAACCATATTCTAAACATATCCCTATCCTTAGCAAGCACTTGTTCATCAACAGATATTTTGTTAAAATCTTGATGATAGTATTACAAACTATAGAACATCTACGGATAGTAAACAGTGAAGTGTTTACTCTCAAAATGAAGTGTACCCCACATTTGCTGGTTTATGTACGGTACTCTGGTCAGAGGGAAAGCAAACATGCTTTGTTGATTTAACTACAAAACTAGTCTTTAGCAAACATGCTCATTGAAAGACCAACAATAACTTTCAATCATGAATATGACTTTGAAATTTGAAATACATTGAAAATGAATTATCTTACTTCTATCTAGATACATCTGACATGTCTAAACGAGTCTTGTTTATATATAATTCGTGTGTCATATACCTTCCACATCGCTATCAGATGAATATGTAATCAGGACATGAAACACAAAACCTGCATCATTTAAAACAAGACAACATCATAGTTACTTACTTTCTTTCCATAAGTTACTCCCATTGCCTTGGTTTGAACTAAATATCCGGGTAGAGTTACGAGCTTGTACAGTTCTTGATGTTTTTTTTGTTCTGGAGTTCCACTAGAGCTGCACTGCCCACAGAACGCTACAGACAAACGAGAGGAGGACGGAGAGAAAGGAAATGCACTTGTTCAGGAAAACTAAACTCACTGACCGTGTGAATGCAGGAGTTTCTCCAGTACGACACCAAGCCTTTCAACCACCAACAGACACATGGAGGTGTGCCACTATTTGGGTCGGGGGGGGGGGCTCATAGAAAGAGATGGGAGATTAAGGGGTAACGAAAAGAGAGTAGTGAGGGTCAGTAAGAGTGAAAGAGAGGTGGGGGAGGGAGGGATTAGAACACTAGTGACCACCTGTTCACCCCGTTATATGGGCTCTACTCCCCAAGGCTTTAAGTGGGTCCAGTGGAGATTAAGCTAATTGGGTTTGATGGAGCAGCAGATTGGCATACGGTAGGTTGGCGTATGGCAGGTTGGCGTACGGTAGGTTGACGGTAGGTTGGTGTTCAGCCTTATCGAACATGCTTAAGCATTATCAAACATGCGTTGGCCTTATTGAACAAGCGTCAGCCTTATCGAACATGCGTCAGCCTTATTGAACATGCTTCAGTCATGCTTCAGCCTTATTAAACATGCTTTAGCCATGCTTCAGCCATATCGAACATGCTTCAGCCATGCCTCAGCCTAATCAAACATGCTTCAGCCTTATCAAACATGCTTCAGCCTTATCAAACATGCTTCAGCCTTATCAAACATGCTTCAGCCTTATCAAACATGCTTCAGCCTTATTAAACATGCTTTAGCCATGCTTCAGCCGTATCGAACATGCTTCAGCCATGCTTCAGCCTTATCAAACATGCTTCAGCCTTATCAAACATGCTTCAGCCTTATCAAACATGCTTCAGCAATGCTTCAGCCGTATCAAACATGCTTCAGCCTAATCAAACATTCTTCAGCCATATCAAACATGTGTCAGCCTTATCAAACATGCTTTTGCATTATTAAACACGCTTCAGCATTATCAAACACGTTCAGCCTTATCGAACCTGCTTCAGCCTTATCAAACGTACTTCAGTCATGCTTCAGCCTTATCAAACATGCTTCTACCTGTTTTTGAATCCTTGGCTAGTGATCTCTACAGTTATTTTTTTATTTAGAAAATGCTAAAGTTTAGCTAAATCACCAAATGCTAACTGTTTTACTTTTTTGCGCTAGTTTCTACCATTTATTTTGACAACATTATCCAACATAAGTAATGTTTGCTCTTGCCTGAGACAATGCTAATGGGATGGACCACCAGGTGGCGCACATGCTCCAGGTCCTGATGCCGCTTGGAAGACCATGTACATGTTATAATGGCTGGCCAACAGAACATCTAACATGTAATATTGGACTTATAAGACCATGTACAGGCCTTATAATGGCTGACCAACAGAACATCTAACATGTAATATTGGCTGTTGTGGACACCATGTTTATACACATTCACAAGGGCCTTCTAGTGATCTTGGTAGTATTGTTATAGAGTTATTCCTAATTATTTGTTATTTTTTACTGGTGCTGTTTTTTTACTGGCGTAACGGTAGTGCATCTGACTCCAGATCAGAAGGCGGTGTGTACAAATCACGTCGGAGTCATGTGTTTTTGTTTTTTTGTATTAACTGTTATAAACTCGCCCAGCACCGCCAGAGGAGGACTGGTTGATCCCTCAGAGCCTGGTTCCTCTCTAGGTTTCTTCCTAAATCTGACCTTCAGGGAGTTTTTTCTAGCCGCCGTGTATCAACTTGTTCAACTTGTTGATGTGTGCTCTGTCGGATTCAGGCTGGGTGATTAATTTAATTTCCATTGAATTCAATGGTTTTTACAAGACAACACTTTAAGTAAAACATTTTCTGTAATCGGTACAAATTCACATGACTGTTGGTAATATACAGTACATCACAAGTAAAAAAAAGAAAAGAAATACCCGGTGAAAGACACATCGAGTTTCGCTGCATTTATATTATTTTCAGATAAGCGAAAGCCTGTCCAAGGGAAGAAGTTGTGGGAATTTGTTTTCATTTTTTTGTGACATCAGGCAAGTCAGGAGAATAGAAGTCGCCGGCCTCGTGATGTTTATTTTAATTAAAACAAAATCTAGTGAAGTACTAACTAAACCAATATCTCTCGCAATGTATGTACAGCATTGATCCATGTCCTGACCTTGACTGTAAGTCACAGCCAATGCAGAGCAATTTTTCCATACAAAGAAAATATATCTCAAGAAAAGCATGGGCCAGAGGAAACTGAGTGGGTTGGCCATACTGTCTATTGACAACACCAGTGCAAGGAGCCTCCATCTGAAAGTAGCTGTCAAGAGTTTTTGCACAACTTAAAGGCTCGTAAAATGTCCATCGAATTTGTATTGAAATATTTGGCTACTCATACTTGACTGAAGCTCGATAGAGAATCTCCATAAAAAATCCTATTCATTGTACAGATTGAATATGCTATCAACTCTGAAGAAAAACCAATTGTTGTTTCAAAAACCTTCAGACCAAAGAGTCAGACCGGTTGTTCTTAGACGCTTGTGATGGACTTTCTTAAAGATCAAACACCTCCTTGATGTCCCACCAATTAGCTCACCAGTCGGAAGAGAGCATGGATGTACTGAGACCAAAAAGCATCCGTGAACAATAACCCAATCCAGCCCACCACACCAAGCAACCCCCTATCACCCACTGGCCGACAGGTGAACCAATCAGGAACAGCCCAATAACAATACCTAGCTTCCATCATTACGAAACAGGCCTTAACAATGGTAGAGTTGCTGTAAAACTAACTGACACATCAAACACACTCCGTTTTCTAACAGGGGGCCGATGGCTTTCTTCTGTCAAAGCAGTAGACCAATTAGACTCTGCCATTAAAAGAATGGACCAATGGGCCGAGACCGGAGGGAGTCAGAGAACATTACATTGGAGTCATTTGGCAGATGCTCTCATCCAGAGCGACTTACAGTAAGTCTATTCATTTTTAAAGATGTGGCAAAGGGTTTCCGATGGTTAGAAGGAGCCTGGAGTTTTGGCTGATAGGAGGCGGGCTTAGCATCTAATTGGGAGGTAGAGAAGGTAGGAAGCAGAGATTGGAAGGAGACATCACAGTGGGCTGGCCTGGGCGTCGGCCTGAATAAAAACACACACACATATCTTCAGGCCTGATTCCCCCTGGCCAACAATTTGACAGGCTCACCAGGAACCCTCCCGCTGCTCCAGATGGCCTGTTCACTAATGGTAAAGAGGAACAGATAACACTGGCCTTTTGATCTAAAACCGTGTTTGCACACTTTTCTGGAAGGCTGCAGCATTTGCATAAAATGCTTGCTGATTTCTCCTCTGCTTATAACCCATTTATATGGTCTGTCCTTGCAAACAGGCCGGGAGGAGACTCTAGACATAAACACATTCTTGTTACCAGTAAGGACAACTTTTCGACTGAGAGGTAGGAGCAGGCTGAACAACTTGTCAAGGCGGACAAATCACCTCTGTTTCACACGGAGGTGAAACTATGCATTCTGTATACGACAACAACGGTCCATAATCAGTAGTTTCAATATTAAATACGCTGGCAATAAGGGGGAACACTCCCATGAAAAATGTATTACCTGAAAACATGGGTAATTAGTGATGGATTATCACACACAGGTACAAATACCTCTGGATCGTTATCCCGGGATCAAAGCATTAACACTACTTTCACATGGCTCTTTTTTTAAACCAAGTAAACCATTTACCTGGGAATGTTTTGTCCTATTGTCTGACTTGCCGGTTGGGGAATGTTATGCATGGCTCTAACTCACACTTAAGCCCCTCCCCTCTGGCTAAAGGTTCAGGCAACAGAACGCAGAAAAAGGTCAAGTAATTAATCCAGAATTAGACAGAAAATGTATTAAAGTATGTGATAAGTATGCATTCATTTCTGTTGTGTAAAGGGGGTTGGGGGGTCCCTGTCACTAGCAGGTTTTATGGGTTTAAATCACCAGTAGATCTCACTGCCAGTCATAAATAACTTACCTCCCTCCTCGAAACACGAAGGACCGGTTTCACAGACACAGATGACGCCTAGACTTGTACAAAAAATGAAGCACAGTAGAGTTCTCCTTTCAGCTAGTCTTTTCAGTCAAGTACTTCACATTTCCTGTGTCTGTAAGAAGCCATAATCTTAAAAACACAAACGTTCTCAAGTAGACATGACCTGTAGTTTTATTAATCTCCCAAAGAGGGAGCCCAAGATTCATACTTTCACTGGAAACGCTATTCTCTCCATCAGTAAGACATTATTTAATCGATAGACAATAAAACATCTGTCTAAACTACCTTTACTCGAGTGAGGTTAATTTCAATAATACTTTCTATAGTTCAATAGTACTTTCTACAGTTTTTAAATAAAACATGTTAATAATGTATTATTCAGTGGTGCAACAAAATAACAAACAATCTGAGATCCCTACTTTAGCCAGCCGATGTCTTTCGGTATATGTAGAACACTTGAATAGATTAAGTGGAAGACAATTTTCTCATTACAAATACAGTGTCCCACTTCACCCGGCACTTGCGAAGTCATGGATAAGACTTTGCGGAGGCTTTTAGAAAGTACACTGTCTGTTTTATTAATTGTTTACTGGACCTTCCCACTGCCATTAGAAAACAGATTTTGGTATATTCCAAGCTCTTGGTATACACTAAACTAATGGAGTCCATATAGCTTTTTTCCAACCTGAAACACATTTATTACCAATCAAATGCTAATCCCTATCAAAAAAGCCATACAAGCTTTTATCTCCTCGTAAAGGTCAGTCCTCTCACATGTTCTGCTGCATTGTTTAGAAGCCGAGACACAAGGCTCTTGCAACACTCAGAAACATGCTAATGTGTGTGTGTGTGACTAGTACAAAGTAATTTCTTTCCAGTTCCTGTCACAGGATTACATTATTACATTGCACATTATGTCCAATTTAGCCTAGAATTGAGTGAGAGATTCAACAGACACCCGGGAAACAGACAGCCAGGCAGATTATCTGACCAGTAATATAAATGTTTCTTGATCAAATCCCAGAAACCACATTGGGAAAAAAATCTGTTTTTCTTTTTTGTTCTTGAGCAAGACGGTTTATATCAACTTCTCCTAAGGCCAATCAGGAAACTCTTGATAAGAATTTCTGCTGAACGAAAAACAAAATGCTGAAAAGGTCCCCGACCCACTACGTTAAAACCTTGTTGGACAGAACAGATTTTTATTACGACACATTATTTAGACTTTGTAAATTAATTTTTTAAAACATTTCAAATATCGTGAAAATCTTGTTAAATTTGAAACTAAAACAATAAGATATATTCTAGAGTAACATATCCAAGATACAGCAGCTTTTTATGCACCCAATCTAAGCACGTTCAGTGATGTCACACACTGTAAGAAACCAGTTCTGAGGACGAACAAAGTAACATTGTACACCGGATGTCCGAACAAAGTTCACATTACACTAAGGCTTCCTCTATGTTGTGCGAATTATGCCAATATTTTAAATAGATGTTCATATTAATCCCAAACAAGTGTTCCATATCGTAGACAGATCCAGGGAGTGTTTTCTTTAACCGATCAACCATCAATGACAAGCGAGTGTGGATCCCTCTTTAAACATGGTCTTACATAAAGGCTTGTATTTATAAAATATCTCATAGCAGAAGTGATCGTCTTGGATCAGTTCAGACGTATAAATCGTAATGAATAAATATGGCCCCAGATCCGTAGTCCCTCTCAGAGATTTCAGTAGGAGATAGAGGATATCAGGTGTTTTTCGGGAAGCATCCGGCTATTTCAACAACCTGTGGCCATTCTCCATATATATTGGTCTTCTCATCACTGACAGCCAACTAAAAGTAAAAGACAGAACAACATGAGACGTTCCCTCAATAAACGAGACACACTACTGAGGATCTGCGTCATTAACAGACAGTGTAAAAGTCACAATTGATACAGTACAACATACATAAATATGCATTCTGCAATGTTTGGCCACTGGTTGTGAAAGTGGTGTTTAAGTCTCCAAAAACGGTGCCATGTGTCATCCAAGCCACTTTCACTTCAAGAATTACATTTCGTAGCTAACTAAGGTATGATAAACATCATTATGACTTTGTTAATGCAAAACTCACATACTGCATCGACAAGCAGAAAGGTACAAGGGTTGTGGTTTATGGCCAATATGCCAGAAGACACACACTAGCCCCATCCAGTTTATAATACAATCTAAAATGTGTCACCTGTTCTGCAGAAACGCATAATACAACCCACACCGTAGTACACACTGGTAGTAGACTATTCCCACCAGTACTGGCAATGTGATTTACAGATAGAGGCTAACAGTTGACTAAATGAATTAAGACAGTTCGCCATAACACAGTTAGGTGTCATCAAAATTCGCTACATCATTCTTCACTGTGATCTCTACACTCTGGTAAACAGCACATGACACATCACATTGTCAAACTCGACACTTTCACAACTCTTTAAATAAAACAACAAATTGTCTAAATTGCTATTCGATAATTCCCTGCTAAACAGCTTATCCATCTATATATACATACGTATCAGTTCCACTCCCCAGACTCTAATGCTTTCATTGTATTAATGTATAACTGACGAGTGTTGTCTTGTAATATGCGTGCCTGCGGTTGTCATTGTAAATTAGATTTGGTTCCTAATGAGCTTACCTGGTTAAATAAAATGTACATACATCTCAAAAAAAGATGCCTAAGATTCGCTCTCACCTTCTCAAAGGGGCTTTTTATTTTTGTCCCAGGAGCTCCAGCAAACACCCAGGTGTCTCTGAATTTGATATCCTTCACCTTGCTGCTTCCAAATCCCACAAACAAGTCCCTTATTTCATCTACCATCCTGAGAAGAGATTTGGGTTGCAGAGGTTCACATGCGTCATGTAAATGTTTCTTTTAGAAATGTCTGAACTGCAAACAATCTAAAACCTACTTAGTTGCTGCGTCATCAAACGATGCGACCAGAACAATTGTTCCTGGTTTAATTTTTTTCAAGAAAGCCAAGGTATCATCTGGATCTTAATGGACACAAAAGAAAACTATCAATGACAGTACTTAGAAATCAAACAAACTAGAGTGTATTTGTTTGACTCTTCATAATGGAACTTACTTCCATAGTACATGTCAAAATGCCTAAAGTCTTCAACTGTGCCATTTTCAGCTGAAAAACAGAGGTACGTGTTTACAATCAGTATGACATGTGTGATTCCATTGCACAGTTTTAAAATCATTTACTACATGGCAATGCGAGTCATGCTGTAAATCAAGTGTGAGTCATGCTGTGAATCAAGTGTGATGTGACAAGGAGCCGTACTCACCATTTACAAGCACAATGTTCAGGCCTTTTCCAATGTTATTTCTCACACCACTCATAATACTATGGAGATAAGAGACATATGACAGACGACACAAGAGCCTGAGCAAAACACCACACGGGAAACAGTCAAGGTGACATGGAAGATGTTGGTTAAAATATCTAAAGTACAGACACATCATTTTTAAGAGTCATTCCTGTACCCCATTAATGAGGCAAAGATGGAATGCATGAATAAATAAATATTTAAAAACAAAAAAAACACATGACCAAGAGTTACCACATAGCTCGTCACCTCACCCTCAGTTGTCCACACACGGCCAAATCCTACCTCACCCCCAGTTGTCCACACAAAGCCAAATCCTACCTCACCCCCAGTTGTCCACACACGGCCAAATCCTACCTCACCCCCAGTTGTCCACACACAGCCAAATCCTACCTCACCCCCAGTTGTCCACACACGGCCAAATCCTACCTCACCCCAAGTTGTCCACACACAGCCAAATCCTACCTCACCCCCAGTTGTCCACACACAGCCAAATCCTACCTCACCCCCAGTTGTCCACACACAGCCAAATCCCACCTCACACCCAGTTGTCCCAACACAGCCAAATCCTACCTTACCCCCAGTTGTCCCAACACAGCCAAATCCTACCTCACCCCCGTTCACTGCTCACCTTTAACAGACTACCAGTGTCCTTCTATTCATTAACAACAACAAATACAGCCCTTACTTTATCCTAATACAATGAGATACTGCTACGGTTGCTTTGTCTCAGAGGGTCCTGATATCATAAGCGTACAGAACCAGTTGTTCTGTAGACACATGAGAATTTGATAATAGCAGGATCCAGTGTCCTTGGGTCGGCCAATTGGTGAAAATGCAAAGCATAATCACGTGGTTTAGTGATGCTACAGAATACATCTGCACACAAACATATATTATTTGTAATATTTTATTATTTAACCAGGGAGACACATTAAGACCGAACAACCCAATTTAGGTAGTTACAAAAGATGTCTGCAAGCCTATCCAACTCCGGGATCTAGTATTGGATCCAGTCAATATAGGTGTCAACAGAGATGTTAAGTGTACTGGAATCCTGTGGACTAAGGCTTTGTATGAAAAAGTAGAATAATGTAAACATCTAAGCACTTTTACGGAGGTCCAGACAACTTTCTGGTATAAAATGCAGTGATGAGTATTATAATTGTCCAAAGTAATTAAACACAGGGCACAATGATAACCAGATTTAAGCCGCTTCAGAGTTGAAGCAGATGCACTTTGGTATATCGTATCACCACAGTCTAGCACAGGCATGAAAGTTGACCATTTGTCTCCTGTTTATCAAAGAAAAGCATGATTTAAAAACAACATATATTTGGTTTTACTAGTATTAAGCGTTTTTAAGTGCTACCTGAACATTATTACATCAGACTGTGAACTGGCCATAGCAGCATTGATTGTTGGAGCACAAGTGTACAGTATAGTATCTTCAGCATAAATCTGAAATGTACAACTATTTACCTATTGACTAATAGCATTAATGTATATAGTAAAAAGAACAGGTCCTTTGATGGATGCCTGAGGAACTCCTCTGTTTACATCAACACCATCCGTCTTAACTCTATCCAGCACAATAGATTGCGTTTGTTGAGGGACCAGTTCTAGTAAGTAAGTATGAAAAGGCAACACGCAGATTTCCATAATTATACTGCGGTAACACAGTAAAAAATGTGGCTCTTAGTCTCTGACTGGTTGGCCACCCCTGCCATAGAATATGGGGCGTTGCCAAAAGAAAGATAAAAGACATGAGAGAGAACAATGCAGAAGAGCTGACGGCTGCTATTGAAGCATCCTGGTCTTCCATAACACCTCAGCAGTGCCACAGGCTGATGTCATCCATGCCACGCCGCATTGAGGCAGTAATTCGTGCAAAAAGGGCCCAAACCAAGTACTGAATACATATGCATGATTATACTTTTCAGAGGGCTGACATTTCCGTATTTAAAATCTTTTTTATTGATTTCATGTAATATTCTAATTTTCTGAAATTTTGAATTTGGGGTTTTCATAAGCTGTACGCAGTAATCATCAAAATTATATCAAATAAAGGCTTGAAATATCTCACTTTGCATGTAATGAGTCTATAGTTTCACCTTTTAAGTTTAATTACTGAAATAATGGAACTTTTGCACGATATGCTAATTTTCGGAGTTGCACCTGTATAGCTTGCGGAAATAAAATGATGATTAAAAGCATATTTAAACATACCTGGTTTAAATGATTACTTTCAGCTAAATTCTCAGTAATTGTGCAAATGTTAGCTATGATAGCTAGGCGCCGATGTTAGCTAGGCGCCGATGTTAGCTAGGCGCCGATGTTAGCTAGGCGCCGATGTTAGCTAGGCGCCGATGTTAGCTACGCGCCGATGTTAGCTAGGCGCCGATGTTAGCTACGCGCCGATGTTAGCTACGCGCCGATGTTAGCTAGGCGCCGATGATAGCTAGGCGCCGATGATAGCTAGGCGCCGATGATAGCTAGGCGCCGATGATAGCTAGGCGCCGAATTTTAACGTTATTTTAAAGTAAATTCACTTTCACCTTTGGTAAATACATGCCTATATGATATGCGTACTGTTAACTATTTCTCTGGTTACAAGATATTCTGGTCTGACTAGGTCAGCTAGGTTCTTATCTGCAACACTTGACCATATAACTGGGTAGTAGTAGTCAAAGACATGATGAA
The DNA here is from genome assembly GCA_029465975.1 of Dallia pectoralis. Classification (NCBI taxonomy): domain Eukaryota; kingdom Metazoa; phylum Chordata; class Actinopteri; order Esociformes; family Umbridae; genus Dallia; species Dallia pectoralis. The sequence goes on from CM055743.1 coordinate 10,840,841, forward strand.
AAATATGTTTAGTCTGGTGTGGTGTTAGAAATGCAAAGCATCTCTTTATCGATGGAAATCATCCCACGCTTGTTCAAGTGGATCAATTGTCAAAACATATAGACACACAGGCTTTCTTTATGTTTGTAGCAGATCAGCAAAAACCGGCAAATGATCCACACCATCCGCCATACAAAGTACCACATGAGTTGTTTTACATGAGCTTGGCTCAACCAATGACATATCAGAGGATAGCAAGGTAATTGGTTGACTTCAAGAACCAGTAAAGATGTTTCCCCCTTTATTGGCTAGAATAAATGCTTAACTTCACCATCCAGGCCTATTGGGAAAAAATATTTTAGAACTACTACTACTAATTTTTTGCCCAAAAATGTCAGAATTTCTTGTAGGACTTTCATATTTGAGTTGGACAACTCTGACATTGAAATAGTAATAAAATAATTGTTTTGGGATTTCATGAACCATCCGACTGTACTTCCATAATGAACTAATTTGATTTAATCAGGTTAATAATTCAATAAAAAAATACTGAAAAGCTTCATAGAAATCCTCATAATTTTAAAATACAAAATACTGTATATAAATGCATCTGATTCTTAAATTCTTAAAAGAAACGTAGCGAAACGTTCTGTGACCTAGGAATGTGTTTTGTGGTGTCTTGAATTCTTTCAAAACTACCAATAGATTGTCCCGGAAGGAACATGCGTTCAGGAGGCACAGTGTTCCATGAAAATGTTTTTTATTGGTTATTAATCTGCTAATCCAACTATATGCAAAACAAATGTAATTCGATAAGAAGATACTTACATTTTACCATCAAAGCAAATCCTGGGACCCACATTGTTTGTTGCTCCACTTTTGAGACTAAAAGCATAATGGTCTAAAGGACATGTTTTGGGAAGGTTGCATTTTGGTTGCGAGATTTTAGGCACAGCTGAAAGACAAAGACACAAAGAGAAAGGTGTGTTTAACTGATGTTACAAACCATACGAGGGAACAACATTAGCGAGGGTAGTTAAAATGGATGAAAAAGAGTATTAAGTTCTGATGAATGTAACAGCTGTAAACTGGAGCAAGTCAGACTTATTATTTTAAATGTAAATGCTTTAAATACTTACCAGTGGCTTTTTCAGCACCTGAAAACAAACACAATGATTTTATAATGTTAAACCAAATTAGAGTGAGCAAAAGTGATTCCCACAAATCAAACAGAGGAAAGAGTAACTGTACCAAATATATTTTGAATATTCCTGGAACTCTTCTTCATGGAGGGTGATCTGGTAGAGATTCCCCATATCACAAGGATGACCACCAGCAGAGTAGTAACGTACAAAAAGTCTATCAATCACAAGACATTTGTGAGAATTCATGTTGACCACTAAGTTAGCACAGTAACTATTCAACCCATTACCACAGCACACAGAGACAGAACTTTTACCTCTTGGCCTCATCTCAACAGCAAATCAGACGACAGATTCTGGGTGTTCCTGAAGTACTTCCAGTCAGCTTAGAGTACTCTCCTCAGTCATGCCATATAGCTCAAAACAATAGCTGTGTTCAATAGAAGCTCAATAGAAAAACCACAGCGATTTGAACTTGTTACATATTCAGAACTCAAGTTGGGTAGTTTGTGTTACCAGGATATAGGCGTATAACCACACCCATAATATAAGCAAGATGAGCAGGTTCCACGCGCACCAGGGTATAAGCGGCAAATCAAATACCAGGATACGGACTACCTTTCAGCAAAGAAAGGCGGGTGCAGCTGTTTTATTTGCCTTTTGCCATACCGTACTGTCCTCTAGTGTTCAATTGAAACACCAGCTATGAAAACCAACAGGGCTACACTAATGAAATGCATACACTTTCACTATTACATGCTAGAACTGCTCCCTTCACCTAATCATTTTCTCATATGTATTTGTAAATAATTTACAACAACTTGAAGACAATACCTTTCACTTGGACATTATGGACTTTTACTGTACATCCATCCATTCAAACGTAACTAGATCCATTCAGATTTTTGTAACACAAGCGTTGAGGCAGTCCAAGGGGAGTGAATACTTTTTAAAAGCAGCGTACATATAAATATGACATGTGTCATAAGCAGTTGCCATTTGATATATAACGACTGACAAAACTCCCTTTACGCAACCGTATTTAATTTAACATCAGCACAGAAAACAGAATAATTTAAGGACATAAACACAAGTGAAGATGTTTAAGTTTTGCTCAGGCATAAAATACATTAATAAAATGTGTTTATATAATAAAAGATAAATTGGAATAAACCACAACAACTCATCCTAAAGGCAACCTCTGGACAGCAGCTGAAAAACAATACCATATTAAATGTGTGAATAATACTTAAAGATGACGCAACACATATTTGAGTGGTTATCTAACAACTACAGAGGATGTATTGCTGTAGACCAGGGGTGTCCAAAGTTTTTTTAGTGAGGGCCAATAACAGAAAAATAAACAAAGGGCCGGGCCGCACACTAGAGGTGACATATTAACACATGAATACTGTGTGTATTTCTAACTCACCTATAATGTGAAGAACTGTGCTGTCCTCTAGCTCGAATTATGTTGACAGTTTTTACGCCCGTCATGGCCGGAGCTCCATCCGTTGTTTCTCCACAGAGTTTGTCCCATTTAAGCCCCATCTTTCCAACTGCCTCCGACACAGCTTCAAAAATATCTCTGCCCGTCGTTGTGCCTTTTAGGCTCCTCATATCATGCAGCTCCTCCGTACAGCAAAAATGACCATCTACTCCCCGCAAAACATTAACAGCTGCGCGGTGTCTGTGGCATCTGTGCTCTTATCGCTAACCCTATCCATAACCAATCGCATGCTATCGAGTACAAATTAAAAGCACTAGCTTTGTCTCTCAGCTGAAGTTTCCAGTTAGCTGACAACAAGTCCTCGATTCTCCGCACCACTGTATTTTTGGATAAGCTCACGTTGTTGAAATCCGGAACTTTTTCCGGGCACATTATTACTGTGACTTTGAGGCACTGCTTTATGAAATCACCGTCTGAGAACGGTTTGCCGTGCTGGGCCATATGTTTAGCGACCTTATAGCTTGCTGTTGTGGCGTTTTCCTTTGTTAGCACGAAAAACACCTGTTGTTGAGCTTGCATGCTAGCTGCCATTTGCTTGACTTTCTGCGTTCGTTCGGCACTGGTGTACTGATGTGTAGCTCTGATGTTTGGTCTCATAGTGCTGACGGACATTATACTCTTTCATCACAGCAACTCATTGCAAATCAAACAGATACACTTTACGTTGATTTCTTTGAAGAAATATTCATGTTCCCACTGTGTTTGAAATCTTCTACACTCACTTGCTATATTGCGTTTTTTTGATGTTGCCATTTCTGGTGACTCGCAGTAAAAGTTTTTGTTTGCTTAATTTTGTTTAGTGGAGAAGCACCGTTTCCATGGCTGGCTCCAACTAGTGTTGAAACTGAGAAGTGCAACAGAGTTGAGCTCAATCTTCTTGTGCGGGCCATATTCAATTATATTTTAAGAATTTGCTGCGGGCCAATAAAAACTGGACCGCGGGCCGCAGTTGGCCCACGGGCCGGACTTTGGACACCCCTGCTGTAGACAGTACAGATGGTTTGGCTGCTTGTCATTGGTATCAAACATTAATATTTCATTAGGTGGTTGATGATAAGACATTTGCGTCATGATGGTCATTGCCTTATTCAAAACACACAACATCACTGCTTTTTATTGTAATAAATACTGAAAACAAACAAGCCGAGACACTCCTGGTATATGAAGTAAAACAGAACGTTTTTGCAGTGAGAAAAGGAACGAGCAGAAACAAAGAGCCCGCACACACAAACAAACAAACACACAGACAAACACACAGACAACACACACAGACAACACACACAGACAAACACACAAACAAACAAAGACAAACACACAGACAAACACACAGACAAACTCACAGACAAACACACAGACAAACACACAGACAAACACACAGACAAACACAAAGACCAACACTCAGACAAACACACAGACAAACACACAGACAAACACACAGACAACACACACAGACAAACAAAGACAAACACACAGACAAACACACAGACAAACACACAGACAAACACAAAGACAAACACTCAGACAAACACACAGACAAACACACAGACAAACACACAGACAAACACACAGACAAACACAAAGACAAACACACAGACAAACACACAGACAAACACACAGACAAACACACAGACAAACACACAGACAAACACACCTCTCAGGTTACCTGAGAGCAGAACAATGTCTTCAAAGTAATGATTTACTCCAACATGTCCTGGTGTAAGATAAAAGAGAAAGAAGCAGAAATGAGATATTAGAATAAAAATAATCCCTGGCAAAATATAGACTAGGTCCATGGAATAAACACCTGTGTGCTATCCAATGTTTAACAACCAAGTTCTGACCATGCAGTTACAACTACTTTTTACCAAGCTTTTATTTAAAAAAGTATGTTAATTTTTTAAATATAATAATGAATAATGGCTATATGTTTTTGTCTTGGTACACATCGAGAATCAGTTAATGTTCTCTGAATTATATCCGTATCTACTGGCAAAGAACGTGCCACAAACTGACCCAAGATCAGTGTCTAGGCAACTTCACCCTAAAACATAGTTACAAATAGTAGGACAAAAACACAGGACGGACCACCAACCTCATCCAAGTCCTCCCCCACTGTACATGTCCCTTTCCCATCATCGTCATTAGTCTCTCCAGACCATTCATCCTCCATCCTCCTCAGCACTGAGTATCTGTATATGGTGTCACTGAAAAGAGTACTCAATTTTAAATGTACTTAGTTTACACCAGACTATTGTTGAAGTAGTGAATGATATCACCAGGTCACTACACCAGATCACTACACATGTTAGCCAGTTTATAAAAAAGATATGAATTTAAATAAAAATCATTTTATAAAACCATTTGTACGACGACAGCAGTCTCCATGATTGGTCGAATTTAGGAAGAAACCTACAGAGAAACCAGGCTCTGAGCGGTGGCCAGTCCTCTTTGCTAAGTGAACTTTCAATAGTTTAACATTGTCAATATAAGTTACCTGCGAGGAAAACAGTACTTTCTGATAATAGAAACTGCAGCGAGGATTGCAGCAAAAGACACGAATACCAGAGCTGCAATGACCCCTGGATGCAGTCTAGCCTATTGAACGACAGATACATATATATTAATTTATACATTTAAATAGTTTTTCACAAACCTGATTACCAAAACCAAATCCACTTGTGATCACATTTTTACAAATATCCCAGAACATAATGCTATATATATACATAAATATATATATATATGCAATATGGTTTACGTTACTTCCCCTATATACAGGTGCTGGTCATATAATTAGAATTATCATCAAGAAATTGATTTATTTAAGTAAATTCATTCAAAAAGTGAAACTTGTATAATGTATACATTCATTCCAAACAGACTGATATATTTCAAGTGTTAATTCCTTTTGATGATTATAACTGACAACTAATGAAAACCCCAAAATCAGTATCTCAGAAAATTTGAATATTGTGAAAAGTTTCAATATTGAAGACACTTGGTGCCACACTCTATTCAGCTAATTAACTCAAAACACCTGCAAAGGCCTTTAAATGGTCTCTCAGTCTAGTTCTGTAGGCTACACAATCATGGGTAAGACTGCTGTCTTGACAGCTGTCCAAAAGACGACCAATGACACCTTGCACAAGGAGGGCAAGACACAAAAGGTCATTGCTAAAGAGGCTGGCTGTTCACAGAGCTCTGTGTCCACCAGAGCTGTAGTACTCGAGACCGGTCTCGGTCTCGAGACCGGTCTCGAGACCACTTTTTTAAGGTCTCGGTCTCGTCTCGGTCTCGGTTACATTTGGACTCGGTCTCGACTCGGTCTCGGACAGTAAGGACTCGTAAATTCTTCCGAGACCAGCCGAGACCAGCATAGAAATTATCGCCCACAATTTTTTCTAGAAAAATATTTTAGTATGACATGTAGAGGCTGTATTTCCATTGGCTGTATTTCGTCCAGAGTCAGACTGTTTTTTTCTGATGTGGCTTATCCCGCCAATGGCTATCTACTTTTGAAGAAAAGCCCACCCCCAGCGTCGCTAGAGCGTGCACCCATTCACGTAAATACTTCAATCTTAAACATATGCTCGATCATGTCTGCACAATCAGCAAATATATTCGTTTTGCCTATATTCAGTACATTGAGCACAAATAAATAATTTGTCCGAAAAAACACAGCGGTTAGTAATTAAAATACATACATAATGTTGAAAAGCTACAGCCGACGTCCCTCCATGACTTTTCCTAAATACGTGCATTTTACCTTGTCCCGTTTTCAGAATTGCAAAATCACAAACCGAACAATATATAAAACTACTATTTACATGTTTTTTGATACCTAAACTGCCTTCCTGTCGCCAAAATCCCACGCCGCTGGGCGTTGGTACCCTAATTGCGGTACCCAGACACCGATCACACTTCACTGAGCCTATATGGCAATGGTTGAATGGGCGATACACAGACAAATACTACGAGAACACATATAGACAATAGTCTGATTGGCTTGGTTGAACTACAAAAAAAGAGGTACGTTTATAAAGAAATATGTTTCAGTAAATAAACAGAACGAATTCCGCCAAATACATACAGCCCCATTCATGTGTCATGCGCCTATTGCACTCAATAATTAATAACGAATGAACCACAGTGTATTCATATAGCCTACAAGAGACTTCAACAAAATATTGTTTTGTATCGAAATTAAACGAATATAAACAATAATTATTAATAGGCTAACTACAAATGGGCGATAAATGAAATTACTCATGCACACAGAAGGACGTGGGACATACATAAGTCCGGGGGCATACGGCAGAAAGAGCATAAAACTGGAACGGTTATGGTCCGATCTATATGAAACTGAACCCGTTTTGGTCCGATCTTTATTAAACTGGAAGGGTTTTGGTCTGATCTATATGAACACTGTGCGCAGTTCAACCGGGTTAGTTTGCTGCTGTCTCATGTGCACTCGTAACAATAATGAACACTGTGCGCAGTGCAACCGGTTCGTTTGCGTGTCCTGCTCAAGCAGACAAACAACTGAAGCTGCATGCCTGTGGACGGATAAATAATTATAAATAGATTTGTTTATCGGCCAATCATGCGCAAATCATTTGATTGCAAGTCGCTTGTGATCTAAAATGTGTTAGCATTTACTACATCAACATAGGACATACAGTTTGATGGATTTTCATTTATTCGATTTTTAGAAATTTTAATATCATAGCCTGTGCATTTTAAAATCATGGTTTTATTTTCGTATTTTATGTTTACATAAGACAATAAATAGGCCTAGATACTCTTTTAATAAAATTCATTTAATTCAGGATGACAACACAGTAGATGATCTGATGCTGTTGGTCAAGTGTTTTTTTTACATTGGTCATTGGACCAAAAACATGTCATATTATTTAGTGTTGATATGACTGGTCTCGGTCTCGGCCCCCTTTGGTATCGGTCTCGTCTCGGTCTCGGCCACCTTCGGTCTCGGTCTCGTCTCGGTCTCGGCCCCCTTCGGTCTTGGTCTCGTCTCGGTCTCGGCCCCCTTCGGTCTCGGTCTCGTCTCGGTCTCGCTTTAGGTGGTCTCGAGCACAGCTCTGGTGTCCACATTAATAGAGAGGCAAAGGGAAGGAAAAGATGTGGTAGAAAAAAGTGTACAAGCAATAAGGATAACCGCACCCTGGAGAGGGTTGTGAAAGAAAACCCGTTCAAAAATGTGGGGGAGATTCACAAAAACTGGACTGCAGCTGGAGTCAGTGCTTCAAGAACCACCACGCACAGAAGCAAGACATGGGTTTCAGCTGTCGCATTCCTTGTGTCAAGCCACTCTTTAACAAGACACAGCGTCAGAAGAGTCTCGTCTGGGCTAAAGACAAAAAGGACTGGACTGCTGCTGAGTGGACCAAAGTTATGTTCTCTGCTGAAAGTAAATTTTGCATTTCCTTTGGAAATCAAGCTCCCAGAGTCTGGAGGAATAGAGGAGAGGCACAGAATCCACGTTGCTTGAAGTCCAGTGTAAAGTTTCCACAGAAAGTGATGGTTTGGGGTGCCATGTCATCTGCTGATGTTGGTTCACTGTGTTTTCTGAGATCCAAGGTCAACGCAGTCGTCTACCAGGAGGTTTTAGAGCACTTCATGCTTCCTGCTGCTGACCAACTTCATGCAGATGCAGATTTCATTTTCCAACTGGACTTGGCACCTGCACACAGTGCCAAAGCTACCAGTACCTGGTTTAAGGACCATGGTATCCCTGTTCTTAATTGGCCAGCAAACTCGCCTGACCTTAACTCTATAAATCTATGGGGTATTGTGAAGAGGAAGCTGCGATACGCCAGACCCAACAATGCAGAAGAGCTGAAGGCCACCATTAGAGCAACCTGGGCTCTCATAACACCTGAGCAGTGCCACAGACTGATCGACTCCATGCCACCCCGCATTGCTGCAGTAATTCAGGCGAAAGGAGCCCCAACTAAGTATTGAGTGCTGTACATGCTCATACTTACATGTTCATACTTTTCAGTTGGCCAACATTTCTAAAACTCCTTTTTTGTATTGGTCTTAAGTATTCATATTCACATTTTCTAATTTGGGATTTTCATTAGTTGTCAGTTTTAATCATCACAATTCAATGAAATAAACATTTGAAATATATCAGTCTGTGTGTAATGAATGACTATAATATCCAAGTTTAACTTTTTGAATGGAACTACAGAAATAAATCAACTTTTTGATGATACTCTAATTATATGACCAGCACATGTATATGGTTTACGTTACTTCACCTGTATAAATATATGTGTATATATATATATATAGGCCTATATATATGCAATATGGTTTACTTCACCTGTAGCCCTATATATATATGTATAATATGATTTACTTCACCTGTGCTGTTGTCTCTTGGATCGGGGTTGAACTGGCACTTCTTATAATGATCCTGTCCTTCCATAACCGCTGGGATGAAGATAAACCAGTGGCGTGTGTCTTAGAAAGTGTTTGTCGATTAATAAACAAAAGCATAAAAGCATAAAGACAACATTTACAAACAACTTTACTTAAACTCGTCGGCGTCATCATTCACTTCCTGGTGTGGTTTAACACATGTGACGTCATAAACTAACGGTATTTCTGATTGGAGGAGACAGTATGATTTATTTAGTGCGTTTAAGAGGAACAGAATCAGATATCCCTTCTAGTGTTACTACTAGGTCGGTCTGTGGCTATTTATATTTAGTTAGGGGCTACAACGTTTCATTCAGACATTACAATATAGGGCAGACGTGTCAAAATAATTCTGTGAAGGGCTGGGTCTAATTTTAGTTATGTTTTTACCTTCAGTGGAGACCAATAACGCATTAGTGACCTTATGACTGAAATCAAGTAAAAGTAAAGACACTCTGCTGTGAAACTGTTTGGAAATCTGTGCTGTACATCTGTGAAACTACCACAACATCACTATAGTAAATATTTAATTGGAAAATAACTCATGATTTAATTAAACACACACGTAGTGTCATTAATAAGTTCCCTATCAGGGAACTTCGAGCTGCGTGAAAACGCTATGGGAACGCTCTGCGTGAGTGCGTCATGAAGCACATGTGTAATCAGTCCAATGGCGTGACGGAACGTCACAGACGGGTGACGTCGCGACCAGGAAGTCATAAAAGCACCTCTAATTACCGGCACCTTCAGTTTTTTGTTGCTTCAGCAAGTGCATGTTGTGACAGTCCTCGCGGGTTTCTGCTATTACGTTGTTAATTCAGAAATTTTCTTGGCATTTATGTACAAGAGCTCACCGCGATTATGGCAACCGAGCGGCGTTTCAGACAGTGTGCTTCTCCCTGCAACCGCTTTCTCACGGGCCGGGACACACATGTTCTGTGCCTAGTTTGTTTGGGAGAGGAGCATGCCCAGCTAGCCTTGGAAGAGGCTAGCTGTAAGCATTGCGACCGTCTCGCCATCCGTACACTTCGCTCTCGCCTGGCGCTTTTTCAGGAAAGCGGCTCGGTTCGCGTTCCCCGCGGTTCAGGTCCCGCCGCTGCCGAGGCACGGCGCCGACTGACGTCGTGGGGTTCGCAAGCGGATCTAGCATGCGGTTCCGAGACGGCTTCTGCAATTTCTTGGTCTTCGTCTGCTAGAGCCAGTGCCTCAGCTCGGGGTCCGGAAGCACCCGCGCGGGTTTCTTCCGCCCTGGGGGGTGCACCTTTTTCTCAGCCGTCCAGTTCTGAGGAAATGGAGGTTGAAAACCTCGAGGCGGAGGCTGAATTGTTGGTTCAGTCACCCGTGAACGAGGAGCTGCTGGAGGTACTCACCCGAGCTGTGGGGAAGCTCAACATCGAGTGGCCGGCTGACAGGCAGGAGTCTGCTTCAACCAGTAAGTTGAATGAACGATTCTTGCCCTCCCGTGCTGGTCCTGGAATAAGCCGGTGTCGTCCCGGGTGTTTAATCCGCGGACTCATATGTACTCTAATGTTGCCGAGGCTAATGTTCATGGGTACGGTCCGATGCCGGTCGCGGAGGAGATACTGGCTAGCCATTTATCTCCCGCGGCATCGTCTCTGAGGACACCGGCATTGCCCTCCAAGGCGTTGAAGACTACTTCGGCGCTGGTGGGCAAAGCTTATTCGGCGGCGGGTCAGGCAGCTTCCTGCCTGCATACTATGTCTATTCTACAGGCATATCAGGCAGAGCTGCTTAGCGACGGGGCTCAGGGGGAGACTGTAAGTCCTGATGATGTTCGAGAACTTCGTCAGGCGGCGGATTTGTCACTTCGTGCCACTAAGGAGACGGCCAAATCAGTGGGCCGTGCTATGGCAGCCTTGGTGGCTACGGAGAGGCATCTCTGGCTAAGCCTCTCTGATATGAGAGATAGGGAGAAAGCCTTCCTTCTGGACGCGCCTCTTTCCCCCGATGGCCTCTTTGGCCCTGCTATTGGCTCGGTCGTCGAGAGGTTTCAGGAGGAGAGAAGGCAGGCAGCTGCCTTCCAGAAATTTCTCCCCCGTCGTAGCCGCGTCGCGGGGTCTGTCGGACGGGGGCAGCCCCGCCCGGCGCCGAGCACGGCACACCGGGCGCAGCAGAGAGTGAGTGTCGCTACTCGGGCGCCCCCACACGATGAGTGGGCCGGGGGGCGACGCTCACAGGCAGGGCTTTCGAGGGGTAGGACAGTTCCGAGGCCTGTCGCTACACCCAAGAAGGCTTTGTCTAAGAGACCCTGACAGGGGGGTCAAACCGCTGGGGGTCCCCACCAGGGGAGTAGTGAGCTTCTCCTGGTGCCCTCAGCGGGGTGGCCTTGGCGAGCGTTTTCCCGAGGGGCGCTCGCCTCCTCCGAGGAGGGGCCCAGAACTGTCGAACCAGTTGTTCCCTGCCAGTGCGCTGTTACAGGGCACTGTGTCTGCAGTACCTGTTACTCCAGAGGCCAGCCTCGAGAGGCTGGTACCCCTAGTAGATTTTCTGGCAGGGTGGAAGACCCTGCCGAATATATCTCAGTGGGTCCTGCGGATAATCGAGAGCGGGTATGCCATCCAATTCAGGACGCATCCGCCTCGTTTCAATGGGGTCCTGCCCACAGTGGTGGGCCCAGAGCAGGCTCTGGTACGGGAGCAGGAGGTACAGACTCTCCTGCTAAAAGGGGCTGTAGAACGAGTTCTTCCTCTCAGCAGGGAGTCGGGCTGGTACAGCCGATACTTCGTTGTTCCCAAGCAGGATGGGGGGTGGCGTCCTATTTTAGACCTACGTCTGTTGAATCAGACGGTCGGGAGACTCACTCTCAACCAGATCGTATCACAGATCAGGTCCGAGGACTGGTTTGTCACGATAGATCTGAAGGACGCCTATTTCCACATCTCCATCCTTCCACAACACAGGAAGTTCCTGAGGTTCGCTTTTGGGGGCGAAGCGTACCATTATCGGGTTCTTCCATTTGGCCTAGCACTCTCTCCCCGTACGTTCACGAGATGTATAGACGCTGCCCTGGCGCCGTTGCGCCTCCAGGGCATACGCATCGTCATTTACATCGACGATTGGTTGATTCTGGCTCCGTCAGGAGCATCTAGCGGTTCGGCATCGAGATGTCGTTCTGGCTCACATCTTCAAATTGGGGTTGAGGCTCATTGCCGGGAAGAGTGTGCTGTCGCCGGTACAGGTGACCACTTTCCTGGGCGTAGTCTGGGATTCGACCACGATGCGGGCACATTTGTCTCCTGCACGTTTGGCGTCAATCCTTGCAGCCGTCGAGCAGGTGAGGCTAGGCCAGTCACTCACTGTGAAACAGTTTCAGAGACTGTTGGGTCTGCTGGCAGCAGTGCCCAACGTTTTTTCTTGCGGCCTGCTGTTCATGAGACCGTTACAGTGGTGGCTCAGAACAAAGGGGTTCTCCCCGAGGGGAAACCAGTGCCGCATGATCACTGTTACGCGGCGTTGTCTCCGCACACTGGTCATGTGGAGGAAGCCTTGGTTCCTAACCCAGGGCCCGTGTTGGGAGCTCCGTGTCGTCGTGTTACACTAACGACTGATGCCTCCCTCACCGGCTGGGGGGGCGATCATGAGTGGTCGCCCAGCTCAAGGGCTCTGGCGGGGCCATCAGCTATCATGGCACATGAATTGGCTAGAGATGCTGGCAGTTTACCAGGCTCTGAAGCACTTCCTCCCAGACCTAAGGGGTCATCATGTCCTTGTCCGGTCGGACAACACATCGGTGTTTTTTCTACATCAACCACCAGGGGGGTCTGCGCTCACGCCCACTTTACAATCTGGCCCGCCAGGTCCTTCTGTGGTCCCACGGGAAGCTCCTTTCTTTAAGGGCCATTTTTATCCCGGGGTACCTAAGTTAGGGGGCAGACACCCTGTCGAGGCAGGGGCTTAGGCCCGGGGAGTGGAGACTCCATCCCGAGGTGGTGGAGCTCCTTTGGTCGCACTTCGGTCGGGCCGAAGTGGACCTGTTTGCGTCCAGAGAGACGTCACACTGTCCTATGTGGTTTTCGCTGGCTCGTCCAGCCCCACTGGTCCTCACCGCACACGTTCGTGAGATTTTACCAGCTTGACTTTAGCTCCACGCCAGGGGCGCAGGTGCTTTCGTCCGAATGTGCGCTCTGACTTCACATGGCGGACACTTGCTCGTATGGCGAAGTGGGTAGTGGCGTTCCCATAGCGTTTTCACGCAGCTCGAAGTTCCCTGATAGGGAACGTCTCTGGTTACGTATGTAACCTTAGTTCCCTGAGGGGAACGAGACGCTGCGTGTCTGTGCCATACTCCCAGCATGCCCTTGGCACTTGCTTCAGCCCATCAGAAACTGAAGGTGCCGGTAATTAGGGGTGCTTTTATGATCGTTCCGTCACGCCATTGGACTGATTACACATGTGCTTCATGACGCACTCACGCAGAGCGTTCCCATAGCGTTTTCACGCAGCGTCTCGTTCCCCTCAGGGAACTAAGGTTACATACGTAACCAGAGACGTTCTGAAAAGAAGTCTATATCTTCATCATCTCCCAATGAGGATTAATTTAGTAGAATTGTCCGTTTTGTATCTAGTAGGAAGTAAAGATCATAGAATTGTGATGAGCAATTTACGAATAGAGAAAATATGGCAACATGGTCTCAAAATCAGTAAATGAACAGGTGCATTTATATTGATTAAATGCATGATACAATATTGCATAGAAATCATTTGTGCAATCCACATAAGAAACCTGTGCCAGTGAGTAGAATATGGTTTGAATGCAAGTCTTTTATCTTGCTTTGTGATGATTTTTTTAGGACATATGACATCACACTGTATACCAAAGAACAATTCAGTAACACACACCAATACAACTTTATTGTCCAAATGTTCATGAAAACAATAGAAAAACATGTTTGGTAGCAGACAGTCCACATAGTAAAATAAAACAAAAAACTAAATGTTCTAATTTTAGCAGTTTGCTAATCAAAAATCTTAATAGATTAGGCCAGCTCATAGTATTTCCCAGATTCCGGATCAAAGTAGCAGTTAAGACAAGGATCGTAGAACAGATTTAGGTACGCCTCATCTGCTGAGTGTACTGATCCATCAGCCCCTGTAACACAGATAGAACATACTAGAACATACAGTAAACAAGCACACACAGAAAGGGGGCGGAGGAGACGACATTGATCCTTACAATATTAAGGTCCAAACCTTTTGATGAGATTGCTAGCTATTGTTAGCTACTCATACAGAAATAGATACAAAGTAGTCTCATTCCACCTAAGGTCAGAACTAATTTTGGATAGGATTTTTTTGAAAACTAAACACGACACTGTGTAAACTACCTGCAAGACTGAAGAAACTGGCAACCATTGACGACCGTGGAAGCCATGGATCTATAAGTCTACGACCATGTGAACAAAGCTATTTGTGAAATGGTTTGTGTATGGATCGGATGACCTTGGGACAGAGGTTGAACTTAATTTTGACTGACACTCATCAATCAGCATGTCTACATTTAATATCTTCTCACCACTAACTAAGACACAATGGAAAGATGATGTCATTTCTAGCCTATGGCTTTAAGCTCCATGTGTGCCGTTAAATTGACAGAAGGTTAACATTAACCACTACTATAAAAAAAGTTATGGAATGGTCAAAAGAGGAACATTCTATCTAATCGGATACTCCAATGGATGATAATGAAAACTAATTATAAGACACAATGTGTCAGAGGTTTAGAAATGATGTTGTAAATTGAAAAGGTTTTGCCAATTAACCCTGCCAGACTTCTTTGGAAGCTCAGCCGTGTCCAAGACTGTTTCTGCTGACCTATAGAGTCACGGAGATGAGGAGAGAACTCTTCAGGCTCCATGTTCTTTTTTACTCCTAATTGGACTAAGTTTTACGAGTTTCCTCTCTAGCTGGTCTCCACTCTGTGTACTCTTTGCAAGAGCCTTAACATTTCATTCTGCCTGACCTGTGACACCTGTGAAACGTTTCCATTAGCAGGATGTGCTGCTGGTGCCGGTTCACAGGTTTCCGAGAAGAATTAAATAGTTTCGGTTGTTATCAGTAAAAACAAATCTCAATGCAAGTTTACCAGCCTGTTTGTTATTAATGATCTTTCACATGGAGATGATTCACAGATACATTTTTATTCTAATCTTGGTTTTCGTGTTTAATTCAGCATAAACCCTATCCAGAGCAACGTGACAGTAGAGAGTCCATGTCACCTTTTCAGCAAGCCATTATATGCCGTTTTCGAATAAAATGTGTCAACCTTAGATCAGATGTGGGCTGCTGCATGGTTCACATTTCCCAGGCAGGAGAACAAACCTTAATGCAAAGCCCAGATGTGCGTGAGTGTGTTATCGAAAGGAGTGTGGTGGAGTGGCTGTTTCACCAAGCACCTCTGTTAAGATGTCCCCTCCGATAGTCCCCTGTGCCCTCTGACCCCTTCTCTTTCTTCTGGCTAGGAGGGATAATAGGAGGACTGAGAACATCCATCCATTCCCTAGAGACGATGGGCACAACAACATCATTACACAGGGATGCATTGAGACACAACGGGACATAGGAATGTGGTTATACAGGTCATACAATTTATTTTGTACCCGTTATTATATTCTCCACTCAATTTCATCAGAGCCAAATGTATCTATTCTGGTGTTGAGCTTGGCGCTACGAGAGAGTGCCTGAAACCCCAGTGGCTCATGGGAGGGCGAGGGTCATTTCAACGGTGGTAAATACAATGAAATAAGGAAGAATGTTTGATTATTCTGGAACATTCCATCCCTATTACCAGCACCTCAATTATTACCCGTCAAAAAGATTTGCTAGAGGAGATTAGAGAGGTGTAGAGGGATTTTCTGGGATGATCTCTGATTGAAGCCTGCTGAAGCCTCCCAGCTCTTCTACTCTTTAGACCAGCCAGCCAACCTCCCTGCCCGCTGCCCTTGAGCCTCCCAGCCCAGCGTCTCTGTTCTGTTCTAACTGGCTCCAGAACAGAGAGTTTGGCCGGAGGACTATCCATCAGACACAGACACAAGCTGTGATTGCGAGTTGTGATGTCTGTCCAACACTGTACTCTGGTCCTACCAACTAGAGAAGGGGGCTCAACCTTGCCCTTGGCTAGAAGGCAGAGGAAAGACAGAGAAATGAGTAAGGGGTAAGGGCAGCGCACACAGGGGTCTATATATGTGTCTGTCTCTCTAACGGAGCACATAGCAAATGTGGTTCATATCACCGGTGCAGAACTACAGTACGAGTCGACACTTCTATATATGACCGCTATATTGCCTCAACTGTGATCCATTCTCTCCCTCCAGTACATCGGTTTGACTTAGAAATGAAACAATTAAATATAAGTATAGTGATGGAAGGTGGAAACTGGGGAAAAATAGGCCTGACATTATCATTGTATGGAAAACTGCTACACCATCCAGAAAGGTGTTCATTTTCTACCGTATCTCTCCTGTTATTTCTAACTTCTTTGAAGTTGTCTTAAATCATCTAGTACTTTATTTGCACCAGGATGAATGTGGCTTGAGAGAACATCATGACATTTTGTCATCGTATTATTCTTCAATAAGAAGTATTATATTTGAATATTTGAAACAATTCAGATTAAGCTGAGTCTTTGTTGGCAATAGCAAATAGCACACCTAAAGGCATTTGGACATGGTACATTTGTTCAGGACAATAGTGCTTAGCACCCTTAGCAGGGCAGTCCTCCCCTCTATAATATGCTAATTTGAGACTCATTTTTCTAGCTGACAATGGGCGCCAGCCAATAAGAAAGTGCATGTATGTTCCTTCCAGTCGGCAGTATCCATGTGAAAAGTTCCTAACACTTATCATTCCATCAACCAACAAGGAGGAAAAGGAATGATTGTGGTAACCAGATCTCCAAAGACGTATGATGTTTAAACGTAAAGGAAGTGCAAAGGTGTCTCTTGAAACATCTACAAAATTCAAGTCAACCGATTGTCAACTAGTCCCAATTCCAACTAAATTAGTTAAAGAGTTACTTCCTGTCCTTGGTCCACCAATGTTGAACATAACAAATTGCTGCCTATTCTCCGAATTCGCGACAACCTCACAAAAAGTTGCAGAAATTAAGCCTCTGTTAAAAAAATCAAACCTTGATCCAGATATATATAATAATTTCCGATAAATATCGAGCCTCCTGTCCTCTTAGAAAAATCTGTGTCATTACTGAATACACATAACATGCATGAAAAGCCCCAGTACAGTTTCAGATCCCATCATTGCCTTGAGAGTGCACACGTTAAAGTGGTAAATGACCTTCTATTGGCTTCAGATAAAGGTTCTGCATCTCTCCTATTGCTTCTTGATCTTAGTGCTGCCTTTGACACTATTGATCACTCCCTTCTCTTGGAGAGATTGGAGACCCTTGAGGACATGTTCTCGACTGGTTAAGATCTTATTTATCAGATAGACTTCAGTTTGTTTGTGTGGATGGCCTATCCTCAGACAAATCAAAGGTATGCTTTGGTGTTCCTCAAGGCTCAGTTTTATGACCACTTTTGTTCTCAATATATATGCTGCTTCTGGGTGATGTCATCCAAAACCATAATGTCAATTTTCACTGTTATGCTGATGACACACAGCTGTATATTTCAATGAAATTAAATGCTAGTTGTAGTACCTAAGAAACAAAAAGACTTATTGACAGATCCCATGTTTAACCTAAACGGATGTATTGTCGTATCACAAAAAACTGTGAGAAACCTTGACCCAGACCTCTCCTTTGACGAACATATAAAATATATTACAAGAGCAGCATTTTTCCATCTTCGGAATATCAGAAACTATTCATCAAATAATTATGCAGAAAAATATATCCATGCCTTTGTTACCTAAAGAATAGATTACTGCAATGTTCTGTTCTCTGGTAATCCTGATAAATCAATAAATAAACTCCAATTAGTACTTAATAAGGCTGCTAGAATCTTAACTAGAACAAACAACATACGCGCACAAGTGGCAAAAGAAATCCGAACCAGGCGTTGGCTCGCGAATAATAAACAAAATAACGTGAAGGAGCTAAATGGAATACATCAGACCACTGACGGTTCAACATATCCTTCAGAATAACAGCGTCAAAAGAAAAAAAATCACTGTGGTAATACTGAGAGCACAGTGGTTGTGTTCACTAATACCCTGGACTCCCTTACCATCCGTTAGCACTAAACTGATATTCAAGATGAACACTCAAAATGATTTGATATCATCACTTCACCGAAACGTGTAGCTCTACCCTCCATGTGGATGTGGAACCCAGTTAGGTGGGAAATGGATATCTCTGAACTGACAGAACAACATGCACGCACTCCCAGTGCATTTCTTGCAAACATCTATCTTCACATGAATGAATACTGCAACTCTATACTTTGTCACATATAGACCCTACTTGCTTTTCAATTTCAACTTTATGTATAATGGACTAGATATTAATGCTCCATTAACCCCCTCCCCCCCCTCCCCATGTGTCCTTTAGAAATACATTATCACTTCTCTATACTGAAGAAAAGCTCTATTCCGAATCATTTTTCCTGCCCCTACTGGAACCATTTACCCCCCTCCCCGATCCTCTCCGACTCCACGCTGGGGAGACACAAAGCACAGGCAGATTTAATGGAAGCTATTTTCAAGGACAACGCAACTCAACGTCTCTGACAGCAGCTATCTACCTCCAGGGATTGCACATTGTTAGGCACGATTGGGGGAGAGGCTGTAAATTGAATTGTTTGATTTTCAAAAAAAGTCATTATATTCGTGACAAATAAGAGAAGCGACGATGGGGAGGAAACAAATTAGTAGACGGAAGATTAAGGCCCCTTTTAGTACATCCTTTGGCTTCCTGTCATTGTAAAATAGGCATTATGTGTATCATATTCAATCTGTAAATGCTAAAAAATCCTTCCCGATGTAGCGATTCGCCTGTCACAGGCAACCAGGAAATGGACACATGCGCAGAGAGACCATTTTAGTGCTCTTTATTGCCGTATAACCGAACGGACAGGGAACAGGGACTCTTGCCCTGACAGGCACAATAGTGAACAGCCACTGAAAGCAATGACACAAAACAGAAAGTCAAACATGGGAATCTAATAAAGAGAAACACAGCCTAATACCAGGAAACTAACACAAGGACTCAAACAGAACTTCAGTAACCGATACAGAC
Source organism: Dallia pectoralis (assembly GCA_029465975.1). Lineage (NCBI taxonomy): Eukaryota > Metazoa > Chordata > Actinopteri > Esociformes > Umbridae > Dallia > Dallia pectoralis. The sequence continues at coordinate 10,860,132 of CM055743.1, forward strand.
AAGGGCTAAATAAACAGGATACAGAGACCGACTACAAACAACAAGAACAGACCATGTAAACAGACAAGGAACACAACCCCAAACAAACACCAACATACCTGAAAGCAATGTCCCGACACTGACAAACAGACAACCCCCAACTTAAATACAAGGAACTAATTACTAACAAAGAACAGGTGTGACGAGACTCAGGAGAAACACAGGTGATACAATTATTGCCATTGTCCATGCAATAGTTCCTCCTGCCAGGCAGGGGGAGTGCCAGCACTGTTTTTGAGAGGGAGAGAGGAAGAGAGAGAGGACTGAACCTCAAATCCTTACAGTATCCCCCCCTTCACGCGCAACTCCTGGGGCGCAAAAAAAACAAAACCAACCCGGGGACAGGAGATCTCCGGTAGAGCCGAGGGACTAGGAAGGTCCGGCGAGAGCTCAGGCATAGGCGGAGCAGACACCCGGACGGGCGGAGGCATCGCCGAAAGTTGTACGGGCGAAGGCGAGTCCGGAGGCCGGACAGGCGTAGGTGGAGCAGAAGCCCGGACGGGCGAATGCAGGTCAGGAGGTCTACCCGGCGGGAGCGTGTCTGGAGGTCTACCCGGCGGGAGCGTGTCTGGAGGTCTACCCGGCGGGAGCGTGTCTGGAGGCCGTACCCGGCGGGAGCGGGTCTGGAGGTCTACCCGGCGGGAGCGTGTCTGGAGGTCTACCCGGCGGGAGCGTGTCTGGAGGCTCCCCGGCGGGAGCGTGTCTGGAGGTCTACCCGGCGGGAGCGTGTCTGGAGGCCTACCCGGCGGGGGCGTGTCTGGAGGTCTACCCGGCGGGAGCGTGTCTGGAGGTCTACCCGGCGGGAGCGTGTCTGGAGGTCTACCCGGCGGGAGCGTGTCTGGAGGTCTACCCGGCGGGAGCGTGTCTGGAGGTCTACCCGGCGGGAGCGTGTCAGGAGGTCTACCCGGCGGGAGCAGATCTGGAGGCAGATCAGGAGGGTGCAGGTCTGGAGGCCGGACAGGAGGGTGCAGGTCTGGAGGCCGGACAGGAGGGTGCAGGTCTGGAGGCCGGACAGGAGGGTGCAGGTCTGGAGGCCGGACAGGAGGGTGCAGGTCTGGAGGCCGGACAGGCAGAGACGGGTCAGGAGGCAGTGCCGGGGGAGACGGGTCAGGAGGCAGGTCCGGAGGAGACGGGTCTGGAGGCAGGTCCGGAGGAGACGGGTCTGGAGGCAGGTCCGGAGGAGACGGTTCAGGAGGCCGTGCCGGAGGACACGGTTCAGGAGGCCGTGCCGGAGGACACGGTTCAGGAGGCCGTGCCGGAGGACACGGTTCAGGAGGCCGTGCCGGAGGACACGGTTCAGGAGGCCGTGCCGGAGGACACGGTTCAGGTGGCCGTGCCGGAGGACACGGTTCAGGTGGCCGTGCCGGAGGACACGGTTCAGGTGGCCGTGCCGGAGGACACGGTTCAGGTGGCCGTGCCGGAGGACACGGTTCAGGTGGCCGTGCCGGAGGACACGGTTCAGGTGGCCGGGGAACCGGCTTTGGCCCGGCAACAGTCCTTGGCCCGGGAACTGGCTCGGCCAGGATGACGGCCTCGGGCATTGGACGGGGCTCGAGGACAGGACGGGGGACCGGACTGGAGTCAGGCAGGGGGACAGGACTGGAGTCAGGCAGGGGGACAGGACTGGAGTCAGGCAGGGGGACAGGACTGGAGTCAGGCAGGGGGACAGGACTGGAGTCAGGCAGGGGGACAGGACTGGAGTCAGGCAGGGGGACAGGAGTGAGCTCTGGGGCTGGAGTGAGCTCTGGGGCTGGAGTGAGCTCTGGGGCTGGAGTGAGCTCTGGGGCTGGAGTGAGCTCTGGGGCTGGAGTGAACTCTGGGGCTGGAGTGAACTCTGGGGCTGGAGTGAACTCTGGGGCTGGAGTGAACTCTGGGGCTGGAGTGAACTCTGGGGCTGGAGTGAACTCTGGGGCTGGAGTGAACTCTGGGGCTGGAGTGAGCTCTGGGGCTGGCGTGAGCTCTGGAGCGAGCTCTGGAGCTGGAGTGAGCCCTGGAGCCGGGACAGCCACGGGGACAGACTCTGGGACGGACACGGGGACAGACTCTGGGACGGACACGGGGGCTGGCCCAGGCAGGGAGACGGGGACTGGCCCAGGCAGGGAGACGGGGACTGGCCCAGGCAGGGAGACGGGGACTGGCCCAGGCAGGGAGACGGGGACTGGCCCAGGCAGGGAGACGGGGACTGGGACAGGCAGGGAGACGGGGACAGGCAGGGAAACTGGGACTGGGACAGGCAGGGAAACTGGGACTGGGACAGGCAGGGAAACTGGGACTGGGACAGGCAGGGAAACTGGGACTGGGACAGGCAGGGAAACTGGGACTGGGACAGGCAGGGAAACTGGGACTGGGACAGGCAGGGAAACTGGGACTGGGACAGGCAGGGAAAATGGGACTGGGACAGGCAGGGAAAATGGGACTGGGACAGAGACGGGGACAGGGTCAGAGACGGGGACAGACGTGCACTCCGGGACAGACGTGCACTCCGGGACAGACGTGCACTCCGGGACAGACGTGCACTCAGGGACAGACGTGCACTCAGGGACAGACGTGCACTCAGGGACAGACGTGCACTCAGGGACAGACGTGCACTCAGGGACAGACGTGCACTCAGGGACAGACGTGCACTCAGGGACAGACGTGCACTCAGGGACAGACGTGCACTCAGGGACAGACGTGCACTCAGGGACAGACGTGCACTCAGGGACAGACGTGCACTCAGGGACAGACGTGCACTCAGGGACAGACGTGCACTCAGGGACAGAAACTTGGGCTACCCTTGAGACGGGAACAGGGACGGTCGCAGGAGCAGAGTCAGTGGCAGTCTCCAGGAGCGAGAGAAGGTGAGGCGCACGGCAGAACAACCGTGGCATTAGGTACCTCAGCGCTGGATGTGGAAGCACTCCTTGGTGAGCTCGCCACGAGAAGAACCTGCTGAACAGCCCGCTCTCCTCCTCCGGGCCACACCCTGTCTCGTCTATCCAGGCCATATAGTCCCTGAAGACCTCCCGATCCTCCCGCAAAGCCTCCTCTATACCCTGAGCGGCGGCCATCTTGGTCGACGGGGCGGCAGCCATCTTGGTCGACGGGGCGGCAGCCATCTTGTGCTGCGGGGCGGCAGCCATCTTGTGCTGCGGGGCGGCAGCCATCTTGTGCTGCGGGGCGGCAGCCATCTTGTGCTGCGGGGCGGCAGCCATCTTGTGCTGCGGGGCGGCAGCCATCTTGTGCTGCGGGGCGGCAGCCATCTTGTGCTGCGGGGCGGCAGCCATCTTGTGCTGCGGGGCGGCAGCCATCTTGTGCTGCGGGGCGGCAGCCATCTTGTGCTGCGGGGCGGCAGCCATCTTGTGCTGCGGGGCGGCAGCCATCTTGTGCTGCGGGGCGGCAGCCATCTTGTGCTGCGGGGCGGCAGCCATCTTGTGCTGCGAGGCGGCAGCCATCTTGGGCTGTGGGTTCGAGGACCGCGTGGAATGGGTTAACGAGGGCATTAGCTGTAGGGTGTAAGGGTCCCAGCTAAACCATCCCTCCAGGTAATCCTCCTCTGGCTCATTCTCAGGCTCTTCTTCTGACCCCAGGGGGAGAGACTCTCTCCACTCATGTACTGCCTTGAAGTCTGCTGGCAGCCAATAGGACAGGGAGCGGATGATATTTCAGGATGAGGTGATCCTTCTCTCTGCTGCGTCGTACTTGAGGGTCGGGACATTCTGTAGCGATTCGCCTGTCACAGGCAACCAGGAAATGGACACATGCGCAGAGAGACCATTTTAGTGCTCTTTATTGCCGTATAACCGAACGGACAGGGAACAGGGACTCTTGCCCTGACAGGCACAATAGTGAACAGCCACTGAAAGCAATGACACAAAACAGAAAGTCAAACATGGGAATCTAATAAAGAGAAACACAGCCTAATACCAGGAAACTAACACAAGGACTCAAACAGAACTTCAGTAACCGATACAGACAAGGGCTAAATAAACAGGATACAGAGACCGACTACAAACAACAAGAACAGACCATGTAAACAGACAAGGAACACAACCCCAAACAAACACCAACATACCTGAAAGCAATGTCCCGACACTGACAAACAGACAACCCCCAACTTAAATACAAGGAACTAATTACTAACAAAGAACAGGTGTGACGAGACTCAGGAGAAACACAGGTGATACAATTATTGCCATTGTCCATGCAATAGTTCCTCCTGCCAGGCAGGGGGAGTGCCAGCACTGTTTTTGAGAGGGAGAGAGGAAGAGAGAGAGGACTGAACCTCAAATCCTTACACCCGACACAAGTTGTATGTGTTCATTTCTACATCTTTGCTCAGAGTTAAAGAATAAAACACCATTCATCACTAAGTCAATGTGTAAAGTATTCCTGTTACATGTTGAAGCAGGCAGACTTTGGCCCAGACATGACAGAGACTAAGGAGATGAGGCGATGATGTAAAAACCCAGATCCATGTTCACCGTGAGATTCGTCCACCTGAGATTGTGGGAGATAACGGATTATGACTGAGCCAAACTTACCACAACTGAGAACTTGAGTAGTATAAGTTCAGATCAGTTAGACGTACATTCCCTAGTGAAGCGTTTATAGAGATTGGGTTAGAGGACAAGACAAAAGTCTTGGCACCCTTGTACTTCAAAATTGAAAAAGAGAACTTCAGCCAAATGTATCAAACTCAAAGATCTTTCGATATCGACATTTGTTTATTTAAATCTAGCTTGAAATCAAATTTACAAAGAAATCCAAAATGGCTCATACAATATTTTTTGCAAAAATCCCAGTTTGACATGGATGATCAGTGCAGGTACCAATAGTTACAGGTCATCTATTGATTGTATATTGGTCAGATTTCTCCAGCCCCATGGTTGAGCTTTTTACCAAACCAGTGGTGGTTGGTGTGCTTTGTTACTGTTTGAACTACCAACTGTATCTTAATAAATAAACCAGAGGTTCGAGAATTCAGTTTTCCCCTATCCAGTGTTTGTATTTTCCATGAATAGTTAATGCAGGCCACTAGTTGATGCAGGCCACTGATTTTCAAAACAATACATTTTCTAAATATTGGTTCAAGACACTATAGCAGACTTTAATGCCAAACACTTGACAGACATTCATCTAAATGTGGTAAAAAAAGAGCTCTAATAAAACGTGTTAGAAATGCAAAAGCAGACAATTCCGTAAATACTCTAATAAAAACAGTAAAAACCCTTCACAACAGCTCTGCTACCTGACTAACATAACATATAGTGTTGGACTCTGTGCACTCGCTGATGCCTTTAATTGACACTTTGCTGATCTTTTCGATCTTGTTATACCTCACCCAAATTACATGAAGAAACAATCAGACTTTAAGAGTCAAGGGTTTTAGCTGAGTCCGTTCATTAAAAATGAAGTAGATTATTGCCAGTAAAAAAAATATTATTTTTTGGTGGTTATTTGCGGGTTATCCCCTGGAAAACTGCTCAAATGCTCCCACTCCATAAGTGATCGATAAATATCGGCCTAAAATCCTGGAGGCAATGTAAATAAACATGTTACTTTTAATCAGAAAATGGCATTATATCTAGACACAGTACTATCACAGCAACTACACTGGTTGTAAATATACTGTCAAAGACTTTGATGATAAATGAAGAGGTGTTGCTTTGTTTGTGAACCGTCGAGAACGTTCGATTCAGTAAATCACTCAATCTTATTGAAAAAGCTGTCTTTACGGGCCAGGCCAAGGACATTTGGCTGTTTGTTTCAAAATTACCTTAGTGACAGAATACATTCTGTAGCTGATGGAAGCTCATAGAATTAAATCTCCACAAAGGAGACAGACAAGGTTTAATTTTGAGTCCTATATTGTTCTCTAGTGTACACTGGTGAGCCAAATGATGAGAACCGATCTAAAGAATGACAGTTTTCAGCTAACATAATCACAAAATTGTTTCCTAATGATCGATTAGCCTTTTGAAATGAAAAACCCAACGCGCCATTGGAACACAAAACTGACGTTTGCTGATAATGGGCATCTGTACACCCATGTAGATATTCCATTGAATATCAACCGCTTCCAGCTACGAAGGTCATTTACAACAATAACAACGTCTTCACCGTATGCCTGTTCAATTTAATGTTATTTTAGTGGACACAAATCGGCTTTTCTTTTTAAAAAAGTGAACCAAAACTTTTCAATGCTAGTGAATGTCTGCACAGATGAGCCAAAACATCATGCCTAATTGGTTCTTTCGCGTGCCTCCAAAACAACTCTGACCCACGGAGGCATTGACTCTACAAGACTCCAAAGGGTTTTCTGTGGTATCCAAGACATTAGCAGCAGATCCTTTAAGTCCTGTTAGCTGCGAGGTGGAGCCGTCGTGGATTGGACATGGTTGTTCCTGCACATGCCAAGAGGTTGCATGCACATTGTAGACTCTGGACAGGTGTCATCAGGTCACTTGGACCGATCTGCCGCTTCGTACCCCCTTACGCAGCAGAGTGTGATGGACTGTACGCTCTGACACATTCCTCCCATAACCACCAGTAACTATTTCTGTCAGTTTGGACCAGCTAGGATAGCTTTGTTGTCCTGGGGCGACAATGAGCCTTGGTCGCCCAACCTTCTGCCGACGGTTTGACCATCCTCTGACCACCGTCGCCAGGTACCTACCGCTGCTGACCGGGAGCACCTCGGTCAAAGGGACTCAGGTCTTTTCTCCTGCCCATTTTTCCTCCATCATACATCATAATGTTTCAGTGAATATATGAATGGAATCTGTAACTGTTAAAGAAATGTGCATTTTGTTTTTACGACACAGCACTATACGCTACGAATCTCTCTCTTAAACGAGCTGTTGCACAGCGGCAGTGTGATTTCCAACTGCTACAAAAAACACTTATGGACCGTAGGTTGGTATTAAGTGCAAATACACACTGCACTTACTGGCTATTATCTAGGTCACAGAGTCTAGCTTGGGATCACCCTGAATTACCATCCTAAATGGTGCGGGTTTCTGGTAGATGGAAATCTGTTATTTAAAAAGCATATTAGTTCTATCGAGCAGCATAGCTTCTGTACTCTCTGGATGCAGTCTGACATTTTCTCATGAGTTTTATCACTGGTGTAGCTGATCACAATTATCACTTGTCGGTTATATGACTCAGTTGGCTCGGGGTCACTGACACCTGGAAGGGTCAGATAGCGGTTGATGATTTTTATATAAGAGAGTCATGCAGTTACTTCCTGAATGTGTGACAGAAAAAAGGCGGTTTGAAGAACAGCGGTTACCAACCAAACAGTCTCTCAAGACTGGACAGTGCTGGAGATACCATGGTCCTATTGAGAACAGGGTAGGACTGCTTGTTAATGATCAGTTCCTCAGCTATGGAACGACATTCAGAGTGATCTTAAGTTGTAGTGCCTAGAAGACATTTTGCATTTCTTTGAAATTACATTTTTGTCAACTGTGATAGTTTTTCTTAATGTATGTTTTGTTGTCATTTGGTAGATTTTTTAAACCTCTAAGAGGCCTTGATCTGAGTTGATTTCTCTGTAAAAAAAAAAGGTTAATATATATACACGTTGTTTTTAAGATGGTTTGATATAGATTATCTGATAATATAAATGTGCATCACAATAGTGTTTGTTAACAAATGCTTGACATTGCTAAATCTGCATAGAGATTTTCCACCACACCATGACCCTTCAGGGTTTTGTAGAATAAGAAGAAATATTTGCGGGCCATACGGAGTGAGATGTCATTTGCCCTCAAATAGCACTTTTATTCATATTTAATTAAAGGTAAGTGGAGTAATTCATGACCAGACCAGGTTACAGGTCACAAAATAGGGTGCCAGAGAATTAATACTGGCTACCGTATAATGTGACCATAATTAATGTTATGTGGGTCACCGTAATTTATATTAAATTGACATTTCATTAACAGAATATTTTAAAAACGAAATGCTAACCAAAGTCACACCTTGAATGAAATGACTAACTTTCTACAAGTAATAAAACGTTTCCTTGCAAAGCCTGTTGGATGTGGGTACACTGTGTCCTCTGTGTAATATGGGTAATCTGTGTCATCTGTGTTATATGGGTCATCTGAGTCATCTGTGTCATCTGTGTCACATGTGTCCTCTATATCACCTGTGTCACCTGGGTCATCTGTGTTACCTGGGTCATCTGTGTCATTTGTGTCATCTGAGTCATCTGTGTCACCTGGGTCATCTGTGTCCTCTATGTCACATGTGTCACCTGGGTCATCCGTGTCACCTGTGTCTGCTGTGTCACCTGTGTCACCTATGTCAGCTGTGTCATCTTTGTCATCTCTTGATGAATCGCAAGCAATGTGTGAGACATACAGTGGGTTGATGAGTGACAGAATACAGCATAACAGTGCCCTGCATCTAATTTAGAGGTTGATAAAAGGTAAAATCAGTAATGGCATAATTTAACAAAAATGCACGTAAAGGTGAAGCATGCGGAGGTGAGACCCACCAGTGAGAGGAACCAGAACTAGGGGATGACAGCCAGATAATGACATTCAGGTGAATGGTGTACTAAGACTTTCGGCCCTGTGCCACCAGATATGCTGAACGACTCTGTGCTAATCACCAATGACAGCCCTGGCTAATGAAACCAGACACTGAATGAGTGTTCATATGAACACATTGAATAGTAAGTTCCATAATGCACATTTTGTTACACAAATCCATCTCTTCAGACCATATATAGCATATATACCATACATGCCATATATACCATATATACCATACATACCATATATACCATACAAAATATATATACTATATATACCATATATAGTATATGTACCATATATACCATATGTACCATATATACAATATATACCATACAAATCATATATACCATATATACCATATATATCATATATACCATACATACCATATGTACCATATATACCATACAAATCATATATACTATATATACCATATATACCATATGTACCATATATACCATAAAAATCATATATACCATACAAATCATATATACCATACAAATCATATATACCATATATACTAAATGTACCATATATACTATACGTACCATATGTACCATTTATACCATATATACCATACAAATCATATATACCATACAAATCATATATACCATATATACTAAATGTACCATATATACTATATGTACCATATATACCATACATACCATGTATACCATATATACCATACAAATCATATATACCATATATATCATATATACCATACATACCATATGTACCATATATACCATACAAATCATATATACTATATATACCATATATACCATATGTACCATATATACCATAAAAATCATATATACCATATATACCATACAAATCATATATACCATACAAATCATATATACCATATATACTAAATGTACCATATATACTATACGTACCATATGTACCATTTATACCATATATACCATACAAATCATATATACCATACAAATCATATATACCATATATACTACATGTACCATATATACTATATGTACCATATATACCATACATACCATGTATACCATATATACCATACAAATCATATATACCATATATACTATATGTACCATATATACCATATAAACCATAAATACCATGTATACCATACATACCATGTATTCCATATATACCATACAAATCATATATACCATACATACAATATATACCATATGTACCATACATACCATTATGGCAGTATTTTTTTAAAGTACAGTAGGATTTGTTTAAAATAGTCTAATCTGAGGTCAAATAGAATTGTGAATTCCAATGTCATAATTCACCAAACACAGTATTCAAGTGTAATTATATCTGAAATCTGTATAAATTCAATGACATTAGAATTAAATGTGGGTAAATAATCTCAACCCAGTGTCCTTACCTTGGATTGGAGTGAAGGAGTGGATTCATTTCCTTCTGGTAGTGACGGCCCTGATTGGCCGGCTGTAAAGCATAGGAACACAAAACACTAGATGACAAAAGAGAACATCAAAACCCATAGAATGTGTTACTATCAATCAGATAGCAACCTCACCACTCAAAAAACAATCTTGCATGTTCACTAGACTAACATTTTAGTTTAAAGGCTGACGGTTACGAGAAAAGAAAAGGACAAAAATATACCCTTCACTCACATATAACGTGTTCTACTATCTCATGTATGTTAAGCAGAATTTGTACTGAAAAACACCTTCCATGCACTTCCATTAGCTGCCTGATGGTGGCGATGTTGCTACATATATTACTGCAGAGGTTAGAGGAGCAGTATTTATAAACAACTACTATACTGTATGACTACATCAAGGTGAGCAGCCAGCCTGGGAGTAAGAGTGTATTTGAATAAGCCTAATTTGCACCTCATATTATCTTTCAGGAGGACTGCCCGCAAATATGGGCTTGAGGACCAGAGAAGGAACGACAGAATCCGGGCCCACTTCATTCCAGCAAATAACGTTGCATGCACGTATTCGTGTGTTTGCCTCCATGCGCACTCGCGTGAGAGTCGACGGATACTCAACAATTAACCATGTGAGCGGTGTTATGGTAATGGCCTGACAGTTATAGTGTCTGTAATGACCCCATTCACCAAACAGGAGTCCTACCAGGAGGCATGGCCGGAGGTTTTATACAGCACACTTATAATACTAATGACAGCTGGAACATAATAAGGTGTGATGGCCTGTGGAACAATGTAGAACCGTAAGTACGAACCGGAGAGCTTCTGAAAATAATTTGTACTCACGCGGGATACAGTGAAGATATAGACTCAACTGTGTTAAAGATACAGGGGTTCCTATGCTAATGTGCCTAGCCCTTCTGTCAGGAAAATATAACTGTGAATGTAATACATGTTCATTCCACGTGGGATTGAACTAATATTTTAAAACAGTTCTACCACAGCCGATAGAATGTGAGGACTTACCAACAGCAAAGGATAAAGCAGTTCACTTCTTCGCATTGAAAACATAGTTCATCACGTTCAGCACCGTACCCTTACCCTGTGATCCGAATCAGTGTCTCAGACAGTCACATCATATGTTCATTGATTGCTAACAGCAAGCAAGCTGCAAAGAAACTCAGGCCCTTTTCCGGTAAATTCTCTTTTGAAACATATCTCTTGTTGAAAATTAATGTTAAAAAGGACACTGTTAACAAATTGGACGGCCTATTGTTCAATTAGTATCTATTTAACTCATGTTTTGTTAATAGTCTATATTTTTTATTCAGTTTTTCATGATTTATTATGCTCTGTAATTATTTATTATGCTCTGTATTTTTACTATCTTAATTAGAAAGGAAAAAACAATACAATACTAGCTTGTCTGAGCCATTAGTTACTTGTCTGGGCCATAAGTGACTTGTCTGAGCCATTAGTTACTAGTCGAGCCATTAGTTACTTGTCTGGTTTATTAGTTACTTCTCTGATAAGTGGCTCGTCAGGACCATAAGTAACTTGTCTGGGCCATAATTGACTGGTCTGGTCCATTAGTTACTTGTCTGGTCCATTAGTTACTTCTCTGATCCATAAGTTACTTGTCTGGACATAAGTGGCTCGTCAGGACCATACGTAACTTGTCTGGGCCATAATTGACTGGTGTGAGCCATTAGTTACTTGTCTGTCATCTCTTGCAAGTGAAAGACCAGAGAAGCTTGAGGTACTTTTTTGGCAAATACTAAGCAGGCTGTCATGTGCCTTTTACTCAGTAGTTTCCTCTGTCTGGCCCCTCTACAATAAAGGCCAGTTTGGTGCCAATCAGGTTCCTGTCCCTGATGGCTCGGAATAGCCGGGCGGCCATCTTAAGGAAGTGTTGGTGGTTCCAAACTCCTTCCATTTGAGGACGATGGAGGCCACTGTGTTCTTGGGGACATTCAATGCTGAAGATACTTATTTTAAATCCCCCAAATCTGTGATTAGACACAATCCGGTCTTTGAGCCCTACCAACTATTTATTTGATCCATTTTAGGGGATAGGCTCTTACATTCACTGTGAACGGTGGGACCTTATATAGACAGATGTCCAATCAATGTCAATGTCAATCAAATTTCCAATCAAGTTGTAATAACATTGCATGAATGATCAATGGAAACGAGAAGCACTAAGCTAATTTTTAAGTCACATTGCAAACAGTTCAAATAATTATGTGATATTCAATTTTTATTAATTAACATATTTGCTAAAAATCGAGTGTGTTGATTGATGAGATAAAAAATGAATTCATTTCAGAATAAACTGTTAGATAACAAATATGGAAAAAAGGAAGGGGTCTGTATTACTTTCAAATGCCCAATAAATCACAAAGCAATTAGACTCCAACACAGTTAAGTACCTCAGCCTCAGCATAACAAATAAACCCAGACCTTTAATAGCAATACCTTTTTATAAACAATTCAACTATTTGTTGTAAGTTTTAACAAAGACATTCCTCAAACTATGACGACATGGCGTTCGTGAAAAGCGGGGCACGTAACTCACCATAGTCATGTGTGTCCAGGTGCTCGTGTCATCACTACTGATGCTAACGTTACAGTGGTCGATCTGAGAGGCACTGAGACCTGTGGCTCCTCCCCCTTTGTCCTCTTCCTCCTGCTCTCGCCGTAAGCTGTCCAGCATACGTAGCTCCTCTTCCTCATCCTCACGCAACGGTCGACTGTCCAGCTTACGTAGCTCCTCTTCCTCCTGCTCAAACAAGCGTAGGCTGTCGAGCAGAGACAGATCACAGGAGGTCCCAGGGGACCAAACAGGCTCATGCCTCATTTTTCTCCTCTCCATGACCGCCTTAAAATCAACAAGAACAAACAGAACCAAGACTGATTACCCAGACTGCCTTCCGAACATTACAGTCAAAGATTTGGGCCACTTGTTTAATAGGTTCTGGGCTTTGTGGTTTGACCATGAATGTATCCATTTGTTCATCTTGACAATTCCATTAGTGTTCCCTACCTAGTGTTCTGCTTGTATTAATGTGTAACTAAGTGCTGTCTTGGAATTGTTATGCCTTAGGCCAAGTCACTCTTTTAAATGTCTGCTAGTTATTCATTGACTTAACTGGTTAAATTAACTGGTTGAATTAAGGTAAAATGAAAATCAGGCCCAAGCCATTCTTCTTCACATCTATAAGTAGAATGATGTTGTTTGATACTTCCAATACTTTCAAAAACAAAACATTTGCTCATTCCGTCACTGGTGTGTCACCTGTAATAAGTGTAATAAAGATAAGAACTGTATTACGTTTAAAACTGCAGTGTCAAGCTACACAAAACTTCTCAAGCAAAATATGCTTTTAAGCACTAAAAATGTTTTTGTCTGGCATTAAGGTGGCAGTGTGTCAAACCCATTGCAATTTCAACCTTTTATAGCCACTGCTATTCTCTAACTGTCCACTGATTGGTGGTTGACCTGGTATATCTACTCTCTTGTAGGGTGGGAGTGGTGAAAATATTTGAGTTGTGTCCTTAAGAAAATGATTGTTAAGTGTAGATTTCAGGCAGTGCTAGATATAAAGAGATATATGGTAGTGTAACAGTACCAATGAACCGCGGTTCTTCTTTACTTCCTGTTCATTGGCGCAAACACGTTCAACTGAACTTATATATTAAAGATAGGCTAGGTCAACAATTAGTTTGATTTCTTTAGGCTAGTTAAAGGAGAATACTTTTATTGTATTTTAATACAAAGCAGGCACTCTACCACTGAACCACCGAACTCCTCTGAAGAAACTGTACCTGCATTGTAACAAAAGAACATTTATAAAAAATATCTGCAGCAATGACAGAATGATAGTGTTTCTCACAACGTTCCATCACCAAGTTATTTTGGGTGCATAATAAGTGCATTCTAATACCCTAAAACCGTATTGGTGCAGTTGTTAACCGATCAACCAAATGTGAAATGAAATGTGCCAGAGTGACAGGAAGAGTTGGTATGAATGTGACATCCTCTGAACTCAGCAAACCTCCAGAGGATGCAAGGACTTCATCTTCGAGGCTCTGTGGTCCGGACCCATGCAGCTCTCAGGCGTGGCCAGGCCATGTGAGTTTAGTTCTACAGCCTTTGATTAACTTGGATTCTTCATGCTCTGCATGCGGTTACTGGGCTTTGTAAGACAGGAACTAGGGATGTTAAGAGCGACTCTGGAGGGTAAAAGTGCCTCGCAGGCCAGTGAGAACTGCTACAGCCGCCTGTCCCCGTACAATCTCTCATCACTCCTTGACAACTTTAATGAAGCCCCTGACTGCACAGTTCACAGGCAACCTGGGCAGATCCTGGGAAAAGATTGGGCGGCGAAAAAGTCTCTTCTGGGCTAACAAGTTTAGCGGCTGTAAGACTGCAGCACATCGTGATGTGTACTAGTGCAGTATGGTGAGAGTTGAGAGATTCTCCAAACCTCAGTAGCAACCCAGGCAGAAGGTTTACTCGTTGGACGTGGGACCTCTTCACTCCCCTGTCTATCCTCTGATCATCCACACCCTGGTTCCCCTCAGGAGAAACAACATCCCCAGGCACCTCGAGATGTGACAGACAGCCCTGTCTCTGTCTCTCTCACACCACGGCATCCTTCTCCTCGGCACAGCACGACCGACAAACCGGCTTTCAGATCAGTTCTCCGCTCCACGCTGTACATCACACACTGCTGCTCTGCTCTGTACGGCTACAGCATATCACGCTCTTTTAAGTGAGCAAAGAGGATGAAGGGAAAATAAAAAATGGGGCGAGGGAAAAGGAGAAGAGGGGGTTGAGACATGTGGGCAGACAGGTGGTGTCATGATGGCATTAAAACAACCTCCTCTTTCTATCCCTCACTCTTCTGTCTGTCTGGGCTTTTCTCTCTGTTCCATCTAAGCTTCTCAATTCTCTTTTTATCTCTTTGTTCCATCTAAGCTTCCCTCTACTTTCTCTCTCTCTCTCTCTCTCTCCATCACACTTCTGTTCAATCAATCTCTCTCTCTTTCTCCCTCTCTTTTCCATCTAAGCTTCTCTCTTTTCTTTCTCAGTCCTTCTCTGTTCCACCTAACTTCTCTATTGTTTTTCTCACTCTCTCTGTTCTGTTTAAGCCCATTTTGACTGCAACTACTGAAGCATAGGACACAAGTGAATTCCAACCACATCAGAGAATAGTGGTCACAGAAAACACAACAGCCGATATGTCAGTGGTTTCCAACCAGGGGTACTGGGCCCACTGTGGGTACATGGCCTCTCCACGGGGGGTACTTGAAAACACTCATGACATTACAGGCTTACTAGTGAAATTAACATGAGGATGTACTTCAGGTGCGTGGTTGTACAGTAACTGAAAAACCTTGGGAACCAGTGCTCTTTTAAACCATTCTCATCTGATTTCTCAAGCAAAAGTTAATTAACCCTGATAAGACAATCACGTTCTAGAGCCTTCCAGGGTCCCAACAAACCAGAGGAGGTGGAGGATGAAAAGTAGAAGAATAAAAATAAGA
This sequence comes from Dallia pectoralis, assembly GCA_029465975.1. NCBI lineage: Eukaryota > Metazoa > Chordata > Actinopteri > Esociformes > Umbridae > Dallia > Dallia pectoralis. Next base: position 10,875,651 of record CM055743.1, read on the forward strand.
TTGGAGAGGCTGCCGGAGAGACAACAACCTGTGCCCATTCCTCCCTGGCCTCCTCCCCTCTCACCGCATTTTCTGTTAATAAAACACCCCTAGAGCCCTAAAAACGTCCCTGTCTCTCCCTGTAACCCTGATAAAGGATCGTGTCGCCATGGTGCAGGGACATTATCTGGGACATGGTGCCCAGCTCCTGGCCCAAACACATCACACCAATGAGGTCTGGGCTGAAGAACTGGAGAATCTCATAGTCACAATCACAAACCTCGGCCAGACTACTGTGGCAGAGCCAGCGGAATCACCAACAGCCCAAGTAGAGTAAAATGAGCCTCCCAGACGCCTCTCCCTCTGAGATGACACTCCCTGTAGTGAAACTCCCTGAGGTGACACTCCCTAAGGTGACACTCCCTGTGGTGATCCTCCCTTAGGTGACACTCCCTGTGGTGACACTCCCTGAGGTGACACTCCCTGTGGTGACACTCCCTGTGGTGACACTCCCTGTGGTGAACCTGCCTGAGGTGACACTCCCCGAGGTGGCACTCCCTGAGTTGACACTCCCTGTGTTGACGCTCCCTGTGGTGACACTCCCTGAGGTGACACTCCCTTAAGTGACACTCCCTGAGGTGACACTCCCTTAAGTGACACTCCCTTAAGTGACACTCCCTGTGGTGACACTCCCTGTGGTGACACTCCCTGAGGGGACCCTGCCTGAGGTGACACTCCCCGAGGTGGCACTCCCTGAGTTGACACTCCCTGTGTTGACACTCCCTGTGGTGACCCTCCCTGAGGTGACACTCCCTGAGGTGACACTCCCTGTGGTGACACTCCCTGTGGTGACATTCTCTGAGGTGACACTCCCTGTGGTGACATTCTCTGAGGTGACACTCCCGGTGGTGACAATCTCTGAGGTGACACTCCCTGTGGTGACATTCTCTGAGGTGACACTCCCTTAAGTGACACTCTATGTGTTATAACTTGAGGACCTCTTAGAAAAAAATAAAATAATCAAATCACCTGCACACAATATCCCATAATGACAAAGCAACATATCTGGTATTAAATCAAAATATCTCATATTCATAAGTATTTAGAGCCTTTATTATGTTCAGACCCAAATGCCACGTCTTAATTTAACCACTTAAGAGAAGAGAAACAATGAACAATCAGGCACTTACTATGGTGTGTTAGTGTGTCCATCTGGGGGACTGCATCACAACATTAACATCATACAAATATAGATAGCAATACCTATGGCAAGTAGGTATGGAAGGTAGAGAAGGTGTGCTGTACAAATCCCCCCCACAGAAGGAAACATAATCAACAGGTGGAGGCTGGGGTGGAGAGTGTGTTTAGCATTGGCATGATAACACGTCCAGCAGAGTAGCAGACAGAGCGAGTGCCCTGGCAGACTTGAATAGGCCACCATTACAGATAAATACGTGCGACTGTGCTAAAAGTGATCCCGACGTCAGCCAATAGCCCACTCTGGTTCCCCGGCTGAACTTGCTAAGCTTCATTACTCTGTACAAGTGCATTTGCCAGTGACCACAGCTTCGAGTCGTCCTAGGTAAGCACAACTCGATTTGCACCGCTGGTTTTGGCCAGTTTCTGCTTTTCTTCCTTGTATATCTTTTTAAACTCTGTCAGATTTGATGAGCGTCAGTAAACAGCCGGTCTCCAGTTAGATATTCAATGGTGTTCAGTCTGGGCTTCGGCCGGGTCACTTAAGGACATTAGTAGAGTTGTCCTGAAGCAACTCCAGCGTTGTCTTGTTTGTGTGCTTTGGTTCGTTGTGGTGCAGATAAACGAGTCTTAGTCCCATATGAGGTGGTATGGGTTCGGGATCAGATCATCCCCATAGCATAACACTCTCACCACTATGCTTCACTGTAGGGATGGTATCAGCTATGTGATGAGCAGTACCTTTCTTCCACCGTACATAATGCTTCACATTTAGGCCTAACAGTTAGATTTTGATCTTATCTGACCAGAGCTCTCGGACCTCTTCGCGGGGGGATTGTCATATGCCTTTTACTCACTAGAGCTTTGGTCCAGCTTCTCTACCATAAAGGCCTGATTGATGAGGCACTGGAGACATGTTTGACCTTCTGGCAGGTTGTCTCGTCTCTGGAGCTAAACTTGGGTCTGAGTTCGAGCGGCCATTGTGTCCTTGGTTATCTACATGAGCAATCCCCACCAAAGGCCATCTTGGTGGTTTCAGACATATCTTTCATTTTACAATGACAGAGGCCTAAACATTTCCAATGAACACATGTTTTGTAATAAATGGGTGCAGTGTGTAGATTGACGGCACTTTTTTGCAATCAGGTATGAATCAAGTCTGCAACACAACAACAATTTCAGAAAGCGAAGACGCTATGTAAAAAGTGTTTTGGGTATTGGAATAACATGAGAATAATAACAGGAGAAATCAGGTATGTTATGAGTTTTGTCTATAGCTTACATTACTACAGCCAACATGTCATAAATGTTGTAAACCTGCATAACATACACATCAATAGAGTATTTAACAAAAAGAGGGTCTTAAAAGAGTTATAATACGTCCTTTTGTTATGTTACAAAAGACTCATTCAAAGAGAATTGTATTATGCCCCCTTGTTTCCTTCAACGTGACCTGTTCTACCTCTCTTCCTCACATTCTCTTGCTTTTACAGTAAAATATGACAATGATGATTTCTCTCTGTTCTGCCTGCGAAAGGATTCGGACAAGAAGGGACAAAGGAGTACTTCCTGTATTGGCATCAGGCCAATATAACACAGCTTAGTGCCGTCTCTGCATGACACACTATTGAGCACCTGGACACAGAATCTAGCTGTGGTGTGACTGCTAGAATACCTCTAACCCCTGAGATGCATTATTGGTATTATAAACCAGTCACCAATGCAATCCGAATACGTTCTGATACACCACGGCTACCAGCGAATCAGCATTCATGATACAAACCAGCCTGTTTATAGAATGCGATAAACCGTTAAGCGGTGTTAGTTGGTGTATTTCTATTACCTAAAATGTAATAATAATCGGGTTTTACCGGTCCCTCGCCCCCTATGAGCCACCATCAGAAAGCGGTCACAACCAGGAGATCAGCCGCTATCGATTGCGACAGAGCAGTTAGTGTTTTCAAGTGCTCAGTTGTCCAAGGGCTGAATAATGTATTTTTAACCTCGGCGGCTCACACATTCCACCTGGCGACTTTTTGTTTACTTGTCCGAGGCTCCTAACGACAGGTTCCTTGCCACCCGCGAGACAAGGTGAAAAAACAAAAACTGGCAAATTACATTCTTTCACCCTTGTTGTTAACATCAATCTGTGTGACGCATGGGGCTTGTGCTTTCTGCATGTGCACGTGGCCACTGGGCTATAACCTGATGTTGCTGATGAGACGTCCTGTCAGATTTCCATCGGGGGGAGGAATCACATAATGGCACATCTGATGTGCTTTGACAACTGTAATTCCCTGTCTGTTGTGGCATCAGAAATGTGACTCGCCGCTCAATTAGACTCTCAGACAGGCTCCCCATCCGTGTCTCTCACTCACGTCCGGCCCCGTTTCCCAGGAGCTCCCTGTCACCCCTCCCTCTCATATATCTCTCCCTCCCGGGGCCTCCTTCTCTCCCGCTATCGCCTCGACTCCTCCATAGTGACAGAAGACAGTCGGGGATGACGGTCACCTGACAGCTTCTCACTTCATTATGACAATAGGAAGTAAACGAGGAAATAGACGATGGCAGGGTTAACGGCAGAGCCTTTTCTCTATTGGTCAATCACGTGCTTTGAGTGGTCCAATAGGGGGACTGAGACAATCTGACAAAGACGGTATGATGATAAGCATGTGATTGTGAATACCAAACGCCCGGCTGCTAAGAGACTGAAGCTTACCGTGTCTAGTCTGGACTCTCCTCTGGGTGGGATCTCTCGCAGAGATCTCCGGCTCACTGATGTCCTGCAGCTGCTCCTGTCACGGCTTGCTCCCCCACCTCCAACTGCTCCCCCGGGACCAAATTGGCTCTGACTGCTGTGTCCCTGTTCCTGCCTGATACCTTGACTTGGTGACAGGCAGCGGTTTGGGACCAGCCCAGCCAAATCTCCCATTCTGTTGTATGTTCGGGGGTCAGTCTGGGGAGCCCTGCTGGACCGCGCTCCCTCAACTGTAAGTGGTCGGTCTGCACCTCTTGACCCAGGCTGTGGTCCGGTCAGAGTGTCCCCATCTGCACCCTGTGACCCAGTAATAGGGGAGGTTGGGAGAACACTATGTGTACCCGAACCAACGGGGACGCGGTACCTTTGGCAGAGGGACCTGGAGTAGGAGTCTTCCTGAAAGACACAGAGAGGAAGTGTTTACAAAGAGGAGTCTGATCTCATTTTAGATATCAGGACTTTAAATCAAAATATTTAAAAAACCCTGTAGACAGGATAAAAGACTCACCGCGAGCAGTTTCTGACATCTAAGCTCACATACGTAGGCTCGCTTTAACATACTTTTCAAGCAAACTGCCAACTGTTAACACAGCCTGTCAACTACGTTATGCATTTCTTTCATGCCAGAAAAGGTCTTTGTCTCTTTCAAATATTACGAGCGGAGATCGAAACTTGATCTGAATATATCTGTGGCCTTATTAAAATATGCATTATGACTGCCAGGCACGAGGAGGAGGAGGAGGAGGAGGAAGCACTGACGCAACACCTTGAAAGAAAAAGACACCCGTCTCATGCCGACAAATTATAGCGCAACCTGTCACAGATGACTACAAAATAAAGTGGGTGCAGGCCAGCTAGGTAATAAACCTGCTTACGCTGTACTGTACGATACGGCGCGGTTGGCTAGCTCTGGGCTGGGATCACAAATCCCAAATTACTTGCAATTAACTGCGGCAGCAGGCTATCTGAAAAAACCCAACATTAGTCTTGCTTAGCTGGCAGAGGCTAACATGGCTTTAAAGTAGTGCTAGTCTTTCATCCCCGGCTAAAGGTCTCCGTAGGTTTGGCATGAAAGCAGACGGCTCGGGTTTCTCGTTCACTAATGAGTGCAACCTGTTGATAGGGCACGTTCTGTTTGACTTCAACCTCCAACCCTCTTGACTCCTCACTCCACCTGCACCTCCCTTTTACCCCGCGCTCTCATCTTCTTCTTCTTCTTCTGTGTTTCTTTTCATGCTCAGAGTCAATGTCATGGAGTGGGGCACCGATGTCACTGCTGAGAGAGAGGCCTCACACGGGCCAGAGTGAACACCTCTGGTGGGTTTAGAGGGAATTTCCATGGTCTGACACTTTTTAATACTGCATTCTGGTTAATGCCGAGGCATGACTAGGCTTGGGAAATTGATTTGTGATCTGATTGGTAAAACAGCTAATGAGTAAACAATATCAGAATTTAACGACCTGTGTTAACATAGCCTCAGTTGTTAGGGAGCAGAGATTTTTTTAAAGCAAAACTGTGACAGCCTGTGAGTACTGTAATATTACAGGGGGTGTCGAATCCCGTCTAAAATATTCTGTGTCTTCAGTCTACATGTCATGTGATTGTAGAATTTTTTGTAATTTTTATATTTTATCATTTTTTTAATAATATTCTGCAGTATTATTTTATATTATAAATATACTTTATTTCGGCAATACAACTGTAATCACGTTTAATTAATTTAGCCGACATTCTTATCAATAGCTGCTCGAAGTATTGAGCTCATACATTTTGCGTACGTTTTCAATTGTTCAAATATTTTTGTGTTTACAGGTTTAACATCCAAGCAATATCATCAATTCAAATCAATGCCCGTTGATCTTTGTGAGTAATATTTTGTAATGAAGGATTTGCAGCTTGTGAGATGGTGCAAATAAACTAAGCCTGGCCTACCTGTGACTTTTATTTCTGAGGTAACAAATCAGTCGGACTAAAGATCCTAAAAACAGTATAGCAGCCATTGCAATGTTACTTTTTGCACTGTAATCGACTAAAGTTTCAGTATTCTTTCTTCAGAGCTTGTTTTTCATCGTCTTTTCAAAAAGTAAGCCAATTTGTTTCCAGCACTTTTATTTCCTTGATCAAAACGCACCACGCCACCCACAAACTCCCACACACATCAATCTTAGTGGCCTAATTAACTGTAGCAGAGCATATGTTGAAGATGAAATTATTTCCCTCCGGCAAGGAGAGAGAAAGATAGACAAACACACAGTACATATTTTTTCTTTGTAAGTATTGTGTAATTTGTCAGATTCTAGATTAAGGTCTGTTTATTTAAACATATGAGGAGAGATCAGAACCTGAACAAGGCCCAGAACCATCCCTTTAAATTGAGACTATCGGACAAAAGTGCCCTTTCTTCCGATATGTGAAAGACGGTAAAAACAGTCATGGTTTGTCCAAAGCACCGAAACAACCTACCTTTGTCATCAATATCTGATGTATCCTGTTCTACCATACTGGTTTTGTTTGCATTGTCTATTTACAATAGATTCACACCAGCTCGGAGACATTTTTCCTCAGACAACAAACTCGATCAAGCTTCTCCCATATGAAATCTTAATGGAATCAAGCAACAAATCTTAACTAAATCAAACTATTTGCATAAGAAATCTTAACGAATCCATCATTTTGCGAATTGAATCTTAATTAAGTCACAATTTTCATCAGATATATCAAGTTTTTCTCAAACAGAACAATAAATCGGCAAAACCAAGATGTTTGTTTAATTAAATAAATACAAATATTTTTAAATATAAATAAACTAAAAGAACTGACCTTTCTATGGTTTTATTTGCTTCTCGTGAAAATATTAACTCATGTCACAAAAACATTACCAGCTCAAGGACTGAAAATGAATTCTTAAAATATTAATGAAAATGTAAAAAAACGGAATAATTAAAATATAAATGTACACTGATTAGCCAAAACATTATGACCACCGTCCTAATAGGCTGTTTGTCCTCCGCGTACAGCCAAAACAGCGCTGACCCACTGAGACATGAACTCTACTAGACCCCTGAAGGTGTCCTGTGGTACCTGGCACCAATACCGTTTGGTTGCCATTTCAAAGATGCTCTGACCCAGTTGTCTGGCCATAACCATTAGTCTCTTGTGGAAGTCGCTGGGTTTATTACTCCTTCCCATTTCTCTAGCATCTGACACTCGACTCGATGAACACTTGACTATGACAACTGACTGTTGGCTTATCATCTAATCGACCCAGACCTTGACGTGTGCTCTTGTTAGGCGATGATCAACGTTATTCACCTCACCTGTGAGTGGTCATAGTGTTTCACCAAGTCAAGACATGTTTCGTTCGTTATTGCCCTCACCTGTTTCCCTAATTACGATCCTTATTTAAGTTTATCATTTAATAGTATGCCTTGTCGGTCTTTGTTTGCCGTATGCCTCATGTATTGGTTGCTTTTGTTATTGTTTATTGTTTCTTTGGTTTGTATAGTTTGTTATTATAATAGTAAATGTTTTTTGTATACGACTGTCACAATTCCTAGTCCACCAGGGACATCTAGTGGGCTAAGAGGCTGTTTGAGAACATTTGTTTTATTCTGAGCACGGGGATTTTTTCAGTCACAGCTGTTTAGCATTTAGATTAATTAGATTATAACGGATGTATGGGATTTGGTGATTAAGTGTTTATTTAAGCCACTGGATCTGTATGCACAGTTGTTGGTTATTATTTACAGTTCACCACGTTAGATAGAGGTGAGTGTTGCTGTTGTTTGAATGTGTTTTATAAGTCGCTGTGTTGCTCAATATCATTTTAAACTAGTTAGTGTTTTCTGTGTTTTCGGTTTGTTTAGTGTTTTATAAATTAGCCTGTTTTGAACAGATTACCTGGCTCTGCATATGGCTTTCCTGCACTTCACCTCCGGATTAAGTGACAAGGACATTTTGAGTAGAGAAGACATTTCGAACCATATTAGTTTATACTGTCCAGCCACCAGAAATCGTGGATCTGCCCAGATTGGTTGTTGCACGAACATACCTCCTCGCTCTCACTGGCTAGGAAGTCGTCCTCAGGTTTGGCCTCGCTACGCCCTCCTGTGTCCAGCTGGTTGTGAATGTCAGTGACCCAAGCTGCCTCTTTTGTCCAGCAGGCCTCAACCTGCTCCTGGCCTCGTCTGGCTGAGTGGGGCCGTGAGGAGAAGATGAACACTTGTTTTTCTGTGAGCTGTGGCTCTGAGCCTTCATCGCTATCCCTCTCATCTTCACTACAATCACTGTCTGAGTCGTGCATGGGTAATGGGGTAAGGTCAGTGATAGGACCTGAGTTAAGGTCAGATGGAGGCTCTGATTTAGATGGAATCAAGCAGTCTCTGTCCTCTTCATCAGGTCTGGTAGACAATAACCTGTCTGAGAATAACAACAACAGTCGACAAATCAGTCATTTTTCACCCAGATCAATACCTTTTTTGTTAGTTCTCCTTTGTGAACAAGAGATCATTTCAATCAAGTCAGGACAAGTAAATTCTCTCCAATTATTTTACATGAGGATCATGTGCAATTGGGCTTTTGCTATTCACTGTATGTAACTTGGCGTTGCGTCATTAACCATAACACTCAGGAATTAGGCAAGGCCACAACACTGTTTCAACTGTATCACTAGACATATTCAACATGGCAAATTCACTGTAAGCAACGTTGTTGTCTTTTATTTTGCTTGGCATGAACGAAAGAGAACGCATGGGTTTATTTCAGGACCAATTTTAAGGATTTACGTTTTACCTAAAATTAGTTAAAATAGTTCAAATGTTTACGTTTTAGTTCATTTCCAAATCTTTTTTGAATGTTGTATTTTCTTGGATATTGTGGGTTACTATGAGTAAACAGAGACGATAAAAGTCAGATTTTCTTGTGTTTTCATTTCAGGCTGTCGGGAAACAGAAGGTAAAGTTTTTGAAACGGGGTGAGGACATTCTGTATACCCACTGTAAACATCAGAATGTGTAGGGGAACGTGCAGCTCAAGCCTCATCTGTAACACTCCTCCAGGCGACAACAGGCGACAGCCATATTGAATCCGGAATAATGATCGAGACCTAATTAGAGGTATTAATGGATCTATCTGCATTCCTTCATCATCAGAAAAACCTCCCGTTGTTCTCTGCCTGCCTGCCTGTGTTCATTTTCACATATGCAAATATCCACTGTCACTGTATGGCAGATTCAAATGAACTCCAATTGGACGTGGTTGCCAAAAACGGGCTCGCGTCCTCATTTGATTTCCACTCCTGCAAAGAGAGATATATTTGGTCTGTTTTTCTGTTATTAGCTAAATAATGAGATGATGTGCGTTCCGAATATGCAGTGGAAGCCATGGCATTACGAACAACGCGACTGTATTTGTCTGCAATACGCAGCAAGAGAACGGGGAGACGAACGCATCGCCGTGGCAGAGCCGGGGTTCAACCGCGAGCACACAAATGACATCATTAGTAGTGCGGGCAGCGTTCTGCTGTGGAACCATCACTCACGTACCCATACATCTGCCCATGGGGTCTGTCGACAGCTCAGGCATTAGAAAACACCCAGTCGGGATCACACTCCAGATTCTCCACACAACAATAACGTGTTGGTTTATTGCGGACAATGACATTGCGGATACAGTGTGTGTCTGTACGAGCGGTAGCTATGTTACAGTACCGTAGCACTGTCACAGACCGGATAAACACTGTGAGGAGATTGGAATCTTCGTTCTCCGTTAGCAGTCCAGTCCCAGTCAGGTCTAGACTCTGAACACACCCAATGTATTCCTTCACCTGAGAGCCCCTCCATTCCCACCTAGGCTTTCCGGCTGCATCCCAAAGGCACCATTTCTACCTATTTAGAGTATGTCTTTTTAACAGGGTCCGTACAGTTCTGCTCCATACAGGGACAGAACTGTGGTTTGCTATGCAGCCTAGTTTCTACAATAGGCCTGTGTTGGGCGGCACTACCACCCTAAGCCCAAGCAGGTTCGAGGGGGTGAACATTCGACTCACGTTCGTCCCAACATCTCAGCAGCATAATCACCTTTTCAAATTGCCCACTGCGCTGCTGTGTGGAAGAGACCCTGAGCCCCGACCCAGGGGACTTCACTTTGACTCTTATTTAATGTGCCATTACCGGTAATGAATTTACTACGCTTCCACGGAGAGTCAGCGCTGCAGTGATCCCTTCCTACAGCTCGTAGGGGATGGGAACAGCCATTAAAGTGTGTGTGTGTGTGTGTGTGTGAGTGTGTGTGTGTGTGTGTGTGGGGGGGGTTAGACATAGGTAGCTGGAAACATAGATGGCTAAAGTTTGCCAAGAGCCAATTATTTGAGGTAGACTGCAATCTTGGGAGGAACAAGGCTTGGACGAACCATGCAAGACCCTGTAATCTAATATGGATTTTAAGCGTTAGACACAGTACCAGATCTATAGGAACTGGAAACAGTTGGGAAGGTTTGGCTCAGTATTTTAATATAAGGATGGCATGACTGAGATGGTCCCACTGTGTAGAGAGTCAGACCTGGTATTTGGTCTGTTCTCATCTGGCTGAGGTTTAATATAAGGATGGAATGGCTGAGATGGTCCCACTGTGTAGAGAGTCAGACCTGGTATTTGGTCTGTTCTCATCTGGCTGACTGATCTCTCACTGGTCTCACTATTGACTGCATGCAGTCTTAGCCCACTGTCTGTAGTTCCTGTCTCATAACAGACAGAAAAAAGGACATAGTTCCTGAGAAACAAGATATCCACCCACTTCACACCCAGGGACACAATACACTGTGGAGACACATCTCTTATGATCTCACGATACACACACAGACGATCTCTTATGATCTCACGATACACATGCAGAGGATCTCTTATGATCTCATGATACACACACAGAGGATCTCGTATGATCTCATGATACACACACAGAGGATCTCTTTATGATCTCACGATACACACATAGAGGATCTCTTCAATCTCACGATACACACACAGCTCACCTGGGGCATGTGCCGACCTCTCTATTTCTGAACTGTGGACCCGTAGTTTCCTGGATCCCACCTTCTCTGATGCTCCTCTGTCTTTAGGAGGTCGTGGCTGCAGGCTTCCTGCTTTCCCTGAACGGCAAAGACCACGGTCAGAGCCAGAGCAAATTGAGGTCCCTCAACAAATACTGTCCCTTGGTAAAAATTTGCTAAAAAAATCAAAGAATAAAGTTCCTTGTTGTTTTGCACATGACGTCCCCTTTGCTGTGACCCAATAAGAACGTTCTGCAAATAGTTTTAGGCACAATTATTGGAGCCCCTGTATTTAGTACTTTTTGCCCACTCCCCTTGCCAAAGGAACTGTTATTATTCTTAGACTCTCACATCATGTCGGAAGCGTGGGGAGAAGACAGAGCAAGAGATCTGAGAGCATCCATCCATGTCTTTTAGGTAGTTGCTTGTGGGCTCTCCTCTTCAACTAACTCTGGGTTTTTAATGGGGTTAGGTCAGGAGACAGGGAAGGCCAGTGTAAAAGTTTGATTCTATGGTCACTGAGCCGTTCTCTTAGGATTAGCAGAAAGATCCAACAACAACCCAGTTTTTAGCCTCAGGTTGGCCAGAGGCAGATATATTTGTTCTCTAAAATCTCCTGGTCCTCGACAGCGTACACAGTGCCATATATCTAAACAGGATTTCCAATAAGGTACCAAAATCACGTATTGTCATGGAGATGGCTTCACCATCTAGTCACCCTAACCCGCAAGAACTGTAAGACAGAACCACGGCCCAGTTTAAGCTTCTTGGCAGAGGCAGTCAGGTTTGGATAAAACATCGGCAGGTGCATCATGGAGCCTACGATATCACAGATATCACACATCCTAACAAGTTGTCCAGGGCCTTTGAAACTAAAAACAGCACCACTACATCAAAGATCCTCCGAAATACTTTACAGCTCAAGCTGTGATTCTTATTTTCAACCAACGCACATCCTCCTCACTATGTGTTCGGTCCAAATAAACAAACATCCTCTTCCAGGGCAATTTTTTAACTGATAGTGGAAATTGCCATTTTCAACCATTGAGCTATTTTCTTATAGCCAATTTCTTGATTTGTGCAGTTTAACAAGCTTATTTTTTAAATGAATACTGTTAATTATTTTTCATTAAATGACAAGCAGACCACAAACAGGTTTTTCTTGAATCATGCAATTCTTGATATTGTTATGGTAAAAATATTTCCATAACAATTTTACCGTAAATAAAGGTTATATTTCCCTTCATCTTTTGAGAGTAAGAAAAATAACATTGATGGTTTTTTTAATAGCCTTTTTCTGCCAGTAATTACAGGAGGTACCGACTTAAAGCCACAAGGTCATGTCAAACATACACTTTATCACAGAATCCTCATGTGTGAACCAAAGCAAACTAATGAAAATAAATCCAACCTTCAAAGCAAAACAACCCATTGACCTTCTGAATAGGATCTTATAATACGATGTCATTTCCCATTATACATTATTAGATAATTTTTTTTCATTGTTACAGTACATTTAAAACATTGTTATGCTTTTACCTTTTTAATGACTTGGCATTACGTTAAAAAGTTTAACATGTATATTTATTATTGCATTTGAGTTTTCAGAATTGAGTTTGTGCCTGCACTTTCATTTATTATTATTTGGAACCAACTGTAAAATATAAAAATAATGTACTATATAGTTTGTTAATGTAGGAAATATTTTTTTCACAGAGCTTCTCTGGGAGCTTTTATTTTCTTGTACCTCTGTCAATGTTCAAAAGAATGTGGAGAGTTTTAATATTTAAAAGAATTTCAATGAACCAGTTCTACACAAGGGAAACCAAACACAAGAATAATACATTGCAACACGCCGTAACAGAGTGACGGGTGAAATTCTGATTACTGAATGTAACAAAACAAATGGAACAGAATGATATCATGGGTCTTTGATCTGTACTATGAGCAGTTGAAGTTAATTTCTATATTTCTGTCCAACATGAAATACATCTACATGTTATAAATTAAAAATATCTACATGTTTTAATTAGTATGGCACCGCAGGCAATTATCATAAAGCATGATAAATGTTTAAGGCTGAAGACTAAAAGAGCGTTTTCCTGTGTTGGACTGTTCTGTTTCAGTTCTCTTTTTTTAAGAAATCTGTCTTATTCTTTATGGATTTCTGGACTTATCAGAGATCCCTTTCTTGTTCCCTTTCATGTTCACTTCACTTCTGGCTTGAGCGACATTGTTTCTTTGATGGTTACCCTGTGTGGAGGGCTACTGTTTTAGAATATTTTCTGCGATCTTGTCGTGCGCGTGTTCAGTAATGAAATCGTTTTTACCAAACTCTCTCCATTAAACCTACCATTGACCCCCCTCTCGTGCTCAGCAGGCAGACACAGAGTTTAGTCATGGACTTATACTGTTACTGTTAATGCTTTCTGGTAATGGATTTAAACCCAGGCTGCAGATTCCTATGTTAACCGTTCTGTCATGGAGTATGCTAATAGTGTAACTTTTGATGACTTCAGTTATCACATAAGCCTTGGATTTATGCATATTAACATCCTGAGTGTCCTCTGGAAAACCTGATGAGCTAGAAGCACCCGCATATATATCCAGACCTGATGGCAGACCTGGCATTCTAATAATGTCTACTCTGGAAACCACAAACTCAAGGGTTTTAATATCTCTATTTCTGAGCATTTTATGTTTTTGTTTTTGCAGAATTCTCCAAGTTCTCTCTTTTCTCGGCCTGTGTCCCTTCAAGGCCCCTGTGTGGCTGGAGCCGAGGTAGAGTGCAGCAGGGCTTTATATAACAAATCACACTGAAATCATTTATTAATCAGAAATTAAATGAAATGACATTTTTGTAGTGAAGAAAAAAGCTGGTGTTGCCTCGTTTGGCTGAAACTACTCATAGTAACCATTATTTGTAATTATCTATCAGTCTTGTAGAATGAACTGGAGGATTATTGTAATTACTTTTACTGTGATGCCTAAACTGAAAAATATTAGATGGCATTCTTGCACGCATGGCCCACTTGAATTCGTTCATAGAATTTTTATAGAATAGAAATCTGACCATTAACTCTTCTTTTCGAGACATTCTGTATAGGAGCTTAACTTGTCTGTTTTGGATCATTGTCCAGTTACAAGATCAACGATTTGAAAGATGGCCTCACATTCTCCTAAAAAAATGTCAATGTCACAATATGGATCTCATGGCTGACTTAATAATGTCAGATTGGCCCTGAGGTTGCAAAGCAGCCCGAGACAATAACGCCCCAAACAACAACTTCCACTTTGTGACTTGGCTGTTGTTTCTCCCAGCTCCTGGTGCTCCCCTTTACAATTATAGCGCTTACAGTGTACCAGGACAGATCTAGTAGAGCAGGAATTTCCCAAACTGCATTGAGACAAAGGAGGCGTCCTTTGACAGTGCCACATTTCAACTCACAGAGCTCTTCATAACAACCGATTGCACTGCCTGTGTTTGTCTGTGGAGATTGTTTGGCTATAGGCTGGATTTAATGAACTTGTGAGCAATGAGTGTGGCTAACAAAAGCAATAGCATGAAACATCATCTTAAAAAAGAAAAGCATTGGTGAGTTTAGCAATCGATAATGGTTCGACCTATGTCAAGGAAAACATCCGCAGCAGTGACGGAGAAATCCTTACCAGGACAAAAAATAAATATAAAATCAAATCTGACATCAGGGGCCCATTTCAGAAAGGAGGTTTAGTGAAAACTCTGAGTTTGTTTACCCTGAGATGAGGGAAACTCAGAGTTTTCCATCTTAGGGTAAATCAACTCCGAGGTCAGGGTTAGATTTAGAGTTTGTTAAACCTCCTTCTTGAAACGGACCCCAGGTAGATGTTGATGGGTCAGCAACACACATCTGGCAGAACATACTGGCAGAACAACAGCAAATACACATTGAATAGCCTGCATAGTGGTAGTAGAAAGGTCCTCTGGGCAGATTACTCCAGAGTACTCCTAAATTAGAAGGTCAATCCTAGGTTAAAAGATAACTCAATAGGTTGCCAAAACAATAGTTTAATAAAAAAGATACATAGTATTAGCACTTAGCCCTGACTGTAAAAACGGTGCTACTTTTATTAAGCAAGTCCGTGACTCCGTTTCCACGTGCCAAATAACAGCCTAACACGTATATAATGCTACAATGGCACAGTAACAGAATAATTAATCAATGATGGCAGAAATTCAGGAATATGCGCAAAGAAGCTCCACCCAATAAATCAATAGTCAGTGCTGGCAGACGAAATAAAGCCAGCCATGCACGAATGGACAAATGTATTCAAATTATTATTCATCACAATCCAATCTAATCTAAATATATATCACAGTCCAAACAGATTGCACCAAATTTATGTAACAGTACCTTACTCGCCCTGTATGAGACTAAAGCAGAGACAATGACCTGTTCCCCTGATTAGTACTGGAGTGTCCCTTCTGAATGAAAAGACCATGAAAAGACTTCTTTAGAACAACAGCGTAGTGCATAAAGATCATCCGTTTTACTCTGTCTTCTACAGTTGATGTTTAATTTTTTGAAAATTTTTGCTTACACTACAGAAGTGTTACGCCTTGACCAAGCCATTACAGTATATCAGCATGTACAGTATACTGTGAAATGGAACTAGTGAGAAAGCACAGTTAGCTTTTTCACGGTCTAATGTTGGAATATAGGTCAGTGTGTGTGTGTGTGTGGGTGTGTGTGTGTGTGTGTGTGTATAGGGCAGCGTTCTATTATATCACCATCCCATGAAAGCCAAGAATAATTAAAAAAACATTCTGATTACACGGATCTAGTAGCATTGCACCTGATGACACTATGATTACGGTCAGATAGCGTAACTAAGAAGTGGTCGAGGGAATAATGCATAGTCATCGATAAAGCAGCTCTTGCAGGAGAAGTAATCAGTCCCTGGGCTGAATAAAGCAAGCGAGGCAAAACGGAAGTGGATATTGTTATTGCACATTCTTCCAATCCTGTCCTCATACAATTATTAAAATATCAACATTTTCAATTAAAATCTGTGAATATGGGTCAGTGTGGGAAACACGGAGGCATAACAGAGCTTTGAAAATAAGTTTGAATTTCTTAGAGTGAATGAAAACCATTGACACTAGTGTGTGAGCGAAACACACGACCTTGGGAATACCGATGGCATCAATCTTTGACATTGTGTTGAACACAGAGTGTTGACCTTATCGGCTTAATCTCTTAACCAGGCACTTCTGGTGAAAGAATATGTCAAATGTGGCCTTCATTAGCCAATAACCAAGTTGTAACCAAATACCAGTGCGACAGGAATTGGCCTTAACAGCTTGATCTACTGACATCTTCATCCACACCACCTTCCCCATGGTCTACGCCGCTAAATTGCAGCATTGTTGTGTGACAGCTGAGCTCGTTAATTAAAATATGTGTATTGCAATGAAAATATGTACATACGAACTGAGCGAGATCATTTAATGAACACAGCAGCATTTTTTGTTGTAGGCTTCGTGTCACAAATCCCATTTGGTGATGTGCAGAGTAAACCAAATGTTATTAGTTCGTGGGAATTTATTTTAAAAAAAGGTAAAACAAACACGGTACCAACGAGCAGAAAAGCTAGACACTATTATTGAAATAAAAGTGCACTAAACAGCGGCGTGGAAACTTGAACCGAACACTCACCAGCGATATGAAAACGTGAAATCAAAATAATACCATTCAAATTGCAACCCAAACTATCAACCTAAATATCCCAGGTGATTAGCCAACTGAAAACAGGTGTACCCAATAAAACTACCCAGCCAGAACTAACGAGTGCACCCCAATAAACACCCTGTGTGGGCACCTAGCGTTGGTTCACCACTTGTGACCTAGTTCACCACTCGTGACACTATGAACTGTTTTTTGATAGCACAATGTTGCTGGCTCAGGTTAAACTGGATTGAGTGGAGTAATGCTAGTTTACAAGCATCAGAAATACTGGTACAGATCGAACTCCGCCTAACAGTATATAGATTTGCTGAAATCACAGGTGGCAAATGCTTTGGTTTGTGTAGTCATATGGTCATTCCCACTATCACCAATTGCACATTTCTAATGTCTTTGCGCCACGTTCATCAGTGGTTTGAACAATCTACTGGAGAAAATGGTGTTACCTGCTAGCTCATGTACAGACTCAGTCTTCTGGCTACTGGAAGTAGCTTGTATCTTGCTTTGGTCTACATGTTCATGTTTTTCTGTAGAACTTGTTTTCTTTGTTCTTGCACCGGACAATGACCCCTGTGTTACAGAAAGATAATGGATGCCAGAAAGCGAGAGCCAAAAAAAGGTGTTAAAAAGATACAAGAAATGTAAAAAAGTTAAAGACAAAGCAAAGCAACCCCACACACAACAGACAGTAACCTTAGTGGCCCACAGTTCATTTGGACTTGAGTAGGAAGTCCAAGGATGTTAACCCTTGCAGCGCTGCTGGCCCTAGTTGGTGTGTTTACAGTTTCTATTCAACCTCTCCACTATTGTTCCACAACAAACATGATCAACTGCATTAATAACTGCCAGCCAGTGGCACTAATTACAGTCATCATGAAGTGCTTTGAGAGACTGGTCAAGGACCATATCACTTCCGTCATAAGCACCAACCTGAAGGGAAGAACCAAAAAATATCCTAATAATATCCCCCCCCACACACACACACACACACACACACACAACAAAAGTGCATGCTCATTCTGTAATCTCCGTTCACCCACGACTGCATGGCGACGTACGAACATGACTGACAAAGAGGACCGTTCCCTCTAAGACTGACTCATCATGCTGCCATTACAACAGCCACTGACTCATCATGCTGCCATAACAACAGACACTGACTCATCAGGCTGCCATAACAACAGCCACTGACTCATCAGGCTGCCATAACAACAGCCACTGACTCATCAGGCTGCCATAACAACAGCCACTGACTCATCATGCTGCCATAACAACAGACACTGACTCATCATGCTGCCATTAAAACAGACACTGACTCATCATGCTGCCATAACAGACACTGACTCATCATGCTGCCATTACAACAGACACTGACTCATCATGCTGCCATAACAACAGACACTGACACATCATGCTGCCGTAACAACAGACACTGACTCATCATGCTGCCATAACAACAGACACTGACTCATTATGCTGCCATAACAACAGACACTGACTCATCATGCTGCCATAACAACAGACACTGACTCATCATGCTGCCATAACAACAGACACTGACTCATCATGCTGCCATAACAACAGACACTGACTCATCATGCTGCCATAACAACAGACACTGACTCATCATGCTGCCATTACAACAGACACTGACTCATCAGGCTGCCATAACAACAGCCACTGACTCATCAGGCTGCCATAACAACAGCCACTGACTCATCAGGCTGCCATAACAACAGCCACTGACTCATCATGCTGCCATAACAACAGACACTGACTCATCATGCTGCCATTAAAACAGACACTGACTCATCATGCTGCCATAACAGACACTGACTCATCATGCTGCCATTACAACAGACACTGACTCATCATGCTGCCATAACAACAGACACTGACACATCATGCTGCCATTACAACAGACACATCAGGCTGCCATTACAACAGTCACTGACATCATAGGTCAAAAGCCTTGAGTTCCTCAGTGTCTTTCAACCTTGCCTCTTTGGCAAGTCCCCAGCAGGTTTCTAGTATTAATCCTCCCAGGCTGCATTACTTCCTGGTAGGGCAACTCCTCTGCCAGCCATCATACGGCTGTTCAGAATGTGGTGAGGTTGTCTTGATGCACCAGCAGATCATACGGCTGTTCAGAACATGGTGTGGTTGTCTTCATGCACCAGCAGATCATAAAGCTCTTCAGAACGTGGTGAGGTTGTCTCGATGCACCAGCAGATGCATGTTGCTACAGCACTACAGGACATTAACTGCACACAGTGTCACAGAAATAGAACAATCATCATTTATTTAACCGACTGCACGTTTTAGGACCAGGCACACAGGCATTATGGGAAACCAACAACATCTGCGACAATCCAACTACTTGTAGTGAGTTCAGAGACAGCTGTTTTAATGGTGAGGATGGCACAACATGAGAATACATACAAACGTGTTTTGACTGAAAGCTCCCAATGTCTTACCGTATTCAGGCTCTGGTAGGTCCTCCCATCTGGAGTCCTCATGTCCTGCGCCTGTCCCTCTAAAGCTCCACTATTTTTCCTCACGGTCAGTGGAGGAGGACCTGAGACTCTTGACCCAAATGCAATGTGGGAGTCGTTCTGCTGGATCCTGGGTCCTCGAACCACACTGGCCGCCTGATCTAGAAGGTGATTCATCGTATTATACACGCAGGATCGTTTCCTCTAACGTCATACTGGATTTGTTACTCTGATAGTGATTGACATCAATGTAACCAACGCATGACGTATACACCCAGTGTTGTACACCGGCCAAATACCATTTAACGGCTAATCACTTATATAGTCGCCGCATACCCCTTATTTATAGTTCGCCGAAAGATTTCAAGGTTAATAATAACATGGTCAAGAAACCGATGTTGCCTTTGTAAGTAAACCCAATTATATCCTGACATTGCTAATGTATTCTATTTAGGAAATGTGTTTAAGCTTGAAATTACAGAAGCACGTTAATGATAGTGTGCACAAAATTCATTTGGAAACAAAAATGACAGGCCATTCACGCGGGCTTGATAAAAGAGAATGGACATAGCTGTGTTCTGTAATTAGCGGTGGACACGTGCAGAAGCTGGAGTCAAACAACACCACCAGACCATCAGATTGTGTTTGGCTGACAAATGTACTGAACTGAATCAACAGTAATTAGCAAAATTATTTTCACTCAATTGTATTGGATGCCTGCTTAAATAGCAATCTCTTTTAATAATTATTAAGCATGTTATGTTAATAACAGAGCAGCCAATTATTCGAACGAAAACTGTCTGCGTGCGTCACTGGCAGAGACAGTGTACAAGGCATGTGTATGCACGTGTATAGAGGCATGTGTGTGCACGTGTCCATGTATACAGGCATTTGTGTGCACGTGTCTATGCATACAGTCATGGGTGTGCACGTGTCTATGCGTACAGGCATGGGTGTGCACGTGTCTATGTATACAGGCATGGGTGTGCACGTGTCCGTGTATATAGGCATGCGTGTGCACGTGTCTCTGTATACAGGCATGGATGTGCACGTGTCTATGTATACAGGCATGGGTGTGCATGTGTCTATGTATACAGGCATGGGTGTGCACGTGTCTATGTAAACCGGCATGGGTGTGCACGTGTCTATGTATACAGGCATGGGTGTGCATGTGTCTATGTATACAGGCATGGGTGTGCACGTGTCTATGCATACAGGCATGGGTGTGCATGTGTCTATGTATACAGGCATGGGTGTGCATGTGTCTATGTATACAGGCATGGGTGTGCACGTGTCTATGTAAACCGGCATGGGTGTGTATGTGTATACAGGCATGCGTCCGAGTATACAGACATGCATGCACACGTGTCCTAGTATTCAGGCATGCGTGCACACGTGTCCGAGTATACAGGCATGCGTGTGCACGTGTCCGAGTATACAGGCATGCGTGTGCACATGTCCGAGTATACAGGCATGAGTGTGCCTGTTTTGGGTGTGTGTGTGTGCATGTGATTACTGTTCATTTCTAATGGCACGGCGGGGTGACAACATGCTGGAGACAGCTGTCAGAACAAATAAATAAGTACTGATAAAAAGGGCACTGACTGTGTGTGTGTGTCTGTCTGTGTGTGTGTGTCTGTGGAGTAGAGCTGCTAAACCAGTGGTGCATGCCTTTCTTCCTCATAACAACAGATAATTGCTGTTCTCTCGCTCTGGTTACAGGTGTGGTGTGGCGTGTGAGGCTCATCACCTGGGTTTTAGAATTTAACAACGTTACCGTGCCGCCTACAGCCGAGAGAACAAAGTAAAGCCATCTGAAAGTGCCATCGCCTATTCTGGCTTATCATTCCTTTCAGTTCAAGAGACAAGAGACAAAACCCAAAACTACGGAGACTTTTATACTATGATATTTGTATTCGATAATCAAGACTGCTATAATTTTTTTGGGCGGTTGTGTAAAAAGGTGAATCCAAAATGTGAATAACCGTCCGAGGTCACGTGAGATACTAAGGTGTACACTAATGAGTGTAGCTCCTCCCTATTTGAGACCCTGACGTAGGAGGTCAAAGGGTGCCTGTTGCTTCTTAGCGATGGTTGTTAGCGATTGACCAATGCTAGGAAATAGGCAAAATGTGGTTTAATAATATCTCACAGTGAACTCATGTATATTTAACACTGTGTGTACTGCTGTGGTTGGCAGAATCCCAAAACGCATTTCCGCTCAGAGATTAGTCTAAAGGCTTCATTATGCTTCTGCGTCAACTCCACGGCGTAGCTACGTCGTCACTCCTAGGGCGTCGTGGCCGTTTGATGGTTCTGCGTCGGGTTGCGTTGCATTTCACCGGCAGATGTATAATCTGACCAATCACAGCCCTTGTGGTCTGCGTCGCCTCGACGTGTAGTTACAATTTTTTGGAGGTGCACGTCGAGCTACGGCGTAGGGGTCGGAGAGGGGTTCGCGTCGACGCAGAGGGGTCGGAGAGGGTACGCCGTCGATTCGACGCAGAAGCATAAAACAGGCTTAATGATGATACAATGTACGGGACATTCGTGAAACCAGCCATGCTGCAATTCCAATACATAACTGAATGTGACTCTCCTCTGACTCGACCGGGTATATCATTATTTATCCACTATACGTAACTGATCAAATCTTAGATACTGATGATGTGTTATAAAGACTGCTGTGTGGTAAGGATCAAATCCACCATCACGGTCCTGGGTATGTCTTTAAGGCCCTGTCTTTATGTCTTTAATCCTACAGGCACAGTGTTAAGACTTCTCTAAATGTGGTCTCTGATAGCAGCACAGGCATCAAGTGACAGTAAAAGACAGGTTGTTTCATCTAAGCTATGAGAGAAGGAAACTATTTGCACATGGGACCACAGTGTTGACAAATAACTCAATATGACATTATTTATTTTGTAGCGATGTACTGAAAAACAAAGCATCTAACTAGTATCTATAACAGAAATATGCTCATTAGGTCCGTCTTGTGTGACATCTGTTTTTAATTATTTAATGATCCCCAGATTTGAACTAAACAGTCTGTTTCTTGATGCAATAAATGGTATGTTATCATGGAAATATGTGTTATTAATAATTTGTTCAGCTAAGAACTAAGATGATTAACTACATGATTCACCACAACCACTATGTGCTGAACACACTTTCCAATTTAGAGAGACCAATCTAATTACAACTGCTGTCTCAACTAAAGAAGACAGTCATATAACACCTCACCAAAAGGGGTGTGGGTGATTTTTCTCTTTAGTCCACTAATGTGTTGTGTCACCAACCAGAGTCTGGGTTGAGGGAGCCAGTCTTCATGTCAGCCAGTCTCATCACCTGGGTCACCTGCTGGACATCAGGGGGAAACTGGCAGCTCCGAGGAATTACGTCCGCGGGACTATTTCCACAAATGCACAAATCTGAAGTAGGGAAAAACACAAGAACTTTGCAAAATAATGCAATGTAATCAACCGAAAGTTGCCTAGCCGAAAACCTAATTATGGAGTTATTGGCATTCCTACTAAGAAAATAAGCAGTAGAATTAGAATTCATTTAAAAAATGCTAATAACTATTCTGGATGAATAAGCAGAAGGTGAGGTGGTTGTTGTACGGAATTTTATGATCACTCAAGAAGTTTATTAACATGTAAGTCTTATAGATGTTGTTTAGGCCAAAAGGCACAGAGGAAAGAATGTTTAGGATAAACCTTCTGTTCCACTGGAATTAAGGTTTATGATAGGAGACATATGTCTATTGACCTATTGACCTCGAGAAAGGAACCTGGGGAGGAAATAGATGTCACTAAGTAACTTCGAGGTGCAGGCTTGGCTGTTAGGAATTGTATGGGACATTGTGTATCTTCCTTCCTTTTGACAAGCCTAGACACTTCTTTATTTCCCCTATCTAATTATCAAAGGTACCCTGTGGTCATATAAGAGAACCATCTGTTCACCCTATATACTGTTTAGGTTTTGGTGTGTCAAGTATGTGCGTTACTGATTCTCTATAAATACTGTGTGAACTTCTGTCTCATCAGGTCAGTCTGATCCAGCACAGGTTATTGTCCTGTTGTCTGATGAAGGCTTTCCTCAACCCTATTCTTTAAGCTTGCTATAGGGATTGATCTGATCAATGCAAAAGCTTAAACCTGTATTTGAGAAATGGTTTCTTAATTGCAATTAAACCTGTTAAAAGTGTCAAACTGTAACATACTCTCGTGCGTCTTACTTTAAGTTCGAATTCAGCGATTAAAGTCTAATTTTCCACGACATTGTACGCAAACACACACACACACACACCTGTAATCTACAAACACAGACGCAACTGCGTTCACCAAATCTTACTGTTGTGGTTGTGCTACTTTCTAAGGAATGGAGGGGTATGGTTGGACACACACTCTAATTTAACATTCCCGGTGCTTTTAGAGGCTATTCACATGCCAATTCATTCAGTGTTTCATTTGTGTTAAAGCAATCTACCTAGCTAGGCCGAACATCCATGTTCAGGTGTGCCGGAAATCAACAAAAAGCAAATGTATTTGACATCTAAGAAATGGACCTTGGAAAACGTAAGCAATGACTCACAAGAGGGTGTGGTGTATGTCCAATATTAGAGTAGCAATTTCAGTAAAAAATTATGTGATGTCAAAGCCGTCTCATATACAATGGCTATCAGCCAATCGTCAGTCTGAATCAAGATCTGGCTTTTTATTAGACGTGTTCTAGAACGTTTTTCTGGAGCGGAGAGAACGTCTATGAATTCCTGACGTGAAGTCATCTGAACTTGGTGTTCATGTGTGTTTAGGTGTGTTTAGTGTAATGCTGACAGTGTCTTACTTCCGTCAGAAGCCCCTGGAGGTTCAGTCTTCATGGTGAAGATTCTCCGTAGCTTACAGCTAGCAGTGACAGTGATCCCATCCAACGACAGGAACCCGGTTCCTTTAAACAGCTCCCCGGTGAAAGACACCAGGTCGATGCACATGTTGCACCACTAGAGAAGACAGGGAGCACGGTGACACTCAGGCCATTTCATGTGATTCAAGTGGTCCACAGCCGTCCTCCTTGCCCCTGTTTTCATGAGTTCCGATAGATCGGAAGCAATAGATCTTTCCGGAAGGCCGGTATTGGCAATACTAAGTCACGGGCTGCCCCGATATGGAGTCTTTGCTATAACTACAGTGTGGGGAGAGTTGGATGCAGGTGTGATACTCACGATATTGCGTTTCAGACCAACAAGAGGTATCCGTGCATGCAAAGGCGTCGCAGAGAACTCTTTGTGAATCGTCGATAGATACAGCCTCCTTTTAAGATGACCTACATCGCTTATTCTGTAAAACAGGTAAAGAAAGAAATGAGGAAAAAGTTCAAAATAATAATAATGAAATGGTACCTTTTCTATTAATAAACGGCAAGTACATAGTATGTAATAAACAAGTCTTTAAATGCTGCTCTACTTTGGTTATCTTGGATGGTGAGTCCATGCATCTAGGAGATAAACTCTGTTCCAAGCTTGTTGCATCACTTTATACAGGGTGGCTGATTTTGGTAGTATGTCACTGACAGATAATACACTAACTACACACTAACCACAAATGCCTTCCTCTCTTCCCAGCACACCCTAAATGGCATTTAGCTGACCAGAACATGCATGTAAAAAAGTTCTGTGAGGAAAGGACGGCACAATGACAGACCATGCCTGCCAAATGGCTTGTCCTGCCTTTAATATGGCCTTTGAGACGCCAGAGGAATCTAGAAGCCAGAGGGACCTAGGAAAACAACCCATATGTTATTAAATGAGAACACATCATGTATAATAACTACAGTAATTATCATTGGTTAACTCATGCAGATAGCATGCTGATGAAGAATTATGCTGTTTTTATTATGTTATTATCTATTTCCAGAAAGGATTCAGGAGGAAGATCTATCAGCATGGTGACTTTAGCTCAGTGAGGGGTACTGCTTTATAACTTCAGTGCTTTCTGTTTTTTAAGATGAGGTTGTTAGGGCATTTTGCAAGAAACCTGGTTGTGGAAATTGAAATTGTAACCAGGTGAGAAGAAAAGTAAAGGAAATTTGAGTATTTGTGTTGAAATTGTAGGAGGTACTAAGACAGCAACCACTTAGGCCGGCATGCTAACAGGATGTCTAAAAAAGCTTTTTATAACAAACTGTGAGGCAGAGTCAATTATTCTGAAAGTAGAAAAGGCTTAAAAAAAAGCATTTTACCGTCATCAGGTCAGGAAATTTGGGAAACTTCTAAAGCCAAATGCAATAGGAATATGTGTGTTCCACCTCAGCACAATGGCCACTGGCGCTCACCACTCGGAGAGAGACCCACTCAGACCTGCCAACATTGAATTATTTGTAAGAGTACTTCAGCATGGCAGAGGCATGGTAGAGGCACCCCAGCCCTGAGCTGAACCCCGTAATGACGCTTGTGCGGAATCCAGACAATGCACACATTATAGGTAAATGCTTGGTATAACTTGGTAATTAGCTGCTTTTCGACAAACTCCATTATCAATTTATGCAAATGAGGGTTCTCCCTAAGGTTTTCTGAAGAAGTTCTGTTAAGGTCGCGTAGTGCGCGAAGTCTGTAGGGAATCAGTGACATTAACGTCAATGACAGTCCTTGAAACTATATTGCCCTAAACAATTATTTAGCATCTAAATGTTTTGGGTGTTTTTGAATACATTTTAGGTCTTGATTATTAATGAGCCCATGTTTCTTTCGGTAATAATAAGAAGATAAGAGTTGTGAAAATGCTATCCATAAAAATACAGTAACAAAAGTTTGACAAAATGTATTTACATGATATTTTAGTAAGAAAAATGCTACAGGCTGGATGTGGACAACATAAAGTACGGGCTGAATTGATTGTACTATTTAATGGTGATTGAATACTTTTCAATATTTAGTGGCTCCATCCACATCTGACCCATAACGAATACGCCATGTTAAAGATCTGGAATCTAGGAAGGAAGTCCATCCCTGCCAATCAGAACATGACTCTCATTAGAGATAAGGTAGCGTGAGCCTCCCAAGTGAGAAGAGGTAGGACAAAGTGACTGTGATATTATCCAGACTCAGATGCAGACTCCAGAGTAAAAGTGTTGACACCCAAAATGCCTCAGGAGAAACTACATCGACCAGACAAGCCACCTTTGGAACTTTTGAATTTTGCCCTTTACGTTTGTAACATACCATTTGTGTTCCTTGATCAGGTAAAAGTGCCCTCAGGCTTGTACGCCGTCACCTGTGTCTGTGTCTTTGCTCTGCCCTTTTTGGGGTAGGATGTGGGCAGAGCCACTGAGGGTGATATCAGTAGCAACACACACACGCACTAGACAGAACTCAGATGCTGGTGCAGCTGGTACACCACTATATACACTCATGACTTCCTGCCTATCCTGTTGGTCCACTGCATGGACTCTACAAGACCCATGAAGGTGTCCTGTGGTTTCTGGCACCAAGACATTAGGAGAATATCCTACAAGTCCTGTAGGCTTCGAGGTGGATTGGCCATAGATTGGACTTGTTGGTTCAGCACATCCCACAGATGCTCAATCGAATTGAGCTCTTCGGAAATTTGGAAGCCAGGAAAACACCTTGAACTTGTGTTTCTCAAAACATTCACAAATGATGTGTGCAGTGTGGCATGGCGCATAATCAAAACTATAAAAATCACGTCAATAGTACTGTAGGAACCAAAACACATTACACATAGTAGATGATTGAAAGTAGCCAGCATTAATGACAGCTATACACACGTTACACGTCCCGCCTCTACACTAGCTCCATTAAACTGTCCAGCCTGCTAATTCCATTCATCTGATTGGTAGAGACAACCGCACCTCTGCGCTGCGGAGGGGGGAAAAAATCGCATGAGTTTACAAATCAGTCAAATAATCTGTAGTTAGCCTCATATTTTATTTGCTTTGCATCAATACGGTCCATTAAACTCAATCACAAGTGTTGATTGATAGTGAAATTAATTCGACAACACCATAATGTAAGACAATTATCGACACCACAAATCCAGCTTTCAGGAACATCATCGTATACGTGATGTGGTGTATAGTCTTACTCTCCATTGTTTGAGGAGGAGGATGGAGGAGAACAGGGAATTAATTCACTTTACATGCTAATTCACTTTTACCGCCTCTACTGAATTATAGCACCTATCCAATGATCCCCCACCACAGAAATAAAATTACATTTGTGTGAGGGAAGACAACGTGTTGAGTGAATGTGATGTTCTTCAAGCTAGCTGGAAGCCTCCTGAGGATGTGATATTTAGACAGCACACTGTCAACCACTAAACAGGTATGACAAGATCTATAGTGAAATGGTGATGGTGACAGACCTGCTAAAAAGACAAGTGGTAGAACCCACACAGAAGCAAGCAGTACACACTATATATATAGGGAATAGGATACTAGTTGGGCCATCGTCTGTCTCCCAGCATGCCTTTCCTCTGTAATGCACTTTTAAACAGTGTTCAACCTGTTACTTCCGCCCCGCCTAGCAAATATAATGAAACATTTTCTCCTCACCTCACCCACGGTCAGGGTTCTACCCTGGTGAGCACCGATTACTGTTACTGCCATCAGTTCTAAATTCAATAATAACGTGCTATGCTATTATTCATCTATCTACTTAATCGGGGCGCAGACAGAAAGTGAGAGAAAGTGTGTAAAAGAGAGTAAGACCTTAACAAGCTACAGGGAGAGAAGCAAACTGAAAGCCACATGCACGGCTCGCCTGTAATTTCTTACCTGTCTCCTCGTTTTTAAAATTAAGGGATGTCATACAACACAGTCTTATAATAGATTATTGTGATTACGTGATAAGATCAATGAATAACAACTTCTTTTTATTTAATACAAATTGCATGAAGCCCAATTTAATTTAGCCTACTCCCGGAGCTTCAATTATTCATATTGGGTAGAAACGACCCTAAATTACTATACGAATGGAATGTGCAAATTTTGAATTTCAAAAGGATTTTTCAAACAGTTTTAAGCACGGTAGGAAATCACCATTGATAAATACCACTTCTTCTCAGAACTAGTGGTCGTACACGACCATGGCTACACGCATGTCGAAACGCCACTAATTACCCACTTCAACCACTTGTGTTTGAAATCTCCTCAAGCCTGTGTGAAACACATCAATGCAGAAGCATGAAATAAAATGACAAGCCTCAAAAATAAAATTCTGAGATTTACATAAGTTCTTTTGGTCCTATAGTGGAACCTGGTGAACACGTGCTGTAATTATTTTTTGCACTGATACGTTTTTGGTCGCTTGACAAGTTATACAACCTCGGTAAAGAGAAAACAGTTTCTGTGTATTTAGCATTGGGAAATAATATGAACAAGTCCTCAATATGTTTTCTATACAGACGCCATGGTTGTGGTGCTGCATTCATGTCTTTAGACATATCAACTGCAAATTGAGTTGAGGGCTGTTCTCTTTACATGGTGGTTCACGGTTGAGATAGTACTTTTATTGCAATTTCCGTGCCGTCTATTCCCTATTTTAGAAACCAATACATCAATAAACTCTTCTTGAATGCACCTTTTTGAGTGTACGAAACAGTTCTTTTTGCTGGTATTTATCAGCTGGCACATCCTGGGTGTGATGGAAAACTGACGAGGACAGAGGACCTATATAACTATAATTTTCTGTTGTAAGAATTCAACAATAATTTTCAAATTAAAAAGTAATGTATTAATCAAAAACAAGGAATTTTTAAGTGACCCTAATCTTTTAAACAGTAGTGTACATTAACACTAGAATGTGACATGGCCATAAGACTGCATTATTATTAGCTTTAAATATGCTGTAACAGTAGTGTACATTAACACTAGCATGTGACATGGCCATAAGACTGCATTATTATTATTAGCTTTAAATATTCCGTAACAGTCGTGTACATTAACACTAGCATGTGACATGGCCATAAGAATGCATTATTATTATTAGCTTTAAATATTCTGTAACAGTTGTGTACATTAATACTAGAATGTGACATGGCCAAAAGACTGCATTATTATTATAACCTTTAAATGTTCCGTAACAGTAGTGTACATTAACACTAGCATGTGACATGGCCATAAGAATGCATTATTATTATTATTAGCTTTAAATGTTCTGTAACAGTAGTGTACATTAACACTAGCATGTGACATGGCCAAAGACTGCATTATTATTATTATAACCTTTAAATGTTCCGTAACAGTAGTGTACATTAACAGTAGGATGTGACATGGCCATAAGAATGCATTATTATTATTATTAGCTTTAAATGTTCTGTAACAGTAGTGTACATTAACACTAGCATGTGACATGGCCAAAGACTGCATTATTATTATTATAACCTTTAAATGTTCCGTAACAGTAGTGTACATTAACAGTAGGATGTGACATGGCCATAAGACTGCATTATTATTATAACCTTTAAATGTTCTGTAACAGTAGTGTACATTAACACTAGCATGTGACATGGCCATAAGACTGCATTATTATTATAACCTTTAAATGTTCTGTAACAGTAGTGTACATTAACACTAGCATGTGACATGGCCATAAGACTGCATTATTATTATAACCTTTAAATGTTCTGTAACAGTAGTGTACATTAACACTAGCATGTGACATGGCCATAAGACTGCATTATTATTATAACCTTTAAATGTTCCGTAACAGTAGTGTACATTAACACTAGCATGTGACATGGCCATAAGACTGCATTATAATTATAACCTTTAAATGTTCTGTAACAGTAGTGTACATTAACACTAGCATGTGACATGGCCATAAGACTGCATTATTATTATAACCTTTAAATATTCTGTAACAGTAGTGTACATTAACACTAGCATGTGACATGGCCATAAGACTGCATTATTATTAGCTTTAAATATTCTGTAACAGTAGTGTACATTAACACTAGCATGTGACATGGCCATAAGACTGCATTATTATTATAACCTTTAAATGTTCCGTAACAGTAGTGTTCATTAACACTAGCATGTGACATGGCCATAAGACTGCATTATTATTATAACCTTTAAATGTTCTGTAACAGTAGTGTACATTAACACTAGCATGTGACATGGCCATAAGACTGCATTATTATTATAACCTTTAAATATTCTGTAACAGTAGTGTACATTAACACTAGCATGTGACATGGCCATAAGACTGCATTATTATTAGCTTTAAATATTCTGTAACAGTAGTGTACATTAACACTAGCATGTGATATGGCAAAAGACTGCATTATTATAATTATAACCTTTAAATGTCCTCCCCGGGAATCATCACCTTAACGTGGTGGAGAGGTTTGTGTGCCCCTATGAACCTGAGGGCTGGGTTGTCTGGAGCTTCATGCTCCTGGTAGGGTTTCCCAAGGCAAAGTGGTCTCAGGCGAGGGGCCAGACTAAGAATGGTTCACCAAGACCCCATGAAAGATCGAGGAAAAAGGAGCGAGACCCTGCCTGGAGGAAGCCCAGGGCCCTCGTCTGGAGCCAGGCCCAGACGGCGGGCTCGAAAGCGAGCGTCTGGTGGCCGGGTTTGCCACGGAGCCCGGCCGGGCACAGCCCGAACGAGATACGTGGCATCTCTCTCCTCTCCATCCTGTGGGCCCACCACTCACAGGAGCAACCGCAGGGGTCGGGTGCGCTGTCATATGGGTGGCAGTGAAGGTGGGGGGTCTCGACGGATCAGACCCGGGCGGCAGAAGCTTGCTTTGGGGACGTGGAACGTCACCTCACTGGGGGGGAAGGAGCCAGAACTTGTGCGTGAGGTGGAGCGATACCAGTTGGATCTGGTGGGACTTACCTCTACGCACAACCGTGGCTCTGGAACCTTACTCCTGGATAGGGGTTGGACTCTGTTCTTCTCTGGAGTTGCCCAGGGTGAGAGGCGGCGGGCTGGTGTGGGGATACTCACGAGCCCACGTCTGAGCACGGTGGTGTTGGAGTTTACCCCGGTGGATGAGAGGTTTGCCTCCCTACGCCTAAGGGTGGTGGGGGGGAAAACTCTGACTGTTGTTTGTGCTTATGCACCAAACAGCAGTTCGGAGTATTCAGCCTTCTTGGAGACCCTGAAGGGAGTCCTATATAGGGCTCCAGTAGGGGACTCCATCATTCTGCTGGGTGACTTCAACGCACATGTGGGCAACGATGGAGACACCTGGAGAGGCGTGATTGGGAGGAACGGCCTCCTGATCTAAACCCGAGCGGTCGTTTGTTATTGGACTTCTGTGCTAGTCATGGATTGTCTATAACAAACACCATGTTCGAACATAAGGAGGCGCATAAGTGTACATGGTACCAGAGCACCCTAGGCCGAAGGTCAATGATCGATTTTGTAATCGTATCGGCTGATCTAAGGCCGCATGTTTTGGACACTCGGGTGAAGAGAGGGGCAGAGCTGTCAACTGATCACCATCTGGTAGTGAGTTGGATCAGAGGGTGGGGAAAGACTTTGGACAGACCAGGTAAGCCCAAACGGGTAGTGCGGGTGAACTGGGAACGTCTGGAGGAGGCCCCTGTCCGAAAGATCTTTAACTCACACCTCCGGCGGAGCTTTTCAGGCATCCCTGTGGAGGTTGGGGGCATTGAACCTGAGTGGGCAATGTTCAAAGCTTCTATTGCTGAAGCTGCGGCGGTGAGCTGTGGTCTCAAGGTCCTAGGTGCCTCAAGGGGTGGTAACCCTAGAACACCGTGGTGGACCACGGTGGTCAGGGAAGCTGTCCGACTGAAGAAGGAGGCCTTCAGGGATATGCTAGCCCTGGGGACTCCGGAGGCAGTTGCAGGGTACCGACAGGCCCGAAGGGCTGCAGCCGCTGCCGTGTCAGAGGCAAAGCAGCGGGTGTGGGAGAAGTTTGGAGAAGCTATGGAGAAGGACTTTCGGTCGGCACCAAAATGCTTCTGGAAAACCGTTCGGCACCTCAGAAGGGGAAAACGGGAACCATCCAAGCTGTGTACAGTAAGGATGGGACACTGTTGACCTCAACTGATGATGTGATCGGGCGCTGGAAAGAGCATTTTGAGGAGCTCCTGAATCCGACCTACACGCCCTCTAGTACAGAGGCAGAGCTGGAGGCTGATGGAGGGTCATCGTCAGTTTCCCTGGGGAAGTCGCTGAGGTAGTCAAACAACTCCACAGTGGCAAAGCCCCAGGGACTGATGAGATTCGTCCAGAAATGCTAAAAGCTTTGGGTGGGCAAGGGCTGTCTTGGTTGACACGCCTCTTCAACATTGCATGGAAGTCTGGGACAGTGCCAGAGGAGTGGCAGACCGGGGTGGTGGTTCCCCTCTTTAAAAAGGGGACCAGAGAGTGTGTGCCAATTACAGAGGTATCACACTCCTCAGCCTCCTGGTAAAGTGTACTCCAAAGTGCTGGAAAGGAGAGTTCGGCCAATAGTCGAACCTCAGATTGAAGAGGAACAATGCGGTTTTCGTCCTGGCCGGGAACCACGGACCAGCTCTTTACTCTCGCAAGGATCCTGGAGGGGGCCTGGGAGTATGCCCATCCAGTCTACATGTGTTTTGTGGATCTGGAGAAGGCGTATGACCGGGTACCCCGGGATCTTTGTGGGAGGTGCTGCGGGAGTATGGGGTGAGGGGGTCTCTTCTCAGGGCCATCCAATCTCTGTACGCTCAAAGCATGAGCTGTGTCCGTGTCCTCGGCAGTAAGTCGGATTCGTTCCAGGTGGGGGTTGGCCTCCGCCAGGGCTGCGCTTTGTCACCAATCCTGTTTGTAATATTCATGGACAGGATATCAAGGCGTAGTCATGGGGGGAGGGGTTCCCGTTCGGTGGGCTGATGGTCACATCACTGCTTTTTGCGGATGATGTGGTCCTGATGGCCTCATCGGTCGGTGACCTTCAGCACTCACTGGATCGGTTCGCAGCCGAGTGTGAAGCGGCTGGGATGAGGGTTAGCACCTCTAAATCTGAGGCCATGACTCTCAGCAGGAAACCGGTGGAGTGCCTACTCCGGGTAGGGAATGAGTCCTTACTCCAAGTGAAGGAGTTCAAGTACCTCGGGGTCTTGTTCGCGAGTGAGGGAACAATGGAGCGGGAGATTGGTCGGAGGATTGGAGCAGCGGGGGCGGTGTTGCATTCGCTTCACCGCACCGTTGTGACGAAAAGAGAGCTGAGCCAAAAGGCAAAGCTCTCGATCTACCGGTCAATCTTTGTTCCTACCCTCACCTATGGTCATGAAAGCTGGGTCATGACCGAAAGAACTAGATCGCGGGTACAAGCGGCCGAAATGGGTTTTCTCAGAAAGGTGGCTGGCCTCTAACTTAGGGATAGGGTGAGAAGCTCAGTCATCCGAGAGGAACTCGGAGTAGAGCCGCTGCTCCTTTGCATAGAAAGGAGCCAGTTGAGGTGGTTCGGGCATCTTGTACGAATGCCACCTGGGCGCCTCCCTAGAGAGGTGTTCCAGGCACGTCCAGCTGGGAGGAGACCTCGGGGAAGACCCAGGACTAGGTGGAGAGATTATATCTCCACACTGGCCTGGGAACGCCTCGGGATTCCCCAGTCAGAGCTGGCTAATGTTGCCCGGGAAATGGAAGTTTGGGGTCCCCTGCTAGAGCTGCTACCCCCGCGACCCGACCCCGGATAAGCGGTTGAAGATGAGATGAGAGGAGATGAGACCTTTAAATGTTCCGTAACAGTAGTGTACATTAACACTAGCATGTGACATGGCCATAAGACTGCATTATTATTAGCTTTAAATATTCTGTAACAGTAGTGTACATTAACACTAGCATGTGATATGGAAAAAGACTGCATTATTATAATTAGCTTTAAATGTTCCGTAACAAACACTATCTAAATAAATCTATGTGCAGGACATATGCATACAGTGGGTCAGTCTGCACTTTTAACATTTGATTTGGTGTTCATAGCTGAAACATTTATTTTGTTTTATGTTTCACCATTAAAATCTATGGCCATTCAAATGTATTTGGTTTTATGTAAATATGGATGTGTTCAAAAGGTCCAAATGACATTAACAATGTTTAGACGAGCGATCTACTGTACATGCTAAGTCACTCACACACCCATATGATCCCGTAACCCATCTCCTAGTACTGTCCTCAGGTATATGTATAGAGCTTGTGTGGTAAACGCTCACTAACTCGGCACACCACATTCCTTCACCACTAGCTGTTACAACACAATAGGTTGTTGCTACATTAGAAAATAAAGGAGTCGCACTCTCTAGATGCTTTGATGCTGACCTCCCAGGGGTCATTACGCAGTCACGACAGCCTTCTCCTGTGCGCCAGATTGTATGGATTTCTCACAATTCAGTCATTTAGAAAACACTAATCCAGAACACCGTAGAGTAGGGAGTATATGTTTTGTCCTGGCCCCCTGTGGAAATTACAGCAACAAACCTTGCATTGCCAGTTCAATGTTACACAGAGAGCACCATGGGACCAACTACACGTTTATCTAGATGGGTTAGTGGCCTTCAATAGATGTAAAACTCCAATGCCTGACTGTTTGGAGGAAAATGTTTCCTGTAGGCAGCATCAAGTTGTGTAGATGTTGCTGTATGTTATATTGATTGCTGCTGCCATCTTGGCTAGGACTCCCTTGAAAAATAGGATTTGTGTTAGATATTTCCCCGGTTAAGAAAGGTTAACAATACATTGCCTCAGTCTGTGTATGTCAATGCGGATGTGCTGTTAGTAGCGTTAACAGTTCAAGAGCAGTGGCAAACATTTTTGATGACTCCGAATTATATTTTAGTTCTTCTTCATTACTTTTCTCATGTACTTATATTCCACATTTTCTATGGATATGACCGTGTTAATAATTTTGTCAGTTTTTGG
The DNA here is from genome assembly GCA_029465975.1 of Dallia pectoralis. Classification (NCBI taxonomy): domain Eukaryota; kingdom Metazoa; phylum Chordata; class Actinopteri; order Esociformes; family Umbridae; genus Dallia; species Dallia pectoralis. Next base: position 10,910,738 of record CM055743.1, read on the forward strand.
AAAAACTGACCTCAACTGTAACAAACTAAAATATGGTTGAAAAAGAATTCCACTTAACTTAACAAAAACTGACAAGAGTTTTAACATTGTCATATCCATAGAAAATGTATGATTCATCAAACCTTACTAGACTGTAAGGTACAACAGTAGGAGATCTGAAGAATAGCACTTGTTCTTCAAACTGTTCTTACACTGGTGCACTACCAAAATGTTCCCTTTAACACACCATTAATATACTTAATCAATTATGGTAAAAATGCATCGCTTGTCAACAATACAACGCCTTAGCATGAAATGAAAAGCTGCAACCCCAATATCTATGAAAAATATTTCTCAAAAATGTCAAGTGCATGCAAAAAATAATTACTTGGCCTTCTCTGTTGTTGTTCGCGAGAGCAATAAAAATATTCTGAATGGAAAAAACAATGAGATCAAAACATGATTTAATAATTTTCCAGAAATGTATTTCACACAATAAAAATACCAGCTGTTTCTGTTGGGGGCGTCTGAGCAATGCTAATTTATCGGGTGAGGGCGCGTTTGAGCCACAAACCCATAAGCACAGTGAGGACATACAATAAGACTCTGCATAAATCCTGCATAAATACTGATACATTGCATAATATGCTACTAAACTATTACCACATGTTTAAGACACATATGTGTGTGTATCGTGCTTGATAAAACAACGACCCAGGATCAGGAGAGTTTTGGTCAAAATCCAACTGCCTCTGTCACAAAGCAAAATATGTGTATTTGTTGGATTTCGCAGCAGATACATTATCCAAAGCAATCATCCAGATCCACACCAAAACTGTGAGATTCCGCGTTACATTATGTGTTCTCCCACTACATTAAACCCTATTGGAGAAGACACTGGGATGTAACTGTATCTTGGCAAAGGAAACGAGGGCACTAAGTTCTTAATGTGGGGGCGTTTTCCTATTTTTTTCCCCCTAATACATATGTATTTTTACATATGTATTTTTTACACAATAACAATATTTTCAGTGTAACATCCAACTGATAAACAATAAACACTTTTGCTCATCTTTACCATATGTTCCCTATACTTCAAAGGAAATATAATATATATATTATATATTTATATATATAATCATAATAAGGTTCATCTTATTTCAGACATGCAAAAGGTTTATCATATACATTTCTTATCAATATCCACTTCATTGGATGTAGGGATGAATTCAATCAATTGCATCTAGGAGAGCAAGCGATGCTCTATGATTTCAGATTGTGTGTGTGTGTGTGTGTACGCGCACGCGTACGTGTGTGCATGTGTTAATATGGTTGCAGTGATGTGAATATTGTTTAATCCCATTGTGTAATGTCATCAACATGATAATGTGCTATACTAATTACATATACATCTGCCTGCAGGAGAATGTTTCTTAATGGATCACACTATAAAGGTCCTGGGACTGCCTACAGTATGTAGCTGGGGAGAGATTATCCCATTACAACATCCTTTCAATAGGGGACAATGAGGTCGTTATGGTCATCAATTTAAATTGCATAAATAAGATGTCTGACATGAAAATACTAGCCACAAGAGATTACCTGTATGGAGAAAACACAGGCTGGCATTTCAACTGGTATAACGAGTTAAAGGATTTAGTTTCATCAGATTTTGTAGGTAATGGACAAGATCATCAATATCAATATCCTTCATCCTTCATGCTGTGATTCACAAACACGGACACTCCCACAAATACACGACACGCTGTAATCACAGAGATCTCTTCAGTTCGCTTAATTAAAACCGCCAGGTCCTACCAGACATATTGCTTCGGTTCAGTAACACCATCACAGTGGGCTTTTTAGAACTTAATGATGTTACAGTAGACAAAAGATTAGAGCATTATCAAATACTAATTTACTGTCATAAACAGGGGGGAGGGTGTGAGATGGAGAGAAACAGAGAGGGGTTGGCATGAATGTCTGTGTAATGGATGTCTTTTGGATAAAACTGTCACTCGGTTTTCCTGTGGAATTAGAGTATGGATATGAAGGGTCAACTCATCTTAAATGGCCAATGTGATCAGGCAGATTTAGTGTTCTAGATGTCACATTACAGTTGAATACACATTTCACTACACTTTTACAAATGTCCCCATCTTTAGGTGCTTATGGCGGCTTGTTCTCATGCCATTGTCACCACGCCCCACCAGGCCACTACTATTAAATAAGAAGTTCATTCTGAGAACAAGTTCATTAAATATTTCACACGATTATGGCCTTGCTTTATCGCAGCAACCCCTAATAAGTCTGGGCGGGTCAACGATTGAGAGGTCCTGCCAAGTCGTTTTTTCTTCAGCACCTACCCACACAAAGGGGAACAACATGTCCACCAAACAACCACACTTGAGCCTGCAGGTTTACTAGAGTGCTTGGGAGGATTCATTCCATATGTATTGTGCATGTTTTGTGTGTTTTAGTGAGACCTGGCTGGGGCTCTATATGTAGGGTTGCCAACTGTCCCGAATTAGGCGGGACGTCCCGAATTTTGAGCCTAATTAATTTGTCCCGCACGGGACCTAACTTGTCCCGTTTTTTGACTACTACGCTGATCTAACCACTGATTCAACATCAGCAGTGCTTAATCTGATCACGACGACACTTGAGATTGAGAATGATCACTGACAGGGCGACACCTCACACCTGACCTATCATCACCATCCAATCACATATCACACAGCCAGCCCCCCTCTCACGCGCATCAGTATACGTCAAGTAAATGCGCCCTTCGCTAAGCCACGCCCGAAAACCGCCACAGGCCAATCGTGCAACCGTAACTAGGCGCAGGTCCGCAGGAGGTCTGTCAAGCTTTCGAGCAAGGGAAACATGCCAACGCGTTGTGCTTATGGATTGTGTAAATCTGATACCCGATATCCTAAACGTTTGGACGGGGAGGTGGATTTTTTTACTTTCCCAAAACCTAAAACCCAAGGGGAGAAATGCCGGGCGTGGACGTTACCCCGACAAGTACCCCAATCCAATCGCGGCTCTCCCGGTATTAGGTCTAAGGACCGAACATCAGGGGGCTTGCCGGAGATCTCCAAGGAAAAGGTTGGTATGCGAACTTAATCAGTTCATTAACAGTAGTCATGTGCAGCGAGATGTATTACAGAACACACATGCTCTCATGCTTTATACTGGTCTCCGAATACAGTTTTTATTTGCTTTTTTTTTAGGGACAACTACCGATGATATGTAAGCAGTAGCCTGGCGCGCTAAAAATATAAGCGGTAGAATGTTAGCATTGTAAAGTGGTCAAGCAAATGGCTTATTCCACAAGATTTGTTAGATTATATTCACTTACCATGTTGTGCATGAACATAGCTGTTCCTCAATTTGTGTGTTTCCCACTTGAATGGTTAGTGTATGAGGTGGATATATCCCTAGAATGCATACTGCAGCCGCTTTTGTCTTGCCCTTTTAGATATTTCACCTGTTCGCCAAAAATGACTAAATATCTCATTGGGAATGTCTGACACCGGTGTATACACATTGCAATAGACGTGCCAGGCTCGAAAGCTTGACAGGCGTAACAACAGTAACTAAGGAGGGCGTGGCTAAGCGAAGGGTCAATTCCACACACACACATAAAGAACGTTGTTCAGTCTATAATCGATTTGGCATGTGGATAAAACAGCAAATATGTTTAATACTGCAAAAAAGAAAAGACTGTGCAGCTACAATAAAAATTGGGAAGAAAAAAATACATGGATTACAGTGACGCAACAAAAGCCTTGTGTACTTTATGTCGCAGGGAATTTTCAGTTGCCCATGGAGGTGAGAATGACTTGAATAAATATGCTTCCGCAGAAATGCACAAGAAGGCCACATTAGCTAAAGGTGCAAGCAATATCTGTGGATTCTTCGGGGTAACTACTGTGGAAACTGACAAAATAGCGGCAAGCGAAGCCTAGAAATCATAAACTGTACGCTAATTTTGCACCAAACCAGCCCACCTTTTGTCCCTCATTTCATAGTGACAAAGTTGGCAACCCTATCTATATGTCATGTAAATCTCCAGCAATGATGGCTGGGCGCCGAGCAATCACAGGTATTCTTTCGTGTGTCCTACTACTAGATTGTCTTCCATTTTGTTAAATCAGTAAACATGGGTAACAGCAATCAAAAGCTCCTTCATGTGTTAAAAAAGAAATAAAACTAGATAATTGAGATGATATCTGAGCCGAGATGGATTTCCCGTGCTCTACAACGTGACAATGCGAAAAACAAGACATTCTAACAGCCTGTGATTGGTCAGTGCTTGCCAACATCGTGGAGGATTTGAATAAAGTTTTAAAAAGTCAATTGAGATAAAATAAGCAAATGAGGGGATAGGAACAGGTTAGTCAATGAATGTTGTCATGTGTAGCTCTCTATTCAGAAGATGCTCGCCCAATCATGTTCCAAGTTCCAGAGTCTAAATAGAGAATTCCAGTGTGGTTTTCAATCTTTCCACGAGCATGTCACAGATTCCATCGTTTTTCACCGTTTAGAGCAGACTCATATCGCCAACTTGTCCCGCCAACCTATTTGCCATCTATTATTAAAAGTGTAGATGATCTGTGTGATCTGATGTTTTAGCACTCGCATCGGAAGCAATTAAAATGTAGAGTTAAAAAAGTAGCAACAGACCATATTATAAATCAACAATAACTTCCAAAGGACATTTGATTCCCCAGCCATAATCACCCAAACCTGGTGTGATGCAAGGTAAAGTAGATGAATATAGAATGTATGTAAGGGCTACTTACACAAGCTCTGTGGAGAAGTCTTTACATTGAGAAACGTTCACCTGGAGGACCAAGAATCTCTGTACAAGTCCAACTAGAATGCCAAACAAACATTGTACGTTATTGTAGAATCTGGGATGAGTGATGGTTAGGGGGTGGTTCTTAATCAGGACATAAATCTTTTCATTTTGAATCTCTGTATACGTGAGCGAGAAATGTCTTATTCATAATTTCTTACTCATGCACGGTAGATTGAATTGGAATTCTTTTTCCTACAACAAGAATGTAAATGCCCTGGCAGGCCACTCAAAGAGAGATACAGCCATGCAGTGCAATCCAACATTTTACAAAAGTGTTCACTAGGCAACATGTGATTTTGTCAACATTATGATTTTCAGTGGAACAAATTAAAATTCTGCAAGCTATGTACTCTACTAGCTAACTACATGGGAGAGACTAAAATTATCATCATTTTGGAATTGAACCATATACCTTATTTGAGATTGCCAACTTCCTGAGGATAACGTTCTGCACTGACAGATAAGGGCACTCAGAAATTAAAGATCTGGGGCCGGATTAGGAGCCACTTCCTGTATTAACTTGGTTTGTTGATTACAATAAAAATGCAAGTAAAATAAAAAAAATACTATAATTACTTACGAGACATTTTTCCATCTTTTGGCATTTGCATTTTTATAGTTTGGCTGCTCCCATTCAGACTGTACACAAATCCCTTGACCTCTTTGTCAAACTCCTGTAGCAGGGCAAAACAGAAACATTAGAGTTATGGTCAGGGGTGACAAGTTTTACAAAACCAGTCATTTTCAAACATTGGATGTGCATTACTGTTTATTTTTTGTGTACAAATTCCGATAATGACGTTTGTGCACCAGATTTGAGATCAAGAAGTTCTTTAAGGCACAACTTAAGTTTATCTAACGTATTCTCTGGCCAACAACCACAACTAAGCTTGCAAATGCACAATGACATGATCAGATTGTTCTAGAATGTTCATCTTTATGGAGTGTCGGGAGCGAAACCCAAAACTCACTCAGCAAATGTACATACATTTGAAATAACCAAGTTTAGATATGGATAGAGTGCTGCCCATACAAGTAAAACTGTCCCAAAAATAAGGACAGCAAAAAATAGCTACAAAACTGCAAAACACTTATCCCCAACAAAATCTATTTACAATAATTGCATGACAATTCATATTGTCAATTTATATTTTTAATTACCAAATAACAACATGTGAAGTTCATGGGAATTTATTCCCTATAGGAAAATACATTTTAAACCTAACATGTAGGTCAACTTAAAACTGGAACGAGAATAGTTTTGCAATAATTTGTGTGGCCCCTAACCAAAGGGCCCCTGAAAAGAAAAGTCTGGATCAGATGCCCCTGGATTTTCATATCAGACACAACAGGCAATAAAGACTGCATTCACTTTAAACCAAACAACTGAATGTGAAAAAGAATGTATTAAAGTGCAGTATAACTTAATATGTTCTTACCTTATTTATAGCCGATTGACCTCCAGAAAGCTTCCACTTTGCAACAGGATCTTTTCCTTGTGAACTGAAGATCTCTACAGCAGCTCCACCCTATGAAACGCGTAATCATCAGATTCTCACACTAACTCACACTTTTATAGATCATTCATTTTTAACTTTTGTAAAACCTATGAATTGGGCATGGTGCATTTTGGTCAGTTTGGAAACAAGGTGAGGCCAACATTTGGTTTCTGCATTTATCAACCCTTGGAATTGGACTGAATATTCACAGATGAGTGATCAACATGTAGATACCTGATATTCCTTCGTAAACATTCTTTCTCAATCGCTTCCTACGTCGTCTAACATAACACTAGCAGACAACACTACGGTTAAAAAGCTAGCATGGCTGTGATTCTTTGCATTTATATGTATTGTCATTCCCTCCAGCGTTGGATTTAGTCACATATGGCTACAATAAAATTATTCCGAATTCCTTATTGAACTGTTAAATGTATATTTATAGCTATATAACGGCATTATTATTGCCGAGTTTGTCAGTGCTAGCAGGCTAAACTGCTGAGCCGAGTTCTCTAAGCGTGCACCAGTGGTCTCCATGGTGACCGGACTCTACTGTTGAGGGAGTTCGATTTATCTGCCCCGGGCGGCCGTGTAGATTGACTCTACATGTTGGGGGCTGTTGAGGGAGTTTGATTTATCTGCCTCGGGTGACCGTTTTGATGTGTTCACACTCGGTGAAGCGACTGCATTGGGCTTGTAATCTGGTTACTCGCTGTGCCTGTTCCAGTTGCACCAGTTAATTACAAAATAAGTCACAAACAGACTAAATAATAGCATCTATACGTTTTTTGACCGTTCACGTAGGGCGGTTCTACCCTGGTAAAATGTACACATGTTCTCAACACTTCGTGAACCTGAATACCAAACCCACAAATAATAAATTATTTGCTGCTCGTAAAATTTAACCTCCATCAATGCCTGACAAGATTTTCTTAAATATTGCCAAATCACTGCAAACATTTCTGACACACAGAGTGTAAACAGTTCATTAATTAAAGACAAATCTATATGTTGTTAGTGGCAAACCATTTGGCTGACTACTCTGACTGTAATTACTGAAGATAATTAAGGAATATAGAGACTAACTTTGATGAGAATATGCTTTGTGTGCGGGAGGGTTCAATGTCAGGTTGCTTAAAACGTTAGGCCTATACGGCTGAATAGTCTGGGAGCCAATAACATACAACCAAATTCCCATTGACCTCCAGTTGCCATCCCTACATATCAAGTACCATTGTACGAGAGTTTATGCATTACACATATTAATCTTTACTAGGCTTTGGAAAAGCATATAAATATACTCAGCAATGAAACCGATTGGAGGCATGAGGTTTTCTTCCCTTATTGTTTCTGTTCATTGATTTTGTGCCTGACAGTATGTTCAGGCGAAGTGTATTTGTTTTTTCTCTGTACTGTGCTTTGCCATCTCTACAATATATATTTCTATTGTGGAACATCTTGTGGATCATCTTGTAGGTTTGGAGGCACCAATTCTTTGTTACTGCCGAATGAAGATATCAAGTGTAATAAATGAACAAATGAACAGACAACATAATCAAGTCTGCTCCTAGACAAACACACACACACACACAAACACACACACACACTCACACACACACACACACACCCACATAGGGATGTACACACCATCACAGAATATCCTATTTACTAAAACGGCAGGAAGTTAAGGCATCGTTTGCTGACACTGAGAAAATGCTAATGTGAATTAAATGAACCAGGAGTATGATGACTTTGAAACCTATTTCTATGGTGAGATTAGCTTGCATTTCACACACACACACACACACACACACACACACACACACACACACACACACACACACACACACACACACACACACACACACACACACACACACACACACACACACACACACACACACACACACACACACACACACACACACACACACACACACACACACACACATACACACATACACACACACACACAGCCATTTGGTTTGGGTTCCTCCAGTGATCATCCGTTGAGCAAAGTGAGCCTTGTTTGCATAAAAACAAGGTTTAGCCCAGGCAGATGGCGTGCCTGTATTTACATGTATTTCAATAATAATGATGATGGCCACATCAAATTAAAGTTAAATTAGATTTTGTGAACAGACCCAGTGGATCATGGAAATTGATCCCTGAAACAGGTCAAATGTATCATTTCATGTAAATTCTCTTCCTGCATGCACACACATGTTGTCAGATTGACCTATTGCCCTCTCGTCCCCTTCGCTTTGTCTCTCTTTCTCTCTCGCTCTCTGACTCACTCAATCCCATCCCGTACACAATTACACACATGCGCAGACACAGTGGGGGAGTTAGAGTTTGAATACATTGGGTTACGTCTGATCGCAGCGAGATATGCGTCGGATTACTTTCCAGACACAATGAATGTCGGTGAAAATAATACTTTTTGACACCTTTCTGTTTTCTCAATTCTATTTTGATTCTCACATATTAAAATTCATCAAGGCAAATTGAGTTTGATCACAACACAAGCCAGGCCACTATCATCACATGCTAAATTCATTTTTTTAATGTGTTATTAATGCTTACATTTGAATACAATTTGAATTATGTTACTGATTACAAATAGGGACAATAATATATTACATTCAGAAAGAAACCTTCTTAAACCTTGAAACACACACACACTTATACTGTATATACACATTTTGCATCCAATTAAAGAGCGGGTGTTCAATACGACAGATGGCAAAGAGGATGGCCACAGGTTTGATTCACACACTTTTGGACCATGGCTTTGTTCCTATGATACACAATTATCCGAGCATACAGGAAAATACTGCAGCCAATGTGACCTCTGCATATAAGACTGCCAATCAATGACATTGTGTATTGTACATCAAGCTGTTTGCACAGTGACTTATTGAATGATGAATGTATGTTTGTGTTAATGTGATGTTACTGCTGGCTGGTAATTACCATTGGATAATGGCCTTGTGTGCATAATCAAATGAGCAGTAACGTCGAAGTGTAAAAGAGGCACATTGGAGCATTTTAGTATGTTGCTTCTGACAGACAAGATCCAGTATGAACATAGTCCTTCAGTATTCAATGTCCTTTTTGATTAGCCGAGGTGAGATTGCCCTGATGCTAAACTGAATCTTTGTCTAAATGCAAATAAGCAGCTCTATTCAGAAATATAATTAAGAATGAATTCTGAATTCCTTTCAATGGTATAGATAGCATTGATTTAATTATTTTGACTATACAAATCATCTTAATGCTCAAGCGTAATTTTACCCCACAGGGATGGGCGTTTGCCTCTATAGCCTCGTTTACACAGTTTGACGTTTGATTAAGTGTCACGACACAGGGTGTAGTGTGTTGTTTGAAGCCAAATGCAGAGCCATAAATCACGTTCGATGGTATTTATTCACAGAAAACAACACATGCAAATGGAAATAAAAGTTTGCAACATGCGATTTATAAAATATATAACGAAAGTCAAACTAACACGTATTAAAGACACTCACCCACATTAAGACACGGAACTGGAAACAATACCAAGCACTCGTGACATTAAACAGGGAACTTAAATAGCCCACAGATTAAACTAAACTATGCTCGTTGCTTAGCTAAACCCCCAAAAACAGCTGTGCTCCTAATCAAGACAAACACAGGTCCCCAAAACCACTCATGACATGAAGTGGCAATATAATAGAATCATTGTCCCCAAATATTTGTTTTCTAAATGTATTTGTTCGACTATAGTCTATAAGTACATATCTAAATCTCGCCAAACATAGTTTTTTCGAGTCAGATAATACAGATTCCCATTAAGCAGCGTGTTTTCTCCTAGTAGTTACCATACTCAGTTGGAGATGATGACTTGCATTCTGAGCTGCATTGCAGGAGGAATACAGAGATGTTTTCACATGGCTGGTTAAATTGAAATAATTCCGGTTAGAAATTCATGGAGTGTCACACCAGCTGAACACCTAATATGAAGAATTCCATTCAGCGTCAGGAAGCGAGTTGAGGAGAAAACTAAGTAGAGGACATTGATCTTATTGAGAAGGTAAGTGGACCACCTACATAGATGTCACGTTTAGCGGTAGTGCACAAGTGAGGTAGTCGTACGTTGTGAAGGAGCAACACCCCGATCTCCACCGTGAATGACCAGGTTCTGGTGGACCTGTCGGGAAAAGTATTGGAGAAATATAGGATTGAAGAAAAACCCTGACAACATTTGTGACTCACACCGGTTTGAACCACTGCAATAAGGCTTTTATTGTCTCCACTGCAGCAGAGACCAGTCAGTGTCTTACTGGTAGGGCCGTATAAAATCAGTTTGAGTGGCAGAGATGCGTCGTTTGACGGCCGAAGTGAAGCTTACTTGAAAGACACAGCCAGCATATGCTTAGTTCTCATTAATTATGGCAAAAAAATAAATGTTTGGCCTAGTTGTGCGATTCAACAATATGTTGTGAACCCAGAACTGTGTGTATGCTATTGTGGACATTACCCCAGGTTCTAATAGGAGTCAATCAACCAATCACAACTAGGCAGGCAGACTGGTTAATAGCATCGCGCTCCTGCGTTTGCACGGCATGAACCTTCTTTTGTGTTGTGCATCAGCCGCGACAAAATCACTGCCCTAAACAAAAACTCTGCGGTTAATTTCAGTTCGATGGAAGGGCGCTTGAACATTTTCCACAACAGTAACATTACGGGGTGATCGACAAAATGTTCCACAATGAGACCCACTTGACGCCATCACACAGCTGCCGAGCAATAAGGAACAACACAAACTGCACGCACATCACCTTGTCCTTCCAGATTTTGCGGCGCTTGTCGAGTAGGCAAAAAGCGGAGGTAATTATTATTCATGTTACGGGACTATATTATATTCAGATTTTCTCTGGCAGACCGTGAATGCCAGAGATCAGGTGCCACTTTTCCAACCACACCCACCAAATCAAGGGAACAGGCCCCGGAACCAGGACTCATGGATAAAATCCACAAATACGTTGAACATCACATGAAACCGGGGTGGAATCCTGACGATTGCTTCATGGTGAGTCCACAGTATTACTAGATAATTGTGGCAGGGGTCATGGAGATCCCAGGATGTGGTGGTGACTGGGTGAAAGGGGAAGTCTCAGGTCCTTGGGATGAATGAGTTCTGGGAAAACAATCTGCTGAGGGTGACCAGAAGATGATCAGGTCATAAAAATGCTTTACATTTACAATGGGTTTTTTTTGGATCAGAAGGCAGCTTGGTTTGGGTGGGTGAGCCAGTGGACATGCTACTATTATGGGATTGGTGCTCTATTAACATTGGATTGAGGCTCTGGGTCATTTTCATTCCCCTGTAGAAATGTGTTTTCAGGCTTCAGATTACCTCAATTCAGAGAAAACGTCTGGTTTCACCTCACGCTCTGTTAAGACACACGAAAAAGCATAGAAGTAACATGTGCATCAGTTCTTGTTTGATAAAAGTCACATTCTATATATTGACATTTTGTCATGTTTTATTTGTTATCCAGAAGTGACATATTTCTCACAATATTTAGTCAGTTATGTTTATGTAAAAACTTTCATGGGCATCTCAGCAATGTTCAGAGCAATGCTACATGAGCCTATCAGGAAGGTGAATGCTGTCACGGTTAGGGTGTGCAGGTAGCAGGTAGACACAAACGCAGAGAATCTTGAATATAGTGTACTTGTTTATTTCCCAAACCACGGGCGAAAAACAAACTCTGTACTTTGTACAGGCAAAACAATGACGCTACACACGACTGAGACACACGCATGACATTTACAATAACCGACAAACACAGACAGACAAGACCGGACTTAAATACACAGACTAACGACAGAAACTCCAAACAGGTGCGGAGACAGACACAGGTGACAACAATGACACAGATTGCGCCTCTCCGCTGGCAGAGGGGGGCGTGCCAAACTGGCAGAGGGGGGCGTGCCAAACTCTGGCCAAGAGGAGACAGAAAAGTCTGAATGTTACAGTATCCCCCCCTTCCAAGCGCGGCTCCTGTAGCGCTAAAACCTCACAGGCAGGAAGGGGAGGTGCCGATGACCAATCAGGAGGTCGGACTGGCTGGTGGAGAGTAGAGCCCCTGAAGGGCGGAGATGGGTCCGGAGGTCGAACCCGCGAGAACGGGTCAGGTGGCCGTATCGGCGGAGACAGGTCAGCCGGCGGAGCTGATGCCCATATGGGCGGATGCGGGACCGGGTCAGGCGGCCGTGGCGGCGGACGCTGGTCAGGAGGCCGTGGCGGCGGACGCTGGTCAGGAGGCCGTGGCGGCGGACGCTGGTCAGGAGGCCGTGGCGGCGGACGCTGGTCAGGCGGGCGTGGCGGCGGACGCTGGTCAGGCGGGCGTGCCGGCGGACGCGGTTCAGGCGGGCGTGCCGGCGGACACGGTTCAGGTGTTGGCCCGGGAACAGGCTTAGGCCAGGGAACAGTCACAGGCAGGGCAACAGGCACAGGCAGGGCAACGGGCAACGGGGACAGGCAGGGCAACGGGCACAGGCAGGGCAACGGGCACAGGCAGGGCAACGGGGCACAGGCAGGGCAACGGGCACAGGCAGGGCAACGGGCACAGGCAGGGCATTGGGACTGGACATAGGGGCACAAACAGGAACGGGCACAGAGACACGGACGGGAACAGACGGAGAGACACGGACGGGAACAGGATCGGAGACACGGACGGGACCGGGATGAGAGACACGGACGGGACCGGGACGAGAGACACGGACGGGACCGGGATGAGAGACACGGACGGGACCAGGAACGGAGATACGGACGGGGCCGGGCGAAGGGACGAATGCGGGGGTGAAGCCAAGGGCGGAGGTCGAGCGAGGGATGGAGGTCGGAACACGGACGGGCGAAGAGACAGGGACTAGGACGGGGTCGAAGAGACAGGGACTAGGACGGGATCGAAGAGGGGGACATGGAAGGGATCGAAGAGGGGGACTAGGACGGGATCAGAGACAGTGAGTGGGACGGGAACGAAGACAGTGGGTAGGACGGGAACGACGACAGTGGGTAGGACGGGATCGGGAACAGTAACACAGGTGGGTAAGGAGACAGGACAGACTCAGTAGGCACGGGGACAGACTCAGTAGGCACGGGGACAGGCACAGGGACACCAAAATAGGAGACCCAGTCACGGGCAAAATAGGAGACCCAGTCACGGGCAAAACGGGCTGACTGGTCTCGGGCAAAACGGGCTGACTGGTCTCGGGCAAAACGGGCTGACTGGTCTCGGGCAAAACAGGCTGACTGGGTTCAAACAAGACCTCCAGACTGGTCTCAGGAAAAATTGGTCGGCCACTTTCAGATATAACACCCCCCCTCAAAAAAAAATTCCGGGCAATGTTCTCAAAAGAGACCAATTCAACCTTCGGGCGGGGGGTGGGTGGGGGCTGCAGCGTTTCAGCCACCCTCGGCTGCGGAGTGATAACCCTCCTGGGCTGTGGACTGACAGCCACCTCGGGCCGTGGCGTGACGGCCAACCAGGGCAGCGGTGGGTAGGAAAACCCCTGCTGATGGGCACAAAACCCCCGGCTGATCCTCTCCACGTCATCCTCCTCCTCTGAATCCTCCTCGGACTCGTCGCGGAGGGACTCCCTCCACTCCCTTAACGCCTTGTAATCCGCCGGCAACCACATAGCCGGCGGAGCGGATGCTCGATGCGGTAGGGGCGGACCGCGCCTTATCGCGCACCGGCGATAACAGACTGGGAACGCAGGTGACTGACTGTAAGTGGACGGACAGCTCCTCCTTCTCCGCTGTGTCTTTTCCATCGGTCGGTTATTCTGTCACGGTTAGGGTGTGCAGGTAGCAGGTAGACACAAACGCAGAGAATCTTGAATATAGTGTACTGGTTTATTTCCCAAACCACAGGCGAAAAACAAACTCTGTACCTTGTACAGGCAAAACAATGACGCTACACATGACTGAGACACATGCATGACATTTACAATAACCGACAAACACACAGACTAACGATAGACTAACGACATAAACTCCAAACAGGTGCGGAGACAGACACAGGTGACAACAATGACACAGATTGCGCCTCTCCGCTGGCAGAGGGGGCCGTGCCAAACTCTGGCCAAGAGGACAGAAAAGTCTGAATGTTACAAATGCTCTGTTGTTCTGTCCCTGAGCAAGACAGTTAAGTTTAAATCCTCCTCCACCCCCCATGATTACATTGTCCTCAGGTCATTGCTGTAAAAATGTTTTTTTGTTAATCTACATCCCTAGTAGACTATCGGCAAAAAAATACGAGATAATATGCCACACTGTACTGGCAGTTCATTTTAAGGTGACTTTTAGATCTTAAAAACTGGCCTATTTCAAAATGGTTTTCTCTCGGATGGTGACCCATTAATCACCTTTTTGCGGTATGCCTACCTTGAAGAATTTGTAATTTAACGGACTCTTGTTTTTTTCCAGGTTCTTTGCCTTGTGAATTGGCCTTACTTGCTTTACTCAGCTCAATCAGACTAGATATCGACATTTCTGGCAAGCTGTTTGTTCCGAGTTACCAATGTGAAAATGAAGTCTGTAATAATATTATTGGAGGTAGACATACATACATCTGGGAGACGCAGTACAGTGAGGAACAGCTGCTAGTAGAGCAGCAGTGAGCAGCTCAGCTAGTGTTCCCCTCGAGGAGGTGGCCCCTAGAGGAGGGCCCAGGAGCTGACCGGCTTGGACAAGCTGTGAGTGGTGGTGTTTGTGTGGTTGATAATGTGCAGTGCCAACAGAAGAACAATTGTTGTGTTACGATGAGTAGGATCGTCTGCATTTGGTTCGTCTATTTTGTGCTGTCTATTTTATGCAGTCTATTTTGTGCCATCTATCTGCCACTAACTCTACCACTAACTCTACCATTAACTCTATCACTAACTCTACCACTAAGTCTACCACTAACTCTGCCAATAAATCTGCCACTAACTCTACCACTAACTCTACCACTAAGCCTACCACTAACTCTGACACTAACTCTATCACTAACTCTGCCACTAACTCTGCCACTAACTCTGCCACTAACTCTGCCACTAACTCTACCACTAACTCTGACACTAACTCTGACACTAACTCTATCACTAACTCTGCCACTAACTCTACCACTAACTCTGCCACTAACTCTGCCACTAACTCTACCACTAATTCTGCCACTCTGCCAGCCTTTCATGTTCATTACAATGTTGTTGTAGCACCAGTTGGCTGCATTCAAATTCATTGTTTTTGTTGTAAGTCTCATTAAATTAAGTTTCCAGATTGCCACGATCCTGGTTTCCAAGAGTGTGATGAATCCCAAGAGAAGCTGTTAATGTGGAGGCTGTTTAATTTTTCTTCTTAATGCTATAATGAATAAGACATTCTAAATTCCTATTGATTTGACTTACTAAGAAAACTGCTCGCATTCAGAATTATTCGTAGAGCTTGCAATGTTGATGGAAAACTATACAGAATGAGAATGTAAAAATACACACTGCAATTGATTAGTACACTGATAAGTCAAAACATTGTGACCACCTGCCAAATATTGTCAGTCGCGGTAAAATGCAAATCAATTTATAACTCATTTGGATTTTTTTGTTGTTATTCTGTCTCTCACTGTTCAAATAAACCTATACCATTATTATAGACCCATCATTTCAAATCAGCAGGGGATCAAAATATTTCTTCCTGCACTCTATGTATAAACAGACATCTGCGATATGACTTTAGATACTTTAGTTTTTCTGAAGGGCTATCTAGGGGCTCTAGAGTGAGGCTGCTCTAGCCGGAGTACAGGGCAACAAAAGGACTGTCGCCTTGAAAGAGACAAGTCAAGTCACCTTGAACAAAAAAACATTTCTATGGAGTTGATAAATCCAGTGGTTGGTCAGAAAGAAGTGAATCAGGCAGTAGAGAACGCGGAGCGAGACCTGGTTATTGTACTAGAAGCTGGGTGAGTTTCACAGAACACGCCTCTGTGGCGCTGCCTCTGATAGCACTGATGGGCTTTCTGAGTGTTTCTGGTTAGCCGCCAATCGTGGTGTTTTTTACTTAGAGATCGCTTTTTTGGAACCATTTACTGTAAAGGTCATGAAGAAAACATAATGTCTAGGTTTGTTTGTTACTCCCATCTTCCCCCCACCCTCCGACTCTTTTCGTTCACCACTCTCTCCTCCTTTTTCCTTTCCGTTCTTCTCCTGTCCTCATTTTGACAATAATCTTTGAAGGCTGCTCTATTCCTTTTTCTTCTCCAAAAGTACTACAATAGCCTACAGAGATTAATGTGTCTCCTTAAGGAGTCATTGTGGGTGTAATGGCCATTAATCTGGTTCTGAAACCTCAGAGGAAACAGCAATCAGGCCAGACACATAAATGCCCACACACACACACACACACATTTGTATAGCGACCTTTCTTTTCGGCTCAGATCAAGCTGCTAATAAGCTGAATATGATTTACAGTGAATAGCGCCATTTATTTCTGTATTGCAGAATGTGGAAGTTGACTTAATTCAAATGTTGTAGCCTCATGCGAGACACTAAACAACGCAGCCTCTTTAGATAGAGGAATCCATCTTCATCTAGCCTTACCTGCTAATGGTACTGACGCCGTAACACATACAAGAATACACACATAGACGCTGAACAGAGACACTACCCCCCCCCCCCAGTTTTCACTGTCATCCAGTGATTCCGTAAGTACTAATTTTTCTCTGAAAAAACACTTTTGTTTTTGAAGTGCTCTTTCAGCAACACTTTTTGAGGTTTGTTATGTTTCATTGTGCAAATGTTTCAAAATGTAAGACGGCCTCCTCACTTTACATCATAATGCATTTTGAAATGTTTCAGATTTTCGGTTTTATTAGTCGAAGGGCTCAAAATCAGCGCACTGACATTTGCTTCAAACAATAACGTTCCATTTGTTAAATTTAATAGAGAATTCGCTGACCCTCAAATAATTACAAGTGGGCTCGGTTGATCCACTAAATAGTGTTTGAACAGAGGCCTGTTCATTTAGCCTTTTGTCTCCGTCATCACTGGGGAGCTGTAGCAGGACAGATAGATTAACAGGTGTTGGTAGGCTCCAGAGATTCAATGCCAATGTATGCAACAGAACTCATACTGCTATTCATACATCACATGAATCATTCATACATTACTTAGCATACGTGTTAATTATGCAATATGATCCATTCATGTATTATTATTAATAATAATACTAATATATGCATTATTGTATGCATTATTGTATGCAGTTAATGCCTATGTATGTATATAACATCTATAATTCAGGTAAAAACGTTGTCTATGTCCCGTTCATTGTCATTCTTGAAACAAATGTCTTTTGTAGAAATTGTCATTTAATACCATTTTAATACCATTATAAAACCCTCAATTCACTGGATTACTTTTACACAAAGATGATGGCTTAACTCCAGTAAAAGTGCAGTAACTGGAGTCAAATGTGATACTTAGGTAGCATAAAGTCAAATGTGGTATTTTGCATGCATGAAGTGAAATGTGATATTTTACACAGCCAATCCATTTATATATTTTCTCCGTATTTTACATGCCATATCTTCATCGATCCCCCAGATTATGTCAAAATTGGACCAATGCTGTTGGAAATATCGTCTGATCCACAGTCCACTCCTCCATTTGAGAGAATATAAAATCGACCTTTGGAGTGTGTGTCACAGCATTGTCAAAGGTGGCTGAAAGCACACACACGCCCTCACACACACACACACACACACACACACACACACACACACACACACACACACACACACACACACACACACACACACACGACTGTATACACTCATAGCTACCTTTGGAAAGAGGAGTGTCACAGCTTATCTCGGGGTTGGTTAATTACACAGAGTGTGCTTAGCGGCTACTAGCTGCTTCGAGATTCATTTACCCTGTAGAGGTAGGGAAGCTAAGTGTTTCTGACAGGATACCTGAGGACTGTAATTGGAAGATAATAATAAAATGGTAATTTCCCTGGAAAATTACCAACAGTGTTCTTCTATGTTAATTCCACAAAAGAAATTACTCTTCAGTGGTAAGGAGTTTGTGCCTTCTTTTCACAGAAGAAAGTTTGGTTTTAAGTCAATATTTTCACCGCCTTGTGCTCGATCTGATTTGAGCCTAAAGCGTGTGTTATATGATATCGAGCTCAAGACCTAATATTAATGAGCAGAAGCATTCTAACAGCTAGCAGCAGAGGCGGAAAGTATTGAATAGCTTGACAGATTTGTTGTTTATAGCATCTTCTGGTTGCCTAAACAAGCATGTAGATGCTACTGCTGTCCCTTTCAGGGTTGTAGTTAATGTTATTCAAGTAGTGACCCAAAAGTGTTTGAGTATATCACAGAAAACAAGATCCTGGGATCTAGGGTTGCAGACCAGACGCTGAGTTTCCAAGCATCACTTCTGTCTCGCTTATGAACTTTCAACCCAGCCAACTAGTAACCAAGAAATACCTTTCCCACAAATTCTTATGTTAATTGGTAATACAATAAAGTGTGTGTGTGTGTGTGCAAGTCTCTCAAAAACAAAAGACTAGAAGTGATAGCAAACGTTGTTCTAATATCCTAACCTAAGAGTTAGCAGCCTAGCATAGGGCAACCTAATCTGGTCAATCAAGCGGCCCCTTTTTGAAAGGTCCGATAAATTAGGGCATTTGAGAGAATCTGCGAGGTGGCTATGTAAATAGACGACAAATGAGTGTGAACGATTACCCCAGCAACTGTTACTCGGTGAGATTTGACGTAATACCCGGAGGAATACGGAAAGGAGGTCACATCGCATGAATATCCCTGACACCACTGCGTTACAGCACACTACTGTGAATAGCATTAGCACGTAGCATTAGGTTATGTCTGTGTGGGTTGACCACTTGCCATACTGTGACTGTTGTGACGGTGTGTTTTTCCTGGGTAGCGTTAGTGACGTAAGGCCTCTCTAGGCGATCCATCAGAGATTGCCCGGACCTGATCCCTTTATTCAGTCCAACGCAATATTAACATATGAACTCCGGTGGAACTCGCTGTTCATATGTTTCTCATTTATTACCCATAATGCAGCTTTACGTGTCATTTTCTTTCCCTTGTCTGACCTTCCATATTCTGTTGACCCAGACAGCTTTGGTGTCAAGCTGTATTCTCGCATCTGAAATACTTTTAGTACAATGTCAGCTAGAAACACCTTGAATCAATTTGATAATTATCATTTCTTCATTTTCTTGGTGCGGAATGCTAATATATTTTACTACAAAAGTAATGCCTTTCTTGTCAGATTATAGTTATATACACAAACACTTTATAGTTTACACACACGACCTACTGCCCACTCACTCAAATGATCGACAACACCAGATATGTTTGTCAGAGAGGAACTATAAGCAGAAGTCTGATGCACATGAGGAACATGTTGGGACCTCACTGGAGATGAATCATCATAGGAATAGACAGTGTCACATCCCGGCACAAATACCCTAATGACAATACAGTGCCAATACAGTGTCATTACAGTGCCGATACAGTGCCATTACAGTGTCATTACAGTGCCATTACAGTGTCATTACAGTGCCATTACAGTGCCGATACAGTGCCGATACAGTGTCATTACAGTGCCATTACAGTGCCAATACAGTGTCATTACAGTGTCATTAAAGTGCCATTCCAGTGCCATTACAGTGTCATTACAGTGCCAATACAGTGCCAATACAGTGCCATTACGGTGTCATTACAGTGCCATTCTAGTGCCATTACAGTGTCATTACAGTGCCATTACAGTGTCATTACAGTGTCATTACAGTGTCATTACAGTGTCATTACAGTGTCATTACAGTGCCATTACAGTGCCATTACAGTGCCGATACAGTGCCATTACAGTGCCAATACAGTGCCATTACAGTGCCATTACAGTGCCAATACAGTGCCATTACAGTGCCAATACAGTGCCAGTACAGTGCCAATGAATTGCCAATACAGTGCCAATACAGTGCAAAAAAACAGTGCCATTACAGTGCCATTACAGTGCCAA
Organism: Dallia pectoralis; assembly: GCA_029465975.1. NCBI lineage: Eukaryota > Metazoa > Chordata > Actinopteri > Esociformes > Umbridae > Dallia > Dallia pectoralis. The sequence continues at coordinate 10,931,177 of CM055743.1, forward strand.
TACAGTGCCAATGAAGTGCCAATACAGTGCCAATACAGTGCCAGTACAGTGCCAATACAGTGCCAATACAAACCATACATTGCTGACTTGGTTATTTTAGTTTCATATTGTCCTTTCCAGCTTCAGCTGCCACTTGGCTTGTTTCATCAGTGTGAAAACAACAGAATCTGTCCAATGAGCAGCTGTTCCCGGGATCGTGAACACATAAAATCAAAATACATGGCTTCTAAAACTATATAGTGGAAGTACTGAAGCGGCACACAGGGGAATGGACGTTGGCTTGTGAGGGAGTGTTTCTGCTGATAAGCCACTGAATTTAATCCCATCCCAGAATAACATCCTACAGAGCTTCACGAGAGTTGCATTCACTATTAATCGTAGACAAATGATTATACAAAAATCATTTGTTTTAAATGCAGGCTTGTTTTGACACATACAAGTCTACATACAATTAATGTAGATATATTATTGATTAGAGTCATTTTCTATTATGTTTTGCATGTCTAACCCTACCACAAGACATTTTCTCATGGGGGTCATACGAATTTTGCATTATCCTAAATTGCCTGCATGGTCTGCTACATTTTTATTGTTTGCTAGTGTCATTGATTGATTGACTGACTACACTCTGGGCCTGATTTATCAAGCCGTTTGCGCCTGTTTTTTGGCGGTAATTCGTCGCAAAGATGGACGTAACCGACAGTGTTGTGCCTGAACGCGTTCATTGAACGATAGTTCATGAACGCGTTCATATTTTGGGCGAACGTGAACTGAACGTACTGCTTTACTGGCTGATGAACGTTTCTGTGAACTCGTTCATTCTGGTGTCTTTGAACGGCACGTTCTCTTAGTTTACCCTCGTTTAATAGGATGCCAGATTTCTATAGTGCCTTCCTTGCGCAAACCCGGCTACAACAGAGATTAATATGTATCAGAAAAAACACCCAATCTGGAAACATCAACCACCAGTGTCGCACCGCGGCATCATTATCAAAACAAAAACCAAAAGTAACTATGACCATAAGTAACTTAAAAGCAGGTCATAACTAGATAGTGCCGTTTCCCTGTGTGTTCAAATGGACCTCAATGGCAGTAGTGATCAGAGCACGGCGAAGACATCGGCCAAGACGACGAGCAGACAGGATTTATGCCACGAGAATAACTCTTTTTCAATTAAGCGAACAACAAATCATCCGACATTAAAGATTAAGCAGCGATGCAATAACTACATTACTGGACGAAATCAAAGATGACCTGGAACCTCTTACTCAACTCTATAATATCTGGATTTCATCCTCAGAAAATCTAAGCTTGCGCTTTCTCTTTCCCGTTGTATGATCCATGGTAAATACATGCGGCCCATTTTTTGCGCTTTTAGAGGCGCACTAATAGTGGGCGGGGTATGCGCAGATTGCGTGTCAGGTTTGATAAATACTACGCAAAATGTGGAAGCATAGCTTGCGCTGTTAGAAAACTCGCAAAACAGACGCAGTGCAAACTACCCTAGTCTTAGTAAATCAGGCCCTCAGTGTCTACACCTCAACTTCATCAGGCTCTGAAAATGCTGCTCCTCAACAAAGCTACTGTCCACTTTCTGCAAATTACCTTTCAGCATTAACTGTATTTGTATCAAACTAGCTTTATTTCGCTGAATGAATTGTGAAAAAAAGTTTGAAGTTTTCAAAAAACTTCAATGTGGTGGTGGAAAAAACACATCAGATGTGACTTTGAAAGAAAATAGTCAAACAGCCTAAGAGAACACAAACACTTTGTCTAGAGTAGATCAAGGAGGTAAGAAGAACACCCGTTAGTTTGAGTCAATCAATACCAGTAGACATATGACTGACTCACTCATCCAGTAAGAAGGCAGCAAACGGAGCAATCAGTGTCAGAGTACGGCAGTGATCTTAAACACAGGAATTCACTTTAAACTCCCAAATCGATCGTAAAAAGAACAGAGGCCCCGCATATTTTTTAAGAGTATCCGAAGAAAAGTTTCAAAGTCCACATGAGTTACCACCACAGAAAATGTAAGAAAGCCACATTAGATCCGTTGGCAACCATACACATTTCTGAACGTAATGAACTGAGAAGCTTGAAATCAAAGATGATGTAGAAATGACCTTGCTTCATTTGAAACTATAATGTATTATAAAGCAACCGTCATTCTTATTTGTTTATAATCTGCTCAACAGCCACAGTGTGTGGTGTCACCAATGGGTGGCGCAAGTGGGTTAAATCCTAACAAACACACATTCCACCCTTCAGATGTCTTTAGGCATCTTCTGACTTCTTTAAAAAATACGAAATAATTTGATATGGCCAAGCATGTTTTGAACAGGACGTGTTTGGAGGAAACACTGAGACAGTTTGTTGTGTATATTTAGGGAGGATGTCAGGCTGGAACTGAATGTTGTTTTCTTATTTTAATGATGCCGTCTGCCCCAAGCAGTATCAAGCCATTTCAGATCAGCTGGTGAGGAAGAATAAATAGAAAACAAAGGTGATTCTCAGCCTCCCTGTGTGCTGCTGTATATCTCTCCCCAACCCCCGGACACTTTCTTTTTGTCTAAATTCTGGAGCCCACTACTCATCCATGTGCGATCAGCATATTTCCCCTATATCTTCCAAATGATGTATGCTTCTTACTGATCTCCAGCACTGTGTCCACCGTTTTACCCACAGGTTAGTTGCCATAGGAGACAATGATCACATGGCATTATATCTTCGTGAATGTATTCACAGCAATGACACAAGTGAATATTGGAGGATGGAAAACAGGCGACGCACCGAAGTTAATGGCACGAAAGAATGTCATTGACAAAAGCATTCCCAGCTGAGACCGAGGACTGGGCGGCCCTATTTGGGTTGCCATGGGCGGCCCTATTTGGGTTGCCATGTGACCTCCTTTGTTCCAACCTCCCCATGGAACTAAGATAACCTTCTGGTTTAATCAAATGTTCAGTTTGCTATTTGAAATAAGCAGTCATTTAATTAACCCTTAGTAGTTATTCAATTATTTTTTGGATCTCGTTGTAAAACTACTTTTGTAGTAAATGTTAATGACAAAATGTTGAATTTATTTGATTATTTCTGAAAGAGACATTATCTTAATAACTTTAATGAATAAATGATTTGTTATGTTCAACAGTTAATGTTTCTGCTATGAAATATTAATTCAAATGTTTGTTTTGGACAGATGTTAGAGAGCAATTTTGTGTTAGTGGGTCACAGGGTATTTTCACTAGGTAGCTTTTTCTGTGTTGCACTCATTACTTCCTGGTTGGTTTGTTTGCATTTTGTGCACACCAGTTGCTAGTGAGGCTAATCACTGGGGCTATTAAGTTCTCCATGTTAGGATGGCACCTTGTTCGGTATTGTAGTTCTATATTGGGATTTTAGTCACGTTTCAGAATTTGGTAAGTGTTCGAGTCTGTTTTGTATGTTTATAAGTCGCTTTAGTATGTGCTTTCTCATTTCATTCAGTTACCTGTTTTTTCCGTTCCTTGTGTTTTATTTTAATAAATTGTCTTGTTTAATAGTTGGTCGTGTTTGTTTTTAATAAATACCAAATCGAACGTGATATCCTGCTCCTACGCGTGGCTCTCTGCCTTCAGTACATCCTAGTTTGTGACATATTTTTTTTTATACGATTTCACTTGGTGTATTGCAGAATGAGCCATGCAGAGTGGGTTATCTCTTTCGTGATATATTTATAAAAAAAATAGAAAAAACGTACACTGAATTGAAAGGAAAGTGCGCTTACACAAAGCGACGACTCAAAGTACAAAACAGTGATTACTCTAAATAACAATACACTTACCAACAAAGACAGTAACTTGAAATAATGAGAAGCAAAGTGCAACATAACTCAGTGAATTATATTGGACAATTAATCACCAAATTCAAACCTGGTGTGCCCAATCTAAACAACTACACCAGAAATAAAGGGTGCACTCCACTATAACCCCTGGGGTGGGCCACTCTTGACAGGTTTTTAACCTTTCTTGGAATTTGTGTTCCTGATTTATAAACTCAAATTACATAAAGACAAACAACATATCTGCTTCCAACACTCGCAGAACCAAACTATTTTTGGCAGGCAGGCTTTGGCGTTTGTCCTCCTTCTAGCTGCCGTCGTTCCTCCCCGTTCACATCATTGTCCGGTCTCGTCATCACAGACACCTCCCTCATTAGTAGAATATATAGGTCCCCTGTATTGGTCATGTCTTTGTGTGGTATAGTTTCTATGTTACGTGTGCTCTGTGCTGTGTCTTGTATAGAGATATTTATTACAGAGCATCTGATTTCAGAAGACGTGTTTATTCCAATGTGCGCTGCATCACACCCTTTTCATTTAGTACTGTGTGTACTCTCGCTATACTGTGTTGGTATTCGACGTTACAGCTGCTATTAATAAAACACCTTGAACGCTATCTGTTCCTGTGCCTGGTTTCATCCATCCGTGACACAATTCAGCAAGTGGATTTTGGTAGTTTGCTGATATTCAAACCAGATGTAGACAATATAGTATAATTTCGGGGCACGAAAAATGCATATGCAAAAATTTTTGCTTGTCCAATTAGGATTGTACTTTTGTCCAAATGTATAATGTCACATAACAGATTGTTTGATTCATTTCATAGTAGACAAATGTCTGTTTAACTGTTTAAAAGGTAAGACCATTGAATAGATTGGGTCTTGAATTGCATTTTTAGAAAGATGACCTGTTTAAAATTAAACTTGCTGATTGATATAACTCACTTTATGTTAAAATGGTAACTCATGAGTTGTGAAAATGAAATGATAATGTGTGTTCAGAAATTATTTGGAAACCTGACAATGACAACCAGTTACAAACAATAATTGCGTCTGTAGAGCTGCTCATGTCTATTTTGTACGATTAATGTTTTCTCACTGCTCTGCCACTGAGACAAACATTTCTGTAAATGTTGAAAAATTGATTTGAGAGCAAGGATTTAGAACAAGGGCAAAATAATGAATTTTGAAAGAACTGACATGAAACAAAGTTCCACAAACAGAGGAGGCAGAGGACAAGCATATATAGAAATACTAATGACTGATCCCAACATATATTACACATACTGATGACTGATGTGTGTGGAGTCAGAAGACCCAACATATATACACATACTGATGACTGATGTGTGTGGAGACAGAGGACCCAACATATAAACACATACTGATGACTGATTGGTGTGGAGACAGAGGACCCAACATATAAACACATACTGATGACTGATTGGTGTGGAGACAGAGGACCCAACATATAAACACATACTGATGACTGATTGGTGTGGAGGACCCAACATATATACACATACTGATGACTGATTGGTGTGGAGGACCCAACATATATACACATACTGATGACTGATTGGTGTGGAGACAGAGGACCCAACATATATACACATACTGATGACTGATGTGTGTGGAGTCAGAAGACCCAACATATATACACATACTGATGACTGATGTGTGTGGAGACAGAGGACCCAACATATAAACACATACTGATGACTGATTGGTGTGGAGGACCCAACATATATACACATACTGATGACTGATTGGTGTGGAGGACCCAACATATATACACATACTGATGACTGATTGGTGTGGAGACAGAGGACCCAACATATATACACATACTGATGACTGATGTGTGTGGAGTCAGAGGACCCAACATATATACACATACTGATGACTGATGTGTGTGGAGTCAGAGGACCCAACATATATACACATACTGATGACTGATGTGTGTGGAGACAGAGGACCCAACATATATTACACATACTGATGACTGATGTGTGTGGAGTCAGAGGACCCAACATATATACACATACTGATGACTGATGTGTGTGGAGACAGAGGACCCAACATATATACACATACTGATGACTGATTGGTGTGGAGGACCCAACATATATACACATACTGATGACTGATGTGTGTGGAGACAGAGGACCCAACATATATACACATACTGATGACTGATGTGTGTGGAGACAGAGGACCCAACATATATACACATACTGATGACTGATTGGTGTGGAGACAGAGGACCCAACATGTATACACATACTGATGACTGATTGGTGTGGAGACAGAGGACCCAACATATATACACATACTGATGACTGATTGGTGTGGAGGACCCAACATATATACACATACTGATGACTGATGTGTGTGGAGACAGAGGACCCAACATATATACACATACTGATGACTGATTGGTGTGGAGACAGAGGACCCAACATATATACACATACTGATGACTGATTGGTGTGGAGACAGAGGACCCAACATATATACACATACTGATGACTGATTGGTGTGGAGGACCCAACATATATACACATACTGATGACTGATTGGTGTGGAGGACCCAACATATATACACATACTGATGACTGATGTGTGTGGAGACAGAGGACCCAACATATATACACATACTGATGACTGATTGGTGTGGAGGACCCAACATATATACACATACTGATGACTGATTGGTGTGGAGGACCCAACATATATACACATACTGATGACTGATTGGTGTGGAGGACCCAACATATATACACATACTGATGACTGATTGGTGTGGAGACAGAGGACCAAACATATATACACATACTGATGACTGATTGGTGTGGAGGACCCAACATATATACACATACTGATGACTGATTGGTGTGGAGACAGAGGACCCAACATATATACACATACTGATGACTGATTGGTGTGGAGGACCCAACATATATACACATACTGATGACTGATTGGTGTGGAGACAGAGGACCCAACATATTTACATGACTGATGTGTGGGTGCTGGTGTGAATGGTAAGAGAAGACAATGAATAAATGAGTCTGGGGATGAGGTCTTGAGTGAAAGGCTCATCGGAAAACACGGTGTGAATCAAACGATTTTTACCTTACCGTGACCGGTTGGTGACAACCATATGGCAGACGCCTCACCGTAAGGCCGCATCACAATTTGTTCCAAAATACCACAGCGATGAAATTACTTCGAAAGTGTTCTTCATCTTGTGCGGCACTCAGTGTCTGGATTATTAGGTATACAAATGTAGTAACATTTTGGACCTCTCCAGTGTTGCTAACAGCGTGAACCCTTCAGGGACGTGAGCGTTCCATTGCTCTATATGCTGATGACATCGCACAGTTGGTGCAAATACATTAACAGCAAAACGCCCCTTTCATCTCATTCCGAAGATGCTCTATTAGATTGAAGTCTGGAGACCAGCACAGGCCAGTGAAACTAACTGTAACCGCTATCATCAGATCAAATAAGGTTTTTGCTTCTTTTTGTTTTTAGCCTAAACCAATAGAAACCAGTTAAATTGTTTGCTGGAGTAGCCAATCCATGACTAGACAAACCATGACTAGCCAATCCATGACTAGACAAACCATGACTAGCCAATCAATGACTAGACAATCCATGACTAGCCAATCCATGACTACCAAATCCATGACTAGCCAATCCATGACTACCAAATCCATGACTAGCCAATCCATGACTGGCCAATCCATGAATAGACAATCCATGACTAGCCAATCAATGACTAGTAAATCCATGACTAGCCAATCCATGACTAGCCAATCCATGACTGGCCAATCCATGAATAGACAATCCATGACTAGCCAATCCATGAATAGACAATCCTTGACTAGCCAATCAATGACTAGCAAATCCATGACTAGCCAATCCATGACTGGCCAATCCATGACTAGACAAACCATGACTAGCCAATCCATGAATAGACAATCCTTGACTAGCCAATCAATAACTAGACAAACCATGACTAGCCAATCCATGACTAGCCAATCCATGACTAGCCAAACAATGACTAACCAATCCATGACTAGATAAAACATGACTAGCCAATCCATGACTAGATAAACCATGACTAGCCAATCCATGACGTATGCATGCACGTATGCATCCCACAATGCACGGCTTAATTCACCTGTTTATAACCTTTCTCTCAGCTTGCAGGGTTCTTTTCGTTCTCATTCGATTTCTCACGCCAATACGTTGTTGTCCCTGGCAGGACTGTCTTTGACTGAATTCTGTCGTCGTTCCATTCCCAGTAAACTCAGGCACAGTTGAGCGTGAAAAGCCCCGGATGGCGTCCGCTGCTGAGATACTGGAACTGAGGCCCGTAGGTCACTCATTTTGCCTGTTCTAAAATGTAATTTAACGGTAATTGAATGTCGCCCTGCCTGCCTGTCTCCTTTGTGCATCAGGGCCATGGCCACTCTCTGTAGGAGAGTGATTGGGGTGGTGTACCATATTTAACTGGCCACTGAGCGTATATTGTCATGGCAATATTTTGCAGTCCACCCAGTTACCTCTGAACAACCTTATATGCTAGCCAACACGCTCTGCTATTGCTCGCAAGCTAACGTTATAGTCTGTCCAAAGTTAGTTAATTCACGGTAGCAATCCAGTAACAGACACACATGGTGCTTTAAGAGTCAGATTTTCATTCTGTTAACCTTTCATTCTCTGTGCTGTCAATTTTGCTTGACAGTTTGATGCATGACAAAACAGCTTGTCAAAATGATTAGCAGCTTGTCACATTTTGTTAAATCAATGGCCAGTAATTGACAATAAACACGGTCTACACAAACCGGTATTTTTAGAAAAGGTTGTGCTCTGTACACAATGTGGAAAACAGTAATGAATTCGAAAATACATTTGAAATGCTGTGTTCCGCATTCAATGTTGGTCGGTATTCTGTACTTCAGGTGAAAAGCGTTGGCCGGTATTCGATGTGAAAGGCTATGTTCTGCATTCAATGTGAAAGGCTGCGTTCTGTCTTCACTGTAAAGGTTATTTCGACTGTCAAGTCATCCAACACATTACTGAGATCCCAACCATTCCAGAGCTTTCAGATACTGCATACCACCACTTGGACGATACATACTACCCTAACTTCGAGTTGTCACTGCTGACGTGATGGTTTGGATAGCAGGGTCAACACTATTGAGAACAGCACACCGCTCCTGTGGTTCCTTATAAAGCACATGTTCAACAGACAGGCCCCAGAAAGTTGAACAACCATAACCCCTCACCTGTCAGCTCTGTAATCAGTACAGTTCTACCCAGTAGTAACCGTAGTAACAAAGTTTGTTTTTGATATTCATTATTATATTTTCATATTGTTCATCTTTCACTCTCACTTCTCCCACACGTGTTCAGTTTTGGACATTTTGAGAATGCTGGGTGAATCGTCAAAATGTTTTCTCAATATTCTTGTGGGAATTGATCGAGGGCCAGGCCAAGTACAGAGTATGGCCATCTGAGTCGGTGGATTTCGACTAGTACCTCTCTCCTGCCAGTCGACCACAGCCCTTACCTTTATTTAGAAGATACGTTTTAAGAACAGCAATATGTGTCTCCCAGAGTTCAAATCATGTGACATTTGTAAGTGTTTCAGATGAAATGCATTCCACAAGAATAGATTAGTGATTAGAGATAAGACCTTTAAGAAAAGGTAACAATGTATAAAATTATGAATATTACAATGTTTGCTAACTTTAAATAACGCAATCACAATAATATTGGTGCTGGCAGCAGACCGGGTACTGGATACAACAAGCAAATGGTGCTGGCAGCAGACTCTTGTAGGTACTGGACCATCTTCTGCATGGTCTCTACTGCCCAGCAGGTAATCTACACCAATCACTCTTCTGCATGGTCTCTACTGCCCAGCAGGTAATCTACACTAATCACTCTTCTGCATGGTCTCTACTGCCCAGCAGGTAATCTACACTAACCACTCTTCTGCATGGTCTCTACTGCCCAGCAGGTAATCTACACTAACCACTCTTCTGCATGGTCTCTACTGCCCAGCAGGTAATCTACACCAATCACTCTTCTGCATGGTCTCTACTGCCCAGCAGGTAATCTACACCAACCACTCTTCTGCATGGTCTCTACTGCCCAGCAGGTAATCTACACTAATCACTCTTCTGCATGGTCTCTACTGCCCAGCAGGTAATCTACACCAATCACTCTTCTGCATGGTCTCTACTGCCCAGCAGGTAATCTACACCAAACACTCTTCTGCATGGTCTCTACTGCCCAGCAGGTAATCTACACCAAACACTCTTCTGCATGGTCTCTACTGCCCAGCAGGTAATCTACACCAATCACTCTTCTGCATGGTCTCTACTGCCCAGCAGGTAATCTACACCAAACACTCTTCTGCATGGTCTCTACTGCCCAGCAGGTAATCTACACCAAACACTCTTCTGCATGGTCTTTACTGCCCAGCAAAATAAAATGACGATGTTCATCAAAGATGACCTTACCTGGTCCATGCAAGCAAGTCTCTGTGGTAAAACTGCCCTTAAGCGCCTGTACTTCCTGAGAAGACTCAAGAAGTTTGGCATGGCTGCAAAACTCACATCAACTTCCACAAGGGGTCTGTTTTTAGGGAATGCAGGAGGAAAAGCAAAACATGTGAACACTAGCCGGTTTATTCTCTCTACCCCGTCTGTCATTGTCACCTTTCTGTTCAATAAAAAGAAAAACGGCAGAAGAAAGATCTCAAACACATTATCTACTTCAAAAATGTAAATTCATCATGAAAATAATATGCTTGTGAAGGTAGTATTCCAGACACCAGGGAGTTTGAACTTGTGCAGTAATTGATTAGGGGTATGTCTCCCATGCTGTTGGTGATGACGTCGCTCTCTGTTTAGTGTCACAACCAGGCATGTCTTGGATGCTCTTCATGTGAAAGTGCCAGATGTGCACCCACCTGGCAGTGCTGTAGATGAACCCCCAGCAGGTCCTCACCTTCTCACTGTCTTTATGACCCCTGTCTGCCTTGAGAAGTTTACTTTAGGGTCATAATCCCATTTAACAAATAATATGTGGACAGACATAAAGTTGCCCTTTTGTTTTAGACCACCCTTGGTAAATTAAAAACCCTGCATTGTATAAGCAAAGTAGAGGAAATCTATTCACCCCATGAAATTATGCATCCATTTGGCAAATTAGTATGTGTGTATTTCACAGTATGATGACGTAGAAATTAGAGTATAATGCAATATTATTTCTATGTCACACTACGTTGAGGTAGATATTAGAGTGTAATGCAATATATTTCTATGTCACACTACGTTGAGGTAGATATAAGAGTATAATGCAATATATTTCTATGTCACACTACGTTGAGGTAGATATTAGAGTGTAATGCAATATATTTCTATGTCACACTACGTTGAGGTAGATATTAGAGTGTAATGCAATATATTTCTATGTCACACTACGTTGAGGTAGATATTAGAGTATAATGCAATATATTTCTATGTCACACTACGTTGAGGTAGATATTAGAGTGTAATGCAATATATTTCTATGTCACACTACGTTGAGGTAGATATTAGAGTGTAATGCAATATATTTCTATGTCACACTACGTTGAGGTAGATATTAGAGTATAATGCAATATATTTCTATGTCACACTACGTTGAGGTAGATATTAGAGTGTAATGCAATATATTTCTATGTCACACTACGTTGAGGTAGATATTAGAGTATAATGCAATATATTTCTATGTCACACTACGTTGAGGTAGATATTAGAGTATAATGCAATATATTTCTATGTCACACTACGTTGAGGTAGATATTAGAGTGTAATGCAATATATTTCTATGTCACACTACGTTGAGGTAGATATTAGAGTATAATGCAATATATTTCTATGTCACACTACGTTGAGGTAGATATTAGAGTATAATGCAATATATTTCTATGTCACACTACGTTGAGGTAGATATTAGAGTATAATGCAATATATTTCTATGTCACACTACGTTGAGGTAGATATTAGAGTATAATGCAATATATTTCTATGTCACACTACGTTGAGGTAGATATTAGAGTGTAATGCAATATATTTCTATGTCACACTACGTTGAGGTAGATATTAGAGTATAATGCAATATATTTCTATGTCACACTACGTTGAGGTAGATATTAGAGTATAATGCAATATATTTCTATGTCACACTACGTTGAGGTAGATATTAGAGTATAATGCAATATATTTCTATGTCACACTACGTTGAGGTAGATATTAGAGTATAATGCAATATATTTCTATGTCACACTACGTTGAGGTAGATATTAGAGTATAATGCAATATATTTCTATGTCACACTACGTTGAGGTAGATATTAGAGTATAATGCAATATATTTCTATGTCACACTACGTTGAGGTAGATATTAGAGTATAATGCAATATATTTCTATGTCACACTACGTTGAGGTAGATATTAGAGTATAATGCAATATATTTCTATGTCACACTACGTTGAGGTAGATATTAGAGTGTAATGCAATATATTTCTATGTCACACTACGTTGAGGTAGATATTAGAGTATAATGCATGTGTGGATGTCAACTCCAGTGTATTTTCACAACATGATCACCAATAGACTGCATTACAGCTACATCTTTGTCTACCAGCACTCATTTATGCATGTTAGCTCTGCCCCTTCATGAATGTGAATGTTTGCAGTCATATGACACGTCCTATATGTATCCATTACTTATACCACTAGGCATGGTCTTTGTCGAACTGTTCGTGCTGTGTGTTTTGCTCTGTTTGCACTGTACAAGTACGTTTGCACTGTTTGATGTGTGTTCTAAATTCTGTGGCTATGGGTCAGAACAAATTCCTTGTGTGTAAACAGACTTGGTAAATAAACCTGGCAAATAAACCTGATTCTGGTTCTGATTCTGATTCCTCTAAATCTTCCTCTAAAGTGACCATTTCTAAATGGTATACAGTAAAAACAAGAAAATACATCCAAATCGGACATGAGAAAACCCATTGAGGGGATCTTACAGCAATAAATATGGCTAATTTCCCAAATCTCACGGTTGTCATTGATAGCATACTTTTTCTTCACCCTCTTATCTGTGTTTCATTGACCTCCCCTATGAAGTGGAAAACCACATTATAAGGGATCTATTTGTGGTCGACCGAAATGTATATTTTTGAGTCGATGCAGATAACGATTATGGAGGATTTGGGTGGCCGATATTTACTGCAGATAATCAATATAATAAATTCTGTGTATAATAAAAATGTAATAAAAAGACTACAGATTTGAATCATAAGTTAATCAATCTGATAATCCTTTTAATATAGACCTTCAATTTCTAGTAGTGTATCCACTGAACTGTAAGAAATAATAACATGTTACAAACTGGTGGGCAGTGCTTCAGGAAACATGGGGGGATATTCATTTAGAAAAATAGGTTGTAACTGCTGCAAATGGAGCATTCTTTGATGAAGCAATGTTTCAAGGACACAATTATTATTTCAGTTAAAAATCATTATCTCTAACTAATTCTAATTACTATATTTCTATTCGTGTTTTTATATTTTCTATTTCAAATAATTTCATGCACGTTTGGATGGAAAACAAGGACATGTCTAAGTGACAACAAAATGTTAAATGTAATTGTTGTCACAAAAACTGTGACTGTCTGAATAAGCCCTAATTTTGGGTGGACCTACAATTTATGCCACTCCTGTAAAATCACACATAAATGTGAAAATATGCTTGAGCCGTGCATTTTTAGCAGAGCCTATTGAGGAAACATATATTATAGATGAGATACAGAGCCACAACAGAGATAATGTAAATTTATGACTCACAAGAGAAATGAAAACGCACAAAGCAATGACAGAATATTGTACATTTCAATGGTTTGGTGCTCCAGGCTTTCTACTCCCCTGACCCAGCTAAAACTCACTGATATGAAAGTAGACAGTTTCAGAGTTCAAAGGTTTTTCCGAGATGTGTTTTACCTGCACCTTGGGAGGTGTGGAATGTGTTTCGGGAGGATGTGTCCACTAGTAAAAATGCCTTTAATTGTCCCTTTGTGCTCCCTGATATAATAAGTGCCAGCTCTCAGAGGATTCTTGTTACAACGCTCTCAGTTTTACAAACGATTGTATTTTTAGAGAAGCGCAGATCAATACGACAGAGTCTGACACGCATGTTTCAGGTCTATATGTTCTCGCTGCTCTGGTGTTTTAGATACAGTGGTTTAAGAAGTGGAATGTCAATTGTTAAAAAAGAAAATTACCTGGGAAATGCCCTAACCCCAAATCCTAACTGCCTGTATTATATCCAGCTGGACCGCAATTTTGCCCATTTAACAAAAAAAGCAAATCTTGCTATGGGTGAAACATTAACAAAAAAGTTTTTAAAGGTTCTTGTCTGTATTTTCTTCTGTGCACTATAATTGCAAGGACAGATACATCAGTGTTAAGTTCTGTATTAATAGACCAATCTACTGTTTTTATCTGTTACATACTATATTGAGAGAGAAAGGTCACAAGAAAGCAATATGTGGTAGAGACATTAGTAACAAAACTAAAGACTACAGTTTGCATGACCTTTGTACATTCATCAACAAAGAGAGAAATCTGAGATTTGTTGCTGAACCTCGGTTGCTTCTAACACACACCGCTCCTGGACTTACGGTTCTTATCGACCCCCGACAATTTTTTTTTTGATTAGCTGGTACGAGGATCTCAACCTCAGTCCAGCTTGACTCAAAGCAAAAGTAGATGCTGCACCTTTTTGTACAGCAGGTGATACAATTTAGTTGTGTTACCCTATAAACGAGCGGACAAAGTAATCCCTCACACTAACTCCCACATAAAACGGACAATATAATGCAAGTCTTGTCCACGGCTCTCTTTTGCAACGTCTCCTAAGCCGTGCGAACCGGGAGCAGCTGGGTTCATTCCCCCTCTGCAGCAGCACTGATTGGAGCATGTCACTGAATGTCATTACCCATCTTCCTGCACGGTGAAACCACAGAGTCTTGCGCTGACGCCCCTCTGTTCTCCGCAATATCCCCTCGCTCCTACGACCCTGTAGTGCAGAAGTTATCTCACCCCAGCTAACACGCACACACACACACACACACACTCACACACGCACACTCACACGCTCACACACGCACTTACGCACACACACACTCTCACACACACACACACACACACACTCAAACACGCACACTCACACGCTCACACACACACGCACTCACACACACACACGCACTCACGCACACACACGCTCACACAGACACATACGCACACACTCACACACACACACTCACTCACACACCCAGACACATACGCACACACACACTCACACACACTCACGCACACACACACACTCACACACACACACCTACACACACTAATGCTTTTGGGAAATGTCCCCACTCGCATTATGATTTGCAGCATGTTGTTTGCAGGTTATATTCTGTTTGTCAGTCTCTCAGAATAGCACCATCTGTGTTGTGTTCGCTAGGATGCAGAGGGAGGATAGAGTTTCCTGTTTCTGTGTTTCCTGATTTTCTACGTTAGACGCGCGTGTCATTTTACGGGCATCTGTGGCGCTGGGGAACTTGCACCAATGCTTAACCAAAGGCTTCGTCTGAATGCAAATATGTAGCTCTAGAGAGAAAGATTAGCTAAAACGATGACACTGAGCTTGACCTCTCCCACTATGTCACATGCATATCGAGCCAGCCAGTGTTGGTGTGAGATGGGCAAAACCGATGAATGGTTTGAAACAATTAATCACTGCTACTTCATACAGTATATGATACTTTATTCAGTAGATGCTACTTCATAAAGTATATGATACTTTATTCAGTATGTGCGACTTCGTACATTATGCTACTTCATACAGTGTGTGCTACTTTATACAGTGTGTGCTACTTTATACAGTGTGTGCTACTTTATACAGTGTGTGCTACTTTATACAGTGTGTGCTACTTTATACAGTATGTGCTAGAGCATGTGCTACTTCATACAGCATGTGCTACTTCATACAGCATGTGTATCTTCATACAGTATGTGCTACTTCATACAGCATGTGCTACTTCATACAGCATGTGTATCTTCATACAGCATGTGCTACTTCATACAGCATGTGTATCTTCATACAGTATGTGCTACTTCATACAGTATATGCTACTTCATACAGTATGTGCTACTTCATACAGCATGTGCTACTTCATACAGTATATGCTACTTCATACAGCATGTGCTACTTCATACAGTATGTGCTACTTCATACAGCATGTGCTACTTCATACAGTATATGCTACTTCATACAGCATGTGCTACTTCATACAGCATGTGCTACTTCATACAGCATGTGCTACTTCATACAGTATATGCTACTTCATACAGCATGTGCTACTTCATACAGTCTGTGCTACTTCATACAGCATGTGCTACTTCATACAGTATGTGCTATTTCATACAGCATGTGCTACTTCATACAGTATATGCTACTTCATACAGTATGTGCTACTTCATACAGCATGTGCTACTTCATACAGTATATGCTACTTCATACAGCATGTGCTACTTCATACAGTATGTGCTACTTCATACAGTATGTGCTACTTCATACAGCATGTGCTACTTCATACAGCATGTGTATCTTCATACAGTATGTGCTACTTCATACAGTATATGCTACTTCATACAGTATGTGCTACTTCATACAGCATGTGCTACTTCATACAGTATATGCTACTTCATACAGCATGTGCTACTTCATACAGCATGTGCTACTTCATACAGCATGTGCTACTTCATACAGTATATGCTACTTCATACAGCATGTGCTACTTCATACAGTCTGTGCTACTTCATACAGCATGTGCTACTTCATACAGTATGTGCTATTTCATACAGCATGTGCTACTTCATACAGTATATGCTACTTCATACAGTATGTGCTACTTCATACAGCATGTGCTACTTCATACAGTATATGCTACTTCATACAGCATGTGCTACTTCATACAGCATGTGTATCTTCATACAGCATGTGTATCTTCATACAGTATGTGCTACTTCATACAGTATATGCTACTTCATACAGTATGTGCTACTTCATACAGCATGTGCTACTTCATACAGTATATGCTACTTCATACAGCATGTGCTACTTCATACAGTATGTGCAACTTCATACAGCATGTGCTACTTCATACAGTATATGCTACTTCATACAGCATGTGCTACTTCATACAGCATGTGCTACTTCATACAGCATGTGCTACATCATACAGTATATGCTACTTCATACAGCATGTGCTACTTCATACAGTCTGTGCTACTTCATACAGCATGTGCTACTTCATACAGTATGTGCTATTTCATACAGCATGTGCTACTTCATACAGCATATGCTACTTCATACAGTATATGCTACTTCATACAGCATGTGCTACTTCATACAGTATATGCTACTTCATACAGCATGTGCTACTTCATACAGCATGTGCTACTTCATACAGCATGTGCTACATCATACAGTATATGCTACTTCATACAGCATGTGCTACTTCATACAGTCTGTGCTACTTCATACAGCATGTGCTACTTCATACAGTATATGTTACTTCATATAGTATGTGCTACTTCATACAGCATGTGCTACTTCATACAGTATATGCTACTTCATACAGCATGTGCTACTTCATACAGTATATGCTACTTCATACAGCATGTGCTACTTCATACAGTATGTGCTAATTCATACAGCATGTGCTACTTCATACAGTATATGCTACTTCATACAGCATGTGCTACTTCATACAGCATGTGCTACTTCATACAGCATGTGCTACTTCATACAGTATATGCTACTTCATACAGCATGTGCTACTTCATACAGTCTGTGCTACTTCATACAGCATGTGCTACTTCATACAGTATATGCTATTTCATACAGCATGTGCTACTTCATACAGCATGTGCTACTTCATACAGTATATGCTACTTCATACAGTATGTGCTACTTCATACAGTATGTGCTACTTGAAAACGATCACTGTTGTTACACTTTGATTGGTGGTTCGGGTGTTTGAGGATATATTCACCACGTTAGATGACACTGGTGGAAAGACATAGACTGGAAACACGTTTAATCAAAGTGAAATAAATTAAACACAATTTGTTTAGGCAAGCTGTCCATGCACAAGGGGAATTAGTGGACATATTTGTGAGCAGACTGAAGCAGTTGGCTGCAACCTGTGAGTACGGAGACTTCAAGGACAATTTCATATGAATCAAGTATGTGTCACAGCCGTTTACTGCTGTGATTTAGGTGGGAGAATGGAATGAACTGTCAACTGTCATATAGAAACAACCTACAAGAAATGGAACCCGGACGGAAAAGGTGAAAACAGGGCCAGACTAGACAGGCATGTTACATCACTCAAGTTAAACAATGCAATACATGTGTGCACAAATCCCTACTGGACAGGGGGCCTCAACCTTTTATTGTCCAGGGACCCCAAACCAAACCAAGCCTACAGGCAGTTCAATTATCCTGCTTGGCCTGTACAGGTCACCTAGTTGTTTTAATTCCCGGGGGAAATGTATGGTCACTCAATACTTGTATTGCCACTTGTCGCTCTAGTAAAATAATGTTATATTTTACCCATTTATTATAACAATTTGTCACATCCTTGGACTGATATTGTATTCAATATTTATTCCAGTGACAACCTGCTTTTCTCTCTCTCCATCACTAATACCATCAATATATTTATTTGGGAAACACAAACCCATATCCACCAAAACTCACACCATTCAGGAAGTTAAGCACAAATGTCTGCATGTAAATATATATATTATATTTTTTTCACATTTCAAGTCAACAAATTAAACAAACACAAACAACGGTAATTAGAATAATAATTTCATTAATCTTCTCAAGGACCCGTTGCAGTAGCTCTGGACCCCTGGTTAGGTAATTGTATCTTGTTCAGTATCTTGTAAAAAAGGTCAGCTTTCCATGACTTTTCAAGTTTTAATGTAAAACAGCTATCCTCTGTCTGTAACCCATGAAGCATACTTACCATGGCCTTTCGGGAGAAATAGAAATAACTACTTCACGGTCTCAGAGCGAGTGACATAACAAATTGAAATGCTACCAGCGCCGTGCGCACCGCTAACTAACTAGCCCTTTCACACCCGTTACATATACATAAAGGCCTTATGGCCTTTAAAGCCTCTTAGCCTGATTTGTTGGTTGTTAGGTAGTGAAAATAATAAATGTTCTGGCGTTTCAGGGGGAAACTGCATGTGCCTTGGAAGTACTCTGGTTGGACAATTTCCATGTTTGTCTTTTTGTGTTGTCGTATGCATGCACATTCCTCCCTTTTTCTGTCCTACTACATGTTGAGTCCAGCTGCTACTGAGTGATGACTGCAGGGTTTCTGCAATGAAGCTAAACTCTGCCTTGGTCCAGTCAGATCTTTGTCCCCTCTGCTCTGTAATTCTCTCATCTAGAACCATTTCTAAGGATCTGCGTAGTGTATTTCAGGAGATCCAAAGGATATTCTGATGTTTTTTGCAGAAAGAATGGCTTTCTTGAAGAAAGCCTCAATCAGAAAATCCTCCATTTAATTTCCCCGGATCTTGGGAGAGCTAACATTCCTTTTCTCCTGGCGCAGTTTAGTGTCTAGACTATTTCCAAAAGCTCTCTTGTGAGTCTGAAATTGTTTTCATCCATGTTTTGCCTGCTGATGGCCAAACTCTGCTGTTCATAGCAGGTAAACAGGGCAGACGTGCTTGAGAGAGACCTACGCCCACGACAGATACGGTGAGTGAGTAATCAGTCCTCCGTCTACAACCCCATGGCTGCGTGCCACTGGAATGTAGACCTCATTCCAACGCTGACCTTATTTCTCACTTTCAAATTACAATAAACCACAGAATTGCCCACTGAGGGGAGACCTTCTGCACTATATTTACTTTTGCTAATGTGTGTTTCCAGTATGGCAACCTGAGGAGATGAAAGAGCAATTGAACCCTGATACCGGGATTAGGGCTGCCCACAGTCCAGCTTTAACCAGAGAACGGTGGAGCCTTGAAGACATTCTTCCCATCTGTTTGGCATGTCACCCTAATAACTGAAGAACAATTTATAGAAACATATTGCATATTATTCGATGGTGTATCTCGAAGTCTGTACAGTGAGTACAGACTCAAACTATGAGTTTCACAAACCTGTCTGCCAATAACTGACAATTCAGTTTCCCCCTCTTCACTCAGACTAGTCCCAGACAGTCCCAGCAAATTGTATCTTGGGAAAATGCTCACAGTAAGGCACTTATTAGATTTTAAATAAAAGAGTATTTGCCTTGGAATGTTTGTAACGAAATGTATCATGGACAAGGTAATCTCTAGAGGATGGATCCTGTAAACAAAAGTAGCCTCTTAAATATATAATGATACAGCAGTATAAAGCAGCATTCAATTGGGGTCTACACTATTTCCCAGGTCTTGAACTCTTTGGAATTTCAAAACGGGAGTTTGAATTTGCACCACACACTGACGAGACAAAACATTTGACCACAGGTGAAAAGAATTATGCGAATCATCTCCTAACAAGTCAAGGTCTTGCCAAGGTGAGATGGTAAGTGAACAATCAGTTCTTGTAGTCATCGTGTTGGATGCAGGAGAAATGGGCAAATTGTTTTGCCAGACGACTGGGTCAGAGCATCTCTGAAACGGCAAGGCTTGTGGTGTGCTCAGTGTCAGTTGTGGTGAGGAGGACCTACTGACAGTGCTCTAAAAAGCCTGGTTAGAACCGACTGAAGGTCTATGGCACAAGGCACAGAACATTTGTATGATGGTCATGGATGGAATGTGTCACAACACAAATATAAACCCCACAGTTGCTTCCAAATAAGTAAAGTAAATATGTGTGTGTTCACTTTAATTATGCATTCATTCTTACAACACACTTTTAAGGTTGGGACAAACTCATCCGAAGACCGAGAGTCAACAGGCCAGACTGGAGAATATGTGTCCCGTCTGCGTGCATATTTGTTCACCTTGTCCGTTTCAATCTTTTTTGCTTTAATTTGTGATGCAAACTACTACGCAATAATTCCCAGAAAGCAACAAAATAGAAAACAGAAAAAACACAGACGTAGACACGCGTAAACAATGAAAACCATGACAACTGAGCAGACCCGCCAACGCATACGGGGGGTTAGCTCAACTCCGACACCTCCGTCACGGTATCCACCTGAAGTACGCCCCATTGCATATTGATGCGAAGGTGAACACAGATGATGACATTTCAAAAGTCTATTGCTTGTCAGCGTTGCCTCCTGGCAGAACGTGTAAGGATCTGAATACAAATAGCGCAGTCGACTGTAGACAGTATACTCTTGGCGAGAGAAACAAAAAGAGATAAAGACGGAGGCCGTGATTTGAGCTGTCTAAATGTCATCACTTCGTGAAATGTTAAGGCTTTCATTTCGGTTTTACGAATCATTGTGGGGGATTCTGAGCGTTGGCAAAGCTGTCATATTGAGCCAGGCGTTTTGTTCACTTTTGTGGGGTTCTGGCTAGTTGAGTATCGTATGCTGTCGTTTAAAGAACACATCATATGAGGAACACTGTGGCTAGCTGAACAGACGTGTGAGGGACGTGCGCTCCTGTGCGTTTTGCCAACATGTATGATCTACAGTCACCCTAGAGACCCCTGAATTTCTGTTCTGATACAATTGCAGTTGATACAGTTCCGACAGTATCAGTACATTACCAATATCTTATCGACCAAACTAATAACCATAAATATGTTGTCTAAACTAGCGATGGTGATTAAGGAACAGTTCACATGCATGTAATCTTTCGTGAGCAGTCAGCACTCCAACACTAAGACAAGTAATCTGGGGCCCCAGATCTAGGAACATTTGTCTGTACGATCTTATTCCAGATTATTTCTGGTACAAACTCCGCTCGGTGTCCTCCTACTCTGATTAATTGTGAATATGGGTCCCTGTTTCCTCCCTGGATGTCGGTGGCCATGTGCCCTGTGATGATAATTAATCAAAGCACCTCTCATGCCATGACCCTCTCACTCCTTCCTCTTTGAGCTCGTACGCTTCGACCCACTTCGTAGGCTGCTATAATTGAGTTTCCCCAAGAAGGTCAAATGTTTCCAACGTTACATACAGGCCATACACACAAGAGCCACACCCTCTTATTTAGTCATTGCAGCGCTTTCTCCTTTCTGGAAGTAGTTTAGATTTTTTTCTGCTAAATACACAGTGGCTCGATATCCCAATATCAATTTTCGCCCAAAATGTGCCCTTTACTCACTTGACTGGTATTGTAAATATTGTGGAAACTCGAGCTGACTTGCCCATGCCCCTAGCAATCCAATTATTTTAGATTTGTGGGCAGAACAATTATAAGCTAAAGAACAACATAGATTAGTGAGACATTTTTTCTTAAAAAGGAATCCAACCAAAATCACACCGTATGGTAACGTTTAATAAGGCATTTGATATATGTAAAAACAAATTAAAATGTTAAATATCGCTCAAGACTCGATGTGGACCCACAACTCAGTGGTCTCTCCGGCCCTGTAAATATTTACTCAAGTAACAGAAATAACGCTGAGAAGTCAATATCAACACAAACGAGGATTTAGCTGTAAACAAACTGCGCCATCAATTAAGGAGTATTACCACGTTCAACTCATCTCAACTAGTGAACACTTTTGGAGCTATGTGAATCGGGTCGCTATGGCAACACAAGCCCGCAAGCAGGGAGACGGTGATATTCATGGGAATTACTTTGCGTCATGGTAGTCGGAGCAGGGAGGGATCTGACGGAACACTGTGTACTTTGAGGCACTTTGAACTAAATATATACTTTGTCATGACAGTATAGAAGGACGGACACAACTGCAATCTACTGGCTGGTTTGACATTCTCCAGTGCAGGTCATTGTTTTAAAAGTCTTCTAAAATGTCATAATGTCTTATTCGCTCAATCCAGCGGGGTAAATGTTGAGTTTTAACATATTCTTTTAGGCCACACAGACCACATAGAAATTAACATCTGTGTACCAACCTATTGTTAAGCCCCAGATATGAAGGCCATTGTGATTTCCCAGAAATGCCCATCCAATTCATTTATTCTTCTCCGTGAGTCATAAGTATGTTACATATTTGTCCTAAGGCAAGTAGTTCTAGTTGAAGATCTCACTTTTTTCACAAGCCTAAAGAGGAGGGTAATCAAGGGAGACTTTCAGCAATCTACAGTGAATTATGTGAGAAACAGATGTGGGTTTTACCCAGTGAATTCACTGTTAGTTACATCTGTCACTGATATAGAGTGATACATCAGCATGGTTGTTATGCAGAATCATCAAGTCATTACTAAAGATCTGCCAATGTAAAGAAAATACATAATTAACCTGAAAAAAGTATTTTATTTGTGTGTAATTATCAGTGCTGGTCATCTTACTTAGAAAAAGTAATTAGTTACAGTTACAAATTACTTCTCCCAAAAAGTAATTGAGTTATTAACTCAGTTGCCACATTGTAAAAGTAATTAGTTACTCAGCAAAGTAACTGACATTATTTTGTTTACGTTCTAAACGCTATTACGTTCTATAACATTTAACGTCAAAGATGTTTATATTAACTTATTGAATAATAAAACACTATATACAGTATTTTAGAACATTTGGTATTTATTTGAACTCAATAGATTGCAGCTGCCATATGATATGCATATGATAAAAACATAAATAAATATTGAAAATAAAATTCAAGGGCAAACTTAAGACACAAAAACCTGGGTAAAAAGAAATCTTTGCTTGAGGCAGACGTGGATAACGTCTTTTTTCCTGGGCAATGTGGGCATAGCGTGCATGTAACATAAACATTCTTGCCTTTGACTTCAATGAGCGAGAAGTAGTGCCGGTATTTCCAGTTTGACACCGCTATTTTTGAACTTCCCCGGCTCGTCGCCATTGTCGCTGACGCTGTCTTGTTTAGTGGTAGTCAGAGTGCGTGCAGCGAGACAGCGTGAGCAAGGCACCGCCCACCCAGCCAATCATCATCGCATTTGCAACGGCGTCATCATCCCCACCCCAGCTGCAGTTGTTGTGTAGCCAAAGCATGACACCTCGCGCTTCATTCAACCAAATTGTAGTAACGCGACACTTTCAATCACAGTAAAGATAACGGCGTTGTAACGATGGAAACAGTAATTAATTAGATTACTCCGTTACTGAAAAAGTAACTCCGTTAGTAACGGCGTTATACTTAAACGCCGTTACTCCCAACACTGGTAATTATTAACCCAGTGTCATTCCTAACAAGGACATTCTTGTGACATAGCATATATCTAGAAAGATTAATAAAAAAAAGCAATTGTAGTAAGTGTAGAAATGGGGAATATGAACAATGTGAATAAGAAATATCCTATAAATACATGTGTAGAAGTGCATTTAAATTTATACATTCATATATACTAATGTGCGTTCAATGTCCATGGAAAGTGACCAGAGCATGAAAATGTCCACTGATCAATATGATCCGAAAATGTATGTTGCTGATTGAGTCTTGTGGCCTGAAGGTAAAAACTGTTTGGGTGACTGCGCCCTGATGCTCTGGTAATGTTTGGCAGTTGTGTGAACAAACCGTAGCCTGTGTGGCTATAGTCTTTATAATTTTCTAGATTTCTTAAAGCAGTACATTTGGTATATGTCTTGCACGGAAGGAAGATGATATGTTCCGCTGACTAAACCACCCTTTGGAGGGCTTTGGGATCAGCAGCGGGGCGGCTTCCGTACCAGGAAGTAATGCAGTTTGAGAGGAATCTCAATGGTTCATCTGTAGAAGTTGGTGAGAGTTTTGGCAGGCAAGCCTTCTGAAGCCTTCTTAGATGAGGTGCTTAAAATCAGTTTTTACTACTGAGTGGAATATAAGCTGTGTCGTTGTGTAGTGCTGTGGTTCCCAACCAGGGGTACAAGAACCTTTGGGGGTACTTGGCCTATCAACAGGGGATAGTTGAGAACACTCGCAACACTATAAGCTTACTAATAAAATTAACATAACGGAGTACTTCAGGTTCGCTCAGAGCAGAGCAATATTATGCTGATGGTACAGTAACTGAAAAAGTTATGCATTTATAGACACAAAAGTTTGTGTCTATAAATGCATGTGAATTCATTTAGGTATTGGATTAATTAGATCATGCGCTTGAGTTGGAAAATTACATGTGCCGTTGTGTTTGTCATTCCAAAACAATAGCAAAAAAGTATCTAAACCTTAACCATGCTTGAAAAATTGTCTCATTATGTCACGCTTGTGGTGAGTTGTGTTCCACACAGGGTGTAAGTGGGGAGCACTTCCTGTGTGTTGTTTGATTAGGAGTACAGCTGTTTCGGTTTAGCTAAGCACCGGGCGTAGGTTAGTTTAATCAGTGGGTTATTTAAGTTCCCTGTTTAGTGTCACAGGTGCTTGGTATTGTCTCTACGTCGCGGACATGTATATGGTGAGTGTTAGTTGAAAGATGTCGCTTTGGGTAAGCACACTTTTATTTGAAGTTCAGTGTTTCTTTTTTCCATTCGTGCTTCATGTTTGTTTTCATATATATATATATATATGTATAAATACCACGAACGAGATTATCCGCTTTGCCTGGCTCATTCTGCTCTATACCAAGGCGAAATGGTGACATTATTAAAGGTGTAACACCTTACAGGAATTGGAAGCATGGAATATAGCAATATTGTTGAACACACAGACTTCTTGACTTGAAGCAAAAATGTGAGAAGAAAAACTCATATTCCTAATCCTTCAGTTCAATTAAAATCGGGCAAAATAATATAAATAATATCTATTACAATGACAGTTCTGAAGCACCTAAAATACAGTATTTGACAATATTAGTATTCGTCATAAATACTCGTTACACGTCAATGTCCAATACGTACAAAACATTTTGTTGCTTGGCTAAAGCAATAACAGGTTAAATAACTTAATGTTACTGAGAAGAGCAAACTGGAAATAAATTACCAGGAAAAAGTCTTGTTTAACTTGTTTACTCACTGTGTTCGTTGTCCTCAGATTCACCTGTCCATCAGGTCACATGGTGTCACTACCTTGTTTCTAGTCCTGAAGGAAACACATTATGTGCCTAATAACAAGCATATAACCCAGCAGTAGTTTAAGGCCACAGGCATGCAGGTAGCATTGTTATCGAGGCCATATCCAAGGTCATATCTAAGGTCATATCTGAGGCCTTGAGTTCCAGCAAAGGCAAATCACCCAGCACGAAAGTGTTGAGTTCCATGACTACAATATATGCAGTTTCTGGAGAGTATTGAAAGCATAAAGAGAATATTGTAATACGTTTAAAAGTATGGTAGAGGAATACATAGTCTCTTGACATCTATAATGTGCTATAGCCTTCATGATTTCAATGTTCGATTAAATTATATTTAAGTCCCGAGTATAACAACTGATGCTTATTCGCTTCCAAGATTGTAAAGTTAATCACAATCTAGATATACATTAAAAGGGACTCTTGATTCAGCTTTTAAGTAGAAAAAGAATTGACTACTTGCTCATTGACTAATGCCTGTCTATATCTCCTGTCTCTGGAAACCGCTGCCTGTATGTAAGAAATTCCACGTTTAATTGCAAATGTGAGATGTAGAATGCATAATACATGTCCATGTGGTGTTTGATAGAATGCCCACATTGTCATTATGTGTAAATTCTGTGAACACTCAAGCATACTGATATTTCACACCTTTTACACACTTTTTCTTCTTTTACAAATTAAGAAATGTCGTTATTATGATTTACACTACATAACTTACCTTCATTTTTATTATGTCTTTCTGAAAGTTTAGCTCTGTAAATGTAGCTACAAAACAATGTACAAACAAATTTGCTATCAGGAAATTTAACAACATCAGATTTTTTTCTCACTGAAGCCAACTGGGCATTCTTTTAGCAAAAAAAAATCTGCAATTTCCCTAGTTACATATCATTGTTTTTTTAGCAATCTTTGACTAACTTTTCTCACACCACAACTATGATTGTTTTTCAGGGCTGTGCGGAGACATTTCGTGCGGATGTTCACCCACCTCTACCACACACACATTGAAAATGAATTACTGACATATTCATCATTAAGGGATGTCTCCCAACCCCAGGCCTTCTGAGAACAACCAGTGGAAGTGTAATGCTAATTAATTGGTACCCAGGCTTGATTATTTGCTTCTCATTTCCAAATACACACTGAGTTTTTGAATTTACAGCTGCATCACAAGAAGATCAATGCGTATTCTTCAAAGCCAGACTTAACCTGGTAACGGTTTGATTAATTCAGGGTTACCCGGAACTTACTGCTGAAATGCAGTACCTAGGCTGAGGCTGGCAAGATTTTCTAGGGCAATCTCTGGACAAATGCTGATCTCATCGATATCTCCATCACAGGTATTTTACGTACGGTCTAGGGACACCAAAGTATATATCTTGTTTAAAGATGCCCTGGAATTGGCCTATCCTGTTTGGAGAAAAATTATGTTTTTTTTCTTTTCAATTGGACAATTTTCAGAGAAATATACCAGATTTAGAACATTGCGGGCCAAAACACCAGCTTATGCTCATAGTAATACAACGTACAGGTTCAAACATGCTTTAACCAGGATTGGTTAACTCTTTAACAGTAGAATGTCCCCTCACACTGCCCAAAAAATGAAATCGGTCCTATTTTTCAAACCAATGTCTGTTCTCTCACACACAAATGATTGAATCTTTTTTGGCAACAAGCCACGCACACCGATATAAATATAAAGTGCACACTTCGCTGAGATTTGCATCCACGGGTTGCTCTGTTTTTCCCGACTGGGCTTCACGTGTAGCGGACTGCCCCCTGAGATCACCTCTTCACAGAGGAAGATTGTCGACGGAAATAATTGGTCCTCTGTCTGCTGTTCTAGAAAGGGTCCAGCTTTCCCCCACCCCATGCAGCGTTGGACCTCTGCCTCAGATGGTGTAACTGCCCCCCCCCCCCTCCTCCGTAGCACCAGGCACCTGCCGTCGTTGATTAGCTGCCCATCATTTGATGGCATGTAGCTGCCAGTCTCTTAGCTTCACCCTCACTCCGCCTCTTCCCCCCAGCTCATCAGTCTGAGAACAGAATGCGCTGGCTGTTGTGACTTGATCATATCCAGCATTTCCTCTGTCCGGATGGAGAGAATAGCTGCTGTCTTATGAGAACCGCGTTCTCCAATGTGATCCAGTGTCCAGTTGCATGTTTTGTTCTCGTAGTTGCCACACACAAGATTACCATCAAAAGCAATAATGAAACACATAGAAATCTTGGAGTTCATTAAACCCAAGCAACCGTTCCACTTGAAATGCCCGTTGGTCCTTGGCTCCAGCAAATTATATGAAATCAAAATGTAGGCTGCTATTTCGAATCAAGATGACGTGCAGGTTGATTAGATAAGTGCTTTGGAAAGGGTACAGCGTTGATTTAAAAACTAGGCATTTAAGTCTCTTCTGGACTGCTATCAATAGAACTGTAGGTTAATAAAAAACTGTGCAAGTTAATAGCACTTAAAACCAAGCCTGCCTGTATGTGCCAAAGAATCCTTGGAAGCAGTTACAGTTTGTGTGAAGATAGTGTGAAAACTTGAGAATATCTGTGTGCGAATGACTGTAGCTGAGATGAAGGAGTCAAAAAGAGCTGACAAATAAACAATAAGGATCTCCGCCTAAGGGAACATTCTTGTATGCACACAACAAAAACATTACATCCGTTAGGACGGAATGAAGATTTTGACACGCAGGTTTTTCTGTAATGCTGTGAGGGCCTGATTGCTATTAATTTATAATTATTAGTCTTTAGTTATGAGATAGCAACTCCTTGGCTGCAGGGGTTGGTGGAGGGATTTGGTTTCACAAAAGAGCTTCCGGCAGAGCTGGTCTGTAGAGGTGACCGTCAGGATTTAAATCAGAACATTCAAATGTCTATCTCCATTGATTACCTCATCGCTGACCTCAGTAGGACCCAGCCACCCAGGAACCCAAACCCTTCTCCTTTCACGATCCCATCATCGCGTCAGAGACCTCCAGAGCCCATGCATCTGAGCTATGCTCTCCTACTGTGGATGGGATGTCTCACAAACATGTGTAAAGCAGATCGAGAAAGGCTCTGCCCAAACAGTGGAAGGAAAGATCACCTATTCAGCCGTTGTCCTAGCCCCCCCGCCTCCCTCAATGGGTGATGAGACGGGTTCCTCCGCTGCTTGAAAATCTCCCCGAGACAATTCTCCAACCCTGTATTGATGAAGTTAATGGAGTTACCCAGTATGTAGCGGACTCAATTGATTAGTAGGTAACTTTATTGATCACCAGCTAGGACAAGAGCTTGACATTGTTCAAACACCTGTCAACCCTCCATTGAGGATTAACTCCCTGGACAGGTGGCCAGTGGAGACTGGCTTCATCACTCACCTGACTGAGATTTCTCCTCACCGAAACCATTCAACTCATGGTACTCTCATCCACCAAAGAGCCACTCATCCCTGGGTGTTATTGACATACTCCCTGGACTGTCCTCACCGTAGGGCCGTGTTTACCACTTGTCTATTGTGGAAAATGAGGCGGAATAAATTGACGAAACACTCGAAAGCGTGTTTATCCCTCCGCTTTCCGTCCCGGCCGTGTCCAGCTTCTTCTTTTGGGCAAAAAAGGACTGAGGCCTTCGTCCATGTATTGATTTCCATTCCATGAACGTTTTCCTTGTACCTTTGTTCCCAGCCACCATTGCACTTGTATGCCTTGACAACATCTACGCAAAACTCTACTGTTGATGTGCATATTACCATGTATGTGAATGCGACAAATGGAAGACCGCTTTTATCAGCGCACGAGGGCACTACAACTACCTGGTCATGCCCTATGGCCTACCGTACATGAACATGGCTTGCCAGGATATGTTTTTCTACAATAATGATTTCCTGATCTTCTCCCACTCTTTGAAGGACCACATACAACAGATGCAAAAGGATCTTTGTCATGTCCTCAACCACACCCTTTATGTGAAAGAACCACATGTAATCACCCTCATGTCAACACATTCATGTCAACACCTTCATGTAAACACCTTCATGTAACCACCTTCATGTAACCACCTTCATGTCAACACCTTCATGTAACCACCCTCATGTAACCACCCTCATGTAACCACCCTCTTGTAACCACCCTCATGTCAACACCTTCATGTCAACACCTTCATGTAACCACCCTCATGTAACCACCCTCATGTAACCACCCTCTTGTAACCACCCTCATGTAACCACCCTCATGTAACCACCCTCATGTAACCACCCTCTTGTAACCACCATGTCAACACCTTCATGTCAACACCTTCATGTAAACACCTTCATGTAACCACCCTCATGTAACCACCCTCATGTCAACACCTTCATGTCAACACCTTCATGTCAACACCTTCATGTCAACACCTTCATGTAAACACCTTCATGTAACCACCTTCATGTCAAGACCTTCATGTAACCACCTTCATGTCAACACCTTCATGTAAACACCTCCATGTAACCACCTTCATGTATCAACCTTCATGTAACCACCTTCATGTCAACACCTTCATGTCAAGACCTTCATGTCAACACCTTCATGTCAAGACCTTAATGTAATCACCGTAATGTAATCACCGTAATGTAACCACCCTAATGTAACTACCCTCATGTAACCACCTTCATGTAATCACCTTCACGTAACCACAGTACCTTCCTTGGTTTCATACTGACACTCGGAGGCATCAACGTGGATGAGAACAAAATCACTGTTAGTACCTGGCCCGAACCCACCACCATTAAGGAACCATAACGTTTCATTGGGTTCTCCAACTTCTAACTACTAGAATTTCAGCCACTCTCCTCACTGCCCTTACTAAAGGCTCTAGACCCTTCAATGGATGGTCGCCGCCCGACTGCTTTGACACTTTTGGAGGACACACAACGTAAAATGTTTGTCCTAACATATCATTGTAATCTAAAATATATCGGAATATATCAGAGATGCCATGTGGTAAAATATCGGACAAGCCCCACTGGCTTCATTTCTTCACACTCTTTACTTTCTGTGTTATTACATCTCAGGAAAGAAAAATGTAAAAGCTGATGCTCCCGCCAGTTTGACCTTCCATACAGTAACTCTCCTACTTCTTCTTGCATTGTGGGTACAGTGTACCGGGTGGGGGGGGGGAGTTCACTCTGCCAAACAAGAATCCCTGACCTCAGACCTGCTCCTCCTGAGACGCCAGCTGGTAAGAATCCTGTACCAGCAACTCTGCATGTGTTTCCCAGAGGATTCATTACAAACATTTTGTAAATATAGATACATTTGGTAATTTGCTGAAAATATCTGTGTATAAAAAAACATGAAGAATATTTTTATGACTAGCCAACTGAGATTGTATTCATATTATCCCAGTGCTATTGGTCTCTAATGACTTCAAATCACGTTCACCGCCAACACATGAGAAGAGCCATTTCCCTACCTTCTAAACCCATCCGCTAGGGCATTTTATTTAACGTATTGACAGTTAAATAGAGTGGCTGTCTGAAAGGGTGTTCAGGGATGTGGGGCAGATGTTCTCCCAATCCACATTCATTCCGTTGATTGCTTTTTTTGTTCCAGCGAGAGGAGAGACATTTTCTTGTTGGTGAGTTTTGTACACCAGCACTGTCGTGTCTAACTTTAACCACAAGTTAACTTCTATTACGTACTGTAAACGTTATTCGTAATGGAGTGCTTTTCATTTTGTATTGATTACGTTAAGGACCAGCATATTAGCCCAATGTTAATGGGAAATATAATTATTAAGGACCAATAGCACTGGGGATATATGTTTATAGCTCACATAAGTGCAACAGTTTCAGTTCCTACTGAGCACAATCATAGTTTACATGTTAGGTGTATATGAATGAATATCCCTGAGAGGTACATTTGGCTTATTTAACCAGTCTAACCGCCCTGTTTACAGTCCTTTGTAACACTTCCGGTACCAGCTGTGGCACTTCAACACATCTGCTGTGTACTGGTGAGCCAGAACATTATGACCACTCACAGGTCTATCATCTCTTAACAAGGGCAAGTGTCAAGGTCTGGGCAGATTAGATGGTAAGTGAACAATCATTTCTCGTAGTCAATGTGTTGGCTGCAGGAGAAATGGGCAGGAGTAAAGACCTGAGCGACTTTGACAGGGGGCAAATTGTATTGGCCAGGCGATTGGGTCAGAGCATCTCTGACACATGCAAGGCTGATGGGGTGCTTCTGGTCAGCAGTGGTGAGTACCTACCAACAGTGGTCTGAGGAGGGACAAACCACAATATGTGAGGATATCCCGTCTGGTCCGACTGACAGGTCTACTGTGACACAAGACACTGAAAATGTTAATGATTGTTACGGCTTGTTGGGCCTGTCCAAGGTTTATCCTGTTCAGGGCCACAGCTTCACCGGACCCTCTGTCTCAGTTTCATGATTTATCCTGCTATAATATTGTGCCGGAGATGTAGGGAACTAGGGTGTCTAACCTGTCTCTGTGTTTTGTTTTCTGTTTCCATTAAAGAGGACCCGTGCCTACTGACCACACTGTAGGACCTACTGGACATAATTACATGTAGCAGACCCCTCCTCCTAATGACATGTAGCAAACCCCTCCTAATGACATGTAGCAGACCCCTCCTAATGACATGTAGCAGACCCCTCCTAATGACATGTAGCAGACCCCTCCCCTAATGACATGTAGCAGACCCCTCCTCCTAATGACATGTAGCAGACCCCTACTAATGACATGTAGCAGACCCCTCATAATGACATGTAGCAGACCCCTCCTAATGACATGTAGCAGACCCCTCCTCCTAATGACATGTAGCAGGCCCCTCCTAAAGGACGACAGCAGAATACACTGTGGAAAGATGACAAGCTGGTCCCCATGTTCACTAGTCAGCTATTTAGTGATGCCAAGCAACATAGAAATCATTTCGTAATCCTCCAAGCAAAATACCAGAGGAATTGTGGCAGCTCTGGTGCCAATCATTTAAGGATTGGCATTCAAAACATGTCTGTGAATTTTCTTTCTAAAGTATCGAGTAGTTAAAGAGACAAAACCAAATGATAGCAATTGTTGTCCTCGCCACATGTCAATATCGAGGGTCTGGAATGGTAGCTAGTCCTACATCAATATATGCTTTTCTTTTTTTGGGACACAGTCTCAGTTTAACTCACATGTAGGAGAATGAAAATGAGAAAAAGCTCATTGTTAAATGCAGTTTGTATTCACAGTACGGAGGATTTTATGTTTGTAAAGGCCAATATCGGATATGGTTAACGACACTGGCCCAATTCATGTAAATCCCTTCATCTGTGTCCTAAATAGTCAGACATGTAACAATAATTAATTTAACGTCACTTAATATTAGTAGTAGAATAGGAGAAAGCCTTCCCTGCAGGCACCTCAAGTTTCCGCCAGACCTCTGTGTTGACAGCTCCCCAGCCCTGTGGCCCATTGGGGCGTTCCCATGATGCACCTCCCCAGCCCATTCCCACACTTTCCTCTGACTGATTCAGTTCCCGCTGGCCTTATGACAGTCCGCCTCTCAGGGATTTGCAGGGATACCCGTTGCCATCGCAGCTTGTTGCCGGGTAAAAGCCTCGTCAAAAGTGGAGCAGTAAGTAGGGAATAGGTTGCCACTTCACAGACCAATACCTCCTCTGGGGCCCTGTTAGTCCAGAAAAACTGATCTCCGTGCAGGTTACAAGTGTTTCTCGTAATCAGAGAGTGTGCTGGGGAGTTGACTAGTCCATTGTATTGCCTAGTGTATCTCTTTGAGGTTATTCTTTCCTGTATCTGATTAATAAGATATGGGCCTACTGGTTGTAAATAAAACACATGTGAAAATAATCAGTGGTGCAAAGTAAAAAAAATATAAATTATATTTTTGATTTGATTTGAGAGACAGTTGAGACAAGCAGAGGACCACAACGTTGCTGAACAAGAAGTGATGGGATTTGAACCTGTGGTCCAGAAGCCCATGCAGCCTGGAGATAGCATGATAGAACACCAGACCTTAAGCCAAACACGTCCGCGTCTCAGTAACACGGTCCAGTTCTAAGTACATGCCAGCACACAACCACCATACAGTGTCTTAGAGAACGGAGGACTCAACAGGTTTACAGAATGGAGGTGCCTGTCATCAGGCTGTCATCAGCCTTCTCCCTGCTGTCTCTGATCTGGCATACTGTCGTGTCTAAATGGTGTGTCTCCGCGTTAGAGTACCCATGGCTGTCACAATACTAATACATTTTCCAACAACTGATAGATAACAAGTCATGAAAACACAACGATATATTCAATCTTGCGGACTGTAATAAATGCTGCGCTTTTATATAGCGCTTTTATCCAAAGCGCTTTACAGATCCACTGACCGCCCGTAATATTTTTCAGTCAGACGTTGTTCGTGTCTGTCCATCGCTCTGCGAGCAGCTGAAGTATTTCACGCTTGCTCTATTTAAGTAAATCCTATCAGAAAGATACAAAAACAAAACCAATGCTTTACCAGCTTCTAAAAAGTGTCAGGTTCTAATTTCATCACATGATATCTGACGTCTCCCCGGTTACCTCCCATCCTATGTTACTTTGATGTCACTCAATATTTGTTTGACTCCATCAGTGACTTTTGGATGTAAAGGTAACTACACGACACCCCAATGACCCCGATGTATAGATGGCCACATATTATGTCAGCAGACTCCCAGAAATGTATTCTCTTTGAGGCAATCCGTGAACAAAGAAAACGAATAAAAGCTAATATCACCCTGCTTGGGTAATATCCACACGGAGATAACACATCACATATTTCTTGAACGTTTTATTGACTACATTTAGAACAAACACTTAAATTATGTATTCGGCGCCGTTATAGCTATATCTCTTTACATCTTTATTTTGTGTCAGTTACACGGGATTGGCCGTTTTCGTCTGCTTGTACAATAGCTGCAGCAGCATGAAGATGACATTTAGACATTTAGATGTAGTGTATTTTATCTCTAATGTATCCCGAAACCTACATACATATTGATCTACTCTGCGTATAAGATGCTGAAGAAGGCTTGCTCCTGCGTGGTACAACGACAGATGACCCTGGAGTTCTCCAGATCTTTCAACAATTCTGCCAACTCTAATTTGTTTATTCATTAGATGGCTCATTCTTTTGTAGGTTGTTTTTTTTGCGCACTGCTCTGATGAGGATCTTGGTGCAGACGCGAGTCTGAATGTTACTTCAGATGACTGAGAGGCAATGCAGGCATGGAGAGAACATCCTATCTTAATAAGATATGTAATATAACTCCATCTAATGTCAATGAGCTTTGGTAGTGACCTTTATGCCCTTGTTAAATACTTGATTTAAACCTGTCTGGTATAGCTTTAACAATTATAAAGAAGGTTGGAACATGAGCCTATTAAAGCGATCAATGGCCCATTTTTATATTGTGTTTAAATGGATCAATGATTATAGTTTGATTCAAAGCATATTTCTGGTGATACGATCTGATGTGTGTGCGCGCGTACGAAAATAGAAACATTTTCAATTGACGTTAAAAGCAAATTCAAAGAACAAATCGAAAGTTGTCTATATTACAAAGTAATGAAATCTTAAGCAATGTGAGTACGGTGAATAAAATAGTACATACCAGTATGTGTCAATGTGAGTACGGTAGAGAGGGGCGCGTGAGAGGGGTCTGTCAGAGGGGGAAAGTGGGAGGGTGTACTTGTGACTATGCTTTCGCTTAATCGGGGTTCAACCAGCAGCCTCCACTGGTTCCCTTAAGCTTTCTCTGGATTCCATTACTTTGGCATTGATACATTTCTCTGGCCATTGTCAAGAGACAAAAAATTTAAATTTCAAGTCGCATCAGGAAATCAATTCCCTTCAATAATTCTACTCAGAATGAACTCCATTAGCTGCCTCCAGTTCAGTGAAATAATCAATCAAAAATAACCAGGGCAAAAAATTATCTGTTGAAGAGTATTTCTTGTTAAACAAAAATAGAACGTGGGAATATTTTATGTCCTGGAAATGCCCATGCTTGGCTACGGATACTGTATTAGTCCAAGAATCTGAAAACCCAGATCAAGGCAATGTTCCCTGAAATTAGAACCGAGCTACCGAAGTTAAAGACGAGGCGCAGGAAGAATAGCAGCGAGCTGCACCCTGTGAGACCCTAATTTATAAGGAATTAATTCACAGTGGTTCTGTCAGGTTAAATTGGACGGAAAACCAGTCGGCGTGAATCGTGATCTTTCCCTACATAAATTAATCTATCCCCACCTTGGCCTTATTAGACACAACACACTGCAGCCACATAATAGAGTACCCCCTCTTAACATTTAGCTGAAAACACTCGTGGAGGCAAACAGTACAGAAGGCGGCCCTGGTGATCGATCTCTTGACACCACCACTTTACCTCATTTAAACAACTCTGCCGCATAACCATAGGGGCCATCAAATAATTAGGATTATACAAAAACAGGGGCCAAAACAGGCAGCTCTTCCCTTTCTCCCTCTCAATTCATTTAATCCTTTCGCCGGACATAATACAGTACGTTAGGGAATCCATCTGTCCTGAGACTGAACCCAAACGCCAACCGGACCAGCAGTGTGATCACACTAATATTTATTGGAAGTGACAAAAATAGAACAAGTGCAATCCCAGGACACCCGTGTAGGCTGGTTTGAAGTTCCAGAATCTCAGGTGGGTATTCCGAACATAATACTACGGGTGTGGTGAGGCGAGGCAGGTGTCCAGGTGAGAGCGGAATTGTATTTACCGGTAGGAAATATAGGCACAGAATCACTAAACAGTTGAGCTTGGAAATGATAACCTGGGTGCACAATATCTGAGATAAACGAAGTACTAGGCACTGGCTACAGACACCTACTAGTGTGGGTTAACGATGTGGCAGGGACTGGATTTTCAGGACTGCTCAGGACTGCTCCTAAATACCGTCCTGATTGCCGACAGGAACCAGGTGTGTGATGGCTCCTGGGGAGCAGCTGAGCGCCGTCATGGCACACGCCCCGTTACCGTGGCAACCAGAACAAACCTAAACACAAAAGACACCAGAACGCAGATTTCAGACAAGAAAACAAACATAAGCACATCGAAAACAAACATAAGCACATCGAACATGATCTCGCCGTGACACTATAGAAAATGTAAATGTCTTTATTCAAAATGTAAATGTCTACTTAAAACACGTATGTTTTCCATTTAGTATTATTCTTTGGCTATACTAATCCTTGGTGCAGTGCAGAGAGTGGAAGTCAACAACCGGCCTACTCAACAACTGGCCTACTCAACAACTGGCCCTACTCAACAACTGGCCTACTCTACAACTAGCCTACCCAACAACTGGTCCTACTCAACATCCGGCCAACTCAACAACCGGCCTACTCAACAACCGGCCTACTCAACAACTGGCCTACTCAACAACTGGCCCTACTCAACAACTGGCCTACTCTACAACTGGCCTACTCAACAACTGGCCCTACTCAACATCCGGCCAACTCAACAACCGGCCTACTCAACAACCGGCCTACTCAACATCCGGCCTACTTAACATTCCGCCCTACTCAACAACCGGCCTACTCAACAACCCGCCAACTCAACAACTGGCCCTACTCAACATCCGGACTACCCAACAACCAGCCTACTCAACATCCGGCCTACCCAACAACCGGCCTACTCAACATCCGGCCTACTCAACAACTGGCCCTACTCAACAACCGGCCAACTCAAAAACTGGCCCTACTCAACAACCGGCCTACTCAACATCCGGCCTACTCAACAACTGGCCCTACTCAACAACCGACCCTACTCAACAACCGGCCTACTCAACAACCGGCCTACTCAACAACCGGCCTACTCAACAACCGGCCCTAATTAACAACCGGCCCACTCAACTAACAGTGGCAACAACACTCATTAAAAGAAAGACGTCACAATCCGATTATGCTACTATGTTTATCGCCAGAACTTTGCATGGCCATAAAGATCTTTATTAGCTGATGTTGTCTGTATGTTGTCAGAGTAGTAGTATAAGTGTTTGTGAAGTAAGAACACAGTACAAATACTCATCATAATAGTCTATCTCTTTTGAGGAATATGATTAGTATAATATATTACTTTGGGTTATTTTATTGTGCCACATCTAACCCTAAACCTTTTGCAGTTGCCTCTTTCACGAGTAACTGATAACTGTGTTTTACTGTCTTGGCTTTGGCTAGTAACGAATGTGAAAAGCTCCGGTCTGTCATCTGAACTCTGCTATCCAGAACAAACAGTAGTAGTGTTGTATTAAAGGAAAATGCAAACACACACTGTTGTATCACTTGTTTCTCATCTACAAAAGGCCAGATTATAAATATTTATGAGGGTGACATTTCTAAATTAAACACCATTTGAAACAAGTTATAAAGAGCAAAGAGATGTGTGAAAATAGCAAGCTGTACTGCTGATGGCTGATTAGGCAGTTAACTTTAGTTTAATATGTAATAGGTCTTTAATATAAACACATTCGCTGTAGTTTACAGTTTATTTTGTTGCTTTGGTACTATTCCAAACTGATCATACTTGTAAACTATTAAATATTGCATTTAAAACAACAGTTTTTGCTTTCATTTGGTTTGTTAACATCTTCATCAGAAGATCAGTGATTCACTAAGACCCACTAAGGTTTGGGGAATTACAATAATTACATCAGCTTAGGCATCAAGACATATAACATAGACACATAACATTTTGTCATTCTAACAATCACCTACTCTGAGAACAAATGTAAGGCACGTGTGTCCAAATTACTCTTTAAAGTGCTAAAGGTAATATGTTACAGCTTTTCACATTAGGCAACTTAACATTTCTCATCACAATTGACAAAAGATCATTTCCAACATAGAATCACAGGTTTTCGTGAAATACACACGATTTTTGTACAAAAAATTTGTGACATGCGACATTTCCATAGAGAAAGTCAATATTCAGGGATGAACGTGCTTGTTGATCATACAGCTTGGAAAGTGACTATGCAGCATGTACAGTGACTATGAAATGTCTACACAACACTTTGTTAAATCATCGTTCAAAATGGCAGGTTTTCGTGATGTGAAAAAATTTGTCAAAGATAAATTGTGTCAGAACTTTTTCCACCTTTTATGCTACCTTTAACGTGAACCATTCAATTAAAAAACAAACACATTTTTTTCAGGCGGAAAAAAATACAAATCCTTACAATAACCTGGTTGCATATGTGTTCACACAGTCTTATAACTGGGGATGTGGCTGTGTTCAGAATGAACCAATCACATTCAAACTCATATTAAATAGAAGTGATTACACACCTGCCATCATTTAGTGACTCTGATTAATAACAAATAAAGGTCAGCTGTTCCAGTAGGATTTTCCTGACATTTTCTTAGTTGAAGCAAAAAGCCATTGTCCACAGAGAGCTTCCAAAGCATGAGAGGGAAATAATTGTTGAAAGACATCAGTCTGGAGAAGGGTACAATATAATTACTAAAGCATTAGGTATACCATGGAAAAAGTAAAGACTCATCATAAGTGGAGAAAATATAGCACAACAGAGACATTACCAAGAACTAGATGTTCCTCCAAATTGAATGAAAAGACGAGAAGAAAACTGGTCAGAGAGGCTTCCAAGAGGCCTACAGCAACATTAAAGGAGCCGCAGGAATTTCTGGCAAGTACTGGTTGTGTGCTACATGTGACAACAATCTCCCATATTTTTTATATGTCTGGGCTATGGGTTAGGGTGGTAAAACGGAAGTATTTTCTTAGGAAAAAAAACATCCAAGCCCGGCTAAAGTTTGCAAAAACAAACATCAAATCTCCCAAAAGCAATGTTATGGTCTGATGAAACCTTTTTGGCCATAAATCCAAAAGCTATGTTTTGTGTAAAAACAACACTGCACATCATCCAAAGAAGACCATACCCACAGTGAAAAATGGTAATGGCAGCATCAAGCTTTGGGGCTGTTTTTCTTCAGATGGAATCTGAGATTTAGTCAGGGTGTGTGTTAACATTGATAAACAAAACACTACATCTTGCTGTGCTTGTGTGGAGTGATGCAGCTTCTACTTGCTTTTTATAGATCCAATTGTGCCCACTGGAAAATCCAAACCCAAATTCCCAGTGGCAGGGTCGGCACACCACATAGGCAGTATAGGCAAATGCTAGGGGCACCGTTCATCCATAGGGGCGTCAAACAAAAAAATGAAAATACAAATTGGCTGCGTTGCTAGGGTGGACACCAGCTAAAATCTTGCCTAGGGCACCATATTGGTCAGGGCCGGCCCTGCCTAGTGGATATGGTGTACCCTTTTCCTAATGCTAATCCATGCTATTGATTTACTTTATCATCAAATTCTTGCTCTTGGATAAAATAATAGAACAGAAAATGACATGTGCGTTGACTTGTCAAAGATCTCTCCACACGGTGGCCACATTATTTCCAGTAGCCAGCAGCAGTCCTCACACATTTGCAGTCAGACTGACGGTCTCTATTCATTTAAATTGTATTTAAAAGGAACCAATTCATAGAGTATTCTATTGTTGTTAAAAACTTTAGTTTTAATATATGGGAGTCCTAACATGCAGTATTTTTGGAGCCTTGGAGGCAAAAAGCTTGAGAACCACAGCTATAAAGTATTGTATTCATGTACTATTTCATACATTAACTTTTAATTAATTCAGGGGGAAAACTATTAACAAAAAGTTATCTTTTCTGTGTCTCTGTGTTTCTAATTAAAAGAAAAAAACCAACAAGAATTGCAAGCACTGCAACAGGAGACAATCTCCCAAGGCACGCTCTCATCCAATGTCTTTAATGTATTTTGAGAAACAAGTGTGAGATTGCAACCAATTAGCGAATGCTATAAGACTATGGATTTAGTGGGCTTATCTTCCAATCAAACTCTTCCATGAAATGCTACTGTGATATTTGAGAAAATTCCTTCCCTGTTCTTTTAATAGGCTACCTAACACCTCAAAACAAACACTGCATGAGTACTTTTTTGAATTTCTAATTTTGTTGTTTCTTAAAACTTCTAACATTTTCTGATTCAAATGACTATTCATTGGCAAGAAGCGGTTCCAAATAGGATTTCTGTTCTAATGTTAACATATTATGATTAACCTCACCAATTATTAACACCACACCAGTTATGTGAATAATACAATTGTAAATTGATACAAGAAGCTAGTGTGCTCATAGAGCCCACATTTATTTGCCGGGAGTGGAGATAAGACTACTTTTTATGTTAGAGATAAGTTGT
This sequence comes from Dallia pectoralis, assembly GCA_029465975.1. NCBI lineage: Eukaryota > Metazoa > Chordata > Actinopteri > Esociformes > Umbridae > Dallia > Dallia pectoralis. The sequence goes on from CM055743.1 coordinate 10,972,537, forward strand.
TTTACAGGCTTATGGCCGGTAACTCAAAACGATTGTTAACGGATATTTAAACATACAAGCAGAAAGGATATTTTTGAACATATTTTTGATATTGTCCAACTCATATTATGTTTCTGTCAGCTATAGATTAAAGTCATCTAGAATGCTATCAGAGTTTTAGTTTTTTCCATTAATGAAAATTTCAGTCATGAAGGACATTTCTGAATTTGCCTGAGTGGCCTAAATCTTGATATGATCTGGTTCATGGAGTAAGATCCTTCCAAACATTAGCATAAGCCCTTATGTAAACAAGTAGTCCATTTTAAACGACACATTCCTATTGTGAAACAAATGCATGTTGTAATCTATGAAAGCATGTCCTGTTCTCAGACATGGTTGTGGCCACAACGACAGGCACAAGGCCCAAACTTATATTCGCTATGGCCCAGCTGAAGATGGCTCCAAGGTGAAGTTGCTTGTGTCTCTTTTGTTCCTTCAGTTTGCTACAGAACAGAAACAAGTTACAGCTCAGATCGGCAGGTCTGTTGCCTGCTTGGACCTAGCACAATGGTTGCCATGACACTGTAGAGTTCCATCTTATTTTTTATGTTTGCATGACAACTTGTTTTCTTGTGTGTATCTTGTAGGGATGGGCGATACGTAAAAACAAGTAAACTAGTATCCCGATACCTATACTTTAAAAATACTAAAAAAAGTTCTCTATTAGTGTCTATGTGTAAAATGTAGTAAATGCAGAGTATTTGATTTCTTTTGAAATTAGATACCTGGATAATGTCTGCCTCTGTCAGAGAACTTTACCTCGCGTTGTCGGATGTTGAGGTATTTGCCTGCGTTCTCACTCCTTCTCTAGTACGTTGGTATCCTAAGGATCTTGAGCATAAGGCATGCTGTCACAGTTCCACCCGTGGTCCAATTCCTCCTGGGGAACCCGGATTCTGTCCACCAGCCTCCACAGTCCATCCTCCCGGTTCTCTGCACTCTAGGAACCACACACCCCTGACTCATCAACATTACACACACCTGCTAGTCATTACGCCGTACCCACTATTATTACACACACCTGTTTCTCATTACCCAGCATTCCCTGTTCCGGTGTTTGTTAGCGTCAGCGTGGAGTACCGTTCGGTTATGTTCTGTCTGTGTGGTTTTTGCTGTGTTTCTCTGTGACAGTCCTCCCGTTTTGTCCTGGCCTGCAGATGTAGTTCTCTGTTCTTTTTTCAAGTAAACTTTGATCCCTCTTGCACCTGGTCTCCTTATCTTCCGCTCAACGTGACAGATAATATTGTGGGAACCGACAAGGACAGGTATGAAAAGGTAGAAGAAACAATGAGACTTCAGATCAACAGTCGTGACACTACGCCACGTTGGTCTGGTTACTTGTTCTCTGAGATTGTCATGACACTCGTTCCCGTATATACACGATTACTTATTGAATTATCCATTGTTATGCTAACGATTACTTGATACATTGTTCCATCTTGATAAATTTTTCGTCATCCACATTATACACAACGTAATGTAACAATTTAATGTATTTGCGTTGTCTCTATGTTCTTGGTTTTAATGTTTGCTTGTTAGTACTGAGCTTTTAGGATGTGTCTTCTGTCTGTGTTGTCTGTCTCTTTAGTTTATCCCAATATACGCTCCTTACAGTAGTCTATTTGCTACGACAATTACAATTGTTCTTAATTGACTGGTAAAAGGAATGTATTCAAACATTTTGAGAACATCTGTATGAGTGAATCCTGGTTATTCTGAATAGCCACAAATGTTGCTTTAATAGATGTTGTCAATGCACAATTTGATGTCATATGAATCACAAATTTTGTTGTTTCATAACTGCGTTCTTATGATGCGTTCTCATTTATTAGAGTGTCCACAGTGCCTGCGTCACAAACCACGGAGCTGCCTGTGAGAAAGGCAGATGGAGAACTACGCCGCGATGTTCTGGTTGGCAGGGGAGGAGTGTCTGGTGCCCATCATGTTATCTCCAAAAGCGCTTTCAATGCTGAAATATTAGCCCAGTTTGCCGTCCCTCATCTTAAGGTCTAACGACACCCGTGCCCATGTCTCCAACACGGCACAGCTTCTCAGGCAATATCTCTTAAGGTAGTCCTTCTACGCCAAGAACTCTGACTGGATTGTGGAAAAAATTGATGAAGTAGCTCCGGTAAGAACTTCCAAACAATGGCAATGCACTGCTGCAATATAATGCATGTGTCACGCAGAATGGTATCGCGGCCCGGTTTAAAGGCCACTGTGAATGCATGTGGGAAATTAGATTGAAACTCCTAGTAAAATCATACCCTGACCAAGATCAATATCCTTTATGTTTGGTCTAGTTATTCATATGGTACCTAATAAAAGTTCCAGTGTGCATCTATCTGCTCCGGCTATATACATTTTTCATTTCCAGTGCCTGCAGTAGAGACGTGATACATATCTAAGATATAGCTCCATATTGACAAGACAAGAGACATTTGCAAATATTCCCAGTGGATATAGGTCTTTAAAAAAAAGTAAAGTACTTGATTGTCATACTTGAACCGGTAAAGATAAGCCAATGGAAAACTACTGAAGTTAAAGTCAGCCAGCAAAATAAAACTTCAAGAGTCTATAAGTATCTGTTAGAAAACAAATACTAGTAGACATAACACTTAAGGTTTCTAGATACATAAAAAACACTAAGTGTTTTTAAAGCAATTCAGTACAGTGGTAGAAAAATTATTTGAAGTAAATAATTTTCCTTTTGTTTAGCAAATCATACAGCAGAGGCAGTCAGAGGCAGAGGCAGTGTGAAGATACCAGTGAGTGATATTTAAAGGTTTGTGAATTTTAATATATTGTATTGCTGAACTCCTTAGGCAAATTAATAAATGATCTAATTCAATGGAGTGTAAGTAAAAATATGTCACACTTTAAAATTGTAGAATTAATCCCCAAAAATGACATGCAGAAGTAAATATACATTGTCTCATTGCAGTAAACAGTTGTGAAAAAAGTGTCAGCTTGAGAGTGCAGGTTGTTGAGAATAACGATCTAAAAAGCTGAAGAACAGCAGGTGAAGTTTTGATTTCTTTGTTACTGCGGGACACTCCGTATAAGAGGTTCGATATTGTGGATTTGTCATTTCTCTGACCCATTCACTGAATGTATCTACCAGGAAGAGAGCAAAAAGAAAGCCGTTCTGCAGAGATTTCACACTAAACCATCTGATGTCTGTGGTTCTGTCACAAATAATGTCGCCCACACTGGAAAATCAATTGAAAATCTAAATATATTTAAATATCTTCCTCTCATTTAAGAACTCGGGCAGCTCACATTTAAGAACTCAGACACCTCAAAACAAATTTCAAATCACTTTTTCAGGGCTGGCAATGTATCTGAATCTACCACACCCTCTCCCGATGTCACAAGCTAGACACCATCTGTTCTACCTCCCTCTTGTCCTGACCATTTAAAGTCTGTGAATGTGAGGTCAACAGGTACCCGCCATATTTAGTCTTCTCTGTTAAAACCTTTGGCTGCATCCACAGGAGTTAATCAGGCTGATCCTATAATGTCGTGCTGGACGCTGGTATCATATACAACCGGCCCTATATACAACAGGCCCCACACTGAACACGAATCTACAACATTGATTTATTACCTTTTGACATGGCCTATTTGACCTTTAACTACTTTTTTAACTGTTTTTATTTTTACACAATTTTTCAATTAATATTTATTTCCCTCGAAAGTGCAAATGCCCTTAGCCTTGGTCATCACTATTGTTCGAAACCAAATTAACTGTGAAAAAATGAAAACATTTTGGTGCATGTATCTATTTTAAACGGTGGTCTTTTTTGCAGTCATCTTGAATGTTTCAGCATTTCAGACAGGCTTACAGGACGGTGAACGCTTCAGTGTAATTTGGCTGGCAGCAACTGTGGTGTCTCCCAGTGTCAATGTGGTTTGTAGGTGAAGCACGTAAGCGTGGTGCGGGCAACCAGGAGTCTCTGGGGGTACGTAGGGGGGTTATTAAGCAAGCAGCTTCCTTTAAGTAGTTGCTAGCATGCAACTGTGTCCTAACTACGGTGCTGTCGATACTGAATTACAAGCAGTATGACATTCACACAGAGATTTCACAGGAGACAGAAATGTAACGTTGCAACTCACACAGCTTCGATTTCAGTTTTGTAATTACAATAGTTTATTTCACTGGAGAACAAAGTTTGGGCATTGATGGTCATTGACATTAACCCAAACTATAAGGAATAACCAGTCATGATGATCATTAACCCAAACTATAAGGAATAACCAGTCATGAGGATCATTAACCCAAACTATAAGGAATAACCAGTCATGATGATCATTAACCCAAACTATAAGGAATAACCAGTCATGATGATCATTAACCCAAACTATAAGGAATAACCAGTCATGAGGATCATTAACCCAAACTATAAGGAATAACCAGTCATGATGATCATTAACCCAAACTATAAGGAATAACCAGTCATGAGGATCATTAACCCAAACTATAAGGAATAACCAGTCATGATGATCATTAACCCAAACTATAAGGAATAACCAGTCATGATGATCATTAACCCAAACTATAAGGAATAACCAGTCATGAGGATCATTAACCCAAACTATAAGGAATAACCAGTCATGATGATCATTAACCCAAACTATAAGGAATAACCAGTCATGATGATCATTAACCCAAACTATAAGGAATAACCAGTCATGATGATCATTAACCCAAACTATAAGGAATAACCAGTCATGATGATCATTAACCCAAACTATAAGGAATAACCAGTCATGAGGATCATTAACCCAAACTATAAGGAATAACCAGTCATGAGGATCATTAACCCAAACTATAAGGAATAACCAGTCATGATGATCATTAACCCAAACTATAAGGAATAACCAGTCATGAGGATCATTAACCCAAACTATAAGGAATAACCAGTCATGATGATCATTAACCCAAACTATAAGGAATAACCAGTCATGATGATCATTAACCCAAACTATAAGGAATAACCAGTCATGAGGATCATTAACCCAAACTATAAGGAATAACCAGTCATGATGATCATTAACCCAAACTATAAGGAATAACCAGTCATGATGATCATTAACCCAAACTATAAGGAATAACCAGTCATGATGATCATTAACCCAAACTATAAGGAATAACCAGTCATGATGATCATTAACCCATTTAATAATGAATAACCAGTCATGATGATCATTGTCAGCTGTGAACTTTATTTTTATGTATAATGAGGTTGTTTTTATATCGGTGTGTTTAACTCAGTTAAGCCTTAAGAGTTTATTCAGCAAAGCTTTCATACTGATGTGTGTGTAGTACCAGTCAAAGGTTTGGACACACCTACTCATATAAGGGTATTTATTATTTTAACTATTTAAAAATAGTGAAGACATAAAACTATGAAACACATTTGGAGTTAATAGAGTTCAAAGTGGGAACCACACATGCAGATATCCTCCGTTCACCTACTCAGCATCTCACAAAGAAATGGCGGTTGGAACCAAAAATCTCCAATTCTGACTTATCAAAAAAATGTCCAGCAGTATAAAGTCCATTTCTCATATGTGTATATATGTGGGCCCAAGCAAGTCTTTTCTTCTTATTGGTTGTTCTTCAGTAGTGGTTTCTTTGCAGAAATATGACCTAAAAGATTCACACAGTCTTCTTCAAACAGTTAAATCTGAGCTGTGTCCATTAGTTTATTCATCAAATGTATTTCATAAAGCCCGTTCTCAAAATGCTCAAACACCCAGTCTGAAACCTGCCAACGCATGCATCAACAAGTTGATAGACAGTGGCTTGGAGAAACTCCCTGATGGGTCAAACTTGGGAAGAACCCTAACGATGAAATAGGCTCTGAAGGATGGCCAGTCTTCAGGTGGCTGTGCCGAAAACCTTTTATAGTTTAATAAGCTTGGTGAAGCATTTATATGAGCTGCAATCTGAGGTGCAGTTAATTGCAGATTTCTGAAGTAACTATATTATTATCCTCTCCAGCAGAGAAATCTGTGAGTCTTCATTTCCTGTGACGGTCCTCAAGAGAGTTTCTGTGATGGTATAAGAGTGGAAAAAGTGAGGCGAAAATAGAAGAATGATGACAAGAGTTACTACGAACAATACTAAATTTTTTTTAAAAGAGGCCAACATCACACAATCCAAACGAGCAACAGTAATCTGTGAGGCTCTAGTACCAGACAAAAAAATACAATACACATACACATTATAATCAGGTGTTGAGGTGCAGGGGCGTCCACGGTGGGTGTTTGCTGCCATCACCGCTACAGGGTCATCATGGACTGTCGTTTCTGCTTGCTTATTTGAGCTGTTAGTGCTATATTATGGCCTACTGCTGCACAGACATAGTGGGCTTCTGTATTTCCACCCTACTGTCACAAACTCGGGAGTGTAGTGCAGGGAAAGCCACATGCAGAGCCAATATACACGTTCGCTGGGTTTTTTAATGAATAAAATAAACACGACAACGAACGGAAACATAAACACTGACATTTAAATAAAAATGCGCTGACTGGAGCGATACTCACCCCAATGTAGAATGTGTAGACCGTGTAGAATGTGTAGAACGTGTAGAATGTGTAGAACGTGTAGAAAGTGACATTAAAATAATATACGACAAAGTGGTGACAATTCCCAGTGACTTAAATACCCAGCTGATCACCTGCTAACCACTAATTATGCCCAGCTGTGCTCATTAGCTAACACCCTAATTACCAAACAGATACTACAACGAGTGCCACCTATTTTACTGTCCCGTGTGAAGCAAAAACCCTCACTACTCGTGACACCTACACTTTGTCGCAACACAACTGATCGGCTCCAATGCATTAAGAAGGAAAAACAGAACTTTGAAAAAGACACATTCCAGGTGACTACCTCTTGATGCTGGTTAAGAGAATGCAAAGAGTGTGCTCAGTTGTCATGTCATCAAGGCCCAACATGCCTACTTTGAAAAATCTACCATGTGAATCTCCAATGTGTATTTTTGTTTGTCTAACACTTTTTTGGTTACTACACTCCATATGTTCCGTACGTTATTTCATAGTGTGTATTATTCCACTGATATTTTACATTGTGGAAAAAACTAACATTTCTATGTGTCCCATTTTCCAGAGGAAATGTTTGTCCTTGGCGTTGTCCTGTTCGCTGTCCTGTTGGCTTTTATGACCAAGATACAAGCTGGGAACTAACTGGTAATAAAGGTGTATCTGTCCTAAATATCTATCGACTAGGAACTTTTAAACGCTGGTTTACTATAGAATCGATAAAGTTCTTTAGTGGTTTGAATTTAGATCTAAAACGCTCTTCTAAGGTTTATGGCTAGAACCCTATATGAAAGCTTTTACGAAGAACCAATTCTGTTCTCTGAAGGTTCAGGGGTGGCTCCAGAAACGTTATTAACTTTAAAATGTTTAAATTATGAAAATACACATTGTTTATGTTCAAGCATAAAGGTTATTAACTAATACATGCAAAACAGATATATTATAAACTAATCATTTTAACATTTTCATTCTGGAACCTATTTTCCAGAATATGGTACAACTTGTGGCATTGAAAAACCCCAACATATGGTCGCTACTGAGGTGAAAGAGAGAGGCACATGAATCTGTGAGCCTGCAACTGTCATATCTGTAGACCCTTCATTCATTTTCTTCCTCATAGGATCATCGATGTGGAAGAGTGCTAGATGAGCTCCTGATTAATGACAATATGTTTGCCACAGTTTAGAATTAGGTCTGCCACTGCTGTCTGATTCAAATTGAATTAAATATGACAAAATAGGCAACAGAGAGAATCAATAGGTTCTTTAAAAAATAATTGCCTAAATGTGAATTGTGTTGGCCAATATACCAGTGCTGTGCACCATTCATTCAATAGCATGCTTTCAAAACAGGATATTTCTAATTGGCATTTTGAAATTAGAAAGCAAATGGCTACTGCCCCCCAACAAAGATTACTCTAATCAGGCTGTATGCTAAAAACTTACTGTACGTTGGCAATTACCAAATATGGTTATTAAGTGAGCAGTAGTCTATTCTGAATAAGAAAGATGCATTTATTATAAACATGTAGTAACAGAGCTGCATAGCATTGCTTAGTCTCCAGCCGTGTAAAATGTGTTTGTGCAAAGTCTGAAATTGTGTCCGGCCATGTAGCAACAACTCAATCATTCTCACCTTTATAACCATCATTTAAATTGTTTTACACCAAAAAGGGAATTCATTACACCAACAGTGTGGGACAGTTATAAAACTGTTTTTTGAATGTGTGCCAATTAATTATGGAGGATTAATGTGCCCTTATTTTGTATCTGTGTGTTCTACTAATATGAGGGGCCGTATAGGACATAATTCAAACTTACCTTTAACATACGCTAGTGAAACGTGCTCTGTGGGAGCCAATATGCAGTGCCCTCTGTGGGAGCCAATATGCAGTGCCCTCTGTGGGAGCCAATATGCAGTGCCCTATATGGGAGCCAATATGCTCTACCCTCTCTGGGAGCCAATATGCAGTGCCCTTTGGGGGAGCCAATAGCAGTGCCCTCTGTGGGAGCCAATATGCAGTGCCCTATATGGGAGCCAATATGCTCTACCCTCTCTGGGAGCCAATATGCAGTGCCCTTTGGGGGAGCCAATAGCAGTGCCCTATATGTCTACATCTGATGCAATGTACAGTCCACAGGGCCTTTAGCAAATACAACCGTTCTTATCCAACATTTTTATAGATTTTCTCAGATGAAGTCCCCATGCACATGTCCAAGTTATGTGGATATTCTGCTGAGTTGCAGGGAACTTATGTTAATGTTCTAACACACCTCTGTTTCTCCAGCATCCAATATCAATCACTGAGAAACATCCACAATGTGAACTACAGTTGACCCTGGTATCAAAATATGGACATTCTCTCAATCACAGAAATCCTCCTCTTGCTCTGAATCAATTTCTGCGATGAAATTAAATGCAACCCATTCAGTTAAGATTTCGAGAGGGCGCGAGAGAAAGAAAGATGCTGGTATATATGGGCGGAGATCAAGAAAGGCACATGGAAAGAAGGGAATGAATGAGATGTGGTGAATAGTGAAAGAATGGGGGGCGGAGAAAGAAAGTGATACTAATTGCATATTTAACTACCTATAGCCGAGCATCCAAGCCGAGGAGAACGATAACCTAATGAGAACATGGCGATTTTGCGTTAAGTTATTATGTTCCAACGTGACTTAACTTTGACAACTAAGAAGGAGTGAATAAGTAATGGCCTTGTTTATCTGGGCATTTCTCTGCTAATAAGCTTGCCGTTACCAGTCAATCCTAATTGACTTCAAGTTGATATCTGTATGTCTGAGATGGTTTGGATAATGGGCTCTGCTTTATAGGCAGCCTCTCTCCCTTCCTTTCTCTCCCTCTCTCTGTTTTTTCTCTCTTTCTCCACCTTTCGCACTGTTTATGACAAATGGAGCTGTAGTAATCAGCGTTTCCCTATCATAATATGTGCAGCAAGGCACTGGGTTTGCTGAGAAGGAAATATTCTTTACTTTGCTGCACGATAATTATTTGCTTCTTTATGCTCCCATCACAACACTTGTCTGCTGTCAAATTAGCCCAAAGACCGGGTCGAACCTCATCCTCAATGTCTGGGCTTCCCTTCACGGTCCCCATTAGGACACTTGTTTGTGGCCATTAATTCAAACTTTCCACGTAAATCTGTTTGATCGAAGTCCACAATGCCACTTTATAATGGGAGGAATACAATCAAAGTTCTTGAAACGGCAGAACGGGTGAAGGATTGAGTCAAAAAACGAAGAAGAAAATAACGTAACAGAAATATGCTGAGATGGACTTCAGTCTAGCAGGTAGTCCAAGGAACAGAGCTTCACTTCTCTCAATTAAGGAGTTAGTCTCTGGGGAGAAGAGTTGTTCACTCAGTCTTCCTAATTCAAACTGATATCTCTCAATTACATTCAGAGAGGAAATAAACACCTCAGGGACAGTGGGGCTATTCTGTGTTTTTGTATTGTTTAAGGTAAATCTATTAAGACAAGCAAACAAATGCATTTTGCCATGAACAGCTGTGCCCCTATTAGTTCGCACAAAAGGAACAACCACAGCCCAAACGAAAGCGGTGTTAATTAGCAATAGAACAATTGTTGTTCTTCCTCCGGCTGCTCCTCTACCTCCCAACATCAGCGAAACCCCCCACCGACGGCGGGCCAGCCAAGGGAGCAACGTTGATAAAGAGAGAAGCTTGGATATTAACTCTGCTATCACCTAACCCCACTCTCGCAGGGTAAGTCTGCCAACGTGTGTTAGGGTTTATTCACAAGGGTCTAGATCCACAAACAGACTCAGGCTAGAACATTTGGTTGTAAGTGCTGAGAATAGAGACATTTCACAATGATTTCACACACTGTAAGGCAATTGATTTCGCGCCATTCACTGAGTGTTCTCCAGTGCTGTTCACACACCGCGCCGTGCACAGAACGTTCCAGAACCGATCCAAGTCCTCCGATGTTTATCGACAAGCCTAAAATCACCGCTGGCGGCATGATTAAAATCATAAGGCTCTCATTCATTGGCAATTACCATTTGTTGACTAATTATTGTACTGAGAATCTCCCAAACTAAAACTGTTTGTTCTACATTTTTCTGACACAATGGGACCTGGCATGATTAGCGAGCAACGAGCATGAACAAATGTCAGATGTGATTAAATATGAAATTCAGTAAATTCATAATGTGACATGTATTAAGAAAATACCCGCCCTGGCAGTTGAAAACAATTTAATTCCGTTTAAATGAGTGATTAATTACAGTGATATAAAAATGAAGACTTGAATGGGTTTATTAGGGCCCATAATTTACAGTTTGATTGTTCAAAACGCTTTAATTAACGTTCCTATAAAAACAAATTGGAAGTGTTGTCAGAAGAGAAACCCAGTCACTTAGACGGGCACTTAAAAAGAAATAGGATACTGTTATGAATTACAATCTGAGCGAGAACTTCAAACCAGGCGATGGAGATAAAGTGATGTTTATTCTTCTTCTTGCTTGTCCTTTGATGTGAGGACCCACGGCTCTTGGGAATAGGTCCCTGTAGATTTTGCCCGTCTTAAACTGGACCCACGCACTTGATTGGATGTGTCAAGCAGTAGCCGGGCCTTCACAGTGATGCAGCTACCCTGGGGGCTTCAACTCTAGGTTGGTTTAGTCTGCCGTCTGACAGCAGAAGAGAGCTCGATCCAGGCTGACGCTCCGTTCACCAACACACACGCTACATGCAAGCTGCTAAGTCCAATAACTACGAGTGTGGTGTCAAGCAAATGCACATCAACGGAACTATTTTACTTCTAGTTGCTTTAGCGATATATCTGCCGGCACAGTTGAAAGGATCACCGGTTGCTGGCTGGTGGATCTAGACATTATTAGCACCAAGTAGAACATGAAAACCCAAATTACCCAAATCTGCTCCCAATAAAAATAATATACTGATGAAATAGACCTTAACTTGTGATAAGATTTCTCATTTCGTTCACATTAGTGATATCTTATTATATTCCTGTATGAGCTTCCTTTGCCTCAGTCTGTGAGCAACAAGACGTTCCCTTGATAATTAAAGAGGTTTTCTTTAAGGTGACAGTTTGTATTTAATTGCACATGCAATAATACAACAGTAGGAAAAATTGTCACCAACTTAAAAATTTTGCCTGAATGGATGTCTGTTCTAATGCTGAGAAGAGTCCAACAAAAAGTTTGTTGGTGTAAATCCATGTTATGTTGGAGAATGTTCACAAGCTCGAAGACATCCCTCAGGGCCAGAATAAAGTGACAAAGGAAGAGCAAGATTGACAAATTCTATCTCCTAAGTGCGTCAACTCAACAGTTGGTCCTAGAGGATACAAAAGCATATCATTTATTCTCCTGAGGTTTAATTAGTGTTTCTAATTTTCTATGAAAACATAATCACACGTGGAGAAATCTTTGCCTCATCAAAGGCTCTCTGCATCAATAGCTTATTTTGACTAACGTGTCATTAAAAGTAAATGCCTTTGTATTGTTCTGGTTGCCCACGTCTTTCAAGTTAAGTGCTTGCAAAGGTTTCCAGAAGCTTCTCTTCAGGATTTGTTCATTCCTATCCAATGAATGCTTCTCTCTGGGGCACTTTGTAGACTCTTTTCCTAATGACCTCAACTCTGCTGGGCATGATAGGATGACTTATGTGGGTTCACACAAAACTTGCAAAAGGCTCCACCTACAGTAGCTTCAAAAGGTCTTCTTTCTAAAAGGGGAAGGTATGCAGTGAAGTAGACTGAGACCTCTGGTTTGAATAAGGTTGGAAGATAAACTGACTATACCAGGTGATTGTGATGTAGGTTTTACAGCCTGAGCCCGGAAGAGCCTCCTCTGTTTACAATGGAGACTACACCATGTATTGTATGCAATGCCATTTGTGGTGTATACTGTATCACAGGTCTTTTATTTGAGAGATTACTCCGGCACAAACCCCAAACAACCCAGATCCCCCACACCACCCAAATCTAAATAACCAGAATCCCTCAGACCACCCGAACAACCCAAATCCCCCACACCACCCAAACCCCAAACAACCCAAATCCCCCAGATCACACCACCCAAACAACCCAAATCCCCCACACCACCCAAACCCAAATAACCCATATCCCCCGCACGACGCCACCTGAACCCAAATAACCCAAATCCCCAGCACAACACCACCCAGACCCCAACCAACCCAGATCCCACACCACGCCACCTGAACCCAAATAAACTCTTCCGGTCTTCTCTCCCACTCTGACGTAATTGGAGCAGTCATACATACGTACGTGGTCCAGTCAGGAAGTGCTTAAGGACTCGGGCTCAGTGGCACTAGGAACCGTGTGTTTGTGTGTTTTAGGGTAAATACAACTAAACTTGGAGCATGGCTGATTTGACTCAATTAAGGCTGCAGGCCTTGCGGGAAACTCAGGCATGTTTGGGTAATAACAGTCAAATCCAATTCACTGTCTTTGCCAAATGTAAATTATTTTCACAGAGGTCATCCACCATAACATGTCTGGGGAAACAAAAAGGACACGTTTTTCCCCAGAACTACTGTAGAATATTCAGAGCATTAGTGCAGAGCATAAACATTGTACAGAACAAGCTATTTTACAACACTTTTATTGATACATGGATAAATTGTTAATGAACACAGACTTTCCAACGTGTGTACGTGGATTGCGGTGGTCCACAAAGCCGAGCGCGATAACAGTTCATTTCTGAGATCATGTTAAACTGCCTCAGTAATGGCTCTATTGTGATATTGAAATGCTTTATTAAATCGACCAAATGTCAGGTTGTCCCCTTTCGATTGAGTTGCTTGTCAATATCAACTCAACAAAACCACAGGTTTATTTAATCTGAGAGGTAGAGGGCCTTTATTACTGACCTGAAGATAATTGCACTTTCCTTGCTCTGTCTCCACTTGTTATCGTCATGGCATCCTCTAACAGAGTCACAGTGACACAACCCTGAGTGATGTGCATACCATAGAAATAACATACAGTAAAAATACTCCACTTTACTTTATTATTATTGTTGAGAGATGAACTTTAGGTTTAATTAGAGAAACTGCTGCATAAGTATCTTACTTTAAAGTAATGTTGTTGATTTTGCACTTAGTTCGTGGCAATAGTTAATTTGAGAAGGAAAACCCCATTTCAATAACCCCACATCAAAGCTCTAAAACAGAGAAAATGCTCATGACAACTCATTATAGCCAAATCATCAATGTATCACATTTATACTGATATTTTTATCACTAGTATACAGATCCACACCATTCAATTGATCGAGTACATCCATATAATTCCTACACTACACTGTCAGTTCAATTCAGTGACTTGTGCTACAGTAGACCTTCTGTCGGTTCAGACCAGACGTGATTGCCGTCGTTACACTCGCCTGTTAATGAGTCTTGGGTGCCCAATGTCTTGTCATCAGTTTGTGTTTTTTCCCACCTCGGACCACTGTTGGTAGGTACTCACTACTGCTGACCGGTACCACCCCAGAAGCCATGCCATTTCAGAGAAGCTCTGACCCACTCGTTAGGCCATGACAATTTGTCCTTTGTTAGAACCGCTCATGTCTTTACTTTACAATGGTCTCCAATCAAGCATTGTCCACAGCTTATGGCGTGGCCTTGAAAAATGAAGTTGATTTTTTTTTCTCCTACTTCACCACCACCAAAGCACCCCTAGACCATTACACTGCCTCCTTCATGTTGACAGTCAAGTACTCCTCCAGCATCTTTTATTTGGTCTGCGTCTCACAATGTTCTTGATAATTCAAATATCTCAAACTAAGATTTGTCTGTCCATAACACCTTTTCAAATCTTCCTCTATCCAATGTCGGTGTTCTTTTGCAAATCATGATATTTTCTTTTTATTAGCCAATCTGAAATATGGCCTTTTCTTTGCAACTCTGCCTAGAAGGCCAGCATCCCGTAGACGCCTCTAGGTTTGTTGTACACCAGGACCTCTCACTCCTCTTTCTATTCTGGTTAGCAACAGTTTCTAAAGGCAGTAGTACATTACAAGATCTTTAGTTTCTTGACAATTTCTTGCATGGAATAGCCTACATTTCTCAGAATGAGAATTCACTGACGAGTTTCAGAAGAAAGACAAACAGTTTTACACTGTATTTCAGAAAAAACTGCTAGCCAACTGTAGATGTTATTTTAATGGACAAAAACGCAATTTTCTTTTGAAGACCAGGCCATTTTTTGTTCGACACCGAACTTTTGAAAGGTAGTGAATATAAAGCAGGCCGATAGGTGCTGGAGCTAGGTGCAGGGGCTAAATGCAGGGGCTAACTGCAGGAGCTAGGTGCAGGAGCTAGGTGCAGGGGCTAAGTGCAGGTGCTGGAGCTAGGTGCAAGGGATAACTCCAGGAGCTAGGTGCAGGGGCTAGGTGCAGGGGCTAAATGCAGGGGCTAACTGCAGGAGCTAGGTGCAGGGGCTAAGTGCAGGTGCTGGAGCTAGGTGCAAGGGATAACTCCAGGAGCTAGGTGCAGGGGCTAGGTGCAGGGGCTAAATGCAGGGGCTAACTGCAGGAGCTAGGTGCAGGGGCTAAGTGCAGGTGCTGGAGCTAGGTGCAAGGGATAACCTCAGGAGCTAGGTGCAGGGGCTAACTGCAGGGGCTAGGTGCAGGTGCTAGGTGCAGGAGCTAGGTCCAGGGGCTAGGTGCAGGTGCTGGAGCTAGATGCTGGGGCTAACTCAAGGAGCTAGGTGCAGGGGCTATGTGCAGGGGCTATGTGCAGGGGCTAGGTGCAGGAGCTAGGTGCAGGGGCTAACTGCAGGAGCTAGGTGCCGGGGCTAGGTGCAGGAGCTAGTAGCAGGGGCTAAGTGCAGGAGCTAGGTGCAGGAGCTAGGTGCAGGGGCTAACTGCGGTACAATAATAGAATCATTTACTTGTTTAGTACATAAGTTCCCAAATCATGGAATGACGAAAACCAGGGCAAACAATTTTTAATCAACCACACAGGGGGGCAAAATTTGTGATAAAATCTTAAAGCAGTGCTAGCTTAAATCTATTTTAAATCTTTGCACTGGCTTCCAGTTAGTTACAGAATAGATTTTAAAGTTTTGATAGTAGTCTATAAATCTCTGAACGGACTGGGCCCTGAATATATTTCTGATATGTTTGAGGATTATAAACCAAGCAGGGCACTCAGATCACTGAACTCAGGACAGATAGTGGAGCCCAGAGTCAAAACTAAACATGGTGAAGCTGCATTCAGCAGTTACGCTGCATGCAACTGGAATAAATTACCAGAAGATCTTAGACGTGCCCAAAATGTATCAATTTTTAAAGCCAGGCTAAAAACATTTCTCTTTTCGCAAGCATATGTATGAGCACTTAAACTTTATTACACTGATAAGTCTATTTTAATTATCTTTTTATGCTTTTATTTGTTTTTATTCTGATGCATGGCATAAATGAAAACCTGTAATGTATACCTTTGGCCAGCGGAGCCGTTTTAAAGACCTGGAGGTTCTAAAGACTTACAGGCCAGGTTCCTGGCCAGGTTCTAAAAACCTGGAAATGTTCTAAAGACCTTTTGAATCAATTCCCCCCACCGGACGCTACATTGGTGTGGGATTGGCAGAGGGCCATTGAAGGCGTGTCTCAGTGAGGGACTTTGGACAAGTGAAGCGTGAGGACACGCTCTCCCGTTTGGTGGGGGTAATGTAGCGACCCTGGTGGTAATTTTGTAGATGGCTCTGCCCAGCGTTCTCCCACAGGGGAGCCTTAGGTTGCATATGCCGTCACTTCAGCATTACAAATTGTTATAAAATGCATGTATTTTTATTTTTTTTATTCATCTTTATTCTGATAAAAGCATGTATTTTATCATTTTATTATTTTCCTCTGTAAAGCACATTGAATTGCTTCTATCTATGAATTGTGCTATATAAATAAACTTGCTTGCTTGCTTGCTAGCTGTATCAGCTAGCCAACTGTAGATTTTGCTAGGCTATTAGATGCAGTTTGCCAAAACCCACTTAACGCTGTTTGCAGCTTTAATTACATTTGTCATTTGTATTCTCTTCCTCTTCCTTATATGCCAGCCAATAAACATGGGAACTTATTCTTGATTGCTTTGTGTAACACCTCCTTGCCAGTTGTAAGGACCGTATCTGCAACTTGGTTGCCTCCTGTTGAAATGTGTGCAATTAGTTGCAAGCAATTATAAATCAAGAAATAAAATTGTCTTTCACTCAAAGATGTTTGCCTAACATTTGGATAAACAAATCAAGTGTGAAAACACGTAATGTAGGAAAGTACATTTGGTGAGTTAAGACATTTCATTATATGACCAAAATAGCTGGAATTTCATTGACATCCAATTTAACTAAAAGTTAAGTAAAGAAATGCTAGCCTAAGATGCTCATCATAAAGTGTTGCATGCCAAACTGTTATCTGATCAATGTATTGTGTAGCATACCAATCTGTATTTAGCTCAATATAGTGTAGCATACCAAACTGTATTTAGCTCAATATATAGTGTAGCATACCAAACTGTATTTAGCTCAATATATAGTGTAGCATGCCAAACTGTAATTTGCTCAATATATTGTGTAGAATACCAAACTGTAAATAGCTCAATATAGTGTAGCATACCAAACTGTAAGTTCCTCAATATATAGTGTAGCATACCAAACTGTAATTAGCTCAATATATAGTGTAGCATACCAAACTGTATTTTGCTCAATATATTGTGTAGCATACCAAACTGTAAATAGCTCAATATAGTGTAGCATACCAACCTGTAATTTCCTCAATATATAGTGTAGCATACCAAACTGTAATTAGCTCAATATATAGTGTAGCATGCCAAACTGTAATTTCCTCAATATATAGTGTAGCATACCAAACTGTAATTTCCTCAATATATAGTGTTGCATACCAAACTGTAATTTGCTCAATATATTGTGTAGAATACCAAACTGTAAATAGCTCAATATAGTGTAGCATACCAACCTGTAATTTCCTCAATATATAGTGTAGCATACCAAACTGTAATTATATAGTGTAGCATACCAAACTGTAATTTGCTCAATATATTGTGTAGCATACCAAACTGTAAATAGCTCAATATAGTGTAGCATACCAACCTGTAATTTCCTCAATATATAGTGTAGCATACCAAACTGTAATTAGCTCAATATATAGTGTAGCATGCCAAACTGTAATTAGCTCAATATATTGTGAAGCATGCCAAACTGTAATTAGCTCAATATATAGTGTAGCACACCAAACTGTAATTTCCTCAATATATAGTGTAGCATACCAAACTGGAATTAGCTCAATATATAGTGTAGCATACCACAGTGTAATTTCCTCAATATATAGTGTAGCATACCAAACTGTAATTTCCTCAATATATAGTGTTGCATACCAAACTGTAATTTCCTCAATATATAGTGTAGCATACCAAACTGTAATTTCCTCAATATATAGTGTTGCATACCAAACTGTA
Source organism: Dallia pectoralis (assembly GCA_029465975.1). Classification (NCBI taxonomy): domain Eukaryota; kingdom Metazoa; phylum Chordata; class Actinopteri; order Esociformes; family Umbridae; genus Dallia; species Dallia pectoralis. The sequence goes on from CM055743.1 coordinate 10,990,643, forward strand.
ATTGCCTCAATAATGTGTTGCATACCAAACTGTTATCTGATCAATATATAGTGTAGCATACCAAACTGTAATTTCCTCAAAATAAAGTGTAGCATGCCAAACTGTTATCTGATTAATATATAGTGTACCATGCCAAACTGTAATTTACTCAAAATATACTGTAGCATACCAAACTGTAATTTGCTCAATATATAGTGTTGCATACCAAACTGTTATCTGATCAATATATAGTGTTGCATACCAAACTGTAATTTACTCAAAATATAGTGTAGCATGCCAAACTGTTATCTGATTAATATATAGTGTTGCATACCAAACTGTTATCTGATTAATATATAGTATTGCATACGAAACTGTAATTTGCTCAATATATAGTGCAGCTTTCCAAAAATAAATTGTCTTTATTTTGAAGTCTGTCTGAAGCTGATAAGCAGGCAAGACCCGCGTACCCAGATAGTAAAAAATGCATGATATTCAGAACATTTATTTCCGCAATTGCCAGGTGCCGATAAGAGCTAATCCACAGCATCCATGTTCAGTGTGCAGTGATCGCAGACGTACAAAAACACAATGGACATCCCCAGGTGAAGGCTGAGGGGACTGGTTTTATTTTAATGTGGGGTAAAGCCATCCAGCCTCAGTCCCACTAAATGGCTTGGGGAGTGTCCAGCCTCCTGCTCTCCAAGCTGTACCCGACCCCCTGTCTCCTTTTCATAACAGCCCCAATGCACATTGTTTTCATGTCAGCACGCAATCCGTCTGCCACTCCCAGCCCTAATTTTGTCAGAACTTGTTAGACGTCAGGCCCCAGGGAGGAACACTGCGAGCTATTATTCATCGTATCCCTACATCTTTCTTTTTCTCTCTAGCGCACAATGCAGGATATCATTCCCAATCGTCTCCTTCACAAGCATGCTCACTATCTCAGTTTGTGTCTGATTTACCCAGACGTAATCAATGATGTATCTAAATGCAGATTGGGATTGAAAAGGCGGGTGAAGGTGGTGTACGGGTCTTTAATGTCACCCTGACGATGAGCTGGGAGAGTGAGGTTTTTGTCCTTCAGTAAGTACCGACTCACATTGATTTCCTCTGTCACCATGTCGCTACTATTTAGAGAAGAAGTGTTGTTTCTGACCAAATCCACTCTGATCCCTTTATATTGGAGATGAGAAAAGTACATTTTAAGAGAGGCACATCTCGTTTAACTGTACCTTATTTACCAGCGCACATACGGTGGAGAGGAGAGCACAATCTATGGCCAAAAACCAGAATTAAGATTGCAGGTGACCAACTACCCAGAATGAATCCCTGGAGTGCGACGACACGAGACAGCCATTTACAACATCCACGACGGACTGCACCGAACCAATTATCACCGCTCCTGGGATCTTCTGGATTGTAAATACTGTATGTAGGATTTTGAATGCTAGAAGGACGTACATGTGATTTGTAAAACACGGTAACGCAAAGATAATTACTGACTTTCCGAGTTTTACAGCGTTTGTTGTACTGTTCTATCTCTCCACAGTCTTCAGTTGACGCCGACTCAGTTCTAAGAACAGTGATTCTTTTTGAAGGGAAGCTGTTGATCAGAGAGCCCAGGCGCCTGCCAGTTTCTCATCCCTGTATTGCTTCCACCATCACGGTATGGGTCGAAAGAAGTGCTCTCTATAGGAAATAAAGTGTCATTTGCGGAACAGAAACGATCACCGCGTGGAGGTTGCCCCACCTACTGAGACGTTCACATAACCTCTGACTGTCATTAGCACTTCAATTTAGACTGACGCGAACGTGGTCAGAAACTGACGAGAATATTTACAGTATGCAGTTTGTGTTCACATTTTCTGAAAGGAATTTAAATAGCTATGGTCACGGATGAGAAACGGATGAGAAACCCACGATATGAGACACAGCCACGTTTTCACCGGTCCCGTTTTTGACAAAATGGAAGTTCCGCGGAAGATTTGCTAGTTGTTAAAGAATGAGTCTTTAGCGGCGAGATAAAATTGTGACTTATTCTTTTCGACCAGAAAACACATATGCAAATCCTAACTAGTGAGTTCTTGCTATTTCTTTCAAACTCCATTTTACAAGACGTTACCGAATTGAGCACGTTCTCTTGGTCTGCAACTGCCACCGGCTGTTAGCGTTTCTAGGCAGCAATCACATCGCTCCTGTCTGCATGGAAGATACAGTCTGTGTGGCACCGTGTTGTCAATGTTTATCTCACATATAAGCTGATAAGAAATGCTAATAGCTAGAAAGAAAACTGTTTAGGCGAGGGGGGGGTGGGCGACATGCAGAGATACTGTCACTATATCAATGTAGGACTCGGCCGATGATTCATACAACAAAGTATTCATAGTTTAAAATGATTCCCAGCTCACGCAGTCAATTTTGGGAATTGCCTATTTTTGTAGCGAACATGCACAGTGGGAAACACGGTTGTGCATTCTTTATTGTTGCAGTTTGTAAGTATAGCTGGCAAATCATCGCACCGTCTTTGATAGGATATTCTGTATATAATGTCAATATATTCGATTGTCTCCTCTTCGTTCTGTGTGGTTGATATCAAATCCAGGTGAAACATGCAGCTATTAATTAAAACACCTTCAGTCAAGCAGTTCTAGTAAAGTGTATACAAGGCCAATACCAATACCAAGGCCAATACCATCTCTGAGGCGAGCTAGAAAGATTGTGGCTGACCCCTCTCACCCCGGACACTCTTTGTTCAACACAGTCCCCTCCGGCAGAAGGCTTCGGTCCATCAGGACCAAAACCTCACGCCATAAGAACAGTTTCTTCCCCTGTGCGACTGGCCTCCTGAAGAAGGCCAGGGGTGCACACAAGCCTTGAACTCTTCCCATTCCATTTGCACATGCCTGAATTTGCACAACAATGTTTACAAGTTTTGCACTATTGCACTAAGCCTATCTGTATTCTGTATAGTATTTGTATATTAGTATCCCTATACCCCTCACCCTCTTCGTATAACTTATATTCTTCTATTCTTATGTTGTATGTAAGCACCTTCCTGCCAAAGTAAATTCCTTGTATGTTCATACATTAATGGCGAATAAACACTTTTCTGATTCTGAACAGCCACCAGAACAGGGGAGCTGACAACAGCACAACTCATCCAGTCACGGTCTGTGTTCAAAATGGCCCACTTGTGCACTTCTTTGACGTGTGCCAACATTGCGCTGGTTAAAGTTGTGCAAGGTAAAATAAATAGGATGCCACTTTTGACTCGACAGTGGTGTAATCAGTGAAGAACAGGACCCAGGGGATGTCTTCTGGTTGGGTTTGTGGTCTATTCAGCTCCTCCTATCCGAGTCATATCAATCAATAAGTGTAAAGGCATGTTTCTCAAGTAGCCAAGATCTGATCTGAAATCAATCTCACCCGAGACGTTCCATACCCCTCTGACCTCATCTTATTCCAATCACATTAGCATTTAACAAATTAGCTTTGTCTTCTAAAGATAGTGCTACTGTACACAACCTCATGCCTCACATACCGCACAGCCTCACCCTGGCATTGTAGATAGTACCATACCTGTACCATGGCTAAGCATTTTGTTATTTGATTTATTTATGAATATCTGGACCAATGCAGGATTGTTTATTTATATTCGGATCTTTATCCTCTTTATCGTTAATCTCCTTGCAGCAATTTTTGGTCCCCGACAGATAAGTAAAACCTGTACACGTTTCTATTTTTAAGGGAGCTAACACCTAACCCTTTAACACAGCTAGCCTTATTCACGAAACAAACACATATTTAACCTATTACTTAAAAAGCCAAACTCTACCCCTATATCTAAGTGGTAACAGTAACACTTTAAAAAACGTGTGAACCTCATCTTGGGACATGATTTCAAAACTATGTCGAATTGCAAGTTTGGCCTGAAATGATGTTGCTCCTGCTGGGGGAAAACATATTCAAGTTTTACCAACTTTGTGGGAATTTTAGATACATGTCGATCTGGATCACAAACATACACCCCATTACCATTATTTCAATTATAACTGCTTCTGTGGAAGTTTTATTCAATATTTTCCTTTCACAACAAATCAACATCTATCACCGTATCATTCCATCTCAATTACTCTGTTTGAACTGCCAATTGCGGTATTAATAAAAATAACAACACATGACTAGATGTACATAGTTTGTTTGGATGATGGGATGTTATGTCAGTTGACAACAATCTCTCAGATAGTGTCACAATAAATAGCTTGAAATCTTTATGAAGTCTTGCTATGTCGTTCTAGATAACTTCAGCAATCAGTACATTTACTTGTGTATCATTACTAACCGTGCCAGAAGATACAGTCATGGCTCATTATGGCTTTGATAATAATGAAGGAGAAATCGATTCAAGAGACATCTAAGTAAGCCCAATTATTACTGTGAAATCATAGAGCGCTCGTTCCTTTATCGACAAAAATCTTCAAAAAAAATGATTGCATTATTAGTTATTCATGTGAACAACTTGCTTTTTTCTTTCATAACTCAACCAGAATAAAATAATACGTTTTTTTATACAACCCAGATTAAACAGCTTGTGACAAACATAATGACAATTTTGACTGTTAGTATTGAGGGAATTCAAACATTCAGGTCCTGATATATCAAGCCGCTTGCGCCTGTTTTAAGGCGGTAATTGGTCGCAAAAATGGACTTAACCAATGCAGGCTATTTACCAACAGGGTGCAATTGGCTAAAATCGCAGATTGCGTGCCACATTAGCGTGAAGAGACAAGTTGCGCTTTCAATATGCATTTGTGGGAGGGTCATGGGGAAAGTGGGAGGAGGTGGGAGGAAACGCTTTAATTGCGCCTAATTATATATTCCGTGGTATTTACAAAGACTGCCAGTCACTGCGCGGCTCAATTTTGAGTGTAGAATTCTGCGCCTCTTAAAAGCAGGTCTTAACTAGATAGCGCTGTTTTTTTACTTCCTCCACTTCTCTCCGTGTAGCTGATAGCGAGTTTATTTAATTTGTTATGGCAGTCCAAATTGATTTTTTTTTCTGGTGGGTGTGGATTAGAGCTGTAATCGGGCCTAAAAAGTGAGGCCCGACCCGGCCCGAGCCCGACAGAATTAGGCCCGAGCCCGACAGAATTAGGCCAGAGCCCGACAGTTTTTAAAAGCCCGAAGCCCGAACCCGTTTACAGCACGACATTTTTCAAATGCGCGCATGCACGCAGTTCTATTCCTTTCATCAAGAATGAGTCATTTAGCCTATACATTTGTTTTAAAACATTTATAATAACAAAAAATAAAGACTCTGTTACAACATAATATCACTGGCTAAGGATAAATTCTAAATTAGTATTGGGAGGGTAATAAGAGAAGGCTCCACTTGGTTCGCCAATACGGTGAACAGCAGCTGAAATTAAAAGAGTAATGGTAACATTAGCCTATGTACTCTGTCTCCAATTTGCATTTAAGATTAAAATAATATTTATTTGAAAAACCTTTACTCACCAAGATTAGGCTACATGTTTTAGTGTAGGATAAGTATGTAATCCACAATATATGGGTTCAGCCAGTCTTGCGCTCTAATGGTGCGTCCAGCAGCGCTGATTGGCCACTGGCAGGTGTTGAACAGCTTAGATCAACATGCCTTTACAGCCACGAATTCCCTGTCATTTTGCTGTCATATTTTAAGAGACTGTCAATTTTTTGCACTTGGCATAACCCACCGGCTCATTATTTTCATTAGAAGTGAGATTTCAATCTTTTTGCCGGTGCAACCAAATGTAATCGGCACAGTCCTGCCTGCGTTTCACCTCCTCAGCATCCATTCTTACACTAAATGAAACGCATCACCTGACCACTCATTCACCGTGCAACCCGGGGCGCAAGAGACCGAGCCCGAACCCGACCCCGAGTGTAATGATAGACATTAAGACCGAACCCGACCCCGAGTGTAATGATAGATATTAAGACTGAACCCGACCCGACCCCGAGTGTAATGATAGACATTAAGACTGAACCCGACCCGACCCCGAGTGTAATGATAGACATTAAGACCGAACCCGACCCCGAGTGTAATGATAGACATTAAGACCGAACCCGACCCCGAGTGTAATGATAGATATTAAGACTGAACCCGACCCGACCCCGAGTGTAATGATAGACATTAAGACCGAGCCCGAACCCGACCCCGAGTGTAATGATAGACATTAAGACCGAACCCGACCCGACCCCGAGTGTAATGATAGACATTAAGACCGAACCCGACCCGACCCCGAGTGTAATGATAGACATTAAGACCGAACCCGACCCGACCCCGAGTGTAATGATAGGCATTAAAACTGAACCCGACCCGACCCCGAGTGTAATGATAGATATTAAGACTGAACCCGACCCGACCCCGAGTGTAATGATAGACATTAAGACTGAACCCGACCCGACCCTAGATATTAAGACTGAACCCGACCCGACCCCGAGTGTAATGATAGACATTAAGACTGAACCCGACCCGACCCCGAGTGTAATGATAGATATTAAGACTGAACCCAACCCGACCCCGAGTGTAATGATAGACATTAAGACTGAACCCGACCCGACCCCGAGTGTAATGATAGCCATTAAGACCGAACCCGACCCGACCCCGAGTGTAATGATAGACATTAAGACCGAACCCGACCCGACCCAGAGTGTAATGATAGACATTAAGACTGAACCCGACCCGACCCCGAGTGTAATGATAGATATTAAGACTGAACCCGACCCGACCCCGAGTGTAATGATAGACATTAAGACTGAACCCGACCCGACCCCGAGTGTAATGATAGACATTAAGACTGAACCCGACCCCGAGTGTAATGATAGACATTAAGACCGAACCCGACCCGACCCCGAGTGTAATGATAGACATTAAGACCGAACCCGACCCGACCCCGAGTGTAATGATAGACATTAAGACTGAACCCGACCCGACCCCGAGTGTAATGATAGACATTAAGACTGAACCCGACCCCGAGTGTAATGATAGACATTAAGACCGAACCCGAACCCGACCCCGAGTGTAATGATAGACATTAAGACTGAACCCGACCCCGAGTGTAATGATAGACATTAAGACTGAACCCGACCCCGAGTGTAATGATAGACATTAAGACCGAACCAGGTTCGGGCAAAGATCTTCATCTCTAGTGTGGATGTTCTGCCCTGTAATGTGTTTAGGTTTGCTGTTACCTCATGCACTAATATCTGGATTTCATTTTCCGAAAATCTAAGCTTGGGTTTCTCTTTCCCGTAGTATGATCCATGGTAAATACATGCGGCCCATTGTTTGCGCTTTTAGAGGCGCGCTAATGGTGGGCGGGGTATGCGCATATTGCGTGTCAGGTTTGATAAATACTAAGGGGAAGCATAGCGTGCGCTATTAGCGAACTTGCAAAACAGACGCAGCGTAAACTGCGCTAGTCTTAGTAAATCAGGCCCTCAGTCTATAAGTGTTTGGTTTTAGCCAGTGGATATTTGGGGATTTGGTCCATGACGTGGCTCTACAACTGGGCTCTACAACTGGGCTCTACAACTGGGGCTCTACAACTGGGGCTCTACAACTGGGCCTCTACAACTGGGCTCTACAACTGGGGCTCTACAACTGGGCCTCTACAACTGGGCCTCTACAACTGGGCCTCTACAACTGGGCCTCTACAACTGGGCCTCTACAACTGGGCCTCTACAACTGGGGCTCTACAACTGGGGCTCTACAACTGGGGCTCTACAACTGGGGCTCTACAACTGGGGCTCTACAACTGGGCTCTACAACTGGGGCTCCACAACTGGGCTCTACAACTGGGGCTCTACAACTGGGCTCTACAACTGGGCTCTACAAATGGGCTCTACAACTGGGGCTCTAAAACTGGGGCTCTACAACTGGGCTCTACAACTGGGCTCTACAACTGGGGCTCTACAACTGGGGCTCTACAACTGGGCTCTACAACTGGGGCTCTACAACTGGGCCTCTACAACTGGGCTCTACAACTGGGGCTCTACAACTGGGCTCTACAACTGGGCTTTACAACTGGGATCCACAACTGTGGTCTGTGATGGTGACCAGGATCTGCCATTGTATCAACTTACAGTATATAACGTTTAACAAATAAAGATTTGGGGCAAAATAGGTGTTCGGTTGGTCAAAGCTACTGGATCGGAATTGGACTGCATGCGTTTGCTCAAATTAATGGATCTGAATTTTTCTGTTTGTGTAAATAAATACATTAAAACGACTGCTCTTGAATGCATCTAATATTCTAGGCTCAACGGCCTCAGGCAAATAGGAAATATGCTAGTATGAATAATCGTTCATCTGAAATGGACTTCGCTCAGTGATTGAGATATTAAATAAAGGTTGTGAAAGATCATGGGCGTGTATGGAGGACTATGAGTGCCATATTATGAAGTATATAAATACATAAATAAATAAATACATAAATAAATAAATATATAAATACTTAAATATATAATTAAATACTTAAATATATAAATACTTAAATATATAAATACTTAAATATATAAATACACATTGCATTTGGATGGTGTGATGTTGCATGCAGTTCAAATACAATAGACATTGCATTTGGATGGTGTGGAACTTGTTGAGCGTCCAAATGCAAAGGGGCGGGACATAGCTTATTTCATAGAGCTGTTCTCATTGGACGGTGTGTTTTGTCCTTAGAACACAGTGATTGGACACTTGAACGCAAACTAACAAATGAGAGCTGTCAATACAGTAGCACACAGACGGGTTTATGTGTTTCCTTGTCCGCTATGTATCCAAAATATGGCACTTTAAAAACAAGTTAACCCACGAATTTATATTGTTAGAAAGTGGCATGTTTTGATTTATTTTCTTTGCGTCAACCAGACTTCCAGCACCGAGCAATAGCTCAATACTAGGGACCTGGACAGTGGTTTACAGCCGTCTGAACACGTCCAAAATAATACTGAATTCGCCGTAACAATGTTTTTAGTGGCAGATAAAATACCGACACAAGGTGTTTAACAGAGTATGTTGGGCTTAAGTCGCACAGGCAGAAATAAAGACACACGACACAAGTCGTGTTCTCCACTTCCCGTTATAAGAGGTTGTAACATGTTTAATAACTCATTACATTCATCACCATTTGTTGATGGGCTTAAATGGAGCAAGCAGGCTTCAACTAGGCATACAGCACACGCAAGGTGCTGAAATCGCTTTTTGCTTTCTATGCTCATCAGATGAAAGGTGTCAATCAAATAGCACACAAACAAGTTTCCGTGTTTCCTTGTGGTATGATCCAGTGTGTTCAAATGTGATCACATGTGAACACTCTCAATCTAACTGAAAGTCACACCTCCATGCTTCATATCGCATTTGACCTTCACAGATAAGCAAACAATAAAAAAACTAAAAAATTAATATATAATTGAAAAATTAAATACATAATTAAATATATACATGAAAACATACTCATTGCATTTAGACTGTGTTAAGTTGCACGCAGCTCAAATGCAATAGACATTGCATTTGGATGGTGTGATATTGTATGTAGTTCAAATGCAATAGATATTGCATTTGGATGGTGTGATATTGTATGTAGTTCAAATGCAATAGTGGAAAGATAGCTGGTTGATTTTTTTTGTTGCAAAGCCTGTGCTCTGACCTCTCCTATCCTGAGAGAGTGTCAGCTTACGTTAACGGCTCAGGCCACACTAGCTCTTATGGCTTTTTTTTTTTATCGTAATATTCTTCTGTCCCAATCCCCACATTGAAAATGTGCTATTTTCCTAAATGGGTACTTTACCTAATAGCTAAGCCCAGAACGGGACAGAATGGACACGGTAGAGAAAGGATAAGAGTTAATGGTTGATACTATGGATGCCCAGATCAAATATTTAGTATTAGAAATGGTCCGATACTGGCCAAAACCTCAGGATCAGATATGGCCCAAATAGTAATAATAATCTAATAGGATCCATTAGACTATGATGTAAATGTATTGAGCGAGGTGCCGTAAAGAGAGGTGAGGCGACAGACACTTGTCAGGTAGCGAGCGTGAATGCGAGATTAGATGTTTAGGTTAAGCGAAGAGCATACAAACAAATGTATTACAAACAGCTTAGTTGATTCAAAGAGGGGAAAATATGGTATTGGATTAGCATTGGTATCGGCAGATACTCAAGGTTGCAGTATCTATCGGTATCGGACATAAAGAAGTGGCATTGGGTGTGTGGTAACCGGCTTTTGTTACAATATTTCTAGCATTGCATCCATTTAAAAACGGGAAGCAAACAAGATGTAACTAACCACACTGGCCTCCGTCTGTAATACATGCGGGAAATACAGGCCACTTGAAGAGAACATCCAATAAGGTATTGCTTGTCTGGGTTTGACAACTGTGAATATAAAAGTAGTTGTTTAGAATCTGGATGCTGAGCATCAATCTGGGTCTTGTTGTTCCGGTCGTCACGCCTGCTAACAGTTCTGATTGCTAACAGTTACGCCTGCTAACAGTTACGCCTGTTAACGGTTCTGCCTGCTAACGGTTCTGCCTGCTAACAGTTCCACCTGCTAACAGTTACGCCTGCTAACAGTTACGCCTGCTAACAGTTCTGCCTGCTAACAGTTCCGCCTGCTAACAGTTCCGATTGCTAACAGTTTCACCTGCTAACAGTTCCGATTTCTAACAGTTCCGATTGCTAACAGTTCCGCCTGCTAACAGTTCCGCCTGCTAACAGTTCCACCTGAAGATGAGCACTGTGCCTCCATAATAATGTTAGCATGGTCACGATGATGTCACAATGATGTCACAATGATGTCACGATGATGTCACGATGATGTCACGATGATGTCTGAGTCGCCAGGCTGGGATGAGTGTGCAGATTGCGTGTAAAATAATTGGGACTAATGCTACAAGCATGTAAATAATGACCTGGAATGGATGGTGCAAAATAGATCCCATATGAATTTATTAGAACAGTACAAACAGACACACAAGGAGAGGACGTGTCAAATTATTGCTTAAATTCGGTCAAACCCTAAAAACCATTGGAAACAAATCAGATTTAAATAACTAGATGCCGTATCGTTATCTCAACAATGATGATGTGATAATGTTTGGATGTGGTCTGCAATGCATATTCGGGTCCAGCTATAGGCCTACATGTTTATACTTTAGGCAACAGGGCTTTGTGTAGATGGTTAGCTTTGAAAAACAAGTTATTAGAACGTCTGACTGTCTGGCTTAAATGAGTCATTAAGCTGCAGTTACCACCGGACATTTGCCACGCGACCAGCATAAAAACACACGTTTGAAGTGTAGATTGGCCCTAGCAGAATAACATGCAACGCTTCTTCAAGAGTTACCCACACCACTGTAGTTTCAATTGTTTTTCCTCAAATGTGTATTGTAATTATGACTGTTGTTACCAAGTCTAAATGAAAAGTCAAACAGTGCTTCCGGCCCACTGTAGAGCCACGACAAACATAATTTATATAACAAAAAATATACTGATTTCAAATAGAATTGCGCTGATCAGCGACTTACTATGAAATACAAAACAGACAGCTACATTTACACTCACCAATGACGACACGTTACTTGAAATAATGAAAAGCAAACTGAATGGCAAATGATCAACTTAAATAACCCTTCAAGTTTACCAAACAGAAAACAGTTGTACATCATCAATACAATGTAAATTGGTTGGACAACTCAAATAAAACCCGGAGTGAGGACAAATATCCTCAAACCTGTTACAGTTGGAGACAGGAGAGACTGTTGGTGTGTTTAGTTTGCCAGATTGCCAACGGAGAAATGGATGTGAAGACACCCCAGTGTGAAAACAACAACTTCACACAAGTAAACCTCAGACTATCTGATATTATAATGGTTATGTGGAAACAACTGAAAAGGCATTTAAATAGCTAGTATCTTCATTTGTGTTTGAGAAAAAAAATAGTAATTATAACATATCTAGGCCAATACACTATATTACAAATAAATCAATCAACTCAGGTCAAAGAATAATACAAAATAATTTAAAATCTTAAAAGGGAGCGGACACTCAATCATCTTATATATATATAACATATTGTCATTATGTTTGACATTCAATTATTTATTGTTCCATTATAATTAGCGTAGATATTTTTGTGTTTTTTCCTGGAGGTGAAATACATTTCTAATGAGGTTCTTCATACAGTTCGATTTCACTGCAGACGTTTGTGTTATGGGTCATTGTAATGAAAATAACTCACCTGTTGTGGTTCACATCACCTGCATTAACACGATTGGTGAGTCGGTTATATGTACAATTTATTTTGGTGAGTCGGTTATATGTACAACTTATATTGGTGAGTCGGTTATATGTACAACTTATATTGGTGAGTCGGTTATATGTACAACTTATATTGGTGAGTCGGTTATATGTACAACTTATATTGGTGAGTCGGTTATATGTACAACTTATATTGGTGAGTCGGTTATATGTACAACTTATATTGGTGAGTCGGTTATATGTACAACTTATATTGGTGAGTCGGTTATATGTACAACTTATATTGGTGAGTCGGTTATATGTACAACTTATATTGGTGAGTCGGTTATATGTACAACTTATATTGGTGAGTCGGTTATATGTACAACTTATATTGGTGAGTCGGTTATATGTACAACTTATATTGGTGAGTCGGTTATATGTACAACTTATATTGGTGAGTCGGTTATATGTACAACTTATATTGGTGAGTCGGTTATATGTACAACTTATATTGGTGAGTCGGTTATATGTACAACTTATATTGGTGAGTCGGTTATATGTACAACTTATATTGGTGAGTCGGTTATATGTACAACTTGTATTGGTGAGTCGGTTATATGTACAACTTGTATTGGTGAGTCGGTTATATGTACAACTTATATTGGTGAGTCGGTTATATGTACAACTTATATTGGTGAGTCGGTTATATGTACAACTTATATTGGTGAGTCGGTTATATGTACAACTTATATTGGTGAGTCGGTTATATGTACAACTTATATTGGTGAGTCGGTTATATGTACAACTTGTATTGGTGAGTCGGTTATATGTACAACTTGTATTGGTGAGTCGGTGATATGTACAACTTATATTGGTGAGTCGGTTATATGTAGAACTTATATTGGTGAGTCGGTTATATGTAGAACTGATATTGGTGAGTCAGTTATATGTACAACTTATATTGGTGAGTCGGTTATATGTACAACTTATATTGGTGAGTCGGTTATATGTAGAACTTTTATTGGTGAGTCGGTTATATGTAGAACTGATATTGGTGATTCGGTTATATGTAGAACTGATATTGGTGAGTCGGTTATATGTAAAACTTATATTGGTGAGTCGGTTATATGTAGAACTTTTATTGGTGAGTCGGTTATATGTAGAACTGATATTGGTGATTCGGTTATATGTAGAACTGATATTGGTGAGTCGGTTATATATAGAACTTTTTAACTGAGTCGGTTATATGTAGAACTGATATTGGTGAGTCGGTTATATGTACAACTTGTTTTACTGAGTCGGTTATATGTAGAACTGATATTGGTGAGTTGGTTATATGTAGAACTGATATTGGTGAGTCGGTTATATGTAGAACTGATATTGGTGAGTCGGTTATATGTAGAACTGGTACTTAAATTAATGCTTCAATAATGTCAGTGAAGTACATTTCTGTGAGGTGCTCCTCAAGGCAGCTCCCTCAGGCTATTGTATGCTAACTATTACACACTCTAAATGTCAGCACCTAAAGCACGAAAGTTCACTGAGCATCTTAGCAAAGATTAACATTCAGTCACAATGTCAAATGACAAACAACAAACTGGTTCTAAACACAAAAAAAATTTGGAATTGTATTTGTTACAAAACCTAAACTCATCTTCAACAGGAAATCAGACACAAGATCAGGGCGTTAAGGTGGACTGTGTTTAAGTCTGGGTAGCAACGCCATCTGGGCTCTGGATATGGTAACATGCTGCACTGTGTCAGTCAATAAATAATTATTTCATTGGTTTCTACAATTGATTCGGCCAAGGGCAACTCCGCTCTCTGTTCTATACGCTCTCCGCCTCTGTAGCCGCGCAGGGGGGAGGGATATTCATGTGTGTGCTTGGCGCCTAAGAGGATATTTCTTCTGCCTTTTTAGTTTAAGATCCCTCCGTGACCCATGCTGGCTGCAGAGCAGTGGTTTCGGTAGATACGTGCCAACGCTGATTTCCTATTTCACTGCGTCATTTTTTTCATATGGGATATTCAGATCCATTTCAAACCTGTTCAGGTATCACGGAAAGGTGTCACTATTTCTGTGTGTTCATGTTCTCCATCCCTATCACAGTCACCAAATGGGCTTAAGCTGCTGCCACTAGTTCTGACTTAGTTATCTCTGCTACAAGGTCAACACAGTCATCATGAAATGCAGGTACAACCCATTGCAGGTAAAACACATTTTAGACATTACAAGGACATCCACTTGTTGTTTGCAGAGAAGCGCTTAGTAATGAGACTCCTGAAACTAAGAAATTAACATAAAACGTCCTTCAGTAAACTGTGGTTCGACCAATTGAAATTGTTGTCATTTTATAACAGCATACAATGAGTAGAACTAATTAATGGCAGACAATTAAAATGACTGAAATGTTTATAACTGTTTTGTTTTATGTAACTCAAATCTGCATGTTCATGTCAATGTTTGTATGCAACATACAGCTTAGAAACCAATAATTACACGCCAACAGTTGTCACCAAGTGTGTTGTTACAGTCCAAAAGCCAAGGACAGGAAGCAAGGAAAAGCACAATACCATAATACCATAACAGAACCATGACAACAACTCTAGTAACTCAACCAAGCATTGAAATTGGATTTGAGAAACAGATAAAACAATCAATGGAATGTAGTTACAGCAATAAGGGACAGACACTAACACACATTACTTTTCCATAAATATATTATTTCCAAAGTTTCATATGCATTTAAAAGTACTTTCATTTTGACTCTGTCTCCATTTCTGATGTCTGTAATATATGTTTAGAATGTAAGACCCCAGGAAGAGTAGCTGTTGCCATGGCATCAGCTAACCGGGATCCAAATAAACAAAAAACAAGTAAACATCTCCCTGTGTTTCACAGCAACCTCTGGGTCAGAAACAGCAGCAAACCGGCTGTTCTTAATAAGGCCAATAAAATAGCCACAAATGTTTTTTCTATCCACCACCACCACCACACATACATTTATTTTTTACATAAAGGTAGTGGTGTTCTGCTTTTCCTGTTTTGGGAGTTTAGTTCAAAAGTTTGTTGTACAGAACTAGTCCCTTGAAGGCTATAGTTGAGTATTTTATTGATACCATGTATGTATTGCTCACAGTTGCATGAGATGGCTTTGCTTTCTTGTGGGGAGCTTTTGAAGAGCGTTGCCGTCTTTGGAGTCCGTCCACTGCACCTTACGGTGCTTGTGTAACCGACATCCAAACACAGTCACACAGTTATGGAATTGGAAGAATTTGACTAAAATCTAAAAATCTAACAGCACTAAAAGTTAGCGAAAAAATGATCTCTTATATTCAGCACTCCAAAATGTCCCTTTAAGTGTGCGCGTTTGTTTGCGTGCGTGTGGGTGGGCGCTTGGGGACTCTGCTTTGTCTGATATCCCTCGACTAATCGAGTCCTACTGCTTGTAAAAACGGCGACAGCACCATCAGCAATCATCATCACGACGCCAACTAGGGTCATAGAACAGAAGAGTTTTAATGAGATGCGCTGCCTACGAATCCACAGGGCTCCTTCATGCGTGTGTGTGTGTTTGCGTGTGTGTGCATGTCTACGTGCGCGACTGCGTGCGTGCGTAAGTGTGTGGATTCCATCCTACAGCTCCAAATTACACACTGCATTACATTAAACACAAGCACTGCAAATAGACCCTGAGAAATTTCAACAAACCAGTATATGATGGAACTATGGTAAGACTGACTCAGAACAGTGAAATTGAAAGAGATGTACCCAGATGGAGACTGATACATTCTCCTCGCTCAGTGGCTTCTCAAAATGAATCTGGGTCATTCTTTACCAAGTGAGATTCAATTGGAACTTAAAGAAGCAATAAATACTTCAGGCAGAATACAAATCCTCATGGATAGAAAATCCTAGATCGTCACACTTGTTGTATGTTTGTAATGTTTTTAGTGTGTATATGTCGTACAAAGTCTATGTGGTAGCAACATTTAAACATTTTCATTGAGACATTTCAAAACCTGCCCTACCATACAGTGCAGTAAAGTGGTTCGTGGTTGAGTCCTAAACCGTGTCCTAAACCCTACACCTACACATCAGTGCACTTCTTTCGACCAGAAATCTATGAGTACCATCTTGGAGTTATCGGTGTGGACAGGCCGTCGGCCCGCCGTCCCCTAGGCCTGACGAGGATGTAGGCTCATCGTGTTGTACTGTGTGGACATGGCCGAATCTACGCTGGTCGGGTCTCAGATGGTTGGCCATGACAAAGCAGCACATGGGTATTGACCGATCTCACAGCTATCGGCAGACTTTAAATGTCATCTCAAGCTCGCCCCACATGCCTTGGAGACTTTCCGTCATGTCATCTCAACCAAACTTCACTTGTCTCTTGTGCTCGTGTTCAGTTTTTTCGGGCGTATATGTGTCTTTGTTTAAAGCCAACATATATACAAGTATATCCTCTGTGTGTTCCTGTGTTAAGCACTGATGAAGCTTTTCAATCTGTTCTGAGGGTAAACAACACACAAAGAAAGACCTTATAAAAGCAAAATAAATGGTCTGGACTGTATTGACATCAGAAAATTCAGTAATCCTTTTTCTCCGCGCAGCTGTGCTTTTCAGTCATGGGTGGTGAAGTCAACTGCAGAAAATAATGTTCAGTCCCTGCTGTTACTGCCCTCTCCGTGCCTATACGGAACATGTCGCTTCGGGAAATCCGTTTGTGACAGGAGAGACGTGCTTTAATTTTATGGTAATGATTCCACTGATATTTACCCGTTTTTTTATTATGTAATAGCAAATGCACTCTGTCATTTCCTTGTCACATTTTATTTCTCAGTCCAGGATAATTCACCGTCATCTGAGAGGAAGAGGAAGATAGTGATGCACCCCGCAGCACTGCCGCTCCCTCCCGCCTGTCAGTGAGGAATAAACGGGGGTTTGTTGAGACCCTTCGTGTGTTGAGCCTTGGGAGTATCGACAAAGTAACTAACATGGATTTGTGAATGTTTGTGGAAGGCCCGGATTTATGGCCATTTCAGCAGTAGCTCAGGTTGACATGTCCATGCATGTTGTCATGTAGAAAAGACATTTACAACAGCCGTGGATTAGGGTGGGGATATAGTTTGCTAGTAAATCACAGGCACTGTTTAACCGACTCAGACAGTCCCAGGGCTCTAGTGTATAATGCTTCTACTGGATATGGATTGGAACAGCAGCTGGCCTTTAAATACGTGTGTGTATGTGTGTGTGTATGTGAGCGAGAGAGTGTGATCGGTGCATTTAAAATTCAAGGTAACATATTAACTAACAGATGGGTGTCCTTTGATAGCATGAGTAAAGAATGTCATGAATATTCAACCCAAAGTCTTGATTGGAAGAGATTCTGAATTGATTTGGAATGAGAGTTGATGATGGACGGACATATTTAGATATTTTTATTACTCTAACAAAGACATGCAAGATGAGTGCTTCAAGAGAGCGGACCAAAACAGATCACAGAGGCTCCATACTCCCATATTGAAACGCTAGAAGAGACCAACTAACACCCTTACGTCTTAGAGACAGCTGATTAAATATTGTTTCATTGCAGATGATGGTCACCGGCGATGGGAAACATATAAGGTTTACCTGAGAAATGCAAAGTAGTTGTTATTGGCAGTGCCATCAACACAAACATGAAAATCCTGTATTAACTAACATCTGGCCCAGATTACAACCTGTATCAGAATGTTCTAGCTAGATAATTGTTATAGCTTACAGTCACATTATATTTTCCAGCAGTTATGTTGGTAGTTCAGACTGCCTTTCCAGAGGATTTGTATTCAATCCAAATGCAAACAGGTTTATCCTGCATAAACATATATATACACCATATAGGATGGTGTAGTGTGATGCAAAAGTCTAGGTTAGATTTACATTTAATTAATTCAATTTAAACCATATCCGAAATATTGCATCTCACACATGAAGACCTAGCTAGACAGCTAGGGCGAGGAAATGCCCTTGGCCTTCAACTTTATCAAATTCATGACCTGCATTTCATCAACTGATTCCCAACTGATTTTTAACTGATTCCCTGCCATGATACTCTGCACTGCCTGAAAATTAGTATATATATAATCCATTACAATTGGCTGCATTTACACAGCCCGTCAGCTTCTGACATTCTTCCACAAATGTATTTTTCACAAATTAATTAAGCTCTGAAAGTATCTGACATGATGAGAATCCATTGCATGAAATCAGAATTTGGCGGCTCTTGAAAATGCATTCTGTCAATTTTCCATTTGATTGTGTTTCAGTTTTTTTACATGTTACATTTATCAACCAATGCTTTTCAAGACAAGTCATCAAATAGCGATGCACTGTATGTTCTGGCAGCTTTTCTATCAGAACCAGCATGAACTTTTCCAGCAATTTCAGCTGCACTAGCTCTTCTGTTAGATCGGGCCACATTGACCAGCCTTCCCTCCCCACGTGTATCAATAAGCCTTAGCCACCAACTTCATTGGACCACTTTTGATAAGTACTGACCACCGCAGAACAAGAACACCCCACAAGAGATTCAATGATATTATACTTTATTGTGATTGAACAGTACAAGTACAATACAAAGAATGTAATTTGCATCCAACCAGAAGTGCAAAAAAGCAGTGCAAAAATATGATGCAGGGGTGTGTGTCAATGTGTACAATGACCCAATGTGTGAGTCTACAAAGGTAAATGAAGTACAATGTATGGATGTGTGTCACGGATGCTCCGCCGAAGTGTTGTAAAAGCCATGTGCAGAGCCAGTTGATCCGTTCAAATACACGTTTATTTTACATATAACATAAAACAAACCAAGAACGGCGAAAGGGCTAACTGGGCTAATGAAAACAAAGTGCGCTTGTCGCGTCTTATAATACTTATACAAAAAACCCACAGTAGCAATAGCTCTTGTAAACAGCACTCACCTCTAATACAGCGTGACATAGAATAATGCTAAGCAAGGAGTGACTTGCTAGCGACCCCTTTATATCCCCCATGATTACAATGACAAACAGCCGTGAGACAAAATGTAAACAAGGAAGTGAACAAGGAAGTGCATCACCGAAATATGTCCGTGTAGCAACGCCACCACACCATCGTGACAGTACGCAAAGTGAAGTACGTGCAGAATGCATGTGCAAATGGCAAGTGGCAAATCGGCCTACCTGGCTGAAAAAAGGTTAAATATGCGGAGAAATAGTATGCATTGTGCAAATGTCAAGTGGAAAAAGGGGAGTACAAACAGTCTGCATTGTGCAAATGACAAATAAAATAAATGTGTACAGAGCAAGAGGAAGGAGAGGAGGTTCAGAGTTCAGCATGTTAACAGCAGTTAAAGAAAGTAGAAATGAACTGTTGTAGCAAACTAAGTTGTAGCAAACTGTGGCACAGTTGGTTAGAATGCTTTTGTCAGTATAGCAGTAAAGGTTTACCAGGATGTTAGTAGATAGGATAGTCTTCTTTAAAAAGTACAGGCACTATTGTGCGTTTTTGACAAGGGTGGTGGTGTAAAAGAAACAGGTGAGGTCGTCTGAGATCTGGACACCCAGGAATTTGTAGCTGTCCACATGTTCCACCGTGGTCTCATCAAGGAGAACTGGGGCATGGACACAGCTTATATACTTCCTGTAATCCACAATCAGTTCTTCGGTTTTCAAGGCAATGATGGCCAGGTTGTTTTGCCCCAAGCCATTATGTGCTTCACTTCCTCTCTGTATGCTTACTCGCCGTTTGGCGTCATTTGGCTTGAGAGCAGCACTTTTGGAGATGCTCTGACCCATCACAATTTTGCCATCACAAAGTCGCTCAGATCATTACTCTTGGCCATTTTTCCTGGTTCAAACACATCAACTTTGAGGACAGAATGTTTACTTGCTGCCTAAAGATATCAGCCAGGAGAAGGGTACAAAAAATGTCCAAAGCATTTTCTATCTTTCCACCTAAAAGATTTCAGTTTGTTTTTCAATTGAATTGTTCTCCTTAAAAATAAGCGCAGGGCAATTTTATTAACTAAAATATAACTACAACTGTCAGAGCTCCCTCCGAAGCTGCTCTTCGGCGCTCGGCCTTCTAGCTCCACCGTTCCTCCCATCACATCATTGAATGGTCATCAGACACACCTGGTGCCCATACCCTCATTAGTAGAGTATATAGATCCCCTGTGTTGGGTCAGGTTTTCTTGAGGAATTGTTCTACGTTACGTGTTCTTTTATGTGACCGAATTATTCTTCCTGTGAGAAGGGGTTTATCCGTTTGATCTGGTGAGTAAGTTGTTAATAAAACACCACAAACGCTATTTGCTACTGCGCCTGACTCGTCTTTCCTCCTCATACACCTCACTTCCAACCAACAAAAGCAATTAAAACATGAGGCATACGCCAAACAAAAACTGACAAAACACGTGACAGGTAGTTTGTGCTTGAACATCCTAACTATTTAACATAAAGCAATAGTGTAAAAGTTCAAATATGTACTTACTGTATATCTTTGCCAATACATGGTATAAGTACATTTTGCACCATTTTACCCTTCACACTGAGGTGTGGTAATATTGTAAGGATGATGATGTTTGCAAATATCCTCTGGACAACACTTAAAAGTAGTGTGATCATCCAAAATACTGTAGTTTTCAACGTCTACACCACTTTTACTCAACGGACAGACCAATGCCATTTTAAACCTTAAACATTTAGAACAGCTCATGTTTCCATGGTTAGGATAGGGGTTGTTAAATGGTTGATGAATTATACCATCTTTATGGACCAGGACAAACTAGGACATATTTGACCGGATCTTCTCGATTAGTATTTGAACACCACTGAAACTCTGAACAAATATACAGTGTGACTTTTAATTTAACACTTTCTGGTGTTTCACATATTTGAAACGGATCCACCTGATGCTATGAGTGCGTCATACATACATCTGTATAAATATGTTTGTACAGCAATGAAATTAATCATAAAACCATGTTTTTCATTGCTAAATGTCCATCACATACCAGCTGGGTTGTGAGGTCCTGGCTGCCTATGTAAACAACCTCAAGCCCTGGCATTGAGACAATTGCAGAAGATAAAAGCAATAGTGTCTAAAATAAGGCGGGACTCTCTCCACTTCACCACTCAACTCATTGATCTTTACAAGTTTCTGAAAGGAAAGGGTTATCCTTTGAATGAGAATGTCAGAGGTTCCTCGCCTCCAACATACTATCGAATGGTTTTTGAAGATGAGGAAATGAAAAGTGAGTCACCAAGGAGATGCAATTGAGATTCTTTCCTTGTTTCCTCCATTCTTCATGTCCTTTCCAAAGCTTGTTGGGGTAGAGGAGTGAATAGACCTCCCCTTGGGGCTCTAATGAAATTTCAAAGACCCACAAAAGAGATGAAAGCAAGGACAGAGAAAGCAAGAATTTGTCCACTTGAATAGTATACTGACTATATTAATGTAACTGTTATTACTATAACTTCCGTCAATGATTTTGTACAATATAGTTGTATTATACTATTAGATTAACTTTAAGAAAATATGAAAATTCAGTTGTTTTTATTCAGTGGCGACGTCGTGGGCAGGAGGGGCCACCGCCAGCCTGATAACATCTCTGGCACCTCCACGTATTTCCACTGAAGCATTATATGAAAACATATCAGCTGCATTAAAGTGTAGTGTTGCCAACTCAGTGGCTTGGTCACTAATATTTTGCCAGTATTCAGAACGCTCCAGTGACATATTTAAAAAAAAAAAACAAAGCACGTATCGTTCTAACACTTCTTCTCAACGATCAGCGGGTTCTTACCCTGTCCCAAAGCACTCACTTTGCAGCGTAATACTTCCCTCCCCGCTGCAGACAGAGCAGGAGATGTTCCACCGCTGCTAATCACGCCTTGGCTTGTATTAAAAAACCAAACTAAGCATATGACAACTAAACTAAAAAAACATTAAAAAAATAAACAAAGTAACTGTCACATACTTTTCTGGGGGTGTATTGCATTTGCCAATGCAGAGTGAAATTGACCGTTCGTGGTGTTTATTAACATATCAAACAAAACAGAAAGTCTAAACACAGTGTAAAAGTAAATTGTCCTCACACAAAAGAACTACTAAATACACCAAACGTACTAACATTTCCTACATGAAACAACACAACTTACATACCTGTGACTTGAAACAATGCAAAGCAAAGAGCGACCACACCCAGTAACTTAACTGATGCTATGAGTGTGTCACCTGCTGCTACCTGCTAATTACCAGACTCAAATCAGGTGTGCATAATCAACACAAACCAACTTAAAGGAAAAGGTGACCAACTACAAACACCCAGAGGGAGGAAAAAGTCCTCACTTGTAACAATAATTCCGCCAGTTTCTCTTTTGGGTCACGTTTGCCGTTCCAAGCTCGTATAAAGGAGGATATTTACAAACTTTTTGTATTTCCCACAATCGTATTCCTCTCTCCTAGAGCATCCATCACAATGACAATTATGCAAAGTAGGCGATGATGTGATTTCCCAGCATATAGCTACTTTTAGAACAGCCAATAGCTACTTTCTTTACTGAGGAGTTGGCTACAATGGCCCAGCCTTGTGTCATCGTGGGAAAGCCCAGCTGGAAGTAGGTGCCTGCAGAGTTAAGACCACCACACATTGGGTAATTCTTACAATAGGTGCCAAATAGCCTACCTATTATAGTAAAAGATGTATGTAATTAGCTAGTTAAATTAGGTATTGGGAGGACTTAGCTAGCTAGTTCTTGCCTTAAATAAAGGTAACATTATATATATATATAATATGCAATTATATATGTCCAAATTCAAATAAATCATATATCATATCATCGACAATGTACCGACTAACTCCATACTTATATAACTGATCGGCTAACATTTTGTGTTTTGAGTTAATTAGCTGAATAGAGTGTGGCACCAGGTGCCTTTAATATTGAACCTTTTCACAATACTGTAAATAAGTATAGAGATACTGATTTTGGGGTTTTCCTTAGTTTTCATCAAAATTAAAATGAATGAACATGTGAAATATATCAGTCTGTGTGGAATGAATGTATACATTATAAAAGTTTTTTTGAATGGAATTACTCAAATGAATCAAGCGTTTGATGATATTCTAATTATATGACCAGCACCTGTATATACAAATACGTAACACATTGAAACAGGATTGTTGTGGAACTCAAAAACTTAACTGTACTGGTATTAGTCTATGCACATTAGATAATTACTAACATTAACTGTAAAATAAGAAACCAAAGTCTATCATTGTGTAATTCCTTAACTTTCTAATTGACATAGCTAGTTTTCAATTAGCAAATATACTACAACTGAATAATAGAATTCGTGAAATTAACTTATGGCTTTTGATTGTGGTGTGCCACCCCAGGATATTCAGTGGCCCCTTCTCTACCGCCCCCCCCCGAGTCAAGTTGATCACAAACTGACCCAGTATGAAAACACAATGCCTCATACAGTTATTTATATTACTACACATATGAAGCTGCAAGACATCCATGTAAACGTGTGCACGCATGTACTTGAAACCATTTGATAAGATGCCACCGTTGTCACACGTCGTTGTCGTTTTTGAAGACTGTGCATTCTCAGGAAGGTAATTAGAGCCGATTGCGCCTCTAACCTTCCTAATCATGGTTGAAGCGGTGCATCTGTGCAAAACAGATTATTACCGTGTGACTGTTGTTATGGAAGCAACTAAGAAGAAACCAAACGTACCGTTGGTAACAAGCATTGTGACACTTCTGTAAACGCAGACTGCAATTACCACCAGTTCTTATGAGCTGTTTAAGCAGACTACAACTGTTCTTGAAATGTCACATTCTCATATAATTTAATAAGGACCCCCTAAAATGAGATGTTACCAATTTGTCAAGACGGATAAAAAGTTATTCCTACCGCAGACACTCCAGTGGTAACAAGTAGGGATCTCTAAGTCTATATTCTGTTATTAATTAAAGTCCATATTAAAAGATGATTAGCCGGTAAACGATAAAGCTAGAGGGTGTTTTGTAACCCTCAATGAAAACTGTTGAGTTCCTCTTCCGCATTGACTTTGATCTGTAATTGCAGCGTGCTTTAAACAATTAATACGTTCCTCCAGGGGCACTTGGGGCATCATACAATAACAGGGTGGGTGTTTTTTGGTTTGAAAGCACTAATTAAACACACCGCCACAGGTATACGTACAGGTAAATACCACAGTGTGCATTGGTATTCATCACAACAGAAAACAATTAAAACAGTTGAGCTGAGAGACCACTGAGTAAAGATTTTAATGATTATGCATATTTCACCATCGTTCCTTGTTTGTACGGGAGGGATCACCACGCTGAATAATAATATTGATTTTATTTTTGACATTACAGTATATTCACGTTTGGAGAGAACAGCGATGACATGCCAGAAGACAGTATCTCTTTGCTCATAAACTAATCACCGTGAGCAAATCCATTACAAAATGACTTTAGTGGCCCTTAGGCATGTTCTTTAGTATTCAGTTCTGATTGCTCTTTGGCATTCTGTGATTCACATGCATAAAGAAAATGGCTTTTCACTTAGATCTCATTTGATTTCTCATCCTTTTATTTTTTACTCTCTAAAGAGGGCAGAAACACCTCAGATGGATGTATGACGCCTAAGCGATTAGCTGCAATATCATTGTTAGAAGTTTAAAGAGGAAATCTGTAGTTAAAACGTTAACATTTTTTCCAAACAGCTGAGGAAAAGGTTTCTGATATGCTACAAAAATTGTATAGAAAGTATATCAAGCATATGTAAGATGTATACTTTTTGAATGAATGGGCGTACAATATATACACAGATCAGCCGTAACATTAACTCACTGTGTTCACTGGGAGGTGAAGTGAATAACACTGGTAATCTCGTTACCATGGCACCTGTCATTGGCTGGGATATATTAGGCAGCAGGTGAACATTTTGTCCTTAAAACTGATGTGTTTGAAGAACAATGTTATTAATGGTTACAACAGGAATGTGTCAAAATACAACGTGCATATGGCACCCTGCTGAGTATGGAGCTGTGTAGAGTGGTCAGAGTGCCCATGATGACCCCTGTCCACCGTAGAAAGTGCCAACCGTAAGTATGCAAACATCGCAACTGGACCTGGAAACAGTGGCATGAGGTTGCCTGGTGATGAAGGATGCTAAAAACCAGGAAGAAGTGTGCCAAAGTGTGTAATATTCCTCATGCAAAGTAATAGTATGCACATAGCTTGCTTACAGAAACCAATAAAAAATGTGCACCGACTCTGGCTGACAACTGTACTTTAAACAGACCAGTGAGTAGCAACTTCTTTCCAGACCAGTGAATTGCAGCTCTTGGCTGTGTTTTCATGGGCTCAGCTAGGCTTGTAAAAACCCGCCTGGCACCTGGAAAATACGGTTAGCTATACTCCTCTCTAACAACACAGCCACAGAAATAGTGTCCATACTGCCATCCCATTGTTACCTACAGAGAAAAGCATCCATAAAAACACCACACACAAGTACTGAGTCATGTGTTTTATAGGAAACCCATTCTGTGTCACACCCAGTGCAAATCATGACCCGGACTCATTAAACAAGGATTTTATGTGGATAAAACTGGAATGGACTTAATGGAGATAATTGTTTCTTCACTCTAAAAATAAACAGTTCTTAGAGGGTCATTTTGGGGTGCTGCGCATTTAAACTGCAAGTTCTTTCAAAGAAACCGTATTTTTATAGTTCCTCAAATTATCCTTTGAATAACCATTTGGGAAATATTTTGTTGTTTATATGGATCTTTGAGTAACAAGCATGAATAATTATTTACAATTTCCAATTAATAACTTCCTTTGGGGTTATCTCATAGTTTATTCCAGGTTTGTTCTCTTTTAAGATTGTTATCCAGCAGATTCTGGCTCACTCCTAAATTCTCCAAAGAACTCCCTGGGTTTTCTTCTGGTTCTCTCCCAATACCCAGAGAGGTGTTTCAAATCTCACTGGACAAACGGAACATCAATGGACACTAATTATAAACTGTTAGGAAAAAAGGATACCATTTACAAACATATTGAAAGTAAGGAGGCTGATCAAGAAGATGTTCAACTGTCTTTACTTCAGTAACTCTGTTAAATGACATTCGAACAATACTGATCAGTCACAGTTTGACACAATATCTGAAACATGTTTGAGATGAAATTCATAGATTCAAAATCTTTCTGGGAACTATAAATGGTTTATCTTAAGCAGGGACAGAAGGAGACTGATAATTAGTCAGTGTGCCTGAAAGTGGTTTTTCGAGAACATGAAGAACTTTCTTACACAATATGATTTTGGATTTTACACCGTTAAAAGACAACTTTGAATAATAACTATTTTTCCCCTACTTTTGGTTACCAATGATTATGTTGATATAATTATTGTTTTACAGTGTTCTCTATTGATCAGCAAGATAATTGTATCGTGAACTGGTGTCAACATGGGATGATAAGAAGTGTAAACTTTGTATAAAACTATCAGAATTCAGTTTTAAATAACTGGTGCTACCTAGTACATATTTTTCTCCCGAATAAAGAAACTTTCCTCTGTCCTTCTGGTTCCTGTCCTCCTTGTCCTCCTGGTTCCTGTCCTCCTTGTCCTCCTGGTTCCTGTCCTCCTGGTTCCTGTCCTCCTCTGTCCTCCTGGTTCCTGTCCTCCTCTGTCCTCCTGGTTCCTGTCCTCCTTGTCCTCCTGGTTCCTGTCCTCCTCTGTCCTCCTGGTTCCTGTCCTCCTCTGTCCTCCTGGTTCCTGTCCTCCTTGTCCTCCTGGTTCCTGTCCTCCTCTGTCCTCCTGGTTCCTGTCCTCCTTGTCCTCCTGGTTCCTGTCCTCCTCTGTCCTCCTGGTTCCTGTCCTCCTCTGTCCTCCTGGTTCCTGTCCTCCTTGTCCTCCTGGTTCCTGTCCTCCTCTGTCCTCCTGGTTCCTGTCCTCTGTCCTCCTGGTTCCTGTCCTCCTTGTCCTCCTGGTTCCTGTCCTCCTCTGTCCTCCTGGTTCCTGTCCTCCTTGTGCTCCTGGTTCCTGTCCTCCTCTGTCCTCCTGGTTCCTGTCCTCCTTGTGCTCCTGGTTCCTGTCCTCCTTGTCCTCCTGGTTCCTGTCCTCCTCTGTCCTCCTGGTTCCTGTCCTCCTCTGTCCTGCTGGTTCCTGCCCTCCTTGTCCTCCTGGTTCCTGTCCTCTTGCCAGCCACTTAATCTGGTAAATGCATTGCCTGACACCAGCTCGTATTTACACACAATGCAAAAAAGGTTGATCAAAGTAGAATAAAAGCTAAATCTGCAGTGATGTATTATAGGACGGGTTTGGACGCAGTCACATTGTGATTTCAATTTGTTCACCCGCTGCTCATCTGTGAATAAATTGTGCAGCAGTACGATTTGAAATGTGGAAGTGCTGTTTCAAACTATTATTCTGCCGCTATGGTATTAGGTGCATTTGATGAATAAAAGACTTTGGCTCTGACCTGGGAATATCTCCCATTGTTTTACAGTTTCCATTGTTTTATCCCTCCCTTCTGACCTTCTCCAACTGGTCCTGAGGAGATTAGTAGCAAACAGCGTAGATCCACCTCGGTGTTAGGTTAGGTTACATTTAAGCATAACATTTGGATTGTGTGTGTTACGGTGAAGATAGAGTTATGGTTAGACAGTGGATTAGGTTTAGGGCAATAGGTAGAGAACATGGATTTCTGGGTAAGCGTTGGGTCTTAGTTCACCACAACAGTAAGCAAAAAACAATGTTTGTGAGTACACCGTGCATATTGTCTGCCAGTACACGTGTGGGCTGTAGCCCAAGGAGAGAGAGAAATGAATTGAGCAGCAGGGAGGCCCCTAGCCTATAACATAATGATAGATAACACACTAACCAGATAGTCAATTCAAAACGCGGGCCTCCAGCCTGCATAGCTAGTTATATTGCTAGTCATTTTTTTTTACTTAGCTGCAGCTAAGCATTAAATGCGTTGCCCGTCGTGTTTCCACCAAACATTAGCTCCAGGACAAGACCTTGAAAAGCTTAGACGTGATCAAACGCTTGCTCACCCAGCACCTCTCCAGATGGAGGCCTGACGTTTTTTATACAGTAGCCCAGTGCAGTTATTCTACTTGGTGGGGGGTTAAGTGCCATTATAGAAGAGTAGTAGATGGTAGAACTATGCTATCAGAGACCAGTTGGCTACTTTTATCAGGACTACAAACCAACAAAGCCATTTTTGTGGAAATCTGGAAGGGCTGTGACATCCAGGTCTAATGGACTGACTTTCATCCCATCAAACACGGGAAGGAATAATGCATACAGTTAAGCTTAGGATAGTGGACCACAACTGTAAAACTTGGACTTGGATTTCAATATGACTGAAAGGGTGTGTGACTGACTGCCTTTACGTAATTTGTATTATTTCTATTTTATGTTTACCGGCTGAAAGAGCCATTTGGCATGTTTTTTTATTGAATATATTTCCTCTCTAGATATCCCTGTATTACCACTGTTTAGGACCAGATGGTCACACCCCTTTTGGGTTTTCTTATTTTTCGTGCTGATTGTATATAGCTGCCAGGTGTGCTGAGCGACATCAAATCAATCATAAATGCAGAGAAGACATTTGTTAATGTTGTACAATATATGACTATTATATCTGAAAATAGCTGATAGTTAATGGAAAATCTACGTAGACACATTTTATTTACATAAGTTACACTTTATGGATTATCAGTATTGTGTCCCAATGGCACGTTATGTTTGTTAATATAAGTTTTAAAAGGCCAAATGATCATGTTTGTGCAGATTAATGCAACAAACCTGGCCTTCTTTTGTCTTGTTGAGTATTTGAAGCATCAGCAAACGTGTGTTTGATTACAGACTCAAAATGCTCAGAAACTACTGCAGAGCCCAATTGGGGGACCATATTGTTTGTACGGATGAATGTGGTACGTTCAGAGTTTAGAAATTGCTCCCAAGGACGAACCATACGTTTTCTGAGGTCTTGGTAGATTTCTTTGAATTTGTCCATGATGTCAAGCAAAGAGACACTGAGTTTGAAGGTAGGCCTTGAAATACATCCACAGGTTTTTCTTCAATTGACTCAAATTATATAAATTTGCCTGTCAGAATCGTCTGCCAACATTGAATTTTCTGGAATTTTCCAAAACATTAAACAGCACAGTCAACTTAATGTATGTAAGCAACTGACCCACTGTGATTAAGATATATATGAATAACATGATATATGTGAATAATATGTGAAAGAATCTGTCTGTAAACAATTGTTGGAAAAAGGACTTGTGTCATGCACAAAGGAGACGTCCTAACCGACTTGCCAAACCATAGTTTGTTAACATGAAATAAAAAAAATGAGTTTTAATGACTTCAACCTAAGTTTCGGGAAACTTCTGTCTGTATAAGCAGCCCGCAGTGCATGGCAGCACAGCACCTGTTATCTAGCAATGGGACACACACATCCCAGCGCCCACACACACACAGCCAACATCAGTTAATAAGCTGCGGAGGAATAACAACTCTGGGACAAGCAGGTAGGCAGAAGCGATGGGATGTTGAAATCTTTATACTGACGCGGACCTTTTCGAGTTATTCAAACACCCAATTAGTCACAAATCTTTTTAACAAAATCTCAGATTAAGTCCTCGCGTAAATGTGTACAAGTCATCACAACCAATAATCCATTAACTGCATTTATTTTCGTAACCAGAGTCAGTTCTAAACAACGTTGTCTGGCTGTGCTTTTTTCCAGCTAATGTAAAACAAACAGCTGCTGGACAGAGCTGCAGGGAGGCGTACGAAACCGGGGATCATTATGTAGAAACCCGCTGCCAACCATTCAAATGAACGCTAGCAGGGATTGAGTTGCCTCCAACGGGCTGGACGTGCACATTGCACAACACTCTGTCTTCCATTGAACCATCAGTCACAAACGTGCCATTTAGCCATGTATGTGAGCGCGTATTTAAATGACTAATTTCGCGTATTGTGCGGAATTGTAAACATCGAGCGATGGGAGGGGAATCTTAACGCTCACATTAAAATCCCGCATGGCTGAGTGGCGTAAACAACTAACCATCTCTTCCAAATCCAGCAAATAATGGATTTCATAACGCATTTATTGGACATTCCATTTGGTTTCTCTATATTAGGAATTTGACAAGAGAAGCCAAATATATTCACCACATGTCCACGATCGAAGTACCTTGCAAATGATGGTAAATGGTAATGTGTAATAAAACACGTTCATAGGGGTTGGTGACTCCACTACGACACTGTCTGCAGAGACTCTGAGCTCTCTCATAAGGTTATTTCTGATCTGAGAGGGCGACACCCTGGAGTTGTCAACCGTGATGAAGATCTTTAAGAGTGGACTTCCCCTGAAGGAAAAGCAGCCCCTTCTTGTCTACGTTGAAGTGGAGAGCCAGGCAGCAGAAATGCATGTTGCCGCCTGAATGTCAGAAAGGGACAAGAGAATTACGTCGTCCAGATAGCAGTGACAACAGAGACCATGTTACTTTCTGTGGAGAGTGACTCTGGCCATCTTAAAAGGAGTTTACAAAGTGGAAAATAGATAAGGATGATATTACAGTTAATGCGTAAAAATGTAAAGTTAAACAGATTATCTGTGTATCATGCCATCATTGTTTGATCTAACATGGATGAAAGCTTTTTACAAGCACAAAAGTGAGTAAGCACACCAGTTTGACTGGTCTACTGAGACCAGAGGACATCAATGCATGAGTTGGCTTTTACTGATCAAGCATGGATTTGTCTCAGCATTGGCCCAGCCGAAAAACAGACTCGCGTTGGCCACAATTCTTAAAAACAATCTGGATATGTCATTGTCTCTATAAACGGGTGGTCAATCCAATTTCTCAATCCTCCTGAAAATCGAATATTTCAGGATGATAGCTGCAGTAATTGTGACAAGCGTTAAGATAAAGCATTGCTATTTCACCCTTTTCCATTTTCTGATCAAAACGACTATGTATCTATATAGATCGGTCTGCTCACCAATGAAAATGTTTAGCTTTTTGAATTATCCTTTCAATGTAAATTATTACCTTGTACATCACGCCACAAATTCGGATGACATTTATATTACCCATATTATCTGATTTGTTAGCCTATTTCGATGTTTCTATATCCACCTTCCAAAAAAATAGGGGAGCAAGCAGAAACTGATTACTTTTTTAGAGCCATGCAAACAAACGTTAGAGCGAGGTGCCAAATTCACAGCAACAATTTAATTCCTGACAGTTTTACAAATTAACACCAGGTATCCTTTGGATTAGCCATATTAACCGTAGTTATTTGAACTGTAACATCTTTACGGTTGTCTTACTTGATTCGACAGTCAGCAGAGCCATATTTTACATGTAGGTTGTTTTTGTGCTAGTTTCAATACTTGTCCAGCATGTTTTTTGTGTGTTTTTTTCACGTACAGTATCTGACTAGTAACGTGCACTGGTGTCGCTAAGAGCTAGGTAGTTACAGCTAGTGCTATATCAGCTGAACAAACAACTCACGTTGACTTGCATTAGAGCTAGGTAGTTAAAGCTAGTGCTAAATCAGCTAAACAAACAACTCACGTTGACTTGCATTAGAGCTAGGTAGTAAAAGCTAGTGCTTTATTAGCTAAACAAACAACTCCCATTGACTTGCACTAGAGCTAGGTAGTTAAAGCTAGTGCTATCTCAGCTAAACTAACAACTCACGTTGACCTGCATTAGCTACATACAGTGCGTATGGAAAGTCCGCACACATCTTAAATTTGCAGGTTTTTGTGATGTGAAAAATAATATTTGATTGAAAAATTTAAATCTTTGATGAGGAAAAACAAAAAATAAAAACCTTACAATAACCTGTTTGCATAAGCTGTCTTCTCAACCATGCACTACATTTGCAGATTCACCAGAGTTTGTGACAACACTGTTTGCCAGCTGCCATGTGTGATTGTTTCTGCGGGACATCAGTTAGGGTAATGAATACGCTGAGGACTGGGGTTGAATTCCAGTACAGAGCGCCCAATAGTTTAACCCAGATAAATACGGTACAGGCAGGGATGAGGCAAAATTGTAGTCAGAACAGCGGAGTCTATTCAGGTCACAAAAAGGGTAAGGCAGAATCGTAGTCAAGCGAGGAAAATTAAACAGGAGGTCACAGTAGGGCTAGGCAATAACGTGGTCGAAAAACAAGGCTAGAGATAACTTCTCTTAAAAGCTCAGTATGCTGCGCATAACAAACAATACCACACACTGAACACTGAACACATAGGACTATAAATACACCTAAATTGGACACAGGTGTTAGAACTCAGGTGTATGAGAGCGAGTTCTGATTGATTGGCTGGTATGCGGTGGTAGTAGCTGGTGTTCCTGTGGCTTGACTGGTTGTAGTAGTAGCAGGTGTTAAAGTTAGTAGTGAGGGTGATTCTCAAATGACATCCTAGAACCCATTCAATGCACTTGGCAACAGTAGTGCTTCATGTAGGGAATAAGGTGCAATTTGGCATGCAGTTTAATGTCAAATGGTGAAGTGTCAACTGGTGCCTGTTGATGGGTACAAGAAGTTATGCCCCTCCTGAGATGTGATACTGCTTCGCAGTGAGAGGCCACAGGTGGTGCTTAGATTTCACTCCCGTGGGAGAAAAGTATAGCTGGTAATATGCACTGGTATGTTTACCCATCAATAGCACTCCGCCTCCTCTGTTGATTGGACGACTAAGCTCTAGCCTACTCTGCATACATCATGCATCAAATGTCATCTTATCCCTGGGCAGCGCTTTTGCACCAGCCTGGAGCACAACTACACACAACACACACAGGTGCTATTTATGATGGTCAAACAACAGGAGATTCCTTTAACTAAACAAGCCGACAAATGTAGTAAGGATGCTATTTAGGCCGCAGACATATTATTTCTTTCATTTGATAAATACGATGCCAGATCTAAACAACGTAACATATTCACATTTGCATATGACTTTAACAGTCCCCTGAGGGAATTTTGGTGTTTTCCTAATTTAAATCAATGTGTGTGTGTGTGTGTTTCTTCATGCTGTTAGTAAGGCTCATTAAGTCAATTTAACCTCATCTACACCAGCTTGTTAACATGATCGTCAGGATGACTCGATTATAGGGCTTCTAATTAGCTGACTCCTTAACAACACTCAGCAAGTCTAACCAAGACCGGACACACCAACCTTTAACAGTGTTTGCAATTCATGTTCTTTGATATTATAAAGCATGTTAATCGTCAAAAAAAAAAAATATTTCAAAAAGAACCTGGTCGAAAGCTCTATATATGTTGAAATAGCCATTTTAGCTCATAGTTTATTAGCACCATGCAACTACCAGTATGCAACTCTGTTGTATTTACACTGTATTGAAATTGTGTCAGATTTAAACATTTCCAAAGCATTCTGAAAGTGTAACAAAGCCCTTACCTTTCCAAGACTGATCAGTATTACTCGTTAAAGTAGTTTTTGTCAAATTCAGCAAATGCCTTGAAGTGGTATGTAATTAAGTCTTTCTGTATGCCTCTCAACTCAACAGGTTTTTAGAAATGTCTTGCGTTCTTTCAAACTCAAATATGTCTTCTTAATGCTGCATGTGCTGATGTATTTGTGATGAACTTTAGTAATGGTTGGGTCTTAGAGCCACATTTGGAGAAGTTGGTCGCTCAAATCGGCCAACCTGGCTAAATAAAGGTTAAATCATTTTTTTAATTAAATTCATGGAAATGTGGACCTTCCAAAGCGGAACTGGACTTAACATACATGCCTTTTATAAATTATTCATACTATTAAAAGTGCACCCAGCATAGTCAAAAGAATACTGGCCACCCCTCAGAGCCTGGGTCCACTCCCTAAGTTGTAACTGATTTGGGAGTTTTTCCTAGCCACTGTGCAAAACCCTGTTACTGCTGTAAAAAAACTGTTGTAAAAAGGACATTATAAAAAAATAAGATTAGTTGATCATTAATTGGGTTGTATAGATATTTCTTACCATTAAAGTGGGTGTTAAAGCCTGCATCTATGTTAGGTAGAGCTCGTTTTGTTAGCTAGCCTCCAGGTCAATAATACATTTGAAAGACCTACAAATTCAATACATTTTCGGCTCATAGTTTTCTTTTGTTTAGAATGATCTCCTTTTTTGTAAGTGAAACAGACACGGGACTGATGATATACGTGTGTGTGTGAGTGTGTGTGTGTGTGAGAGTGTGTGTC
Organism: Dallia pectoralis; assembly: GCA_029465975.1. Lineage (NCBI taxonomy): Eukaryota > Metazoa > Chordata > Actinopteri > Esociformes > Umbridae > Dallia > Dallia pectoralis. Next base: position 11,025,214 of record CM055743.1, read on the forward strand.
TGTGTGTGTGGTTGCATGCATTGTGCTTCCTCATGTGGACATGCTTATGTACGCACATACATTGTGTGTATTTCTTGACAGAGCTCCCAGTTCCAGTTCCATTCAGGGCGTGTATATATTCACCATGCCTAGACGGAGCCAAGAAAAGGCATCCCTCCATCTGCTATAGTTGAGAGGGTCAAACACAAGCTGTTCAGCACACTCTCCGTTTTTTTCTCTCAATCTGTCTTTCCGCCAGTCTGTTTCTCTCCTTCTTACCGTCTCTATCTCTCTCTCACTCAGCCTCCCTACATCTCGCTCTCGCTCTCTCTCTCTCTCAATGTTGACCCGCCAAGGCATGGACTTTACAAGACCCCTGATGGTGTCCTGTGGTTTCTGGCACCAAGACATTAGTAGCAGATCCAAGACCTGTAAGTTGGTGGAGGTAGAGCATGAACAATGGGGCTCACTGTACATGTACCGATAGATCTGGCAATAGTTGGACACTTATTGCCTCCTTTACAATGTTCATCATTTCGACTCTGTAGGCCACCACAATGGATTTGAAATGAAGTCACCTGTCAATTGAATTGTACGAAATTTTAAGGAATTGCAACCATTTTCATACAATGCCCCCATATTTCAGGGGCTCAAATGCAATTAGGCAAATTAACGATCATTAATTAAATGTTTATTTTCAATTCAGTGTTGAGAATAATTTGCAAGTGATGACTGCTTTATATCAGGAACACATCACCAAACGCTGGGTTTCCTCCATTGTGATGTTTTGCCAGGAACTTTACTGCAGATGTCTCTGGGTCTTTCTGCATTAAGTTGTGTCTATTGCATATGACGTGCATGCTCGATCAGGTTTAGATCAAGGGATTGACTCAGCCATTGCAGAATATTCAATGCCTTGAAAAACTCCCGGGTTTCTTTCAAAGCATGTTATGAGTCATTGTCCAAGGTAAGCACCATTCAAACAACTTCGCAGAATTTGCCAGATTTCACTTATAATGAGAGCTCCTTTGACCCCATGTTGTGGGATCACAACAGCAGCTTCCAAATCTGAATGCCTCACCTGGAATCAACTTCAGACAATTCACCTGCTTTAATGATGACGAAATAACAAAGGAATTGCCCAGACCTCTCCATGAAACAGTCAACTATACTTTAACTTGGAAAAAAGGGGGGTACATATTAAAGTGCAGTATTTTCTAAACTCTTTCTCCAATGGATGTTAACACCCTCAGAATAAAGCTGAGAGACTGCCCTTTAAGCTAATATTCATTGACTAACTGTAACTTGAATTTATTTTGATAAACAAGAGTGTAGCATTGTGAACATTTTCTGGATGCACTGTATACATATAAAATGCATATTATATATATACAGGCGCTGGTTATATAAGTAGAATATCATCAAAAAGTTGATTTATTTCAGTAATTCCATTCAAAAAGTGAAACTTGGATATTATATTCATTCATTTTTTTCTATTCATTCATTTTTTCTACCACATCTTTTCCTTCCCTTCACCTCTCTATTGATGTGCTTGGACACAGAGCTCTGTGAACAGCCAGCCTCTTTAGCAATGACCTTTTGTGTCTTGCCCTCCTTGTGCAAGGTGTCAATGGTTGTCTTTTGGACAGCTGTCAAGTCAGCAGTCTTCCCCATGATTTTGTAGCCTAGAGAACTAGACTGAGAGACCATTTAAAGGCCTTTGCAGGTGTTTTGAGTTAATTAGCTGAATAGAGTGTGGCACCAGGTGTCTTCAATATTGAACGTTTTCACAATATTCAAATTTTCTGAGATACTGATTTTGGGGTTTTCATTAGTTGTCAGTAATAATCATCAAAATTAAAAGGAATTAACACTTGAAATATATCAGTCTGTGTGGAATAAATGTATACATTATACAAGTTTCACTTTTTTAATGGAATTGCTGAAATAAATCAACTTTTTGATGATATTCTAATTATATGACCAGCACCTGTATATATTCAAATCCTCTTATTTATCCTATACCTGCTGAAAAAAATGAATACAGAGCTGTTCTATTCCTTCAGTTGTTAGACTGTATTTGAAGTTAACCAAAGGCAAATGAAACCTTCATGGCTCGCTGCTTCCAAGTGATGGTGACCTTTTATTAAAAACAATCTTTTTTGCTTGATTTTCGGTTTTCTTTAACCATTAACTTTGTTCTGCCTGGCTTGTTCCAGTGGCACTTAAAGGGTTTAGACCATTAGCAGCGAGTGACAGCATGCTAATAAGGACAGATGGCGTAGCATCAGAAAGTTTTATAGCATCATTGCCGTTTAGAATTAGTTTCAGTCCTTGCTTCCTCCAATGACAGCCTCGGTTATCAAAAACAGTTTTCTCCAGAGTAAACTCAATATGTTTGCTGTACTGTAAGTGTTCTGTGTTTGAAAGGGTGCATCGATAGACAACTGAGAATATTTACATGTACAAACACTGACGCAGAGAATGACATTGGGGAGATATAGAAGACATTGAATTGTGTCTTCTAATTGTTTTGGGTTAGATTGTCTCATTATTTGTTCAGCTTATCATCCATTGCTAATCCATGTTAATGAGTCAACCTAACCAGGGAGAATAGGCAATCTAACAGATGTCCTCAGAGACTGATAAACATTTCAAAAGGCTCAGGCGCTCACGAAAATTGGAATCCCTACAAAGGCATAACCACTTAATATGCAGCAATCTTAAATCTTATCAACTTCCGCTCAGTAAATCTTAGCATAGCTCGACACCACCAATTTTAGCATATTTTTGTTGTCATGCATAGAAGGACCACTGTAAACTCGCAAAATATCAAGTAAAAGCTGAAAAGCCTGTTTACACCTACCCGTGAATTCATTCTTGAGGACTGGCATTGCAAATAGATGCAGAATTGTGTACAAGCAAACATTATTACTGGCTGTTATTGACAGTTTTCATACAAATGTTTACATGAGTTCTAGAAATTTAGCTATATACACACAAACGTTTCCGTATACTTTGGGTCATTTTGGACATTGACTGGACATCTCCTTGATCTCACAGGACTACCAGCCATTTTGATCTGGTGAACTGGATAACAGTTCGACATATGTATGTATTGTATTTAATAGTGTAAAGTATACCTAATGATACACAAATTAACACATTCAAATTGTTATTAGAAAATCAACTAATAAACAACTAAGCATTCATTTAATTAATACTTGATTTGCAATAATAAAATGCGTTTGTTTGTAACAAAGTCACACAAAGGCAAAACACACGTGGAGGGAGAATACGCGACAGAACTAAAACTAAATCACAAGACGGAACAATACAACGTTACACTTGAGTGTGACCAAACTAAGGCACAAGGCACACAGGGAAATGGAGAACTTAAATAAGGTCTGTGACGAGGGAAACCGGTGCGGGCAATATAAACAATATCAGTGATGAAGTGAGGGAGACTGGGCGTAAAATTCACTGGCACGGCAGGACGCCATGCCAGAACGTGAAAACGTTGATTGGTATTTGATCCCCCACCAACTCGCTACTAGAAATCCCTATAAATAGCAATTTATTGTTATTCTTAACAGTTTTCATGTTTTCCTGGCAACTGCTATTTGTATTATTGTCTACGTATATGTATATATATATATATATATATATATATATATATGTATATATATTTACACTATTCAATATTTAAATACATTTTTCAACAGGCCTGTAAATATGCATTTCACTGTTGCTTAACACCAAATAAAATGGTATTACAACATCTAAAACCTTCTGAACAAGATGTCATAGCGTCAAGTTGGACAGTAAACATTAATTGTAAAACACATCACTTTCTGTTAATAAGGATGGGGTAAACCAAAAGAATTATTAGCAAAATGGGTTAACAGGCCAGAAAACATTTAGACCCCTGGTCCACTGCGGTCCACTGGTTCTTCTGATAGAGATAGATAGCTCTCTGATGTGCTCCAGAGGAAAATTGGCATGTCAGTTAATATCATCTTTCTCAATTAGCCTCTGCTTTTTTTTCACCGAAGTGCCAATGTTCAAATGAAAGCTAATTCCTCTGACGAGGACAACATGGTTGTTTGGGATCGGTGGTCATGAGCCTCATTTCAAAACCGGGGCCATTGGTCAGACGGAGAGAAGGAAATAGAGATAATGGGTGAGGGGATGTGGGGACGTGGAGAGAGAATGAGTGAGCAAATGAGAGAGAGAGAGCAGAAAGATATGTGCTGGAGGATTGTGGAAGGCTAGCAGAGGCCAAAAACCAAGTGGACCACAAAGTCCCAGAGCTGTCGCTGAGAAGTGATCTACAGCTTAGCTTTATTGAATTTACACACTTTAAGTGTGGCAACCCCTGTCCACACGCCCGTAAATTCATCTTCCAGGGGATATAGAATATGGAGAGCATGAGAGGCCTCTTTATCCTATACACTTTGATGAATGGTAATAGTCGATTCAGCGATTACAGAAAACCTATTTATTCTTCGGGACATGAATTACACACAAATGTTTCGACGGAGATGCTGTTGCACGAGGACGAGGGTAGATGATTAGTAGGGGGGGGGGGGTTGTAACCTTGGAGGAGACGAGACAGGTTGCTTTGTAAGTGGAGAGATGGATCCTGGGTATGTTTATTATTAACACAGGTAAAGTAGAGGTTCGCAAGTGGAGAGACAACAAGGTTCAAGGAGACGAAATGACAAATCATTTCATATCATTTGTGAATATGAGTCATGTTTTTAATGACGACGTTATCACAAACATGTTCCAAATTGGGACATTTTATTTGACCTTAAAAATGTTCTAAATATGTCATGATGAACCATAAATTGGCCGACTAAACTGTTCATTAAATAGTCTGTCTCAGTAGAAATCAAAGTGCACCTTCGTTAATAGGGATATGTTTAGTTTTACCTCTAAAGTACTGACTCAGTGTATAGTAGAGCATATTAAAATGGTTAGTGGGTTTACTTTGTTCTTTTTCCAGAATTCACAGAATACGCTGAAATTACAATTCTGTCGTACGACCATTATGTTATGGCTTCAGTGTATATAGGGGTTCTCAACTCTAAACCTGCTGTTTTAGTTTTTGCCTATTAGTTAATTGCAATCGTGTTATATTCCTGCCTCCAGAATAAATTGCAATCACCTGGTGTCCCAGTCCTAAATCAGTTTCTTATTAGAGGATTAGAATGAAAAGCAGTAGAACTCTGGGTCCCAGGGCCTGGAGTCACAGACACGTGTATAGAACCATAAATCAATATCTAGTGTAAGGGAAATGTACTACCCTTGTACCCTGACCTCCTTTTCTCCTTTCTCCTTCACTAACTCTCTTATTGAAAAGCAACGAGGCAATCTGATTTGCATACGCTGTATGAGTGGGTCTTATTTTCTCTTTTCTGAGGGAGACACATTACCCAGAACATTTCGAATGCATGGCACAAGTATGTTTATTTTTCCCTGACCTTTTTAACTTGTCATCATAATGCCAGTCCCTGGGCCTTGATACGAGGGAGAAACCGTGCGTGCAGACATAATATTTATACAAAAATTATAGTCCAAATTCCGAAGATTAATCTGCAAGAACTAATGAGCCTTGGAATGTTCCCTGTCCTCTTTGCATAATGGACTGCAGAGGTAATACAAAACTTCATTAGCATATAACAAACAAACACAACCAACAAATCCTCCACATTCAGGTACAGAGAAAAGACACTGTGACAGAATTTGGAAGATTATCAAGGATTTACCTTGGCATGTCATCAGCTCAAAAGATATGCACATCTGTTTACCTGCTGGCACAATATTTTACTTTGGCAAGTAAATTATTGTAAATACGGGCTTCTCTTTCCCACCTAAGAAAATTGAGAATTATACAAAACTTACTGTAGGATTTGTTTGGGTGGGTGGTTATAATAGCCCTGCAAGACCTTTCAAAAGAAACGACACTGTATTAATATGTTCATCCCATCAGCAAAACTCATAACTCTGACCAGATCTGAATGTAGTCCCACAGTGACAAATAATCTCATGTAAATGCAACCATAACATTCTCAATCATTCTTATTCAAATATTTTTTCTTTACACCCCATACATTTACTATTTATTCGAGAGCAGCGCGTATTATTGGACTTTTTGAACACACGATGACCCTTTCGTTGGGAATAACACTCTGTGTGATGCTGGCTCGCAGCGAGAGTCACGATGTGGCAATTCCAAGATGTTCACATCGCCTCGCTTATCACCCTGTAAACACATTGACAGCTAATGGAGAGGGTAATTAGCTAACCAAGGCAACAAACAAGTCCTAAAAGTAATAAGCAAACACACAAGAACTAGCAAAAGTAAGCTTTTCTCTTCCTCTACTGTCTCCATCTTTCTCTCCCGCCGTCTCCTATATCTCTCCCTCCCCTTTCCACTTATGTCTCTCTCTTTTCTATCTCCCTTCCAACTCTCTTTCTCTCTCCCGCTGTTTCACTCAAAAAGGCCTCAAATCAGATCCGAAGTCTTCAGACACACGTGTTAACTTTGCTAAGCCCAACACTTAAGTCATTAACTTCATTAACTATGGCGGCATGCAGCTCTTTGACAATAAAAATTAGCCGTCCCCTGCATAGACCTTTCATAAGATAAGGCTAAACCTGGGATCCAATTACAGCGTGCCCATAAATCACAACTGCCACACATAGTGTCAGGACAGGTCGCACGCAGAGCAGGCAAAGGCATTAGTGTCAGAAAATCTGATTAGATTTACTGGAGTCTTAAGGAAGGGAAAGAGAGGACAGACAGAATATCAGAAGATCAGATCCATGAACGGATCCATGAGCAGAATCAACGTTATTTATTCATTTAATCCGTTATTAAACCTAGTAATTTTATCAAATGTAGGTAATGGTGCTTTTTATACAATATTTTTCACTCGATTAAATCGAGTCAAATCATTTTAAAATGGATGTCAAATTCCGTAGCAGCTTTGATGGTTCCAGATTACATCAAATCTGTCAGCTAAAGTATGGGGTTCTTCTCTACACATGCATTTTCCGTTCGACACCAGAACAACCACTGCTGTGCAAGGTCTTTTACGTCATCTAACAAATTCAAATGCATCAAGAAAACAGCGCTGACACTTGGATTAGAGCCGAAGCTTTGGTCAGATTACATAAAAACTGAACGCTTAACATACTTTCTCACGAGGACACACAAACCACAGACTTACAAACACACGCACACACACAGGGAAATACAGTACAATATAAAAAACAATATGCGGTATTTTTAGCATCAGTAAGCTATAATTGTACTTTAGGACATCCTGTTTTAATCATTTGCTTTTCATAAAGGCTTTCAAAAATTTGATTAATACAATAATTATTTAATTTCAGTATTATTTTGTTATTATTTTACATGATTATCAAATTAAAAATCTACAAACACAATAACTTGTATGAATACTGTGAGATAATACTATATTTATTCTACATAAATAATTACATTTAATTATAGCGATTGGAAATTTACCCAAAAGCAGATGATACAACATGGCAGATTTCACTACGATACGTTTTTTTCTATTTGTATTTTGTCTTTTGTATACCTTTATATGCAAACACATAATATTGCTACAAATATCTACATATCCATCATTAGCTGTGTGGTAAGCCAGTGAATGAGAGTAACCCATCATAAACAGAGCTAGATCAAGCCAGAGTATTACAGCTATTGGACATAACCATCAGGGGAGTTTTCATGATCATCAATCACTCAATTTAACTTTGTCGACGTTCCAAGTTATCATTTCAATATTTGTTGAGCTGAATCACAGAAATGCCCCAAAAACTACACTTCCCAGAGTGCACCAGCAGGAGCAAACTGGCTGCTTGTCACGTGACTGGGATTTTCACTAATTTGGAGCACCTGAAAGGACTTGGAGGTTCTCAGTCATTTAGGACAAACAAACTCTAGAGAGAAGACCTCCAAGTTCACTCAAAGATTCACTCCAAAGACGCCAATGGTCGGTGAAATTGTTTATTTAATTTCATGGGGTTTGAAATGGGATTGTGCTTAAAAATATTCTATTTTGAGTTAGAAAAAGTAACAGTTGTTAAAATGTTAGAACTTTACAGTTAGAATATTCATGTAATCATCTCTTTTATTTATTCTATGTAAAGGCTGTTTAAAAGAACATATTTACTTAAGTGTAACTTTTGTTTCTGTTTAAAGGTTTACAACCTAATTTGCTGACTAAATTGCTGGCTGAAGTGCAGCTAATTGGCAGCTAATTGTCTGGCTAATTCGCTGGTTAAGGTGCTGACTAAGTGCTCAAGAGATCAATCAACTGAAAAAATCCAAAAGGAAAATAAAAGTGATTGAAGTTGGAAATTTGAGTTGTCCTTGTGTCCTTTGAAAGTGAACGAGAGGTGGACTTGACAATATTTCAGTGTATTTCTCTCTGTAAACTTACACTTGTCTTCTTATATGTTTATAATACCACTGATCATTAGCTTTCCTACATTTGTTTTATGTGAGCATCACCCAAAAGTGTCTTCAATAATGAAACCAGAAACCAGCCCAACTGGATTTTGGATACTCAGCTCTATCCATGAAGCTAGTCAATTGATGTGTGTTCTGTTGATGGTGTTGAAAGATCTGTGGGATCTAACTAGACACCTGTGTGTTGTCCATGAGCACTTTAAACCGCACACGAGCTTAATCAATAGATTTGCCTCCAGTCGTGTATTAATCTCCACCGATTAGATAAAGCGTGTATGACACCAGCTACTGGGAACGGTTCTTTTCTCCATTCTACTGTAATAACAGCAAAGTACTTTTTTCAATGTAAATTTCTTGTATCTGGGATGATGTTTTGCAAGTCTAATTCTTTGCACCCCCTCAGAATGAGTTAAAAAAAACATGGTTGTGGCTTTACTGTATATTTGCATGGACCGTTATATATTTCAGTGTCGTGGGAAGATATTAATTTGCCTGTACATGTGAAACATGGTCTCCGTCCCAAATGCCACTCTTTTCCCCTTTATATTGCACTGGTTTTGACCAAGCTCTATGGAATAGGGTGCAGGTGGGGATACAAATACAGAAACAGAGCGGTGAGAGTAATGGTTTTGATTCATTATCTAAACCCTGAATTCACTAACACATGTTGACCCTTGAATTATATTCTAGGATAGGTTTCTTAACCCAACTGAATTTGTCCATGGCTATACGGATATGTAGATTTCCCCCAATTTACACATTTATTTCACTACAAAAATATAATGAAATAAATATGATGAATGAGTATGAAGGTTATGTCTTTACCAAAAATGTCTTAGAAAGCTTTGCAGCAATTTGAGCTAACATTAAAAAATGTAGATAATTTATGTTGGAGTGCACATTCAGGAGCAAATCTATCCATTTATATATTTTTTTGTTATTCAGCTATTAATTTATTCAGCTGAATAAGCAGAAGAAAAGGGCTCCATTGACTGCCTGTCTCGGTATTGCTTGTTTGACAAGTTGTGTAGTGAACTGTATACATTAGCATTCTCGAAGACAAACACCAAACGATGGTACAGCTTCACCTTGGGTTGGTGTTCGTTGGGAGATGTGCAGAGTTGCACCAAACATACCTTTTGGTAAGACGGTCTTGCCACCCTACCCCATAGATGATACATATGATGAATACAGGAGATTGTTGACACATGTAGCACACAGCCAATACCTGCCAGAAATTCCTGCAGCTACTTTTATGTTGCTGTAGGCCTCTTGGAAGACTCCCTGACAAGTTTTCTTCTCGTATTTTTCAGGAACGTCCAGTTCTTGGTAATGTTTCTGTTGTGCCATATTTTCTCCACTTGATGATGAATGTCTTCACTGTGTTCCATGTTATCTAACCCTTCTCCTGCCAGAAATCTTTCAACAATAAGATCCCTCTGATGCTTTGGAAGCTCTCTGCGGACAATGGCTTTTGCTCTGTGATGCAACTAAGAAAATATCAGGAAAATCCTACTGGAACAGCTGACCTTGATATGTAATTAATCAAGAGTCACTTTAAATGATGGCATGATAATGATAATGACTTCTATGAGTTTGAATGTGATTGGTTAATTCTGAACACAGCCACATCCCCAGTTAAAAGAGGGTGTGCACACTTGCAACCAGGTTATTGTTTGTTTTTATTTTAAAATTTTCCCGCTCAAAGATTTCAGTCTGTTTTTCAATTGAATTGTTCTCGTTATAGGCCACATTAAAGGTGGAAAAAGTTCTGACATGATTTAGCTGTCTCATTTTCTTACATCACAAAAACCATGGCATTTTAAGGTGTGTGTAGACTTTCCATATGAGCGAACAAACTGTCGTTTGTGTACAAGTGGCAAAGCACTAACGGAGTGGTAAGCACCCGGTAGCAGATTCTATACATGCTAAGTCTGCATTGTATCAATAGCAAAAAAAAAAAGAAACACCGGCAAATTCAAATGTAATGGGATGGTATTGGAATCAAATGGTTTTGGGATGGGACGGTTTTGGGATGGGACCGTTTTGGGATGGGACGGTATTGGAATGGGACGGTTTTGGAATGGGATTGTATTGGAATGGGATGGTATTGGGATGGGATGGTATTGGAATGGTCGATATAAACAGTGCTTGAAGTGGGGGGGAAAAGGTACCGGTACTCTATTTCATTTGCATATCATTACATTTGAGATTTTTACAGTTCAAAAAAGAGAGTTTTTTTCTGGTTCAAAAATTATCAACAAATGAATTTCAAGAAGTGTGCGTGCGTGCGTGCGTGCTAGTTGTTCCGCTCAGATCAACGCTAACAATGTTTCTGGTTGGACTAACGTTACCTCCGTTGACGCTAGTGATGGGGACGAGATGCCGAGACCCAGTCTTTGAAGGGTCGATCGAGTCGAGACCAAGTCTGTTGTTTTTCAAGTACAGTCGAGTCCGAGTCAAGGCCGAGTCTTTGAAGAAGCAAGTCCGAGTCGAAATTTTGTCTCGACATGTCAGTTTTGATATTCATGATTTAATATCACCCCAGTTAATAATCAACAGTTAGGCCTACAGACTAAGCTAGATTGGGAATTGTTTAGAAGAGCAGTCCTAACGTCTTAATATAGACTATGCGTTTACTATCATAAAAAAATAGTAGGGCCAGGAATTAATTACATTTTTTTTACTAATTAATCGCACAATATGCTGTGATTAATCACATTTCCCCAAAGCTTGTTATCATCATGTAAAACACTGAATTACATCAATTTAATTCAATTTAGATCAATTTTGATAACCTGACTGCAACAGAACAATGAGTATCCCGATGCAATTTGAATGATTTATTTCAGTCCCTCGTATTCTACTGTGTTTATTAGGTGGCAGTTTCTATCTATTTAGATAAACCATCGGTTAACTCCTCAGTTACTTGTTTGGTCAATTAGACTGTACTGCAGTAATGTGGATTGGCGAGGCGGATTGGCCTTCTGTCCTGTAGCCTCAATAGTAACGTCAATGATGACCGGGTGTTTCTGTCCTGTAGCCTCACTAGTAACGTCAATAATGACCGGGTGTTTCTGTCCTGTAGCCTCACTTGTAACGTCAATAATGACCGGGTGTTTCTGTCCTGTAGCCTCACTAGTAACGTCAATAATGACCGGGTGTTTCTGTCCTGTAGCCTCACTAGTAACGTCAATAATGACCGGGTGTTTCTGTCCTGTAGCCTCACTAGTAACGTCAATAATGACTGGTTGTTTCTGTCCTGTAGACTCACTAGTAACGTCAATAATGACCGGGTGTTTCTGTCATGTAGCCTCACTAGTAACGTCAATAATGACCGGGTGTTTCTGTCCTGTAGCCTCACTTGTAACGTCAATAATGACCGGGTGTTTCTGTCCTGTAGCCTCACTAGTAACGTCAATAATGACCGGGTGTTTCTGTCCTGTAGCCTCACTAGTAACGTCAATAATGACCGGGTGTTTCTGTCCTGTAGCCTCACTAGTAACTTCAATAATGACCGGGTGTTTCTGTCCTGTAGCCTCACTAGTAACGTCAATAATGACCGGGTGTTTCTGTCCTGTAGCCTCACTAGTAACGTCAATAATGACTGGGTGTTTCTGTCCTGTAGCCTCACTAGTAACGTCAATAATGACCGGGTGTTTCTGTCATGTAGCCTCACTAGTAACATCACTAATGACCGGGTGTTTCTGTCCTGTAGCCTCACTAGTAACGTCAATAATGACCGGGTGTTTCTGTCCTGTAGCCTCACTAACGTCAATAATGACCGGGTGTTTCTGTCCTGTAGCCTCACTAGTAACATCACTAATGACCGGGTGTTTCTGTCCTGTAGCCTCACTAGTAACATCACTAATGACCGGGTGTTTCTGTCCTGTAGCCTCACTAGTAACATCACTAATGACCGGGTGTTTCTGTCCTGTAGCCTCACTAGTAACGTCAATAATGACCGGGTGTTTCTGTCCTGTAGCCTCACTAGTAACGTCAATAATGACCGGGTGTTTCTGTCCTGTAGCCTCACTAGTAACATCACTAATGACCGGGTGTTTCTGTCCTGTAGCCTCACTAGTAACGTCAATAATGACCGGGTGTTTCTGTCCTCTAGCCTCACTTGTAACATCACTAATGACCGGGTGTTTCTGTCCTGTAGCCTCACTTGTAACGTCAATAATGACCGGGTGTTTCTGTCCTGTAGCCTCACTTGTAACGTCAATAATGACCGGGTGTTTCTGTCCTGTAGCCTCACTTGTAACGTCAATAATGACCGGGTGTTTCTGTCCTGTAGCCTCACTTGTAACGTCAATAATGACCGGGTGTTCTGCTTTTATATGATAAACTAAAGATGAACTGCTTCTTATGTATTTGAATTCGGCTTTGCAAACCGAAACGTATAATGTTTAACGCGTTAAATTATTTTAACGCGTTAAACATTTGAAATTAACGCCTCAGATTAACGCGTTAACAATCCCAGCCCTAAAAAATAGTGATGGGGACGTGACCGCCTATGCCGAGTCCGAGTCGAGACCGAGTCTTTGAAGGAAAAAGTCCGAGTCGAGAAGGCAGAAATCGGTCTCGAGACTGGACTCGAGTACTACAACACTAGTTGACGCGTCTGGATCTGGCACACGCGTTCTTTTATTGCCTTTCTGAAGCCAGGCTAACATGACTTACAATTTCAAATTCGACACACTTTTTCTAAGTTTCTAGGTTTTGCATTTCACCAGTGAAAAATATGTTTACGCTCAGGCGGAATCTGCAGCCATCAGACAGCTCCTGATAGGGTGAACCGACTGCTTGCCTTTACGTGATTCGGCAAGATCTTTAGTAAGTCACGTATTGACCTCTGGGTAGTGTAGTTTAAGTAACGTTATGTTAGGTCATTACAAATCACACTGACGCTTTTTCTGTCAGTGGTAGAGTACCGGCTGCATGTGAGAAGTAGCGGTATGCAAGAAAAACGTACCAGTAAGTACCATCCCACTTCGAGCACTGATTATAAAGGAATGACCACATGGACCAGTGGGACCTACTAAGCCCTATAGACGTGTTGCTGACATTCCCAAAGGCTCTCCAGGTTTTGTTGCAGATACCATCTCCAAAGTTGGGTTGTCAAATATTAAAGCCGTTTAACTAAACATGGTAATCAATTGTTTGTGTCTGCTGCACTGAGAATTAAAAGGAGCACCTGTTCATTAAAATATTGTCAACATAATAGTCAACCTAATATCACAGATGACTGCAGCTGAAATGGTTCTGGTGAATGTGATGTTACATTACCGAGAGACTCTGGGGGTCGCCTGTCAGGAAGTCAAGGATCAAGGTGCTCAGTGCTACATCCAGCCTGAGCTCTCCGAGATTCCAGACGAAGGTCAAGCTGTAGCTGATGAAGGTCAAGCTGTTTGCACATCGTTGAACCTCTTGTCCAGGATGGTTTACTGTAGCTACTGGCAAGGTAGTACATAATTGCATCTTTCTTGCTAGTTAGCTTCCATAGCAATTTAAAATCTTTATAAAGCAACCTCTTATTATTGAAAAAAAGTAATTTTAGAATTTAATTTAATGTGTGACAAATGTATTTATTTTAGAAGTTGTATCCCGCTCCATCAGTTCTGCCCATCACAAACATTCCCTCTCCACATCCCATTCCATATGTCCCTACCTTCCTATCCCATACCCCCCCCCCCCCTCCTCCCCTCCCATCCTCACACTCTGAGAGTTGTGGGATTGAGAGCCCTGTCAGCAAACCAGGGGATTTAATGAGCTGCTTATTCCGGGGCTATGACATATGTGGGATTGAAAACAATTAGTGCATTTGGCGAGATAGAAGGGGGATGGGACGACGAGCTCCTCGTGGTATCATCTATCAGCCCCCCATCTACTTAACACATGTGGCATATTGTGTCAAATAAAAGGATCATTTCACAGTTTTATAACTTGACATTAAATGGTTCCTTACCCTGAAAGTAATCGAACGACCAACAGAAACAGTTACACGTAGTTTGGTTTTATTGAAAAGCTATAAGCCACATTAGCTTCCTATAAAACAGTACAACAATAGAGGCATATGAGCATGTTATCCTGTCAATGGTAAAATCAACTCTAAGATACATTAAATCATATAATGTAAAACATGCTCACACTCCAATTTATTCCATTGGTTTTAATCTAGTAGCGACTGATATTTGCTGATGTTTGTAATGGCTGTTCGTAGAAATATAGAAGGTAAAAATTATATTATTTAGGGTAAGGAAACATCTAACATAATGTTGTAAATTAGTTAATTGTCCTTTAAGCTGAAAACTTCCAGGCTGATTATAGAATCCACGCAGTCATTAAAATGTACTTCAGTGACAGTGAACAAAGACATCAGGGTTCGTAATGTGTTGATTTTATTATTAGGGGAAAATAAGCAGCTGTATAATGTCAACAATTTTATGTGTGATGCCTTTGCTCCTTGAATATACATTTTTATGACATACAGTACATAATGTCTTATCTACTGCACAAGTACGCTATCTCAATAACCTTTTAGTCATTTGATTTTAAATCTGGAATATTGCATCATATTGTCACTTAATGTTGGGTGTAATGTAGTTGAAGCCATGTGCAGAGCCAGGTAATCCGTTTTAAACAGGCTTATTTCCAACCGAACATAAAACTAACCGAGAACGGCGACAAACATGCTAAATGGCTAAACTGATATTAAAGTGCACATATAGCGTCTTATAAATACACCAAACAACAGCAATATAGAAATACCAACACTCACCTCTAATATAACGTGTGAGATGAAACAATGCTAAACAAAGTGGATAACTATAGATAGCTGTGCAGAAACGTAAACAAGGATGACCCCCCAATCGCCCTGCCTGGTGTAACGCCGCTCACACTGCTCTGGGGCGTGACGGTGAGCTTCATACCTCGGAGCGCTATAGCTTGCCCCCCCGAGGAATCCACTCACCATCCGGCTCTGTTGGCTGTTTAGTTGGCTTAGCATATATAGCGTCTTATAAATACACAGTCCAAACCATAGCAATATAGAAATACCAACACTCACCTCTAATATAAGGTGTGACAACCCTTTATAGCCCCACTAATGATAAATGCTAACAGCTGTGCAGAAACATAAACAAGGACAACTGTGCACCACCAATATCGAACCGTGTGGAAGCAAAACCTCACCACTCGTGACACATATTTATAAAATATAAATTAATCTGGTATATTTTATCATATTTATAAAATATAAATTAATCTAGTATAGCTGGTATATTTGAACATATTGTATCTTGTTGCAGTGGGCAAAAAAGATTTCCTGAAAGATTCCACCTTTAGCAACTTTCGAATTCAGTTGAAGCTACAGCAAAACAAAAAGTCTGCATTCCACTGGTCACTTGTCAAGCTCTGTAAGAGAGTTAATCTGATCCTCATATCATTTTGACTGATTGTTTTTAGCACTTTTGTTTTTGTAAGAAACACGGGTGGTAAATTTCATGCCTGAACGGTGAAGAACATATGGCCTCTTTAGTGCATCCTTATAGGCCAGAATATTAATGTCATAAAGATAATATAGTAATTTGAATGAATGTATGTTTGGCAGAAGTGTTGAATGAGGAGCCTTTGCCATCAGATTCTCCTCTCCAGTCGTGTTAGTGTTGGCCGATGTTAAGGGCATCACAATCTCCTTCAAAGGCTCCTGATTCAGCTGCGTTCCCCAGGGCTTAGTTCTGGGCCCCCTACGCTTCAACTACATCCTCCTCATTGGTACGATCTTTCGTCACCATAACCTTTCAATCGACAGGAGCTATTCCCGAGCATCATAACTCTCACTAACCCACATTGAATCCTGTCTCTCTGCAATAAAAACATGGTTGCATCAAAACCTTCTCAAGCTCAACAGTGATAAAACAGAACTCCTACTAATAGGCACCCTCCAAACTACCAGTGACAACGCCACCATCTCTTCCTGCATCACATACACAGCCTTGGCTTTTATTTGTTCTCCATCTTCTATTTCAATTAACACAAACGACAGAATAATTTGATTCTACTAACTTAATGAAGCCCTCCACAACCTTGTCGCTAGCTATCTTTTGGACCTTTATTCTTACAAATCCACATGCATACTCCGCACCAGTACAGCAGGCCACCAAACCATTCCCAGGTCAAAGTTCCAGTACTTCATCAACAGATTTCTCTCCAGGGTTGCTCCTAGGCTCTAGGCTCCCTGCTCGAAAGCACCCATGACAGTGTCAAACTCTATCTTTTAGGAACGCCTTATTCCCCTGTTCTTAAATGCCTGCTCAGAGCCCCTCCCACTATTTCTGTTTCCTTTCTGCTTGTGTTGTGTTGTGCTGATGTATTTTTTGCTCTCTTGTTTAATGTTCTTCCTACTATGGGAAGGGACTCAAGGTCCTTGAAAGGAGCTACATAAATCCTATGTTTTATTAATATTATAGTTATTGTTATTATTATATTCTGTAGTTAACCCGTCTGGCTTGGTTATGTGATCAGCTAATGAGAAAGTGACTAACTAGACTCTGGAGTATTTGCATGAAGTGACTTGATCTGGATGTTAACGAGGATAAGCAACAAGATTAAGTTAAAACAACATAGCTGGATGATGAACACATTTAATTTTGTTGTCAAACCATCAACTCTTTCCATCAGCTCTATGTACTGCACACTGTTGCTAATTTCTTTGTCTACTGCAGCCTATTCACAGCAGAATACTCTGCCTACTGTAGCTTATTTACAGCAGTAAACTCTGCTTACTGTAGCATGTTTACAGCAGAATACTATGCTTACTGTAGCATGTTTACAGCACAATACTATGCTTACTGTAGCATGTTTACAGCACAATACTATGCTTACTGTAGCATGTTTACAGCACAATACTATGCTTACTGTAGCATGTTTACAGCACAATACTATGCTTACTGTAGCATGTTTACAGCACAATACTATGCTTACTGTAGCATGTTTACAGCATGTTGTAGCATGTTTACAGCACAATACTATGCTTACTGTAGCATGTTTACAGCACAATACTATGCTTACTGTAGCATGTTTACAGCACAATACTATGCTTACTGTAGCATGTTTACAGCACAATACTATGCTTACTGTAGCATGTTTACAGCACAATACTATGCTTACTGTAGCATGTTTACAGCACAATACTATGCTTACTGTAGCATGTTTACAGCACAATAATCTGCTTACTGTAGCATGTTTACAGCAGAATACTATGCTTACTGTAGCATGTTTACAGCACAATACTATGCTTACTGTAGCATGTTTACAGCACAATACTATGCTTACTGTAGCATGTTTACAGCACAATAATCTGCTTACTATAGCATGTTTACAGCAGAATACTCTGCTTACTGTAGCCTATTCACAGCAGAATACTCTGCCTACTGTAGCCTACTCACAGCATAATAATCTCAAACACATCCGTTTCTTAATAATGTGAGATGTTTTTCATGCAAAAGATCAGGAGAAAAATGTTAAATCTTTTCATCTCATTTTGTCAAACAAAAGTCAAATAATGCATTGCGAATTGTTAGCGTCTCCGTCAGGTTTCCAACTCCCCAACTGAATACGAGGTGTTAATTGTTGTTATCTGTTGCATCTTCTTTGGGGAGATAAAACCTGAGCACATTGGAGCACAATACATTATTCATTATTCCAGCTTTTAATTTTAGATCAGGATAAGATGGTGTCTCAGCTGCACGTCAACATTGTTGTGAGTCGCATTTTTGTGTCTGAAATCTAATCTTTTTCCCTACATAGTGAATAAGGAAGATACAGGGCCTTTGTCCAAAGTAATGTACTGCCTATATATATATATATATATATAAAGTACATATATAGTACATATACTGTATGTGTATATATATATATACATACAGTATATGTACTATATATGTACTTTATATATATTGGTAACAGGGTGCCATGTAGAGGTCAAACTATTTAAATAAAAAGGATTATTTCCTCCACTGGAAAGGTGGAATTTTGTTAACTCTGTCTACAGCTTCTATTGCTCAATGAGTAACTTCATGTTCAATACAATATAAGTATCTGTCAGCATAACATGAAATCTAACTGAACTGTGGGGATTGTACGTGCTGTGATCTGAACTGTGAGGATTGTACGTGCTGTGATCTGAACTGTGGGCATTGTACGTGCTGTGATCTGAACTGTGGGGATTGTACGTGCTGTGATCTGAGCTGTGGGGATTGTACGTGCTGTGATCTGAACTGTGGGGATTGTATGTGCTGTGATCTGATCTGTGGGGATTGTATGTGCTGTGATCTGAACTGTGGGGATTGTACGTGCTGTGATCTGAACTGTGGGGATTGTATGTGCTGTGATCTGATCTGGGGGGATTGTATGTGCTGTGATCTGATCTGGGGGATTGTATGTGCTGTGATCTGAACTGTGGGGATTGTATGTGCTGTGTCCTGAAAGTGTGTAACAACTACTCTTTCAATTCAAATCTGCTGAAAAAATAAACTGCATTTTAAAGGTTTTGATACATAGAGAATTACCAGAGACAATGCAGATCATTAGTATGATAGAACTCCATAATCATGTATAAGGCAAACGTATAACAGGCTGTAAAGCAAAACAACTACTTTCTCACCATAAATCTGACCATGAGATAAGTAAGGGAAGTCCCTGTAAAAGCTGCTGAGCTGCATGCCGATCTGATGGAGAGTGTATGCTAACGTAAGTACGTACACAATAGGTTATACATTTGAAACAGCTTCAGATCTTTCTAAGGATGTACAGGTTTTTACAAATGCCTCAGAAATTCACAGAGCTTGTGACATTGACAATATTCATGTATTTACTTTTCTTCCTCTGGTTTTGGGACTAGCTAATAAACATACTGGAAGAAAGGTCACACATATCTGTATTGTATTTGTTACACATATTTATTTGGGCATTGTTTTGATATTATACGTGGTTAAGGAGTTTGCTTATTGGGGGCAATGATTTCAAACCTGTCCTGCAGCAGGATATATGCACGGGAGTCTTTGGGACTATTTTAGGTCACACAAGTTCACGTATATATATTTGCATTATCACATCGACTGAAATGCATACAGACGGGATGCAGGTTAAAAAAATCACAATCTATTATGTCGTTCGCTCTGTTTGAATCATTATGAAGCACTGACTTTTGTGGTCTGATTATTGTTCATACTACAGATGAATAAACTGTATCATTGCTACAGTAGCAAAGATTGAAGCCAAGTTATTTTATACCGTATATCTAGTGTTGTATTACAGATTACAGGCTCTATCTATGGAGGTCAGCAACAATTCATCCATTCAAAGGGATGACAGCATCGCTGAAGCATAACTTACATATATCATTAGCCTGTATTACACTCCTGCATTAAATCTTTACTGTACACAGTTTGGCCTGAATGACATACTTTTAAAACAAAGTGCTCGTTGAGAGTTATGGCTGAAATAAAACCAACAGAATGTGTCTGGCTGAGCACACACACAAGCACGAATGCAGACACACACAAACACGCACACGCACACACACACACACACACCTTTAAAGTGTGTTGGATGGTCACCAGCTATGTCATCCCACTCTGAGTACACACTCAGCCCCTCCTCTCCTAACTTGACCTGACCCTCCACTCCATTTGTCAATATCAGTAGGCATTTTTCTTTCTAGGGGACGTGAAAAAAGGGTGGGACACACCACACACAGAGTGAGAGAGAGTGAGAGAGAGAGAGAGAGAGAGAGAGAGAGAGAGAGCGCTATTGGTAGAAGCTAATTATGCTGATGCTTCTGGGACACTAAATGCTGTGGGTCGTTAGCCCTCATAAAGGTCTGCTTGTCCCCTGATGTTCTGTTCTGCTGAGGCCAGGAAGACGGGAGATTACTGTTCTGTTCAAAGTGTTTTTATCAGTGACGCTGTTTGAATGGACAGGACCCCCTCGGGGGTCAAGATGTCTGAGAATATGGGAGTAAAGAGAAGGATTATAAGTGTGTACAGTAACTCCCCAAAGCATTTAGACCCCTGCACTTTCTCCATTTGTTTGTTTGGGAGAAAATGTCCAAATATAGATGTGCAAAGCAGGTTGAGGCAAGACTCAACACTGTGGCTAAGACATATATACGACTCAACACTGTGGCTAAGACATATATAAGACTCAACACTGTGGCTAAGACATATATACGACTCAACACTGTTGCTAAGACATATATACGACTCAACACTGTAGCTAAGACATATATACGACTCAACACTGTGGCTAAGACATATATACGACTCAACACTGTGGCTAAGACATATATAAGACTCAACACTGTGGCTAAGACATATATACGACTCAACACTGTGGCTAAGACATATATACGACTCAACACTGTTGCTAAGACATATATACGACTCAACACTGTAGCTAAGACATATATACGACTCAACACTGTGGCTAAGACATATATAAGACTCAACACTGTGGCTAAGACATATATAAGACTCAACACTGTGGCTAAGACATATATACGACTCAACACTGTGGCTAAGACATATATATGACTCAACACTGTTGCTAAGACATATATACGACTCAACACTGTGGCTAAGACATATATATGACTCAACACTGTGGCTAAGACATATATACGACTCAACACTGTGGCTAAGACATATATACGACTCAACACTGCGGCTAAGACATATATACGACTCAACACTGTTGCTAAGACATATATACGACTCAACACTGTGGCTAAGACATATATAAGACTCAACACTGTGGCTAAGACATATATAAGACTCAACACTGTGGCTAAGACATATATAAGACTCAACACTGTTGCTAAGACATATATATACGACTCAACACTGTGGCTAAGACATATATACGACTCAACACTGCGGCTAAGACATATATATGACTCAACACTGTGGCTAAGACATATATGCGACTCAACACTGTGGCTAAGACATATATACGACTCAACACTGCGGCTAAGACATATATATGACTCAACACTGTGGCTAAGACATATATACGACTCAACCTGCGTATATATAAGACATATATATATATATATGACATATATAAGACATATCTGTTCACATGGGAGGTGGAAAAGAGACATGTAAACTGAAAAGATTAGTGGAGGTGGTTTGTTCGGTCAGATGAGGGGGTGAAAACCATCAGCATTATTGAAATACTGTAATTTGGTGTGGGGATTGAAATACTGTACATTGGGGGGGATTGGAATACTGTAATTTGGTGTGGGGATTGAAATACAGTAATTTGGTGTGGGAATTGAAATACAGTAATTTGGTGTGGGAATTGAAATACAGTAATTTGGTGTGGGTATTGAAATACAGTAATTTGGTGTGGGGATTGAAATACTGTAATTTGGTATGGGGATTGAAATACAGTAATTTGGTGTGGGGATTTAAATACAGTAATTTGGTGTGGGGATTGGAATACTGTAATTTGGTGTGGGGATTGGAATACAGTAATTTGGTGTGGGGATTGAAATACAGTAATTTGGTGTGGGGATTGAAATATTGTAATTTGGTGTGGGGATTGAAATATTGTAATTTGGTGTGGGGATTGAAATATTGTAATTTGGTGTGGGGATTGAAATAATGTAATAGGTGTGGGGATTGAAATATTGTAATTTGGTGTGGGGATTGAAATAATGTAATAGGTGTGGGGATTGAAATATTGTAATTTGGTGTGGGGATTGAAATAATGTAATTTGGTGTGTGGATTGAAATATTGTAATTTGGTGTGGGGATTGAAATATTGTAATTTGGTGTGGGGATTGAAATAATGTAATAGGTGTGGGGATTGAAATATTGTAATTTGGTGTGGGGATTGAAATATTGTAATTTGGTGTGAGGATTGAAACATAAAAGCCTGTCAGTTCAGTGTAGTTCTGTGACCACAGAGCCTATCCTGCGTACAATATGTGTGTCCACGCCTGAGAGAAATGCAAAAGAAAGATGCACACATCTATAATCAGAACGGGAAAAAAGAGATGAAATATAATAAGCATAAGGAGGGATAAACAGGTTGTTCTGTTTTTCCACTGATCATACGGACCGCACACACGCACAAGTATTTATATTCTGCAGGCTGCGGAAGTTGGCAAATAAGAGAGGTTTTTTGCAAACAACACATATCCCCCGAAGGATTCGAGTTTTCACATTTGATTTGATCAGTGTGGCATCAAGTTTTATCAAAAGTTTTAAAACTATTGCAGTGCGTACAACGCCAGATCTCGTTTTTTCTTTTTAGTTCCCAATTGGTATGTTTTGGGGCCCATGGATCACTGCATGGGATATGTATTGCTTCTCTTTCCTTTTAAATAAACATACAGATTGTTTCAATATGTTTCATACGGACAATTCTTTAACTTTGGGGGATTCAAGAATAGATTGCTGGCAATGGCTTTTAAGTGAACGATTTCTCTGTCCTAGATATGTTTTGGCCCCATCTTTTCTCTGGGCTCTAAAACAATAGGCTAGGAGACACACACTGGACATCTGCCACCACACACACACACACACACACACACACACAATGAATAATCTCCAGCTAGAATTAACCCAACGATTGCTCAGCTGGAAGGAGAGAGAAGAAGACACTCTGCCAAGTCTATTACAAAACACACCGAGCTGCGTCTCTGAATACCCCAGTACTCTCTATAGACAGCAGCACATAGCCAGAAAAAACGCTCTTGGATATATTAGCAATAAACATGCCCTGCCCACTTGAGAAGCTGTCTTTCAGATGTCTATTTCCCGTGTTTGACGGCCACATAATCTACTTTTCGCTTCTTGGTGGATTTATTGCTTTCATTGTCCTCCTGCAATTCATTATCATAATGTATCTTTGTGCCTGATGTATTTCCTGTTAACTTTATGCAGGGATGTTTTTAATGACTTGTAAAAAGACTGTTGTAATGGCCGTTGTGGGCTCTGTAGAATACATTGGTGGTCCATTGCATTAATAAATGGACAGTAAAGCTTAAGCAGGGGTTTTACTAACAATCTTGGCACATGCAACACAACGTTATATTTAAGAATGTTAAGCAACTAAATATTGAAATAATATAGGTTGGTAATTAAATGTAATTTAATGAAAGAACTTTTAGAAAATCAACACTTAGATAAAAGCAATAATATGTCTTATTCCGCAAACAATATTTGACAAAAAAGGTGTAATGTAGAGCCATGCATGTTGAGATTTTCACACTTGTTTAATTATCCAGGAGAACATGACAACAACAGTAATAATTAGGCAGTCTAACAGCTTGTGCGCTGTTAGGCTAGACAGTGAAATACTTTGGCAGTTAAAACCCAGTTCCACCCTGTATTATTAATTGATTTATGTATGCAAATAGACCCAGTGTGAAGATCTCCCAGCTCGTTCAATCACGAGCCGAGGTGTGACGTCACGCTGGCGAGTTTACGTTCAATCTCTAGCCATGGCTTTTAGCTTAGCATCAGATGCAGCATTCATCTGTGGCTAAAGTTGCTTCCCTTATTCCCTTATGATCGGTACCCACTGTTACTTCCTCAGGTATCCCTAGTTTTGTGTGCTTTGTTGCAGCATACGGATCATATTATTTCTGTATTTACTGACGCAACTTCAGAAAATACATAACTCACAGTTTCAGAGTACCACGGAATGTTCCAGCGCTACCACATCTGCTGTCTTTCGTCATCTCTGCTTAATATGTTTGAAATGTACTTGTGTATGGTCTCCTGTTCAACAATGATTTTTTCTGATGGCTAATTCATTGATTCGTATGCACGTACGGCTAGGCTGTGTGGTTGTTTCACCTATAGCTCTAAAAAAAAAAACGCTGTTGTCACGGATGGAGCGGCGTAGTGCGGTGAAAGCCATGTGCAGAGTTTTAGATCCGTTTCGCTTATGTTTATTAACAACAACAGAACATAAAACAAACCGAGTACGGCGGAAAAAGGACTAACTGGTGCAAACTGCAAATGATAGTGCGCGTATAGCGTCTTATAATAAAACATTCACACAACACGTTTGTCCCCCAGATAACACTCACCTCTAACCAATGTGACGTAGAAACAAACAATGATAAGCACCGAGGTGACTTCCTAGAAAACCTTTATAGCCCGAACTAATGACAACATTACACCCAGCTGTGAACTAGAAACCAGGAAGTGGAACACCCGAAACCAGACGGTGCAGTACCCAAAAAACACCACCAGTTACAGTACCCCCCATTTAACGGCTAGCTCCCAGATAGCCAAACTAACACAAAAGAACACAAGGGAGCAACAGGAGAGGACCCACAATCAAACCCAAAGGGTCAGTCCAGGACCACCGGTCCAGACCTGAATAGGCCACGGTAGCCGACCGCCATCTCGAGCGGCTGAGAGGCCGCCAGTTTGAGCTGCTGAGGGTGCGTCGTGGCGGCGGCCATCGTGGGCGACGTGGCGGAGGCCATCGTGAGTGACGTGGCGGAGACCATCGTTGGCGACGTGGCAGAGGCCATCGTTGGCGACGTGGCGGAGGCCATCGTTGGCGACGTGGCGGAGGCCATCGTTGGCGACGTGGCGGAGGCCATCGTTGGCGACGTGGCGGAGACCATCGTTGGCGACGTGGCGGAGGCCATCGTGGGCGACGTGGCGGAGGCCATCGTGGGCGACGTGGCGGAGGCCATCGTGGGCGACGTGGCGGAGGCCATCGTTGGCGACGTGGCGGCGGCCATTGTGGGGGCGGCCATCGCGGGCGACGTGGCGGAGGCCATCGTGGGCGACGTGGCGGAGGCCATCGTGGGCGACGGGGCGGAGGCCATCGTGGGCGACGGGGCGGAGGCCATCGTGGGCGACGGGGCGGAGGCCATCGTGGGCGACGTGGCGGAGGCCATCGTGGGCGACGTGGCGGAGGCCATCGTTGGCGACGTGGCGGAGGCCATCGTTGGCGACGTGGCGGCCATTGTGGGGGCGGCCATCGCGGGCGACGTGGCGGCGGCCATCGTGAGCGTAGTCGTGGCGGCGGCCATCGTGAGCGTCGTCGTGGCGGCGGCCATCGTGAGCGTCGTCGTGGCGGCGGCCATCGTGAGCGTCGTCGTGGCGGCGGCCATCGTGAGCGTCGTCGTGGCGCGGCCTTCGTGGGCGGCGATGCGGCAGCCATTGTGGGCGGCGATGCGGCAGCCATTGTGGGCGGCGATGCGGCAGCCATTGTGGGCGGCGATGCGGCAGCCATTGCGGGCGGCGATGCGGCAGCCATTGCGGGCGGCGATGCGGCAGCCATTGCGGGCGGCGATGCGACAGCCATTGCGGGCGGCGAGGCGACAGCCATTGTGGGCGGCGAGGCGGCAGCCATTGTGGGCGGCGAGGCGGCAGCCATTGTGGGCGGCGATGCGGCAGCCATCTTGGACGCTGGCGTGACGGCGGCAGCCATCTTGGGCGCGGGCGTGACGGCGGGAGCCATCGTGGACGCTGGCGAGACGGCGGCAGCCATCGTGGACGCTGGCGAGACGGCGGCAGCCATCTTGGGCGCTGGCGTGACGACGGCAGCCATCTTGGGCGCTGGCGTGACGACGGCAGCCATCTTGGGCGCGGGCGTGACGGCGGGAGCCATCGTGGACGCTGGCGTGACGACGGCAGCCATCTTGGGCGCTGGCGGGACGACGGCAGCCATCTTGAGCGCTGGCGTGACGGCAGGAGCCATCGTGGACGCTGGCGTGACGGCGGCAGCCATCTTGGGCGCTGGCGTGACGGCAACAGCCATCTTGAGCGCTGGCGTGACGGCAACAGCCATCTTGGACGCTGGCGTGACGGCGGCAGCCATCTTGGGCGCTGGCGTGACGGCGGCAGCCATCTTGGGCGCTGGCGGGACGACGGCAGCCATCTTGGGCGCTGGCGTGACGGCAACAGCCATCTTGAGCGCTGGTGTGACGGCGGGAGCCATCGTGGGCGCAGGCGTGGTGGCGACCATCTCAGGCGCTGGCTCCTGTAAGTCCAGCCATGTCCTCCACCACGTCCT
The DNA here is from genome assembly GCA_029465975.1 of Dallia pectoralis. NCBI lineage: Eukaryota > Metazoa > Chordata > Actinopteri > Esociformes > Umbridae > Dallia > Dallia pectoralis. The sequence goes on from CM055743.1 coordinate 11,051,771, forward strand.
AATAACAGCTGAGGGCTGTTCATCCAACACCTCCGGGGGTTTCTCTGTCCCTGACGTCGGTGGCAGAAAAGGGTCTTCCCACGGCGGGGGTAGTGGCTGTAGCTCCAGGGCTCTTGCTGGCCCGGGCTGCAGCCCCGGAACAGTGGGCGGTGTCTTCTGCCCGCCCCAGCCGACGTCCGATGTTGCGGGGACTAGTCGACTGAGGACGGGATCCCATAGCAGGGCGTCTTCCAGGGAGTCCTCCTCCACTCGCTCGTAGACCGCCTCCTCATCATCCGAGGAGAGGGAGTCGGACCCCCAATCACCCTGCCAGGTATAGCGCTGCTCCTGCTGCTCCGTGGGTTGACGGTGAGCTTCATACCTCGGAGCGCTATAGCTTGCCCCTCCGAGGAATCCACTCACCGTCCGGCTCTGCGGGCTTCTTGGGTGGCTTATCATTCTGTCACGGATGGAGCGGCGTAGTGCGGTGAAAGCCATGTGCAGAGTCTTAGATCCGTTTCGCTTATGTTTATTAACAACAACAGAACATAAAACAAACCGAGTACGACGGAAAAAGGACTAACTGGTGCAAACTGCAAATGATAGTGCGCGTATAGCGTCTTATAATAAAACATTCACACAACACGTTTGTCCCCCAGTTAACACTCACCTCTAACCAATGTGACGTAGAAACAAACAATGATAAGCACCGAGGTGACTTCCTAGAAAACCTTTATAGCCCGAACTAATGACAACATTACACCCAGCTGTGAACTAGAAACCAGGAAGTGGAACACCCGAAACCAGACGGTGCAGTACCCAACAAACACCACCCGTTACAGCTGTAAACGTTCTTCTGTGGTCAGGACAATATAAAGTTAGAAGGAACAAACAATGGAATTAACCGAGACGCACTAGTAGCAATTACATGTTATCTTTTATATTAAAATGTTTTAGTAGTATTTATGCTTTTTCATGTTCATTCATGTCTTGCTACAAAGAAGAATGATTTTTTAATTGCGTTAATTCTGTTTTTAAGTATAACTTCAGAACTAATCAAACCAACAGCCCTGTCATGTAGCAATCAAAACATGAAAACACATGAATTCAGTAATAAAACATGTCAACAAAATCACACAATGTCTATTTGCAAAAGTTTGCTTATGTTGCCGTTTGGAAAAGCATGATAAACATGTGCTCTGTTTATTGTAATGTTCAGAACGTCAATGTTTATCCTTTCGTAATTATATCAGTATCAGAATCAGATTTATATGCCAAGTTTGTTTACACACGCAAGGAATTTGTTCTGACTCCTGGCTGCAACACATTAAAGAACATATATGAACAATACAACAGAACAAACAACAAAAACAGTCTGACAAGAGAAACCATGGGTAGCTAGAATATCTCATGTTAGCTGCATCTTGGTTATATTACAAGGCTTAGTTCATGTTCCTTGTGAAATTGTTGCATTTTATGTACGTTTCGTAACAGCTCCTCAAGGGTACCTAATCTAGTGTACTAGTAGTCCGAATATTTGTTTGTATATCCAATTACGGCTATTTGCAAACACCGTTTTCCAAAGAATCTTAATGCCTTTGACACCAAAGTGTTGTTTGCTAGCTTCACCCCGTCAATGATGTTAGCCACAGGTCCTCACAGCAATTTAAAGTTTTATAATTCACACACTTTAAACTGGGGTAAGGAAGAAATCCTTTTCTTATAAAGTCAAAGAAACCCTGTCTGATTTCAAGCAATAGCTTGATATACAATAGCAATAACTCAGAATTTAACTTTTTTATTAAAACTGAGTAATTTCAGTCGTACATCTTATCTGGGTTTTATGGTCACCAGTCCACTCTGTTACACTGTCTGTCTTATCGCAAGTTACTGTTGTCATAGTACATCTTACTCATGAATGAGTGCTTGTTTAAGTGAATTAATGTTTAAGTTGAATGCAGTGGGTTTGTAACGTTCTAATCAACATATGTTGGTTATAACGTTAAGCAACGCCCCTCGCAACATTCCAGGCTAATGAGGAAACAGTCAAGGGTATTTAAGAGAAGGAACTAGATTTACCAAGGACATTTTGTGGCTTCTTTGAATCGGTGCCAACAGCATATTTCAAGGATTGTTTTAGATTGTAGAGGTTTGTGTCTATTGTGAAACCATAATCTTGTGAGGATATACAGTATTTACTTTTAGAGCTAGTTAGTTACAGAGCTCCACTGTTGTCTACTGTCACACCTCATATCATAGCTAATATATACACATTGTGTAAGCTCATCATGAATACATATTTCTGTCATTATCCCATTATTCTTCTGGTTACTATGAAAAATAATTGTTAACAATAAATCTACTGCTTGCATTATCTTTTTGATAGGGACTAGAATTGAATTACCTGCACATTACACATACTACACCAAGTACGTGCACTATGCAAATAAGGCACGCGTACCATTCCTTGTCTTATTAAAAATGTGGAAAAATATAACTGCCATATTTAGAAAATGTAAATACGGGACGTTTGCAGTAACTGTTTAGTTATGTAGATGCTGTCTCCAGATTGGAGGACAGAGAGGCTAAATGCATTTTTTCCATGTACAGTATTTGAAACGCATATTTAAACTACATTTAGCATGTATTATGTAAGAAGATCATTTCGAGCGCTGTATTTTAAATGTTGCTAGAATACTTATCAGGCACAAACGCACACTGCTGATCAGCGGTTCAGGTCCAGGTCACAGCATATGTTGTGCGGGTGTTATCGACTGGATTTATGTCCAGTAATGTTTGCCAATGTGTACCAGTTTCAGGAACAACATACTTTCCGGTATAACAACTGCTCAAATTACTTTTTCATTAAAAAAAACTCAGTGTATTAAACATTTTGTATGAGCCAAATTTTTTAATTCAATGATGTGCCAGAACAACACCGCTCACTAGGTGGAGCGAATAATGCCAACTCCTAACAAGGGCACATGTCAAGGTCTGGGCAAATTAGATGGTATAAGTACAATCACTTATTGTACTCAACGTGTTAGATGCAGGAGAAATGGACAGAAAAGATGAAAAAATGTGTACATTGCCACGGGCCAAATTGTTATGGCCAGAAAACCGGGCGCTGGCATCTCTGAAACGACAAGGTTTGTGGGGTGCTCCCGGTCAGCAGAGATGAGTACCTACGGACCATGGTGTCAGGGACCAATCGAGGTTATCTCCTATGGTCCGAAACAACAGTACGTCTACTGTGGCAGAAGTCCTAAAGGGTTTCAATGATGGTTACAGAAGAAATGGGTTTGTCGAAAGCGCCAACAATGGGAACTGGACCTTGGAACCAGGATGCACTGTGGGAAGTTGACAATCCGGTGGAGGGATTGTGATGCTCTGGGATATGTTCTGCTGGGAAACCCTGGACCCAGGCATTCATGTGGATGTCAATTTGACACGTGCCATCTTCCCTAACATTGTTGCAGACCAGTTACACTCCTTCATGACAATGGTATTCTCTGATAGCACTGGCCTCTTTCAGCAGGATAATGTACCCTGCCACACTGCACACATTGTTCGGAAATGGTTTGAGGAACCTGATGAAGAGTTCAAGGTGTTGCCCTGGCCTCCAAATGTGTGACTGTGTAGCTGTTGACTGGTTGGCCAGCATTAAGATGCAGTTTCTTAATGGGAGACTGACATGAAGCGTCGTAAGGCGTTATGAGAGAGCTGCCAAGGATACATCCTTAGAACACAAATCAAAAGGTCATAGTGTAAAGTCCTCCACTCTTGGTGCATATATTATAAATGATATATAGGTACACACCATCGCAGATTGCTGTTGAAATTGAAGCGGAGCAGTATCCTTAAAGCGCTACAGTGATACCTGGAAATAAATGTCATGATGGAAGAGGTTGTTAATGCTTTCCTCTGTTCTTGAATGTGATCATAGGTCACAACGGGACGCTGAGGTAAAGCAGAGATAGATGTTTCTAACACGAGGGAAGAAAATCTAATTGAGACTAATGCATCGGCGCACGGCGACCTTGTTTGCTGCCCGCAGTCACTTCCGAATGACACGTGCAAGACATGTGTGCACGTCAGTGTTTGTTTGCTACACAGCACTCTAAAGGCTTAAGTTTTTTGAAGGGGAGCTTTGGGGGGGGGGGTGTACTGTATATTGGTGGAACAGGATACGCATAATATGTTGAATGACAATATTCATATCAGAGAACAAGGATCGTTCATAGTGTCCAACAATGGTTTTTGGACGTAGGCCTTCAGTGGAGGAACTAAATATTTGAAGATGTGGTTCTAAACTAAATAATGAGGACTAATCACAGAATCAGTCATGTAGTCTATGTGCATGATGTCATATATCTGAAACAGAATCAGAATCAGTCATTTAGTGTATGTGCATGATGTCATATATCTGAAACAGAATCAGAATCAGTAATTTACTTTATGACCATGATGTCATATATCTGAAACAGAATCCGAATCAGTCATTTACTTTATGTGCATGATGTCATATATCTGAATCAAGAATTAGTGCTTTATGATGACCTAAATTAATAAAGACTTTGAGTGCCATGGAACTTTGGGTTATTTGGTTCGGGCACAAAACGAGCAATGCATAATTTTCAGCAGAGGTGCATTGAACGCTAACAGCACTGAGCCGAGGACATTCGCAGTTGGAATGATGTTTTTCCAATTATTTTGAAAGACAATGGGCCAGCTGCTCAATGATTAAGTGGTTAAGGGAAGTATATATATAGTTTACCTTCTCTTACATATTCTCTCTTAAGCAGGTGCACACATAGAACCCAGAGAAGGCTTGAGGCGTTGACTTGTTCCACTCAGACTCAAAAGGGGCCCATTTTGGTATTGCCCCGTTCCTGTGACATGCCTCATATTCTCTGAAGACCTGGAAGGCCCTGGCTGTTCCCCACATTCATTGACACTAATGAAACACATCATGAGGGCAGGTTTCAGACGTGAGCCTGCAGCATACTGCACCGTAAAGACTGCATTACAAACCTGCATTATACACACACACACACCTTTTAAGTGTGCTTGGCAAGTGCGACAACGACACATTTTTCAATAACCATCCAACTCATTAATCTGCATAATTTCAATTTATTAATTGCATTGCTGTATGTTTCTCTCCCTCAGGGATGCATACATTTGCATCGCTTTACAGATCTCATAAATGTTATATAACTTTCAAATGTGTGGTGGGTTGGGTTTGTACTAACCCAGGGTAGCATTACGATTTGTGCTTAGGAGCTTTTTTCTTCTTCTTCAGCCTTGACTTGGGTTCACGGGCTTAAACACGCTCCAGAATATACCCTGATGGTAGGTGAAACTACCGAGGATAAAAATATGAGTAGTTATTTTTATTCTCAAAGTTATTGTTTCATGCTACTTTTAATTAATGTGGTGTGTGAGCAGCACGGGTTCTGATCTTGTTCTTTACTTCATTGCAAAAAATAGTTGCTGCATAGTCAGTGAACTGAATGTTCTTTAAAGACTGGAGTGAAAGCTGTGGTGGTGGGTTTAAATTATTCACACACACACCAAACATTCTCTACTATAATAAAGTTTTCGGTCACCCAGTAATGTGTGAGAACTGCAGTATTGATTTAACAAATGTGTATTCAGTAGTAACGAGGATAAGTCGATTTTCAGTGGGTTGTGGAGGGGTTCCAGGTGTGTCACCAGTTTGGCAGAAACCAGATCTTTATATTTTACTGACTGATTAGCCCCATAGAAATGGTTATTTGATGTATTGGCACAGAGCAGAAAGTGAAAGGGTGGTGCCCACAGACTTCGGGAAGGCCCCTTAATATGTCACATCGATCGTTAACAGTGTAGGATGTGAAACACATGAATGCCGAGTTAAAAGGCATTGGAAAGGTAAAAATAAATAAAGAAAACAGCAGAGGTGGGACAAAGTCATTGTTATGCAAGTCACAAGTAAGTCTCAAGTCTTTGCCCTCGAGTCCCGAGTCAAGTCGAGTCCAAGAGGAGGCAAGTCCCGAGTCGAGTCACAAGTCAAAGCCATCAAGTCTCAAGTCTCGAGTCCAAAGTCCTACCATTTTAGTTTCGAGTCATTTCAAGTCATCTTACCACAGAAATAAAATGTATACAAATCATGTATGTCTGTAAGATTTGTATTTATTTAAACCTCTTTTTATACAATGACATTAATCAAATACAGTAAAAAACAGAAGATTTAATTTCACAAAAAATGCTTGTATTTCAACAGCATATTGCCCTAGAACAATGCACAGCAACTTCAGTCCTATATTGTATTGACCTTAGGGCTGGACGATATGGCAACATTTTATATCACGATATATTTCTTAATTTCGGTCGATACGATATAATTCCGATATCGATATGAACAATATAAAAGCCTCAGGAAAAAATGCCATGAACACCCACAACGGATATCTGTATACAATCTTCTGAAAAATACATTTGCCAAGTCTTTTGAGCCTCCTCCTATAAAACTAAATAATATTTTAGAAATAAAACGGTACAAATAAATTAAAGTTCACCTTTTATTGGATTTTAACCTTTATACAAACAAGAAAAGTCAAATAAACTCTGAGACAAACCTTATTAATATATTTAACTTTAAACAATAACATAGGCTGATTATATAATTCTTTACACAAAACTTCTTGCAACAAAACTTGTTCTTATAAACATATCGTTTAACGTTAGTGAACATGTTAGACAATGAAGAGGTGAGTTCATGAGTTCGCTACGTGACCGTGGATTTAAGAGACACGAGAGAGAAGCTCATGAACGCGCATGTTGCAACATGCGCGGAGAATGAGAGTGCTCAAAAGCGCATGTCCATCATGACGTCATGGGCCAGTCAACGCGGAAGATCCAAGCTCCATGTTGGCTTTATGCGCTTTTGAGCCTCTCATTCTCCGGCACATTTAGCATCACGCTGAAACATGAAGTTTATCAGATCTCAGAAAGCTGAACCACTTCCCTACCACTGAATTAGTCTTTCCTCTCATATCAACTGTCTGCTTTCTCCTCACTTATGGAAGCTCGTTCAGTCACGTTTGAATTGCGGTCATGGGCGCTCATTTTGTAGCTTAAACTTGCCGTGTTGGAGATCAGCAAAAATATTGAAATATCGAAAATGTGTTTAGAAATCATATCACCGTTAATGATTTTTTTTTTTTATAGACATGGGTCCTTTTAGCCTGAACTTTTTTAAACATGTCATTAATAAAATCTTCACTCCTCAAAATTACTGGCGCGTTGTTGCTTGTGCTTCATTGGTTGTCTTGCAATGTGCCTGCTTAGATGCTGTCCAATCAAAACAACGTGGGACTACAGTGATTGGATGTCGAATCAAAACAACGTGGGACTACAGTGATTGGATGTCGTGCAGGCAGCGCGCGTGCTTTCGGCATGCATTTTTTTCACAGATGCAGATAAACTGAGAGCGGCGCGGCCGTGTGAACATTTTCTTCCCCAGTTTTCATGGGAAGTAGCGAGTCTTCTCGAGTCAAAAGGCGCAAGTCCAAGTGAAGTCACGAGTCATTGATGTTCAAGTCCAAGTCGAGTTGCAAGTCTTTGTACATTTTGTCGAGTCGAGTCTGAAGTCATCAAATTCATGACTCGAGTCTGACTCGAGTCCAAGTTACATGACTCGAGTCCACACCTCTGGAAAACAGTAACACCAGGTGTTTTTGGTGCCATGGATGACGGGGTTGGTGTCCGTCGCGGGCTGCCTTCGCTCCAGGTTCTTCTGACACCTTCATGCTCCATCCTGGTTGTTAGGAGTGATGGCGCTCTCCTCCAAGAGCTTAGTTGCCAGCAATCAGTTGTTGATAACAAGCACTACGACTTGGCAAGACGTGCATCAGAGTGCAAGGAGCTCAATTAGGCTGTGCCATTATTATAAAGATTCAGTCTGTGATCTATGTGTATAGATCCTTCTAAAAACCATTTTGTGCAGAATTAAAAGTAATACGTTGTTTATGAGTGCATAATGCGATCTACTCTCTAAGTGAGGGAATGTGATAATGTATAGCTACACATTTTTTGGGGACCTGTTTTGGCCCAACAGCGGCCTTTTAAGAACCATGTTAGCTATAAATCTGGAATGCATCTTTGAGTTGGGATGTGTAGAGATGCCTTTTTCCATAAATCCTTGTTCCTAAAGTTCTCCAGAAAGCCAGAGGAGAGAGGAGCCATAAGGGGAAAGGACATGGTAGAAAGGACATGGTAGCTTCTTTGTAAATGAACGGTTCCAGTAAAGATATGAGAAAACAACTTGATGTAGTCAAATTCCCATTGTGCCTTGACCCGAATGCATTGACTTGTATGTACTCTGCTTTATATAAATGGAATTGACCAATAAAGTAGCATGCACCTTTATCAAAATGACAGCAGTGAAACTGAATCAATCAACCACATTTATTTTCTAAAGCTTTCAGCAGTCACAAAGTGCTGTGCCGGGTCTAGAATATCTGAGTACATTACCTTTTTGCATGACATTGATATTTTTTCATATTCAAATAAGCTGTAGGTCAATAAATGCAGTGCGACTGTGTCTAGATTCTTTAAGCAGAGTCCAGATCAGATGCACCACCAGATGGACAAGGACAGGAATAACCAGGTGGGCAAGAACAGGAATAACCAGATGGACAAGGACAGGGATAACCAGATGGACAAGGACAGGAATAACCAGGTGGACAAGGACAGGGATAACCAGGTGGACAAGAACAGGAATAACCAGATGGACAAGGACAGGAATAACCAGATGGACAAGAACAGGAATAACCAGATGGACAAGGACAGGAACAACCAGGTGGACAAGAACAGGAATAACCAGATGGACAAGGGCAGGAATAACCAGATGGACAAGAACAGGAATAACCAGATGGACAAGGACAGGAACAACCGGGTGGACAAGGACAGGAATAACCAGATGGACAAGGACAGGAATAACCAGGTGGACAAGAACAGGAATAACCAGATGGACAAGGACAGGAACAACCGGGTGGACAAGGACAGGAATAACCAGGTGGACAAGAACAGGAATAACCAGATGGACAAGGACAGGAATAACCAGATGGACAAGGACAGGGATAACCAGGTGGACAAGGACAGGGATAACCAGATGGACAAGGACAGGAATAACCAGATGGACAAGGACAGGAATAACCAGGTGGACAAGGACAGGAAAAACCAGATGGACAAGGACAGGAATAACCAGATGGACAAGGACAGGAATAACCAGGTGGACAAGGACAGGAATAACCAGGTGGACAAGAACAGGAATAACCAGATGGACAAGGACAGGAATAACCAGGTGGACAAGGACAGGAAAAACCAGATGGACAAGGACAGGAATAACCAGATGGACAATGACAGGAATAGCCAGGTGGACAACGACAGGAATAGCCAGGTGGACAAGAACAGGGATAACCAGGTGGACAAGAACAGGAATATCCATGTGGACAAGGACAGGAATAACCAGGTGGACAAGGACAGGAATAACCAGATGGACAACGACAGGAATAGCCAGGTGGACAAGAACAGGAATAACAAGATGGACAAGAACAGGAATAACCAGGTGGACAAGAACAGGAATAACCACGTGGACAAGGACAGGAATAACCAGGTGGACAAGGACAGGAATAACCAGATGGACAACGACAGGAATAGCCAGGTGGACAAGAACAGGAATAACCAGATGGACAACGACAGGAATAGCCAGGTGGACAAGAACAGGGATAACCAGGTGGACAAGGACAGGGATTACCAGATGGATAAGGACAGGAATAACCAGGTGGACAAGAACAGGAATAACCAGATGGACAAGGACAGGAATAACCAGGTGGACAAGGACAGGGATATCCAGATGGACAACGACAGGAATAACCAGATGGACAACGACAGGAATAACCAGATGGACAACGACAGGAATAACCAGATGGACAACGACAGGAATAGCCAGGTGGACAAGAACAGGGATAACCAGGTGGACAAGGTCAAGAATATCCATGTGGACAAGGACAGGGATAACCAGGTGGACAAGGTCAAGAATATCCATGTGGACAAGGACAGGAATAACCAGGTGGACAAGGACAGGAATAACCAGATGGACAACGACAGGAATAACCAGGTGGACAAGGACAAGAATATCCATGTGGACAAGGACAGGAATAACCAGGTGGACAAGGACAGGAATAACCAGATGGACAACGACAGGAATAGCCAGGTGGACAAGAACAGGAATAACAAGATGGACAAGAACAGGAATAACCAGGTGGACAAGAACAGGAATAACCACATGGACAATGACAGGAATAACCAGGTGGACAAGGACAGGAATAACCAGATGGACAACGACAGGAATAGCCAGGTGGACAAGAACAGGAATAACCAGATGGACAACGACAGGAATAGCCAGGTGGACAAGAACAGGGATTACCAGATGGACAACGACAGGAATATCCATGTGGACAAGAACAGGGATAACCAGGTGGACAAGGTCAAGAATATCCATGTGGACAAGGACAGGAATAACCAGGTGGACAAGGACAGGAATAACCAGGTGGACAAGGACAGGAATAACCAGATGGACAACGACAGGAATAACCAGGTGGACAAGGACGAGAATATCCAGGTGGACATGGACAGGCACAAATATAAGGACAAGGACAGTGACAACCTGGTGGTCTGTGGGCAGTAACAGCCGGGATCTATAGGCAGGAGCTTGATCTGCAAGACAGATTAGATGGACTTTGTAAATGGACAACTAGTAGTTGCCAGTCCAGCATGTTCTGAGACGTGGTCCAAGGACTCTGGTCTCCCTAAGATTCAACTGGACACCAGATTCACTAGAGGGAGCATTCCTCAGATCCAAAAGGATATCTCTGCTTGGAATTAAAACTGACCCTAGTCCCCCCAACTATTGCAGCGTAAAATCTGGGTGTCAGAGGTGGGTCCAGAGAAACTGTGGCATCGTAGAAGGGTTGGGGGGTGGCTTAGCAGCTAGGAAGCGTTTTCCCCTGGGGGGGTTTTTTCCGCAAAAGGGCAGTCTTCCCTGCAGAAAGCATACAAACCCCAGACCACACTTAATTATAAACCTCCTGTAGAAATTACACAATAATATAGCCCTAGGGGAGACAGCCTTGTTCTCAGCTGTATGTTTAGAAATTCTAGGTTCAGGAAGGAGGCCTGGATCCCGTGAACGTTACTTACAAACAGGTAGTATGTGCGCCAGGACCAATTCAGAGAGATAAATAGGAGCAAGTTCATTTAATCTTTTGAAGGTTGCCGGTGAAACCTTTGAATCAGATCTAGCATTAACTGGCAAGCAGAGTTTAGACTAGTACTAAAGTTATTTGATCACATATTTTGGTTCTAGTCAATATTCTAGGAGCTGTTTTTACCACGAATCGAGGAATATTTTGTGTATCATCAGGGTAGCTGGAGAGCAGAGCATTGCAGAAGTCTAATATAAGAAAAATGTATTAGCTTCTCTGCGTCATTTTTCGAGAAATTTTTTTTTTCTGTACAATCATCAACATTTATTGTTTTTTAAAGATCAAAATTCAAAAATATTAGCTATGTCTGAAACACAGGCTTCCATGCTAAGCAGTAATGGGAATGAACAATGTTTCATTTAAATATACAGCTGTGTATCACATGCATAGCAGTGAAAGATGGCAATGTGTTTCTGTGCGTCTTTGCACAGAGGCAGCATACAATGAAAATTAAAGTAATCCCAAACAGAGCCTGGAGGCATATAAAGGTATACCATAGATTCGTCAGAGGACAGCATGCACGCATATGAATTGATATTGTTGTGATAGATCAGATCTAAACCAGGCCAGAGTATGTCCAAGTAGACCAATATAGGTCAAGTGGGGAGTCATCAATGTTTTTATTATCCACACCCGTTAGACAACCACAATACATAACACAGTACTATAAAATACTGCGGACAATTGCAATACAAGTGGAAGTACGATTGTTCCAAACTCGGATTGATTGCATTGCTATTTTTTGTTTTCAACTTTTAGCCATGAAAAGCCAATTGACATTTACGTTTTCTCTAGAGGTTGTGACTTTTTCCAACCTCTTCAATTACTATGTTTCTATTTAAACAATTGGTTATGAAAAGCCAAGTGACATTTACATTTACTCCTGAGAAGTAGGGACCTCTACCCCCGCTGGATATCAGAACATTTGAATATGTAAATGAACAATTTAGCCTTAAAAGGCCAGGTACTCTTACACAATCTCCGACTTACACTATCTCCGACATGTACAGAGCTGGACAACGCCCAGACGGTTCTTTATCATGTCGCCTGGAAGCACAATGTCAACTTTTATGTAGATGATACACAGTTGTATATTTCAATAATTAAAAAAATTAATTTAAAGATTTAAAATGGCACATTTTTGATCCCAAGAAGCAGATTTGATATCCGATCTCACAATGAACTTTACGTTTTAAATAAATGTTGGATCTCAGCTTTACCCTCCACCCTAATTTGTTGTTCCATAAATGATAATTTTTAGGTTTTATTTTTATACTAGAATACATTATACGGACTGACTCCTACTTATGTCTCTGAATTGGTTCTCCTGCATATCTACATATGCCCAGTCCAGGATGTTCTTCCATATGCCCAGTCCAGGATGTTCTTCCATATTCCCGGTCCAGGATGTTCTTCCATATGCCCAGTCCAGGATGTTCTTCCATATGCCCAGTCCAGGATGTTCTTCCATATGCCCAGTCCAGGATGTTCTTCCATATGCCCAGTCCAGAATGTTCTTCCATAAGCCCAGTCCAGGATGTTCTCCCATATGCCTAGTCCAGAATGTTCTACAATATGCCCAGTTCAGGATGTTCTCCCATAAGCCCAGTCCAAAAGGTTCTCCCATATGCCCAGTCCAGGATGTTCTTCCTTATGCCCAGTCCAGAATGTTCTTCCATAAGCCCAGTCCAGAATGTTCTACCATATGCCCAGTCCAGGATGTTCTCCCATATGCCCAGTCCAGGATGTTCTCCCATATGCCCAGTCCAGAATGTTCTACCATATGCCCAGTCCAGGATGTTCTTCCATATGCCCAGTCCAGAATGTTCTACAATATGCCCAGGTCAGGATGTTCTCCCATAAGCCCAGTCCAAAAGGTTCTCCCATATGCCCAGTCCAGGATGTTCTTCCTTATGCCCAGTCCAGAATGTTCTTCCATAAGCCCAGTCCAGAATGTTCTACCATATGCCCAGTCCAGGATGTTCTCCCATATGCCCAGTCCAGAATGTTCTTCCATAAGCCCAGTCCAGAATGTTCTACCATATGCCCAGTCCAGGATGTTCTTCCATATGCCCAGTCCAGGATGTTCTCCCATATGCCCAGTCCAGGATGTTCTTCCTTATGCCCGGTCCAGAATGTTCTTCCATATGCCCAGTCCAGAATGTTCTACCATATGCCCAGTCCAGAATGTTCTTCCATATGCCCAGTCCAGGATGTTCTTCCATATGCCCAGTCCAGAATGTTCTTCCATAAGCCCAGTCCAGGATGTTCTCCCATATGCCTAGTCCAGGATGTTCTTCCTTATGCCCGGTCCAGAATGTTCTTCCATAAGCCCAGTCCAGGATGTTCTACCATATGCCCAGTCCAGGATGTTCTCCCATATGCCCAGTCCAGGATGTTCTCCCATATGCCCAGTCCAGGATGTTCTTCCATAAGCCCAGTCCAGAATGTTTTCCAATGTGTCTCCCACCTGTATCTGACCCTAGTTCTATAGTGCATAGACGTTGTGCTTGCAGACTAAGATCATTCTGGCCTTTCTCAGTCATAACAGTTTGCATTGCATTCATTTATATAGCGTGTGACTAAAATCAGTGTTAATTAGTGTTAATGGAGTTACCATTTAGTTCCCATGGTTGTTTCGGATGTCATTTTGAAACTTCTGAGCTTTTGGACCATGCCTGATGACTCCTAACTGTTCCTGTCAATGTCTTCCTGGTAATATGCTGATTTAGTTGCTGCCTGACGATTCCGGTTGTCCTGTCCTTGTCCACCAGGTTGCGCAGCTCATCTGAATTCTGGAATTTTGTTGACAGGTTTAAGCTTTTTTTGTACCAAGAGGTTTTCTGAATCAAACCTGAAGAAATTAATTAAACCACTGGCTCCAACTCATGTATTTTTCAACCAAACTATTATCAGTAATGGGGGTCTAAAGGAAACAGGCAGTCTGTCTTTTGGAAATAATGGGCCGGTATGTTATGTATCTCAGTTATTTTCCTGACTCTGTCACATTCTCCTTGACTAAATCCTTCTTCAATAGTTTTAAGTGTTTACCTTTCTTCTTGAGGTGTTGATGCATTTATGTATCCTCCAGTGTCTGCAAAGGAACATATGTTGTTCGGGAGAGATGAAAATTGGCCCCTTAGCTTTGCCAAAAATATCCTAGGTGATTCCTTGCTGGGGTATCAATTAAATGGAAAACTTTCTCCTCTAAAAGTTCAGAAAAAGAAAAAAAATGTGTTGTCAGAAAGAGGGAATGAGAGAGTGAGTGTGAAATTGTATGTGCGTTGGGGGAGCGGGTCTTATTTATATTATGCACATGTGCTGACTTCACAAGCAAACCATTAAACATTAGCCGATGTAAGGACATTTGATGGGCCTCACAAGTAAAATTGTATTGTTGAACTTTTTACAATAATCTTAAAATAAGGGAAAGGGAGTAAGGAAATATGGATGATCTATTTCTGAGATTCAGTTAGAAAGCTAAAAATGTCTATGTGCGTGTTTGTATGCCTGCCTGCCTGCATTTCTGTGATATTTCCCTTACCCAAATACTACACACAGTCCTACAGGCCACCCTCTACTGTTTTTTTTTATGGTAGGCCTACTACCAGTGGACTTCAGACTACCTGTCAATGACAAAACCCTTATCGTCATTATCACTCTAGTCAACCCACACAGGCACGTTCAGAGACTGAGCAAAGCCCCAGTAACATTTGGCATCAGTGCAAATGCTTTATTAATCTGGCCGTAGGGGAAAGCAGCTGTCAGTGATTTCTCATACTAATGGAAGAATGTCCTTAAATGAACCCTCACATTACCAACGTACACCTTGTATATACAGCACATGAAACAACATCTGGGGAAAAATATATATATATATGAATATATAAAATAAAAAAGTATTTTATTGTCATTAAAATAAAATGGGAGCCTACAACCAGATGTAAAATCAATGCATTGAAACTTTATCAGTAGTATCATGTATTTCCGATTAAGGATTTTTGAAAAGCTTGCTAAAATTGTCATATACTTTAAACCAATATTATAGCAATCAAAATGCAATTTATTGCATACTATAATATTAGATATAATTACTCTAGGGGAATTTGGGCATTTATGTACTACCTGGAAGATCTAAAGATTTCTTCGCCAGGTTCTAGAGACATTTTTAATAAAGTTCTTAAGACCTGGAAGTTCTAAAGACTTCTTGGCCAGGTTCTATAGACCTGAAAAGGTTCTAAAGACCTTTTGAACCTACATGTGAAATGTACACAGTTACTACTGAGATGTAATTTTGTATGTGATGACAGTAAACAGGTTGCTAATATCAAATGCATTTATTTTATTATTTCTTATTTTTTCCTTTGTAAAGCGTTCTTAGGAAAGAACAGAATCTACGCACAGTGAAAAGCACTCTTACGCAGATTTGCGCGCTGACATTTTCGTGACAAATCATTAGTCTCTGCGTTTTCATCAATTGTGCAGTGCTTTAAATATTATGAAGAATAAAATTATGAATAATATTCAATTATTTCAAATATTTGCATATATTTAACACTTTTCTGTGGATGGCACACCCGAGATTGCGGTCATTCCGATTATTTCCCCGATGCGCGGGTCCAGCTTAAGGACAGTGCAAGCCTTTCCCCCTCCTGTGGTCAGCATCTCTCGTTTGTGTTTGGCAATACTTTTTTTGCCTCAAACTTCATGTCAAACCATTTCTTTTTTATGTCATCAGTGGTGCGCCCTTCCCCTGACACAGCGTTCACAGAACGAGTGATTAAATCCCATGCATCCTTTTTGTATTTAATTTTGCAACCACTGCTGACGCTGCTACATATTACATGTATTTCCACTTCTGAACTACTGAAGTTTTTTTTCCTTTTGGCGTCTGATCCTCTATTGTCTTTACATTTTCGTTTCGGCATTTTTGCATTCTCCACGATTCTCCACGATGAGTTTCCACTCCGCCCTGCAGTTTAATGCCCTTTTATGGGAAATACCGGGGCGTTAACCTATGCTAATTAGGAAGAACGGACACGCGCTTTCAATTTACGTGGTATTCATCATTATAGGAACATAGGTGTGAACAATTATGCAATTGAAGAACACGTCCGTGAATTTGAGTAGGACTTTTCCTAGGACCTTTCTTAGGAACACATTTAAGAAATAACTTAGGAAAACATTGAAGAATGTGGCCCATTGTACATTCATTCAGCACTGTGTTGTGGTTGCGCTGTGTCACGTGACCAGCAATGACGCGTCACCATGAAAACATTAAAGTGACAGGTTCTAGATAACGGTCGCCTCGAAAAACTCATGCTGGGGGATCAGTTAGAATATTTAAAACTTACCTGTGAAATGGTTCCGTCCAATTGACCCTTCGCAAAACCACGCCCCTAACACGCAGATTGGCTACTGACCAATGTCAGTCTTATATTGAACTCGCTATGCTCATTTTTGATGAGCCGTTATTCAATATTTTTCCCGTCCTGCTGTAATGTTTTTTCATCTGATCTTTTGTCCCCACTACTTTTCAACACAAACTGACGCCCCTCAGTTACTGTAATATCTAAGACAGCTAATGATAGAACTACACCATCAAAAATACAAAACGGGATTAAATCAGTCCATACAGCGCAGGGCTTTGTAGTTTGTGGACTGAATAACTGTAGATATTGGTCAGTATAAGAGTCAAAGTGTCTGCTAAAAAGTTGTAAAAATTATGAAGCAGATGAACCACAGATAGAACACAGGTAAGTACATCTTCAAGCCGGTTTTATTGAGACAAATGTATTCTGTATTTGAATCATATTGGGAGGTGAGGTGAGAGATAATAACAGTGCCTTGTGCTTCAAGTACCGCTCCTCAATGGGCCGACTGATATGAACAGAAATTAGTTTAAAAGGGATAATGCTAATGCTAATGACTCATCTCTTTGTAATAAAAAGCCCATGGGGATTTACATCTTAAGTTTGGCCCCTACAATTTGCACCAATAGCTAAAAGGTAAAAGCAGTGTCTTCTGGGTTCTGGCATTCGGTGTTCAATTATTTTGAGTGAGAGTTTAAATTACCTGTCATAAAAATGTCAAGGATTTTCCAACCATTCCACTGGTTTCAGGCAGTCGTGCCCCTCTTTTATCATCACTCACACTTTTTCCATTAACGGGGAAATAGAAAAAGGTATTGAGATAAAAAAATATATATATGTGAATAAAGCCGAGTACAGCAGATGACTGCAGCAGGAACATACAATGGACCTTTAAATGTCCCCAAGGACATCCTATTCTGAATTCTTTCTGTTATCGTTTCAGGAGATCTTAAAACACCATACATTTTCTCCAGTGGTGTTTTTACAATAGGCTACATAAAAGCAAACAATTCCATTTTAAGTCACTTTTTTGTTTAAAATTAACAGACAATATCAAACAGCATTGAAACAAATTCTCTAATACACTAAGACGACAGACAACTTTTAAACAATACGCAAAAATATTGACATGCCCAAAAGGTCATGTACTGTATAATCTTCTTATAATGTTCACACAAGTTTCAACCCTACTAGACAGTATTTTCGAGCCACAAGGCATCAGCTCTTTTGTTGCTTGCTCTTTGTGGTTTTAGGCTGGTCATCTGAGAGGCACTTTGTGACAACTGCTGAGGTAAAAAGCTGACAAGATCAGACATTACACCACCACAATCACAGATAGGCCAATCATAAAAATGCCTGATGGAATCATAAAAAATATAGATGTTTATCACGTCAATGTCAACTACATAGTATTTAGCAAATCAACAACTGTATGGTTCATCATTGGTTCAATACTTGTATTTGTATACCTGCAGTTGCAATGGTTAGAAGCATTACAAAAAGCCATCTAATCAAATTGGTGATTGCTATAATAAGTGTTTTATTTTCCGAACAATTGAAGGGGCAGAGTTTGTACGTTTATTTTAACTCAGAGAACAGAACTCCCAAACTGAAAACAAGGCAAGTATTAAACATTTTTAAAGTTTGATTTTTTTTGGGAGGTATTGTCATGGTCATATCATGTTGTAGGCTTAGAACAGTATATATTCATAGTGTTTACAATATTTGTAGAGAGAAACATCACAAACCACTGGCTTGATGGCAACATGTCTTGCTGTGTACTTATCTTAAAGTAATAGCCTGCTGTACCCAAGCATGGGATTCTAGTGGGTCCCTACAGGATTACATTTGAAACTCAACAGTCGCCCACAGGATCACAGGGCTGTGTGTCAAACCAGCCTGAACACGTGTGTGAGGAGAAGCTTATGGAATCCCTGCGTGTTTCAGGCTGGATGCCCTGGGAAGCAGACGGTGGATTCAGGGTCATTGGCAACAAGTGGTGTTTGTGCTGGTGCGCTAGTCCAACCTGGAGGAGTGTCTCTCCGAGAGAGAGAAAAGCCCGAGTGACAGCGGTGCGATAGGAGAGATGCTTATAGGCCAGGAACATTGGCTATTGTGTTGTCATGTGATTGGTACAGTGTACAACTTGTAGCGCTGTGAGAAAAGCCCACGAGACAGAGTGAGTGAAGAAGCCGTACGAATAAACTACAAGCCTTGAGAGGCCGTACTGTGTGACAGCAGAGACACGGAGGCATGCCTTCACTAGAGGAGCAGGCAGATGGCCCACATTAAGCAGAGGGCCCTTGTGACAGTCCTCAACAGCCCTGCTGAGAACAGGGTAATTAAATGAGGAATTTAATCAGATTCCTCAAATTAAATGTCCAGCTGGATATGTTCTCTCAAACCCCTGCTGATATCCACCTTTTCTGTCTCTGTGTTTATGGGCGTATCCCAAATTGCAATCTATTCCTTAACTAGGGGGCTTATTTTGACCAGATCCCTGCACGCACGTGCTCTTTTTCTAAACAGACCTCCTCTGTCACAGGTCGAAAAGACGTCCATACATCATATAGAGTCCAGTTTGATGCTGTATATGCAGTCTGTCACTGTGCCATACAGATCGCTCTGATCAATACCCATTCATTCCAGATAATTGCTGATAAAGTATTTTATTCACAGCTCTCACAGTGGGAGTCTGAGAAAGAAAGGGTCCATCCCAGTATTACATCTCCTTTGGGTCATATTCATTATAGGTTCTGGGTGGGAAGAAGCACAGAAGCACCACTATAAAATATTACGCTCTCTCTTTCCAAGATGTTACAGCATAGTAATATAACTCAATGAGGTCTAATTAAATTACCTATCATTCATCAATAAATATTGCCATTAGAATTGGATGTGGAGGATATTGCACTGTGTAACGTAATTGACTGAACTTCAAGATGTTCTAAATGGCATTGTCGTTACTATGCAACCAGAGGGGAGAATAATACTAGCTGTGAAGTAAAGCTGGGCAATATTAAAAATAATCAGACTTTTGTTCATTATATTTAAGATGTTGTATTTACCATTTAACCTAATATTATGGGCTAGTTTCCTGGGCAGAGTTTTACTGAAGATCTAGCTAAATAAAATCTCCATTGAGCTCAAATATTCAGTCTAAGACCCATCAGTTTGGTTATATAGCCATAAATTGTGACACGAACAGCCACCAACATTGGCAAACTTTTTATTTTAAAACTTTTGTACAGTCTACTTATAATAATGAATCATATCAGCAAAATGACTTCAAGTGGCATGAATGGACAATCATTTTTGGTTGATTATCCCAGCTCTTCTCTGATCAAAGCCAAACATTCTGAATGTAATTTCATTGTTCTAAATATACAAATTTGAACAATGTGTGTGTATCAACCCATAGGAAAAATCAAGGAGTTTATATTGCCAGCACTGGCACTCATAAGCTTACTAGACAATCATCAACACAACAAACATATTTTTAATTATTACAAATCCATAAACAAATGTAATACACCATCTATAAAGTAAGTCTAATACTAACAATATAAGTTTATCTTGATGTTATTTATTGAGTTAAGCAGTTTATTTCAATCTTGGATAAAGAGCACCATTCAATCTGGAAGTAGATCAAATGTACACTCATATAACATTTGCACATGCCTTATCTCTACTCTGGTTCTACATATCAATTGTCAAGTAAAGGTTTCATTAACTTTTTGAATGGCATGTTGTGTTTTTCGGTTTGTTCTGTTCTTGCTTCAGGAATCAGATCATCATCATTAAAAGTGTTTATCATGGTAATTATGATGCTGTCTCATCCATTCCAAAGGTTTCTGCTTTACTTAGGTATATTCTCCCTCTTGTGGCTAAAGTCAGAACTTTCCCCAGCAATGCTTTCGGTCACTGTTAACATGTAATACACTTCCAAAAGAAATAAACAACATATATTTAGACTCTTAACCAAAACCGAATAAGCCCTCACATGTGTCATGTTTTTATAATGATTGACATTATTCGATCCTTAGATAGATGTGCGGTTGCATAGACAACAATAACAAAATCAAAACATAATCCAAAGTATTCAACACTTCTATAATAAACCCGCGAGAGACAGTTTTATCTTTTTCTAATATATATATATTTATCGACGTACTCTAGATACTTATAGTACCGCTGTGGGATTATTAGACGACAGTGGGACTATCCTTCGGCGCTAGGATCCGGCGTTCCGAGCTGTGATTTTCCCTCCCGCCCCGCCCCCTCCCCTCTCGCCCCGCCCTCCCCGCGCGCTCCTCGCTCGAGCCTAAACGGTCCACCAGCTCTATGGGCCTCCCATAGACATCCTCCTACATGCATTCCGCTACTTCCTGGATGGACGGATGGAACGCTTCCAGCGCCGCTTCCAGCCTCTGGAACATTCTCTCCAGAATCACAAGTGACACCGCGGGTCCGCGTTCAACGGATTAACGTACATGTATTCATGTGTTCTGCGACCACACACTTTTTGTTGTTGACGACAGTTGACCGAATCGACTCGCGTCCGTTGACTTGTTAACTCCGGGACTGACCGTTTTTCTCTGTGGAGAGACAGACTAGCCGCATGTGTGGCTGACTGACTGACTACAGAACTGTTTCTGTCCGGGTCCGCAGCCATAGATATCTCCCGAAACAGATACTCAATTTGTTTAACTGAATTCTCGTTAAACTAAAGTCCAATATTGACGCTGCGGTTGCGCGTCCTCGTCCTCTGTGGTAAACGTGCGTTTTCTGCCATCATATTTATGTAATTTTGTAGCCCTCTTTAAACTTTATCAGCCGTTGCCTTGTTGCTCTCGATGAGTATTGTGTCATGCGGAGCGTCCTGGAACCGAGTCACTGGTGGACCTTATCCATAATCTGTTCAGTCTGGGTCGTGGTTACCGATGGTCATCTCGGTAAGTCGCTTTATGTAATGCAATACTGTATCGTGTGTGTGTGTGTGTGTGTGTGTGTGTGTGTGTGTGTGTGTGTGTGTGTGTGTGTGTGTGTGTGTGTGTGTGTGTGTGTGTGTGTGTGTGTGTGCATATAGGCAACCGCGTTGTTCTTTTTCTGTGTTATAATCAATGGATGTGAATAACACCGGTGATGTTGTCCCAATCAATCCCGAAAAGATAACACTGAAGGGGGATACTTTCTGCTGAGACGGTGCTGCATGAAGCAGAGCATTAATCCAAGTACTGAATAATAATGCTCTAGTCCAATGTCACTTATCCACACAACATATGATACAATAGAAACAAATACTATTGTTGAAATGCAACATAATAATGTTTATTGGTTAACCCGTAACCGGACATTGGAAATGTATTACTATGAAATCCGGGTTCAGTGCGGCACCGAAGCGTGTTTTTTTGTGGGACGCGTGGCGAAGTGTGTGGGGGCTACTGGAGGTGACGGTGCTCTGGCTGGTCTGATGCTCTGGTTGGTCTGATGTTCTGGATGGTCTAATGCGCTGGATGGTGATGCACACACATGCGGTGTGATGTAACAGCGTGTCCCCGGTCGCCCTGAGCCGAGGTTACAATACATCAACTACGCCTAGCACTTTGATAGGCTGACCGGTAATACAGTTTAGAAAACATACAGTGACATATATGGAATTCAATATATATGTATATATTTCTATATATGAACCATCACTCAAGTCGCAGTTATTGCTTTACTGGTGTCATCGGTGAACTGGATTACACATGATTAGATTCGAGGTCGACGCCTAGACAAACTACTAACTGAAGAAAATTGACTACCGTTGGCCTTAATATATTTCAGCACACCAATGGGGGTTACAGTCACTCATGACATTACATTGTTACAACTTGTGGTTTCCAGGGTGACCCGTGGATGTCCTTGATGGAAAGGTAACATTCCATTCTGATGAACAAATCTAACAGGCTAGTCCGTTTTACAGCAGCTCATCATCACATTGGTATATCGTTGTTCTAATCTATTCAGTGCATTGACCTGCTGCCCGCACACAGCTGCACTCTTTCAGACACATTCTCATCCCTTCCTTGTTGTCTTCAGAAGGAGAAGAGGCTGAACAAGTTGCTTTACTGAGATTGAGCCGTACATGGTTTAATAGTTTTCCGATTTGATTGCAGCGCTGGTCCCATAGGCGCTATCCCTCAGGCTGAGTTACGGGGTGAGAGATGAGGCAGAGAACAGTAATTACATTCAAAGGATGAATCAGGGCGGAGCCCAGTCCGCTGGACAGACACTAATTATGCTGCCGCTGCCATGAACGTGCATAACTTAACATTACTGAAGGCCTGTTCACAGCATAGATGCATGCTTGCAATTTCCATAGGTTGTGTCCTGCCTATCACTGGTTGTATTCAGCCCGGTAATCACAGTCACATAGAACTGAATAAGTTCCCCCTGGTCACATCTGGTTTGTGCCTCCTTTCCAATCATCAGCGCCCCAGCTACATACAGAGATGAGAAAGGGAGGTCTAGCAATAGGATTCTGTAACAGTCTGGAACACGCTCAGATCAGAACCTGTATTTATAAAGTGTCTCAGAGCACACAGTCTGATCCCGCAATCCATATAATAACATGAATTATTTCTGTGAAAGGCCAAACTGAGATCCTAGATCTAAAATCGTACTCTGAGACACTTTATACAGGTCCTGACCCCCAGTGACAGTGAGAGAGAAGATGCGTACTGCAGCCAGGAGAATAGGCTTTATGTTCAAGCCACTCTTCTCCTGTAGCTTTAACAGAACGGTGATGAATGCCCCGGCAATAAGCCACTGTCAGTAAAGGACGAATACGGCTGCACTCAAGGACTCAAGCCATATCAATAACTGTCCTGCGTCTGCCATCCTTCCATCTCCTCCCCTCTTCCAAACCTCCACCCTTCCATCTCCTCCCCCTTTCCAAAGCTCCACACTTTCATCACCCTCCCCTCTTCCAAACCTCCACCCTTCCATTTCCTCCAAACCTCCACCCTTTCATCTCCTACAAACCTCCACCCTTCCTTCTCCTCCCCTCCTCCAAACTTCCACTCTTCTCTTAAACATTCAGTCTTTGGCCTGCATTGTCCAGTTAGGCTGAAGAGTCGGTAGCTCCTGCTCTAGGCCTGGATCAAGGCACAATTTGGAGTATAAGGCCCATTTTCTTAATGCATAAAGGGTTTAACATATATTCTCTACCGCTGGTCTTTAATTCGCCTCTTCCTATTCTGGTTAGAACCTGTCTGGGCTGTTCCATGAAGGGAGTAGTATCATTGTATGAGATCTTCAGTTTCTCTGCAATTTCTCGCATTGAATAACCTTCATTTCTCAGAACAAGAATAGACTGATGTTTCAGAAGCAAGTTATTTTTCTCAGGCTGTTTTGAGCCTGCAATCGATCCCACAAACACACATGCTCCAGATACTGAACTAGTTTGAGGAAGGCTAGTTGTATTGCTTCTTTAATCACCAACAATAATCTAATATAACATAATTGCAAAGGGGTTTCTATTGATCAATAAACCTTTTCAAAGAATAAACTTGGATTAGCGGACACAATGTGCCATTGGAACAAAGGACTGATGGTTGCTGATAACGGGCCTTTGTACACCTATCTAGATATTCCATTGATAATCTGCCGTTTCCAGCTACAATAGTAATTTACAACATTGACAATGTCTACACGGTATTTCTCATCAATTTGATGTTATTTTTATTGACTAAATGTCTTTTCGGTTAAAAACAAGGGCATTTCTTAGCGATAACAAACATTTGAACCACAGTGTTTATCCTGCCTCTTTCCTAATGTTGTCTATTGACCAGGAGTGAAAGCAATCATTTTTTGCAATCATTTTTTATTAGTATAATCACAGATTTATGTATAATAATTGAGTACCCTATGAGCTTTGTTTGGCATATGCCTCTTTTTCATATAAATTTCATCATGTATTACCTCATAGTGCCATAAATTCGATCAACGATGAGGTTGTAATTGGACTGTCAGACAATCAGTGCATACCGTTGCTCAGTGCATATTTGGCCACTCTTAACATAATTCCATCATTGAAACAGAGCACTGTTCACTTACAATTTGATAATTGGCAAAAGTACTCTGTTACTAAAACATAACAATGTTATATAACTGTAGGACCGCTGTACTTGAATTCGTTATGTTCACTGCTGTACACGTCCGGCCTGGGCGACATTTTACCGTTCTAGGCGAATCACAATGTATTGTAGCTGGTTAACTGCCAGTAGGGAGGTCAGTTATTTGCCTATTGTAATGTTAAATTATGTTGTCGCCTAAGCATTTTGTTTTGAGTACTCGCATGCTCATTTTACCGGTGCAGCGTCCTCGCAAAATGTTGTCTGCCAGGATGTCCGATTGCAAAGTCATACTTTTTGCACTGCTAATAAATGTTATTTGACATTATTTGTTTATGTGCTATTCTTTCCATAGTTCAATCACAGTAGATGTCTCGTGACGTTCTTAAGACTTACTGCCTATGTCATTTGTGCCTTGTGATTATTGTTGTCTTTCCATTTTCAAGCTGATATACCG
Source organism: Dallia pectoralis (assembly GCA_029465975.1). Lineage (NCBI taxonomy): Eukaryota > Metazoa > Chordata > Actinopteri > Esociformes > Umbridae > Dallia > Dallia pectoralis. Next base: position 11,077,014 of record CM055743.1, read on the forward strand.
CAATTCTTTAAATCCTTACCTATTGGGGTGAGATTTGCTATTGTTGCAGTTGTTGCAGTTTTTTACATTACTTGGACGGCCATGTATGTGGGCGCCATTTTTCTTGGGGAAGTGATGGCACCGGGATGCACTGTTGGAAGTGTTGGCACCAGGATGCACTGTGGGAAGGTGATGGCACCAGGATGCACTGTGGGAAGGTGATGGCACCAGGATGCACTGTGGGAGTGATGGCACCAGGATGCACTGTGGGAAGTGATGGCACCAGGATGCACTGTGGCCCTGGGAAGTGTTGGCACCAGGATGCACTGTGGGAAGTGATGGCACCAGGATGCACTGTGGGAAGTGATGGCACCAGGATGCACTGTGGGAAGGTGATGGCACCAGAATGCACTGTGGGAAGTGATGGCAGCAGGATGCACTGTGGGAAGGTGATGGCACCAGGATGCACTGTGGGAAGTGATGGCACCAGAATGCACTGTGGGAAGTGATGGCACCAGGATGCACTTTGGGAAGGTGATGGCACCAGGATGCACTGTGGGAAGTGATGGCACCAGGATGCACTGTGGGAAGGTGATGGCACCAGGATGCACTGTGGGAAGGTGATGGCACCAGGATGCACTGTGGGAAGGTGATGGCACCAGGATGCACTGTGGGAAGGTGATGGCACCAGGATGCACTGTGGGAAGGTGATGGCACCAGGATGCACTGTGGAAGGTGATGGCACCAGGATGCACTGTGGGAAGTGATGGCACCAGGATGCACTGTGGGAAGGTGATGGCACCAGGATGCACTGTGGGAAGTGATGGCACCAGAATGCACTGTGGGAAGTGATGGCACCAGGATGCACTGTGGGAAGTGATGGCACCAGGATTCACTGTGGGAAGGTGATGGCACCAGGATGCACTGTGGGAAGGTGATGGCACCAGGATGCACTGTGGGAAGTGATGGCACCAGGATGCACTGTGGGAAGGTGATGGCACCAGGATGCACTGTGGGAAGGTGATGGCACCAGGATGCACTGTGGGAAGGTGATGGCACCAGGATGCACTGTGGGAAGTGAGGGCACCAGGATGCACTGTGGGAAGGTGATGGCACCAGGATGCACTGTGGGAAGGTGATGGCACCAGGATGCACTGTGGGAAGTGAGGGCACCAGGATGCACTGTGGGAAGTGATGGTACCAGGATGCGCTGTGGCCCTGGGAAGTGTTGGCACCAGGATGCACTGTGGGAAGTGACGGCACCAGGATGCACTGTGGGAAGTGATGGCACCAGGATGCACTGTGGGAAGTGATGGCACCAGAATGCACTGTGGGAAGGTGATGGCACCAGGATGCACTGTGGGAAGTGATGGCACCAGGATGCACTGTGGGAAGGTGATGGCACCAGGATGCACTGTGGGAAGTGATGGCACCAGGATGCACTGTGGCCTTGGGAAGTGTTGGCACCAGGATGCACTGTGGGAAGTGATGGCACCAGAATGCACTGTGGGAAGTGATGGCACCAGGATGCACTGTGGGAAGTGATGGCACCAGGATGCACTGTGGGAAGTGATGGCACCAGAATGCACTGTGGGAAGTGATGGCTCCAGGATGCACTGTGGGAAGTGATGGCAACAGGATGCACTGTGGGGGTGATGGCACCAGGATGCACTGTGGCCCTAGGAAGTGGTGGCACCAGAATGCACTGTGGGAAGTGATGGCACCAGAATGCACTGTGGGAAGTGATGGCTCCAGGATGCACTGTGGGAAGTGATGGCACCAGGATGCACTGTGGGAAGTGATGGTAATGTGATACGATGCGTGTGTGACACGTGCCACCTGCCTAAACATTGTTGCAGACCAGGTCGATCCCTTCATGGTAATGGTATTCTCTGATGGCAGTGACCTCACTTAGCTGAATAATGTGCCCTGCCACACAGCACACATTGTATGGGATGGTTTGATGAACATGATGGAGAGTTCAAGGTGTTTCCCTGGCCTCCAAATTCCCCCAATCTCAATTTGATTTAGCATATGTGGGATATCCATGGTGAACTATTCTTATCCGCGGTAGCTCCACCTTGCAATTGACAGGATTTATAGGACTAATGTCTTGGTGCCAGATACCACAGGACACCTTTAGGGGTCTTAATGTCTTGGTGCCAGATACCACAGGACACCTTCAGGGGTCTTAATGTCTTGGTGCCAGATACCACAGGACACCTTCAGGGGTCTTAATGTCTTGGTGCCAGATACCACAGGACACCTTTAGGGGTCTTAATGTCTTGGTGCCAGATACCACAGGACACCTTCAGGGGTCTTAATGTCTTGGTGCCAGATACCACAGGACACCTTTAGGGGTCTTAATGTCTTGGTGCCAGATACCACAGGACACCTTCAGGGGTCTTAATGTCTTGGTGCCAGATACCACAGGACACCTTTAGGGGTCTTAATGTCTTGGTGCCAGATACCACAGGACACCTTTAGGGGTCTTAATGTCTTGGTGCCAGATACCACAGGACACCTTTAGGGGTCTTAATGTCTTGGTGCCAGATACCATAGGACACATTTAGGGGTCTTAATGTCTTGGTGCCAGATACCACAGGACACATTTAGGGGTCTTAATGTCTTGGTGCCAGATACCACAGGACACCTTTAGAGGTCTTAATGTCTTGGTGCCAGATACCACAGGACACCTTTAGGGGTCTTAATGTCTTGGTGCCAGATACCACAGGACACCTTTAGGGGTCTTAATGTCTTGGTGCCAGATACCACAGGACACCTTTAGGGGTCTTAATGTCTTGGTGCCAGATACCACAGGACACCTTTAGGGGTCTTAATGTCTTGGTTCTTGGTGCCAGATACCACAGGACACCTTTAGGGGTCTTAATGTCTTGGTGCCAGATACCACAGGACACCTTTAGGGTCTTAATGTCTTGGTGCCAGATACCACAGGACACCTTCAGGGGTCTTAATGTCTTGGTGCCAGATACCACAGGACACCTTCAGGGGTCTTAATGTCTTGGTGCCAGATACCACAGGACACCTTTAGGGGTCTTAATGTCTTGGTGCCAGATACCACAGGACACCTTCAGGGGTCTTAATGTCTTGGTGCCAGATACCACAGGACACCTTTAGGGGTCTTAATGTCTTGGTGCCAGATACCACAGGACACCTTTAGGGGTCTTAATGTCTTGGTGCCAGATACCACAGGACACCTTTAGAGGTCTTAATGTCTTGGTGCCAGATACCATAGGACACATTTAGGGGTCTTAATGTCTTGGTGCCAGATACCACAGGACACATTTAGGGGTCTTAATGTCTTGGTGCCAGATACCACAGGACACCTTTAGAGGTCTTAATGTCTTGGTGCCAGATACCACAGGACACCTTTAGGGGTCTTAATGTCTTGGTGCCAGATACCACAGGACACCTTTAGGGGTCTTAATGTCTTGGTGCCAGATACCACAGGACACCTTTAGGGGTCTTAATGTCTTGGTGCCAGATACCACAGGACACCTTTAGGGTTCTTATCAAGTCCATGTCTCTGCTGGCGGCACCTGGAAGAGCAATTGCATAATAGGCATGATGTTTTGGTTAATCAATTTGTACATTTCATTAGCCAGATGTTTGTGTTCCTTGGTTGTGGAAGACATTATAAAGTGTGTATGTTTGCATGTGCTTTCCTTGTCATTTGTTTGTTGTGTATTTTTTATATGTGTGTGTTCTCTGTCCTTTAAACCTAGTTGTTGAGACAGGGAATATGTCTGTTGTGATGTGAAAAGTTTGTCTGACAGACAGTTTGCCATGTGTGACAGACAAGACACACACACACACACACACACACTCACACGCACACAAAATAGTATGTAAGAGCAAGTGGTATTAATGATATACAGTGGATATAAATGTCTACACACTCTAATTGACAATGCAGCTTTTGTATTGTAAAGGCTCAATTGATTTGTCTTGATTTCAGCCTTTAGATGAACAAAATAAAATAATTCAATTAGAGTACTTATGATAACCACGGTGAAACTTAGAATCTGTGTGTTTTTTATAGAAACTGTAAAGCTTTTGGTTAGAGGTGCAATTCTTCAGGCGTACATTTTAAATTGTGACGTTATCAGCAGTGTTTGAATCCATTATGTTTGTCTCAAACTCATCCTTTAAATCAATGGCCACTGATCAAAAACAGACCAGTGAGAATGTCTGTTTCCCATATATCTGCAATTCAATTGTCCACTTGGTGCTGTTTGGCAACACACCCTGCTCCAATGCTGTTGACTCAGCCAAGCACATTTCAAAGATTGTCACTGATTTAACATGATTTAACAGTCTTTTGGTCAACTCCGTGTAGATGAGCCAATCAGAGAAACCTGAGCAATGAGTGGCTAGCAACATTAAAGAGGCTGTATTTGCAGGTGACGTCCACCCATTGCCTACTCCTTTGCTGCTTGATAAATCGGTCATTCACAGGATATTGGTAGCTGGTAGCTAGCAAGTTGCACATACAAAAGACAAACAACCCAATATTCCCTCCAAGTTGGCTTATTGCAGTGGCTATAAATTGCATAATATATATACTCTTACATCTAACAATACATTTCTTACCCTGAAGCAGCTGTCTGGGTTTGCTGCTATCAGAAGCATCTAACACAGTGCTTGAATAAATTGTTTCTCTGTCATGCTAGCTAGTAATCGATCAGTGGCCATACTACTAAGGGTTTTTACATAAATAACAACATTAGTAAAGCCAGCTACTAACACAATGATCCTAGGCAAGAAATAAATATCAGTACCTTTCTGTCACCTTCTGGTTTGCAGTGTTTCTGAGGTGACATGCGGTTTATGAACAGAAATAATGATTGGCAGCTGACAGTTTTCAGAGTTGTTAAGTACCTTTCACAAACATATGTAGACCATCATGCCATTCAGTTTTCGACTTTAAAGAGCTGTTGCATAAATCCAACGGATATTGTTCGTGCAATACATTTGTGTATTTCATTCTTTGGAGTGGCTGCCCTAATGAGGCCTAAGCTCTGTAGTGATTGAATGGCTGCCAATACAATGAAATCAGAAAGGAATTGTTCTTTCTCCCGTCCTGTCTTTGGCTTTCTTTCCTTTTTCCAACCCCTGCATATTGAGAGGTACAGTAGTGATTAATTTAACTGAAAACCAAGAAGATCAATAATACACAGGCATTAAAGTAATTGAACACTTTTTTCAAAATGCAAATTTTTTCAATGTGAGGTCAGTCAATCATTCTTTGATGTCTCTTTATCTCATGTGGGGGAAGATCCTTGGAGTCTGTTCCTTGAAAAGGGCAATTGGATTGTCTTCTTGACATCAGGGCCTATTGTAAACGTAACTGACCCTAAAACAGACACATATTTTACGGTACTTACAGAGATACGCCCAAATTGTCTCATGCTTGGAATCAGCAATATGAGAAGTTCTGAATTGAACAGATAGTCTGGCCATGTGTTGATTTGAAATTAGACCAATATCAGGGACAGCTGATCTAAAATTGCTATCTGAATTATTAGACTACCCATTAAATCTGTCTGTGGCAGCATACTGTATGAATTAACCCTAATACGCACAGATGAAATCAAGATTATGATCACTATGACACTATTATTAACGGCACTTATTCCACACTGTCAGTTTGGGGGATATCTCTCTTACAGATGGAGAGTTGAAATGGATTGGAATTGGATGTCCTGTTGTAAGCTATAGACAGTAGAGTCCACTATTCACTAGCTATGGTAGTCAGGAGTAGGGATGGGAATTGATAAGAATTTAACGATTCCGATCCCATTATCGATATTGCTTATCGATCCGATTCCTTATCGATTCTCTTATCGATTCTCATTGGGTGAGGAAATAATTACAAATTTGTTTTGTTTGTTTGTAACTCGCTTTAATATCTGATAAGAACACTGCACAAACTCAGAGTATACACAAATTATGTGTAGCAACCTCAGAACAAACCTAAAAGTAGGTGAGCTACAAAGTAAAGTCCAGGGACCTATAGATTTTTTTCCCATTCATTGGTCCAGCGAAAAAATAAATAAAACTGCCATTTAAGTGCCATAAAAACAAAAAACACAGACGGTAAACAGTCAAGGAAGAGCTTGTTCCTTTGGGAATATTCAACCTGAAACTAAATTCAACTCAACTGACATACAAAATAGAAAGAAGTCTTCTGTAAAGACCACAACTATCAACTTGGGCAAATGATTGACAATAGAGATTATTATCCGTATAGTAAAAGTTTACACAATGAAATGGCGCTCACATTAACTAAATAGACAAGTTCTGCTGCTGCTTGACTCACTTGCTGTTTTGTCGCTGAGTAGTAGAGAATCAAACACGCGACAGTCCTGCAAACGGATTGCGTGCTGTGTGGCCAAATGCTTCTGCATATTGGAGGTAGTTCCCCCAATTGCCGAAATTAAACTTTTACAACTGTTGCAAATGACTGCATTGGTGTCTTTTCGAGTGAAATATAACCACACTTTAGATCGCTTCTGCGTAACCAAAATGCGCAGCGCGTGTGTGACGGTCATGATGACACATTTACAACGAGCCGAACCGTTAAGCGGAATCGTTAAGCAGGTACACTAACGGTTCCAAGGAATCGATTCACTGGGAACCGGTTCTAAAGAAGAACCGGTTCTCGATTCCCATCCCTAGTCAGGAGTGGAGCATGAGGGACAGCTGTAATGAAATAAACATATTAGCCTGTGACCTGAGCCTGCTGTTTCTCTCACTGTATACAAATACACACACACACGCACACACAAAAGAGCTGATTTTTGTTGATTTGATAGCTTGTTTTTCCGGTGCTAGGCGTACAGAGCCACCAGTCAAACATCACTCTCTAACAGTTCATGTGTTTTCAGTCTGAGTGAACAGCCTCCTCATTAAATCCTAGCTGTGATGATTTTAGTTTTTTCCACTTTAACGCTTTGAGACATATTTGTCCCCGAGGGCCTGCTGTTCTGCGAAGCTTAGAGACTCTTTCTTGGAGACTGTGTGTGTGTGTGTGTGTGTGTGTGTGTGTGTGTGTGTGTGTGTGTGTGTGTGTGTGTGTGTGTGTGTGTGTGTGTGTGTGTGTGTGTGTGTGTGTGTGTGTGTGTGTGTGTGTGTGTGTGTGTGTGTGTGTGTGTGTGTGTGTGTGTGTGTGTGTGTGTGTGTGTGTGTGTGTGTGTGTGTGTGTGTGTGTGTGGTTACTGTCTGTAGGGATGTATGTGTTTGTATGCTTGCTTTGCATGAGTCACTGTGAGTGTGTGTGTGTGTGTGTGTGTGTGTGTGTGTGTGTGTGTGTGTGTGTGTGTGTGTGTGTGTGTGTGTGTGTGTGTGTGTGTGTGTGTGTGTGTGGTTACTGTCTGTAGGGATGTATGTGTTTGTATGCTTGCTTTGCATGAGTCACTGTGATCAGCTAAAGGCCATTTCCATGTAAAGGGTCCCTAGAGCACTAACATATGAAGTCCATAGGAGGACATTACATTTGGTGTAAGATAAAGGAGGACTTAAGCACTGGTTGCAATTCCTTACCCACTTTCTATTGGAAAAGTTTAATAAAATAATGTTTAGTTGATATTAGAATTAGAAATAAAATACATAAATGTAATCACTCTGCATAGAGTTGTACTTTGGCAATGATGTAATGTTTAAATAGTTTTTGAAAATACTTCATAAATAATAAAATACAAATATTTTAAATTTCTTCATTCTGCTTCATTAGTTTTTTTATATATAATTAAACATTTATTTTTGGACAAGATATTTACACATATTTTATTTTTATAGTTCAAACTCCGGGGAATCACTCACTCAATCTGTCCATTTCCGAGAACCACATTTTCAAAAAAGGATGTATTGTAGTGTGAAGCGATAAAAATCTGTTTAATTTGTCTTGTTATTGTTTATATATTTAAAACATTGTGATAGATAGTGGATGTGTTTTAGCCTACTCTTTGTGACAGCAATTAAGGATCACATAATATACTAAACTGAATCCTATGTACAATATATATATAAACTTAGTACCCAAACCAGCATTGCAGGAAATGTGTTTATTAGGGATGCACCTAAATGAAAATTCTTGGCCGAAACCGAAAAAGAGGAAACCAAGACCGAAAACCGAAACACTGAAATAAATTATGCCAATTATTAGTACCATTGCATTTATGGATATGAGGCACCAAGGGCGTAGGTTTGGTCTCAGCTTTGGTGGGGACATCTCCCCCCTCCGGCAAGTTAACTTTTACTGAGAATAATATGATTATTTTTGCGTTTAGTTGAGACAATAGCCTGTTGCTTTTATACTACTCTAAAGTTTAACTAGCATATCCATGTGCAGACAATCATTATGTAGTACCTGGCGTTCAACTTTTAGATGGTAATGCTGTTTGTCAGATTCAATATATTGTAGCGACCCTGGTGGTGCCACTACTCCGCCCCTACTAATGGGATATCCCAAATAGGCCACATTACATAAGCAAAATATACACAGGAAACATTTCCACTGTTTATTGTGACTGCAAGATTCTAACATATGGGGTATGTATTAACAGAAAGCACTGGTAACTTTACCGTTGTCTTCAGTCAATACATATGGGGTATGTATTAACAGAAAGCACTGGTAACTTTACCGTTGTCTTCAGTCACTCTCCAGTGTACTTATAGCGTGTCAGATAACTCCCCCCCCTAGGTTTTTTAGCCAATCAAATTACGGCGTTTCTAGTACCGTCCTCCTGGCGCTGCGGTCGGAATTGACCCAAATCGCTTCACAAACTCATAACGGAGTTCGCTAAAATATTGGTGGGGACAATTTAGTCATGTTAAGATGTTGGTGGGGACATGTCCCCAGCGTCCCCCCCTAAACCTACTCCCATGTGAGGCACTTTCTTGCAGGATTTCACTGAACATATCAGACAACAAGGCTGCATGCCCCTCATCTAGTGCAGAGAGACAAGTCTTTTTTTCTGATCTCTGTGCGCTGCTGCTCCGTGCGCTGCTGCTCCGTGCGCTGCTGCTCCGTGCGCTGCTGCTCCGTGCGCTGCTGCTCCGTGCGCTGCTGCTCCGTGCGCTACTGCTCCGTGCGCTACTGCTCTGTCTCCATGCGGGTTCTCCGCATCCATTGCCGCCTGGATAATTTCTCGTGCGCGCTGCTTTATTTCTGCATCCAAGTAATGGTCTTTATAACGCGGATCAAGTACAGTCGTGATGAAGTGCAGAGGATCCGTATAGATCACAACATATTTCGGCCGTATTGTTTCGGTGATAAAAGTATTTCGGCCGAAAATTTTCGGTGGCCGAATATTCGGTGCATCCCTAGTGTTTATATACTAATGTGTAAATTGTGACTACGTTTAGTACGAAGATATCAGCAGTCCATTTTTGTTCAGTATCAACACATCCCAGTGCTTTTTGTTCATTGTAGCTAACTATTCAGTTTTGTGTCAACATCATGTAGTAACCAATACATTTACATTTTGGGATTTTTGGCTTGAGGGCAACTTTTGAGGCTCTTAGCTTTCTGTCAACTAGCTTCATAAGTCTGTCACCTGAAATTCTTTCAGTTTTTACATTTTTTTTATGATGAGATTGATTATTTTCCTTCATCCCAAAGCATCTCAATTAGGTGATGCAGGTGAATTAGGTTGTGGTCAGGTGATTGTTGAGGTCAGGTGATCGCGGAGGTCAGGTGATTGCGGAGGTCAGGTCCTCCGATGCAGCATCATTACCGTATTTTCCGGACTATAAGTCGCTCCGGAATATAAGTCGCATCAGTCAAAATATGCGTCATGACGAGGGAAAAACATATATAAGTCGCACGGGACTATAAGTCGCATTTATTTAATGTATTTCACAAAATCCAAGACCAAAAAAATACATTTATTCTGGAACATTTAATCACAGAACAACAGGCTGAATGGGTGTCCGGTATGTTAATAACGTAACGCATAAAAAAAGTTTTTCAACTAGCATATAGAACATTCCGCTGAATAGGTTAAATTAACATAACAAGCCAGCGAGCCCAACAAGCGACTTCCCCGGTAAGCAAGTTCACCGAGCTCTCGATGTCATTCAACATCACTAAATCCATCGAATTCTTTATCCTCTGTGTGGGCCTCTGCTTTTCGCCAGTCCCTCACAAGTTTCTCACTCACTCCAAACTTTCTGCTGCTCGATTACCGTTTTCGGCTGCATACTTTATTACTGTAGCTGACGCGGAAGTTTGTTGATGCGTCTCCATGGCGACAGAGTGAATGTGCGCAACTGTATTATCACTGAGTTACTTCACTATATGCAGTTATAATAGTTGTAATAATGTAGAGAATTTATTAAGTGAAACACTGTGATAATGTTTTATTTTATTTACAGAGAAATAACTTTAAATTGGTTCGATAAAGTGATACGCTGCGCCGGAAGTAGAGTCACCGGCATAGGTCAGAGTTGAGAGAGAGTTGAGAGAGGAGCGAGCAAAAAGAGAGTTGTAAAGTGATGAACGTTTGAGAGATTGTTTTATATTTTCTACCGCTCATTGCACTTGGCAAACCGTTTTCACGGTGCAATTGTGCGGAGTTGTTTATGGTGTTTTTCTACAGAACGCTGGAAATAATAAACGCGCAAGGATGCATCCGTTTCGAGACGTGGAGTATTTTGTATAACCAGTGTAGTTACAATTATCTGTAGTTTGTAATCCGCAGAATAGGATTTTCTTTTTGGGGGCATTTTCAGTTGTATTTAAGTTAATGTTAATATATAAGTCGCACCTGACTATAAGTTGCAGGACCAGCCAAACTATAAAAAAGTGCGACTTATAGTCCGGAAAATACGGTACTTATATATTGCCCTTACTCAACCTGGAGGTGTGTTTTGGGTCATTGTCATGTAGAAACCACAATCGATATACTGTATATGTGTGTGTGAATACGTTTTCATTTACTGACATCATGCTTTTCTTGATATTGGTTGTGGAAGACGTGCTGAGTAATGGAGGCAGAAGTGTGCAGTGGAGTGGGTGCCCTATCAATAATCCTGACATATCCCCCCCGTAGAGATAATGCAAATATTTCACTTCTCCCAACACAAACATTAAACTCCCACTGGTGGCAAAGCCCAATTCACAAGATATTTGTACATCATGGCCTTTTCTTTTGACATTTTCATATTTTATTGACAATGTTTCAGGCATCGTTCTATTTTGTAACTGTCAAAAAGTGGTTGTTGATCACCAATCAATGGGTATGATCTTGATTATGGAAGTAAAATAGTAGAATATAATTAGTTGTCTTGAATATATATCATGCCTGAATGTCTGAAGTTGGAAACATTTTGTAAAGACATGGTATCTTGTGGAAGGTGGGTCTGAAGGCTGTGGACCTGAGTTAAACCCAAGCTGAACCACACAGGCCACAAGTCAGACATGTGGTGGCCTAAAAGCCCATTCGTTTGTCAAGTACTGATGAGTCATAACACATTTATTTGTGTGCATATCATATTTTGTCTGTTTGACTGCCTGTGTAAGAGTGCAGCCAGGTCTATGCTTTTATTAAAAGGGAGATTATCTGGCCTGCTGATGAAAACAGATGGCAGGTAAAAAAAATAACCATTCCATTTCCTTTTTGAGCAGAGGCATTACGCAGCCAAACAGTCATATAAGCCATAGCAGCTTTCACTGGCCATTTTATTCTGGTATGATTTCTCCAGTAAAAGGGTGAAATGTTGCACTCTCCGATACCTGTCTTTTATTTTGTTTCTTTCGCTGAATAACGATCCGCTTCTGCTTAGCATGAAGGACGCTCGCTGTGGGGAACCAATCACAGTTTCACAATTTAGCTTATTGACATTTTTTTTCTCAAGATATATTTGACTCTGCTAAATCTATAAATATACAACAACACCATCATGTCAATGGACAATATGTGATGGGTCATTGGAGAATGAAATTAGAGCTTTGGGAACTGCACTTTTTAGTGAACTTTTGTACTGCTAGTTTTTTGCGAGTCTCGCTTACTGAACAGATGCACAGTGCTCACAAAATATGCGCTCTTGTGAACTATATAAATAAAATTGTATGATAATTTTAAGATTTGCTATTTTTTAAATAATTTTATGCCACATGTCGTCACACAATGAACATTCAGTGAACATCAGTTGCACTTTAGCTTTTGTTTAAATTTGGAACCTTGAAATAAATTCTGTCTCTGCCAGTAGATTCCTCTTCTTGTGACTGAACAGTTCATACATTTTGGATCCTCGTTTCTTTCAAGATGTGTAACTGTCAAGATTTTTTTATAACAGTCTGACTGAAGTATGTTGCAAACGACTTTGAATTTGAGCCTTCATATTAAACCATTCAATGCACCAGTACGACCCAACAAGCTGTCATTCTTTGTAGTTAGCTAGCAAACTGCTTCATACAATGACAGCTTGACTTGAAAAGTAGTTGGGGATCGTTATTTTGAGCCTTGTTTCTCAGCAAGGTATTGGCTAGGTAATTCTACCAGCGGCATGGTACAATAAAAGGGGTGGGAGAGAGAACAATTTTCTGAGGTTCTACTTTAAGAACACACACGTATATGATCTGTGTGGGAAAGGATTTTGGGTTGGATATTGTTCATATGCAATTTGTATTTGTGTCATACAGACACCGCTGTAACCAAAATTGCACAGATTGTCTACATAAAAAAAAAAACTAAATGGTCATAAAATTCATTTAAATGTACGGCATGTAAATTCATATGTGTCAATAAATTGCAATTGCAATGTATTTGGTACATTGTTGTAAGAGCTGTCAACTCTCGACATATGCAAGAACGTTCACGTTGACCATTCAGTGGCCCTATAAGCATATCGTTCTATTTCTTGACATGCTTGACTCTATGAACTATGGCACATTCTCAGGGATATTACTCTCGCAAAGACAACTAACACAATTTTCTCTGAACTTGTGTGTTTTCTTTTTAATCCTGCATTTACAAAGGAACCCTATCCTTGACAACCAAAGCCATTAACCAGAAAGCAGCGGTGGACACTAAGAAGACTCTTTAGAACTTCCATTCCTCATCTTTAAGAGGTTTAAAGGGCTGCCACTTTTTAAAATATGCAACAGGCTCCAGCTCACAAACAAGAGCAGGACAAACGTTGCAGTGCACATAACAGCACTATAGGAAAGGCCTACATAAAAAGTGGGGGCGCAAACTAATTGCTGTTTGTTGCCATGGGACAGTCGTCACACTTGCGTCTTTACATCTCTCGAACCGCAGAAGCCTCATCATTTTTCATACTGGAGTTTCTTGTTGTTATTTTATCTTGTTAACTTTAGGATTTAGGTCAGTATAAATATTTCGGAGACATTGGCCAACAGTTTGTGTCTGGTAATGCTGTCGTCATGCACCGAAATATTGCGAAAGGACAGATGCTGGGACCATGGAAGGACCATGTAGGAGAGGAGGGATGTCAGGTCTTACGTACTCTCATGTGCACTCTCACGCGCTCAACCTTTCCTTAATGACATGTTCCTCTCCAACATGCATTTATCGGCTGGTGAATAAAGACAACTTACCCTCTACTCCGGAGCATTGGTTTTCCAAGACCCGAAGTTCTGGCTTTCATTTGTGCCCTCGAGTCTGTGTTCTGTTTCTTTACTGTTAATTGTTGGCTGCATTTGACTACATCTGGGTGTGTTTAATAAACCTAACTAAAGAAGTTACTACAGTCCTACATTCTGAGTGTTTTTTCGGAAAATGGTTTTGAGGTAAAAATTACTGGAACGTTTCTTTGATCAATTAATTGTATCCAGACCTGCAAATCACTAAGCTTGGTATCCATTGCTTCCTGCCATATACAATCCTGGCTATTATATAAACTAAGGGAGGATTTTATTATCCTTAAGACTATTGATGATGATTGATGTGTGGGCTGATTACTGTTGAGGTTCATGACATTAATGGAAGCAGAGGGGAGAAGAGCCCTGTGATATTGAAATGTAGTCACTGTCATTCTTTAGATTCTTCTCTTTTCGCCCTCCGCTTTTACAGTTACAGTATATTTAGATTTGTTTCCCTATAATCATATTAACTGTTCTGTCAGTTTGGACTATGTTTCTTATATGATGCTATTCCTAATGCAGAACCAGTACAGTGTACCACATCTATGATAAGAAACAGTCTTGAACTCACTCTACGACACTACGAATGTGGCAAGAGGTAACGTGTACTACTAAACTACATGTGTTTCACACTTTGGTAGCCTCAAGCTAACTCTCTCAGATCTCTATTTCACTAGGTGGCTATTTACTGTAGGCTCGAAGTGGGCTTAAAAATTCCAAATAATAAATTTTCTCTTCGGTTTTCTCTCTTTAATGTTTAAGTACCTCTCCTGGCCCATACTGTCACTATAAGGAGAGGTGTGGTATAGAGAAATGATCATTTAACCTGAGTTCAGGTTTGGAGCAGTTCCTTATTATGAAAATACGAGTGGTGGGCTATTTCAATTTGTCCGTGTATCAGCTGTTGTGATTGAATCCTGTGCAGAGGCCTACAGTAACTGCCTGCTTTACAGAGTTGTACAGAGGAATCTGATCAATCCAATCCCTCTTCATGGTTCCCTTTATAGGGACTATAAGCCCCGCTGTGCAATATTGATCCTCCACTAACATCAAAGGCCAGTTAAATAGGAAGGCAGAAGGGAGGACTGGTTGCAGGGTTGCAAGGCTAGAGAGACGTAGTGGAGTTAGACTATGGCTACAATACATTGCATAACATCTCCTATGTGTGCCTAATATACAGCTCTTGCACTAGTGTATGGGATTCTTCTACTACTGCATATCTGTATTGTGTCATCATGGGCTCTCTGACAGCTCTGCAAATTCGCAGACCCGTAAGTAGCAGGGAGCAATGTGCTGTGTGTCGTGACACATTCCTTCCGTATCCATCATGAAGATTTTCTGTGACTAGTGCCACAGTAGACCTTCTGTCAGTTCGGACCAGACCGGAAAGCCTTCGATGCCCTTGTGCCTCAATGAGCCTTGGGCCCCAAACACCGTATTGGCGGTTAGCGGTTTGTCCCTCCTCGGACCACTGTCAGTATGTATTCACCACGGCCAACCGGGAGCACCAAACAAGTCTTACCGTTTTAGGGATGCCCTGACCCAGTTGTCTGGCCATAACAAGTTCTCCATTGTCATATTTGCCTGAATCTTTAGTCCTGCCCTTTTCTATAGTATCTAACACATTGATTATGTAAATTCGTTGTTCGCTTATCTAATCCACCCAGACCTTGACCTGTGCCGTTTTTAGGAGATGATCAACATTATTCACTACACCTGTTTGTAATAGTCCTAATGTTTTGGCTCATCAGTGTATACTGTGAATAAAGAAAAGCCACTATTCTATCAGATATAACATTTTGGATGTTAAGTCTACTGTTAACACGCCTCACTGGCTTCTGCTAACAGGCTCCATTCAGATCATACTTGTTTACAATTCTTTAGACAAATTGCGATCTTTACTATTTCCTGGATCCTTCTCCCAATTAATGTACATTTTCTAGTAATTTAGTAGAAGTTATTTTCCAGAGCGGTGTGTTCCCCCTACAGTTTCTCAGTTATCAACACTTGACTCCAGGCAATTAGAAAATGTGCATTTCCTCCAGGGGAAACATGAAAGACAATCAGTGAACGTAATTCATTAAACCGTTCAATAAGTTCATTGATATATAGTTATGAAGGTGTGACAATATGGGACTTATAGGAGATATGTGAGAACACATTTAATTTCGGGATCATTATATGACTAGTGGGTTCTAGTCTCTTTCCATTGGCTCATCATCGGCCAGGAAGAACACTTAAACACAGGCTGGATTGTGTGTCTGGAAGCAATTTAGAATAAAAATGTGGATACAATTGAGACGAGTTCCACATTCTATAAGACCTTTGGCCTCTTGCTACCACATCACTAAAGCAGAATTTATTTCTCGATTGATAGCCGGACAATTCATACAAGGGGGCAGTACTTTCGTATAATGGCCGGTAGATAACCTGGGAAGTGTCCAGCGCTTGAGAACTTGAGAACTGAAAACATTCTTTCCAATAAATTCCCTGTGACAGCGTGAGTCTGCGTCCTGCGTGGTCAGGAACTCTTGAGGGAATGGATGGGAGTCATCTCACATGAGTGCACATTCATTTATGTTACAGTTAACCCAAGGAGAGTTCAGGTCAGTCTGGTAGAGACCAGCAGAGTACATGACCGCAGTGCCTGACTAAACAAATTGGGTTTGGGACACAGAACAGCTACCCAGATGCCCTCAACCCTGGGAGTAATGTCCCTGGAGAGCTGACAGTTCCAGATCTGTCTCACAACAGCTAAATCTGTGCAGGACTCCCAGTTGGACTTTCCATCTGGGCAGTCTGCAGAAGTGACAAACGTAACAGTCCCATGACATGCCCAGGCCACGGTGAGAAGTATTCCATTCTAAACAGATCTATTCGCTTTTGAGAATCGCTGGCTACTGTAACACATTTTCGGATTTGACAGGTTTCTTTGATAACTTTGTCAAAAGACACTCTAGACATCAACGGTATCCGTGAGTTTCTCTGTTCTCTGGAAAAGAAGAATTTAGTGGTTTTCTATTGCTCCCTCCATTTGTGTCAATACAACACATTTAATGGACTGTTCCATAGCATTTCAAGTGTCTAGCTAGGATCGTGCTATTGTATATTTTCCCTAAATTATAAACTTGTAGAAACCATATAGAGTCTACAATAGGGTTGGAGAAGGGCAGACTGAAGCGCTTGTTGTGGATGAAAGTAGGAAGATGTGTTAAGCCGTCATTAGCCCCCCCCACCGTAGCTGTTTCATCTGGTTAATGGCTGATATGCTTAATCACTGGGCTAAGTAGAGCACACCATTATAGCTACATTCTGGGATTTGCAAACCTGTTCAACGGTCATTTTAATCAGGAAGCCAAACAAACAGGCCTTAGTGCTGCGGCTGAGCGAATCCCCTGGGTGGACGGACGGCTGGTCGTTAGTGATACGGCGGCGAGTCAAGATCTGTAGAAGGGTGCCCCACGTCTCATGGTTCTGACAAGTCTTTAATATATTCGACCGCTTGCGCTACAGAGAGATGCGTCGTGCGTATTTAAACAAGTCTGTTTTTAGGGCGCACATTGAAGTGTGTGGTTTAAATATAACCATGTTTAGTTCAACATAGACTTCTCCTCAGGAAGTTTTACAGTCGGGCTGGACAAAAGAGGTTAAAGTTTTTCCTCAGCCGTACAATGGAACAATGGGTCATCAATTGTACCATTGAGAGTACAGAGGGAAAGCCAGGATGTTAGGGTTTTCCCCTCTACTGTGGAGAGTGCGCTTGGTGGAGGCTGAATTCCATTACTTAAATGCCAACAGAACACTGGAATGAAGACCTATTGTAGTTCTATAACTGTAGTTCCATAACTAAGGCATGCCGTGCAAGTTGTGATAGCTGTGTTTTATAAGCTCCTGCATCACGTACCTGTCAGGCCGTTGTTTTTTACAGTAGAGAACCTGGCGATTGTTTACAAAAGATCATGTCAGCAAATGTCTTGTGTAAACGAGCTTCTTGCCGGACACCGTAATGTAAGATTATTTGAGGACCAACCAAACCGCTGCTTTGCCTCAGTGACTGAGCATGAGTGTGTGTGTGTGTGTGGGGGGGGGTAAGAAAGTGACAAATCTCACATCCACCATCACTTGTGTGCTCGGGGAGGCAAAGGGTAGGCAGTTGTTTTGTAACCCTGGTTCATTGACAGGGAAACGTACATAAATAATCCTCTTCAAGATCGGTGGCCCACTCGTACCTTTGGTATTATTAGGCCTGTTTTAATGGAAGATTGTCACCTCTTACAGAGGTGGTCCTTTAGTAGTCTAAAATTAGATCAAAGCAAAAGCTCTCTCGCATATTAATCACATTGGCCAATTTCTTATTTTGTATTTCACCGAATCCAAATAGTCTGCAATAGCGATGGAGTTTGGATACTTCACAGGTGAGTGGAGAAGTAATTCACAGTATGGGTGAAACAAAATGCCTAACCCACGATGCAGTGCGTTTTTGCGGTTTACTGGAATGCCGAAATGCTGCTAAACTAGAGATTTAATTTAAGATGGGTGACTCTAGAATATTGGTTTATCAATCGCCTAGGACCACTCGTTATTGCAGCTGTTCCTTAGTGATTTCGGCTCATAGAACCGAGGTTGGAAACACTCCATCGTATTATAATTTAGATTTAGACGAGCGCAAAGGCTCACATTTAAACATAATATCCTCATGTGTCTTTTTTCCAGCTCTGTTTTATTTAAGAACCGTTTTACAAAGCATCGCTAGCTATTTATTTTCGAGATGTTTTCAAGCGTATTCATTCGGCTTCACATGTGATCTTTGATGAGCCACCCTACATGCGGTTACACATTTGTGTACCGTTACAACCTTTATGTACAGTGATCCCAGATTTAGGCAATTGGCTATTAATGGGTATAGCTAAATGCTGTTAATGTGTATGAGAGGCTATTTAATAGGGTACTGTTAATAGTCTAGTCTGTACAGTATGTGATAGATAAAACCGTGTGCCCACTGCTCCCCCACCTAAATAACAGAAACCTGCCAGTAATCCAATTTCCCCACAAGTCATCAGGACACTGTCACGTTTAAACACTCCCCAGCTTGTCTGTTGGTCTGTCGTTTTAAACACCTCACCCATAAAGCCTTGTACACAGCACATTGAAAACACACACTATATAGGCCTATATAGTGTGGAGAATTATTTTGCCATCAGAATTACTGTAAAATATATACTAATGAAGAAAGCATGTTGTATGTATACGTGCTTAAAATAGGTAGTCGACATGTAATAAAATGAATGCGAGGGAGGGGTTGATTTGCTGATTAATTTATGCAGCATAATGCTTTTGTTATTCCCCTGGACCTCAACCTGGGTGCGATATTGTATATATTGCACCTTTGAAACAATGATTTATTATATTTGACTTACCTACAACTGTTGTTTACTTTGGTGCTGATGCTTTTTTTATGATAATTGAAGGGGGAAGGTCAATAGCTGCAGTAGACAGCTGAACAAAACATGTTTTCTTATCACCTGAAACAATGCATCACCCCTGTCTTAAATGAAAAGGTCATATTCTGCAATCTCTCAAAATAAACCGTGATCTTTGACCAGAGACAGACTCTCCATCATATTGCATTCTGATCTCTGCACTTGTCTAACCATTAGAAGATGAGAATATGTGAACAGAAAGTCTGGCATAATGACATAATGCTGTGTACAGGTCTTCATAGGTCAGTGCATGGCTCGAGCATCTTTAAAAATGTATTTTGTGATATGGCACGAGACCTTGAAAACCAACATTGGATCTGTTGGTTCATTATAGTGGGATATTCTAGCTGTTCGTGTTCCTGAAACAGCTTGTGATTAAATTTTACCTGTTTTCATTCAGGGGTGTTATGAGAGACATTCAGTGTTTGTTTGGATCATATTTCCCCATGTATAAATCTTGGGGCTGTTTTCTCGCTGGTACATCTTTGGCCGGTCTCAGCATTCTTGTGCTTCCAGGCAGGCCTTATGGCTGGTTTAGTTCCTGGGTTCTCTTACTGCACAGTACCCCCGCCGCGTCTCGCTGAACCACACACACCCTGTCTAGCTGGAGATGGAGAGCCTGAGGATAAGAAAAAGCACCCACCATTATTTTGGCATTTCTTTTTCCCTTTCTCCCCGTTTGCATGTCAGACCATGGTCTCATTTTTCACTGCAATCCGATTTTGTCTTTAGGTTTTATTGAGTTTTGTCTGTGGAGATGCATAAAATTTAGCATAGTGGCCTTTTTTCTTATTAACACTTCCCAAAGTACATTAAAGACAAGCAAAACAGCCTCTAGCCACAAGCAAATGCAGGCTGGGAATTTCTGTTGAGTAAACCTGTGCTAACTAGATTTAATGTGTTTTACCAGTCAGTGGTGGGTTGCTCACAGCACAGTTGGCATTTTTTCTTGATAACAGGGATATGAGCTAGGCTAGTCACACAGACAGCAGCAGCTGCCAGCCAGCTTGGGTCTTCTGCACATCTGTTCTTCATATGCTGCCCAGGAATCCCACAAGAGTAGGACATTTCTCACTGACTAATGCTTTCACTAGAATCTACAATGGGTCACTAGTTATGTAGGTACACCACCCTTTTCCAAAGCATGGATCGCCCATACAGAAAGGAAGAGTCCTTCAGTGGCTTGGTATTTACAGCTGGTATACAAACAATGCTTGTTATTTACTGCTGGTATACAAAGAATACGTAAAACAATGATTGGTATTTACAGCTGGTATACAAATAATACATAAAACAATGCTTGGTATTTACTGCTGGTATACAAACAATACATAAAACAATGCTTGGTATTTACAGCTGGTATAAAAACAATACGTAAAACAATGCTTGGTATTTACTGCTGGTATAACAAAAATACGTAAAACAAGACTGCCGTCACGTTCACCATTCCCACCACAGTGGGGTGCAGAGTTTTAAAATCCACAACTTCCTGTCCATCTCATCTAATTAGTTCCAAAATTCGAGTTTCCAACAGGTGTGAGATGACAACTGCTGGACTATTTTGTAGAAACCTCTGTATGTGTTTCTTACATGTGAACATAAGTGAAAAATAATTGCCTTGCCCAATAATCCTGGTTTATATTACTTGAGTGGCCTCTGTAGTTAATACCACCTGGTCGGTAAGCAATAGGGTATTTTTATAAAATATAATTATGTGTGCTTGACTATGGTCAAGGACACATATTGTAATCTCACATATATTATTATGTGTGCTTGACTATGGTCAAGGACACATATTGTAATCTCACATATATATTATTATGTGTGCTTGACTATGGTCAAGGACACATATTGTAATCTCACATATATATTATTATTATATCAATTTTGTCCACCCCTACTCCTCCCACAGTTTTTGCACTAGATGGACAAAAAAGGTGTCAAAATGTGCGTCCCGAACTCTATTTAGTTGGCATTGTTTTGTAGAAGGTTTCGTTATGTAGTTTACGAAATATTAACGATAATATCGCTAATTAATCCCCATTGAAATACATTGACGGAATCTTCAAAACTAGAGTGTGAGAGCCCATTCAGCAGAAAATGTAGAGAACATTTGTAAACTGCTACTGCTGCCTGAGTTTCAACCCTTTACACACAAATGGCATATCAAAACGTTCATCTATTTGTGCTGTCACTCAAAATGTTCAAATATAAGCTGTAACATATATATGTATTTCGTTATGTCCTTTTGTTTCCAACTTGCGCCTCCCCATAGACATCCATAGAAACGGTGATTTTCTCCACTCTAATTTGAAAGCGATTTTTGGTGTTTTTTTGTTTGTTTGTAAATTGTGATAGCGCCTACATTTCTGGGGTTACAGATACATGTTATACATCAAAATGTCCGCCTGGTTCTTAGGATTCTCATGATGTAATTGTTTAAAACTCTGGTTAGTAGAGCTAAAAGTATACGACCATGCCTGAATCACAGACAGACATGCTGCATTAATGAAAGAACATTCTGGAAGGGGCGGGGGGGAGGAGGCCGCGCTCTCTGATATCGATGAGGACAGGTGTTCCTCCTGACAAAGGCATAGTTGCCTGGTTACAGACAAAGACTCTGCCTGCAGCAATGAATGAATGAATGAATGGGTAAGTTCTTTCTCTGGGTCTCTGTTTACATGTTAGCATGTTAGCTAGCGTTAGCGCGCTAGCTAGCATTAGGGCGCTAGCTAGCGTTAGGGCGCTAGCTAATGTTAGCATGTTAGCTAGCGTTAGCTACTACTTTAAGTGTATGCATACATTCAGACAGCCTGCAGCAATGAATGGATAGGTAAGTTCTTTCTCTGGGTCTCTGTTTACACGTTAGCATGTTAGCTAGCGTTAGCGCGCTAGCTAGCGTTAGCTACTACTGTAGTAATGAGTAATGACTGATAGGTTTAACACATTGTATACTATGGTGCTTGCAGCAGTAGTGTGTATTCATGAGTAATGACTGATAGGTTTAACACATTGTATACTATGGTGCATGTAGCAGCAGTGTGTATTGATGAGTAATGACTGATAGGTTTAACACATTGCATACTATCTTGCATGCAGCAGCAGTGTGTATTCATGAGTATTGACTGATAGGTTTAACCCATTGCATACTATGGTGCATGTTGCAGCAGTGTGTATTCATGAGTAATGACTGATAGGTTTAACACATTGTATACTATGGTGCTTGCAGCAGTAGTGTGTATTCATGAGTAATGACTGATAGGTTTAACACATTGTATACTATGGTGCATGTAGCAGCAGTGTGTATTGATGAGTAATGACTGATAGGTTTAACACATTGCATACTATCTTGCATGCAGCAGCAGTGTGTATTCATGAGTATTGACTGATAGGTTTAACCCATTGCATACTATGGTGCATGTTGCAGCAGTGTGTATTCATGAGTAATGACTGATAGGTTTAACACATTGTCTACTATGGTGCATGCAGCAGTAGTGTGTATTCATGAGTAATGACTGATAGGTTTAACACATTGCATACTTTGGTGCATGTTGCAGCAGTGTGTATTCATGAGTATTGACTGATAGGTTTAACACATTGTATACTATGGTGCTTGCAGCAGTAGTGTGTATTCATGAGTAATGACTGATAGGTTTAACACATTGCATACTATGGTGCATGCAGCAGCAGTGTGTATTCATGAGTAATGACTGATAGGTTTAACACATTGCATACTATGGTGCATGCAGCAGCAGTGTCACCTCAGTTTGGCAGTTGATATCAGTACACAGTCGACTACGGGTGGCCGCAAGCACACATCATCACAATTTCAGCAGAAATTGTACGCTATCTAGTTATATAATATAACAGTTCATTCATCCTGAGACTTTTTTAAATTTGAGCCTATTTTCAATACAGGCCTAAGCTAACTCTATATTGACATACTGTTCTGTAATGCACAGAACATCCATGTAATATATTTTGCTTTTGGTGACATTCCATCTCTTTGTTTGGCCCATACAGAAGTAGTGATGTATTAACATCATCACGGCTCTCAACTGGGGCCTGGTATCAGGTTGGAAGACTAGAAGTGTCCAACAGAACCACACACAACCACATAGGGGTTTAAAAGCTCGGAAGGACAGAAAGTGCCTGTAGGTATATGCAACATGACCTGCAGAACCACACATTTTTAATGCTGGTGGGAAATACTTTTCTCATGGTACACGAAACTCGTTGCTGTAATATAGCAGGATGCTTCAAAGCTGCTACTCTGTTATTCAGACAGCAGCTTGATGTGATGCTAGCTGAGACGGAACATAGTTGGATGTCGTTATATGTGAACATGACGGGTAGCGACTGATATATCCGTATGCACACAAGCGATACACAGGTTGACTCATAACCTCAACAGTTGTTGTGGTTGAACGGTAGATCAACGACAAGTTGTTTAAATACATGGTTTGGGAACCCGGGCTAAAAGAATGTATGCCAATCTTGTAGAAAAGGGCATATTAGAAATCAATTTAATAATAGAACAAATACAGTAGTTCTGTCTGCATTCAGTGTGATGTTTTTTTTCTGCTCTTAACTTTTTTATGTTGCTGAATGTTTTGAGCCTGTTTTTTTTTCATGAGAATTGCTTTATCCAACTATGCAATTTCTTACTGTAGACCCATGGTCTGTTTATATCTAGCAACATGATGGAGATCTCTTCCTTTCTCTAAGTTGTCCTAGAAAGCACTGTAGTGTTCTGCACTGATCTATCTTCTCTTCACTGCAAGATATATCAGGCTGAAATGTCTGGTTTCCCCAGTCGTATGACTGTTTATGTTGACTGTCATCTCTGCGGCTTAATTTATCAGGGAGGCAACAAAAAAAACTCCCCACCAGGGCTGTCAGAGGTAACGTGTTAATGCTTGCAATTATTTTAAAAGGATCAATGCCTTTAATGTTTTTGTTAATGTTAACACATGTATTCCTATGAGCATCTGAACCATCCATACCAAGTGCTTGTTTTGAGTGGGATCTCTGTGGAGTGCAATGCTGCCACATGCTGTTATTACAGCAGCACACCTGTCATAACCACAACATCTTTGGTGCTTGGTTTTTGCCGGAGCTGTGTGAAGCACTCCACGGGTGCTTATTTTATATAGCTATGAAGTGAAGTGAGTGAGACATGACTCGATCGTCAGGTAAGACACTTGCCTATAAACATATGATAAACGACTAGAGCCCGTTCCAAAACCCAGCTTGTCGCCTGTTCAGTTATGCTTATTTGATGTTTTTGCTAGCGTAGGCAATAACGTCGTGTCACTCAAAACATATTTAAACAGCCGGAACTTTCATGCTTTGCATATATTACAGATATCACCATTGCTAGCGTTTAACCACGGAAGATTATGCCGTCTTGTTTTGACAGCAGTACTTTGTGCTTTGATGGACGGTTGGACATTTCGGTGTGGTAGGATCACAATCGTCTTGCATGTAGATGGCGTGGCCCGTTCCCTTCACAGCGTGACACCCCTGAGTGATGTCCTGGTGGCAGGGGAATCGCTACCCCCTCAGGCTGTAGCCCCAGATGTGTTACGGTCAACCCATAGTTTGTTTAGGCTGACATTATCACAGCTGGGATGTGGTCAATGGCACATGTGCAATGAGAAGTGGCAGGTTTAGTTACACAGTGTAATACGAGAGAACAGCGAAGCAACCCCACCCTCGACGCAGATGTATTTATGGACACGGACAGCACAGCTGTACATTCTTCCTTCAATACGTTCGCTAACGGAGGCCTCTGCCCCAACGCATGTGTCAGTGTAGATATCCCTGAGACAAAGATCATGAAATATGTATCTGATGATGGCTAGATGATTGCAGATTGTGTGCAGCACACTCCCCCTTTCTTCCAAGTATTCTTTTTCTGTCGACGCTTTCAGCAATGTTGGGCACTTTCAACTACTGCCTTATTTCTGACTGGCTGAGAATCCTACACGCAGTATTAAGCTAAGTAGCAGGTGCATTGATTGTTGGCAAGTCCCCAGTTGTGTTATTCGAGGTGGTCGACAGGTGTTGAGATTGGAAAATGTTCAACTTGGAATTGCTTTGTGGACTTGTTGGGCCTGTCTTGCCAGTATACATTTATGTTTCTTGTTTCTGGCATTTATTCCTGCTCACGCACTCAATTTCTTGAAGTTATTAAACATGTTTAGGTGTTGGGGGTGTCTTTTTTTGTGAGACACATACTAGACACGTTTGTTGTTTTCTGCTCTTGATCCTTGTTTCTCTTTTGGGATTACTGGAAACCCTTCTTTTGGGAGTTGGAGTTGGAAAACGGTGATGTCATTCATACTGTGTGACCTTTATTTCCTAGTATAAAGCAATGAACTCTCTTAAGATGGTATGAAGATGTTTGTCACTTTGGAATACATTCGTTGACTTTACACTGTTATGTTCTCTCTGTAGACTGCGGATGAAAACAATGTTTTTCTGCAAGATTGTTTTGCGAAACTCTGAGCTTATTTGATTTGAAAATCTATTAAAACTATTAAAATAAAAAACTCATAAAAAAATGTGAGCATAGATAATAACTTCCTGCAAACTCATTTTGTTTACATTATACGTTTTTCTCGTCTGTTAGAAAGACTAGAACGTCTCTGCCGCCTCCGGTATAACATGATTATCTAGGATTAGACAAAAAGTTTGAGCTAAGATGTTCCAAGAGTACCGAGGTATTTCATCTAAAATAGCTTCAAATCTATCCGAAAAATCTTTTCAAAGATAAAGTTACAACATCATTCAAAACCATTCTGTTATTATTGCTAAATAGCAATGGATATTTTCCCGGTCTATTGGAGTCTTTGTTGGTAGTTATAGAGAAGAGCCTTTATGGTGTGTGGGTGGGGTCCTTTATGATATGTGTGGGTGGGGTCCTTTATGATATGTGGGTGGGGTCCTTCATGATGTGTGGGTGGGGTCCTTCATGGTATGTGGGTAGGGGCCTTTATGATATGTGGGTAGGGGCCTTTATGATGTGTGGGTGGGGTCCTTTATGGTGTGTGGGTGGGGTCCTATATGATATGTGGGTGGGGTCCTTTATGGTGTGTGGGTGGGGTCCTTTATGGTGTGTGGGTGGGGTCCTTCATGACGTCTGGGTGGGGTCCTTTATGGTGTGTGGGTGGGGTCCTTCATGATGTCTGGGTGGGGTCCTTTATAATATGTGGGTGGGAGCCTTCATGGTATGTTGGTGGGGTCCTTTATAATATGTGGGTGGGGTCTTTTATAATATGTGGGTGGGGTCCTTTATAATATGTTGGTGGGGTCCTTTATGATTTGTGGGTGGTGTCTTTTATGATATGTGGGTGGGGTCCTTTATGATATGTGGGTGGGGTCCTTTATGGTGTGTGGGTGGGGTCCTTCATGATGTCTGGGTGGGGTCCTTCATGATGTGTGGGTGGGGTCCTTTATGATGTGTGGGTGGGGTGGGGTCCTTTATGATGTGTGGGTGGGGTGGGGTCCTTTATGATGTGTGGGTGGGGTCCTTTATGATGTGTGGGTGGGGTCCTTTATGGTGTGTGGGTGGGTTTCTTTATGGTGTGTTGGTGGGTCCTTTATGATGTGTGGGTGGGGTCCTTTATGATGTGTGGGTGGGGTCCTTTATGGTGTGTGGGTGGGGTCCTTTATGGTGTGTGGGTGGGGTCCTTTATGGTGTGTGGGTGGGGTCCTTTATGGTGTGTGGGTGGGGTCCTTTATGGTGTGTGGGTGGGGTCCTTCATGATGTCTGGGTGGGGTCCTTCATGATGTGTGGGTGGGGTCCTTCATGATGTGTGGGTGGGAGCCTTCATGGTATGTTGGTGGGGTCCTTTATAATATGTGGGTGGGGTCTTTTATAATATGTGGGTGGGGTCCTTTATAATATGTTGGTGGGGTCCTTTATGATTTGTGGGTGGTGTCTTTTATGATATGTGGGTGGGGTCCTTTATGATATGTGGGTGGGGTCCTTTATGGTATGTGGGTGAGGTCCTTTATGATGTGTGGGTGGGGTCCTTTATGATGTGTGGGTGGGGTCCTTTATAATGTGTGGGTGGGGTCCTTTATGATGTGTGGGTGGGGTCCTTTATGGTGTGTGGGTGGGGTCCTTCATGATGTGTGGGTGGGGTCCTTTATGATGTGTGGGTGGGGTCCTTTATGGTGTGTGGGTGGGGTCCTATATGATATGTGGGTGGGGTCCTTTATGGTGTGTGGGTGGGGTCCTTTATGGTGTGTGGGTGGGGTCCTTCATGATGTCTGGGTGGGGTCCTTTATGGTGTGTGGGTGGGGTCCTTCATGATGTCTGGGTGGGGTCCTTTATAATATGTGGGTGGGAGCCTTCATGGTATGTTGGTGGGGTCCTTTATAATATGTGGGTGGGGTCTTTTATAATATGTGGGTGGGGTCCTTTATAATATGTTGGTGGGGTCCTTTATGATTTGTGGGTGGTGTCTTTTATGATATGTGGGTGGGGTCCTTTATGATATGTGGGTGGGGTCCTTTATGGTGTGTGGGTGGGGTCCTTCATGATGTCTGGGTGGGGTCCTTCATGATGTGTGGGTGGGGTCCTTTATGATGTGTGGGTGGGGTGGGGTCCTTTATGATGTGTGGGTGGGGTGGGGTCCTTTATGATGTGTGGGTGGGGTCCTTTATGATGTGTGGGTGGGGTCCTTTATGGTGTGTGGGTGGGGTTCTTTATGGTGTGTTGGTGGGTCCTTTATGATGTGTGGGTGGGGTCCTTTATGATGTGTGGGTGGGGTCCTTTATGGTGTGTGGGTGGGGTCCTTTATGGTGTGTGGGTGGGGTCCTTTATGGTGTGTGGGTGGGGTCCTTTATGGTGTGTGGGTGGGGTCCTTTATGGTGTGTGGGTGGGGTCCTTCATGATGTCTGGGTGGGGTCCTTCATGATGTGTGGGTGGGGTCCTTCATGGTGTGTGGGTGGGAGCCTTCATGGTATGTTGGTGGGGTCCTTTATAATATGTGGGTGGGGTCTTTTATAATATGTGGGTGGGGTCCTTTATAATATGTTGGTGGGGTCCTTTATGATTTGTGGGTGGTGTCTTTTATGATATGTGGGTGGGGTCCTTTATGATATGTGGGTGGGGTCCTTTATGGTATGTGGGTGAGGTCCTTTATGATGTGTGGGTGGGGTCCTTTATGATGTGTGGGTGGGGTCCTTTATAATGTGTGGGTGGGGTCCTTTATGATGTGTGGGTGGGGTCCTTTATGGTGTGTGGGTGGGGTCCTTCATGATGTGTGGGTGGGGTCCTTTATGATGTGTGGGTGGGGTCCTTCATTGTGTGTGGGTGGGGTCCTTTATGGTATGTGGGTGGGAGCCTTCATGGTATGTTGGTGGGGTCCTTTATAATATGTGGGTGGGGTCCTTTATGATGTGTGGGTGGGGTCCTTTATGATGTGTGGGTGGGGTCCTTTATGATGTGTGGGTGGGGTCCTTTATGATATGTGGGTGGGGTCCTTTTCGATGTGTGGGTGGGGTCCTTTATGATGTGTGGGTGGGGTCCTTTATGATGTGTGGGTGGGGTCCTTTATGATGTGTGGGTGGGGTCTTTTATGATGTGTGGGTGGGGTCCTTTATGATGTGTGGGTGTGGTCCTTTATGATGTGTGGGTGGGGTCCTTTATGATGTGTGGGTGGGGTCCTTTATGATGTGTGGGTGGGGTCCTTTATGATGTGTGGGTGGGGTCCTTTATGATATGAGGGTGGGGTCCTTTATGATATGTGGGTGGGGTCCTTTATGATATGTGGGTAGGGTCCTTTATGATATGTGGGTAGGGTCCCAGTATTTCCCAGGTTTGTCCATGGTCCTTCTGGACCGGCCCCATCCATCGGTTCATTCCTGAATTGTTTTGGCTAAACAACATTGTATTTTGTTATGCCATAAGTGATTAAAGAGAACATTACACAGCCAGTGAGAACAATCTGAACACCAGGAGGTACTGAAACATAGAAAGAGCATGTGACAAATCCTACATTGCCCCGAGGCTGTATGCAAACGATCAGACCAGTGTGTTCCCCCAGCCCCAAACAGGATGCCTCTGAGCACACTTAAAAGAGCATCATCCCTCAAAGTCCACCAAACTATCCTGGGGCCACGCTTTTCATCCTGGCTCTATCAGGCAAATCATGTATTTGCATTACCATTGAAAATTGATCCATGACGTTAAATAGCTGAAATCATAACAGTATCGCATATTTCCTGTGCTTTGAAGCTGCAGTTCGGGTGTTCTTGTTGTATTCCCCGTGGTCCAACACTGTCGTCTGGGTGAGTAGGTTGTTTGTTCGTGACAGACAATCCAAATGTATGGCTAAAGACCCGTTGGCACCAGCAGGTGATTCTGTTATAATATGTCTGAGACAAGCTGACCCAGAACATATTTTTCTACAGTTACAGTGTTGAAATATTAACTCTACCGTAGATGACTTGGCCACTCTTTATTCATAGCATACGGTCATGTCAGTCCTTGATTGACCAGACCCACCAATTTCTTATTCTGTCTTATTTAAATAATAAGGAACTAACAAAATACAAAATGGGATATCTGAAAGGGAAAGTTGTATGTTGAATAAGCAGATTACATTGACAACGTAGACTTACCTTTACTTGTATAAACTAATTTTAATGACTGCTTAGGTCTACAGTGGTTATCTGATCGTATGAATTGAAATATTTATAAACGAACAGAAAATGTATAAAAGCACAATGTTGTCCTAATTATGTTTGTTATATTTACTGTTTAGACTAGTAGGCTTTGGAGTGAAGCTGTAAATTGTGCCTTGGGCCTTACTGGTGATCCTCTGTTACCATAATGCTACACGGTCCCTTTTAACCATTCTTAGATGGAATCCAATAATATGCATTTTTTTATCTCTTATGTATTTGTTGTATTTGTTGTATGCTGTTGTTGTTTTTTACTACAGATTCACACTTTGAAAAAGATATAACATATATTACACTATGTTCGTATTTAACAAGAACAAGTATTTGCCAACAGGGTCCAAAACGATCTTTTTGGCTTACCAGCCAAATAATATATTTTCCTAAACAATACATTGCTTCTTACTAATACAATTTGCTATTAGTAGTATCATCTTGATCACATGATGGCTGGGTTAACTAACTGTCCACAAGTAGGCCTACCTCAGTTTTTAGCTACTGTATCACAAACAATATAAAATGTCTAATGTCTGGCCCATGGTCTGTAAAGGATCTATCAGCTTAACTTTTATAATAACATTTTCACTTTTTGCATGAACATATTCTTTTCTCCCATCATTACAATGTCTTTACTTAACCTATGTCTACAAATTGAAACATTCAGGTTATGAATGTACAATTTCCTGCACATTTTCGTATAATTGCAGGACGCTAATTAGTGCAAGCTTAAGATTTACTCTGTCGCTTGTATTTCGGCAGTTACAGAGTACTGCCCAAATGAGGATCTGCGATTCCGGTACTAACCCACTCATCCAAATCAGACTTTTTGTCATGTTGTTTCTGGATAAAGTCCTTTGATTATAAACAGTATTATACTGAAGATAAACCCATTAGAGGACATCCACTAACACAAACCAGACGTTTTGTCGTGTCCCATAACGCCCTCCCATTAAGCGCCGTGGTAAGCTTGTGTACGGTATTAAAGCCGATTATTTTGCCAGTGTTTGCCGTGCAGATTCAAATGGCGAGAATAAAAGTGTGCTTTCCCTTTTCTATTATTTACTGTGGGATTGCAAGCTCTCGGTTGCTTTTATAGAATTGCCTCCCAAATGACACCCTGCGAACTTTACAGGCCATTTCTTTTTCATTAGAGCAGAGGTAGTGCACTCAATAGTTTGGGTACCGTTTGGGACACATCCTTCCAGTCTTGCCCTCAGGACTCCCATGCATGGCTGACACCTTATGAAATAGTCCCGCCATGCTATTCAACGGGAACTCATACCAGGCGCCATTCTGGGCTATGTGCATTTTCTTTTCATATGTACTGTATTCTTAACTCGTGACTGACTGTAGACAGATTCATGTTTCTTTCTTGACCCAAATGGCGGGTCGGTGCCCTTTGCTTGTATGTGGAGATCAGCACTTGCTTTATGGCAATATCAATGCATGAATGTCTCTGATACTCAGAGTTGATACTCAGCAGCTGGGTGAGCACAGTTATGAACATAGTCATCAATTTGCTCCGCTCAGGTCCAGTTTTGCTAGCTTTAAGATGCTCAGTAAGGGGATGTATCGCCTATTAACCTATTAAGATGTTCAGTAAGGGGATGTATCGCCTATTAACCTATTAAGATGCTCAGTAAGGGGATGTGTCACCTATTAAGATGCTCAGTAAGAGGATGTATCGCCTATTAACCTATTAAGATGCTCAGTAAGGGGATGTGTCACCTATTAAGATGCTCAGTAAGGGGATGTGTCACCTATTAAGATGCTCAGTAAGGAGATGTATCGCCTATTAACCTATTAAGATGCTCAGTAAGGGGATGTATCGCCTATTAACCTATTAAGATGCTCAGTAAGGGGATGTATCACATATTAACCTATTAAGATGCTCAGTAAGGGGATGTGTCACCTATTAAGATGCTCAGTAAGGGGATGTATCGCCTATTAACCTATTAAGATGCTTAGTAAGGGGATGTGTCACCTATTAAGATGCTCAGTAAGGGGATATATCGCCTATTAAAATGCATAGTAAGGGGATGTATCGCCTATTAAGATGCTCAGTAACGGGATGTATCGCCTATTAACCTATTAAGATGCTCAGTAAGGGGATGTGTCACCTATTAACCTATTAAGATGCTCAGTAAGCGAATGTGTCGCCTATTAACCTATTAAGATGCTCAGTAAGGGGATGTGTCACCTATTAAGATGCTCAGTAACGGGATGTATCGCCTATTAAGATGCTCAGAAAGGGGATGTATCACCTATTAACCTATTAAGATGCTCAGTAAGGGGATGTGTCACCTATTAAGATGCTCAGTAAGGGGATGTGTCACCTATTAACCTATTAAGATGCTCAGTAAGCGAATGTGTCGCCTATTAACCTATTAAGATGCTCAGTAAGGGGATGTATCGTCTATTAAGATGCTCAGTAAGGGGATGTGTCACCTATTAAGATGCTCAGTAAGGGGATGTGTCGCCTATTAAGATGCTCAGTAATGGGATGTGTCACCTATTAAGATGCTCAGTAAGGGGATGCATCGTCTATTAAGATGCTCAGTAAGGGGATGTGTCACCTATTAAGATGCTCAGTAAGGGGATGTGTCGCCTATTAAGATGCTCAGTAAGGGGATGTGTCGCCTATTAAGATGCTCAGTAATGGGATGTGTCACCTATTAAGATGCTCAGTAAGGGGATGCATCGTCTATTAAGATGCTCAGTAAGGGGATGTGTCACCTATTAAGATGCTCAGTAATGGGATGTGTCGCCTATTAAGATGCTCAGTAAGGGGATGTGTCGCCTATTAAGATGCTCAGTAAGGGGATGTGTCGCCTATTAAGATGCTCAGTAAGGGGATGTATCACCTATTAAGATGCTCAGTAAGGGGATGTATCGCCTATTAAGATACTCCGTAAGGGGATGTATTGCCTATTAAGATGCTCAGTAAGGGGATGTGTCGCCTATTAAGATGCTCAGTAAGGGGATATATCACCTATTAACCTATTAAAATGCTCAGTAAGGGGATGTGTCGCCTATTAAGATGCTCAGTAAGGGGATGTGTCGTCTATTAAGATGCTCAGTAAGGGGATGTGACACCTATTAACCTATTAAGATGCTCAGTAAGCGAATGTGTCACCTATTAAGATGCTCAGTAAGGGGATGTGTTGCCTATTAAGATGCTCAGTAAGGGGATGTGTTGCCTATTAAGATGCTCAGTAAGGGGATGTGTCGCCTATTAAGATGCTCAGTAAGGGGATGTGTCGCCTATTAAGATGCTCAGTAATGGGATGTGTCACCTATTAAGATGCTCAGTAAGGGGATGCATCGTCTATTAAGATGCTCAGTAAGGGGATGTGTCACCTATTAAGATGCTCAGTAATGGGATGTGTCGCCTATTAAGATGCTCAGTAAGGGGATGTGTCGCCTGATGCTCAGTAAGGGATGTATCACCTATTAAGATGCTCAGTAAGGGGATGTATCGCCTCTCTCGTAAGGGGATGTATTGCCTATTAAGATGCTCAGTAAGGGGATGTGTCGCCTATTAAGATGCTCAGTAAGGGGATATATCACCTATTAACCTATTAAAATGCTCAGTAAGGGGATGTGTCGCCTATTAAGATGCTCAGTAAGGGGATGTGTCGTCTATTAAGATGCTCAGTAAGGGGATGTGACACCTATTAACCTATTAAGATGCTCAGTAAGCGAATGTGTCACCTATTAAGATGCTCAGTAAGGGGATGTGTTGCCTATTAAGATGCTCAGTAAGGGATGTGTTGCCTATTAAGATGCTCAGTAAGGGGATGTGTCGCCTATTAAGATGCTCAGTAAGGGGATGTGTCGCCTATTAAGATGCTCAGTAATGGGATGTGTCACCTATTAAGATGCTCAGTAAGGGGATGCATCGTCTATTAAGATGCTCAGTAAGGGGATGTGTCACCTATTAAGATGCTCAGTAATGGGATGTGTCGCCTATTAAGATGCTCAGTAAGGGGATGTGTCGCCTATTAAGATGCTCAGTAAGGGGATGTATCACCTATTAAGATGCTCAGTAAGGGGATGTATCGCCTATTAAGATACTCCGTAAGGGGATGTATTGCCTATTAAGATGCTCAGTAAGGGGATGTGTCGC
The DNA here is from genome assembly GCA_029465975.1 of Dallia pectoralis. Taxonomy (NCBI): domain Eukaryota; kingdom Metazoa; phylum Chordata; class Actinopteri; order Esociformes; family Umbridae; genus Dallia; species Dallia pectoralis. The sequence goes on from CM055743.1 coordinate 11,110,936, forward strand.
CTATTAAGATGCTCAGTAAGGGGATATATCACCTATTAACCTATTAAAATGCTCAGTAAGGGGATGTGTCGCCTATTAAGATGCTCAGTAAGGGGATGTGTCGTCTATTAAGATGCTCAGTAAGGGATGTGACACCTATTAACCTATTAAGATGCTCAGTAAGCGAATGTGTCACCTATTAAGATGCTCAGTAAGGGGATGTGTCACCTATTAACCTATTAAGATGCTCAGTAAGCGAATGTGTCGCCTATTAACCTATTAAGATGCTCAGTAAGGGGATGTATCGTCTATTAAGATGCTCAGTAAGGGGATGTGTCACCTATTAAGATGCTCAGTAAGGGGATGTGTCGCCTATTAAGATGCTCAGTAAGGGGATGTGTCACCTATTAAGATGCTCAGTAAGGGGATGTGTCGCCTATTAAGATGCTCAGTAAGGGGATGTGTCACCTATTAAGATGCTCAGTAAGGGGATGCATCGCCTATTAAGATGCTCAGTAAGGGGATGTGTCACCTATTAAGATGCTCAGTAAGGGGATGTGTCGCCTATTAAGATGCTCAGTAAGGGGATGTGTCGCCTATTAAGATGCTCAGTAAGGGATGTGTCACCTATTAAGATGCTCAGTAAGGGATGTGTCGCCTATTAAGATGCTCAGTAAGGGGATGTAAGATGCTCAGTAAGGGATGTGTCGCCTATTAAGATGCTCAGTAAGGGGATGTATCGCCTATTAAGATGCTCAGTAAGGGGATGTATCGCCTATTAAGATACTCCGTAAGGGGATGTATTGCCTATTAAGATGCTCAGTAAGGGGATGTGTCGCCTATTAAGATGCTCAGTAAGGGGATATATCACCTATTAACCTATTAAAATGCTCAGTAAGGGGATGTGTCGCCTATTAAGATGCTCTGTAAGGGGATGTGTCGTCTATTAAGATGCTCAGTAAGGGGATGTGACACCTATTAACCTATTAAGATGCTCAGTAAGCGAATGTGTCGCCTATTAACCTATTAAGATGCTCAGTAAGGGGATGTGTCACCTATTAAGATCCTCAGTAACGGGATGTATCGCCTATTAACCTATTAAGATGCTCAGTAAGGGGATGTGTCACCTATTAAGATGCTCAGTAACGGGATGTATCGCCTATTAAGATGCTCAGTAAGGGGATGTATCGCCTATTAAGATGCTCAGTAAGGGGATGTATCGCCTATTAAGATGCTCAGTAAGGGGATGTATCGCCTATTAAGATACTCCGTAAGGGGATGTATTGCCTATTAAGATGCTCAGTAAGGGGATGTGTCGCCTATTAAGATGCTCAGTAAGGGGATGTGTCGCCTATTAAGATGCTCAGTAAGGGGATATATCACCTATTAACCTATTAAAATGCTCAGTAAGGGGATGTGTCGCCTATTAAGATGCTCAGTAAGGGGATGTGTCGTCTATTAAGATGCTCAGTAAGGGGATGTGTCACCTATTAAGATGCTCAGTAAGGGGATGTGTCACCTATTAAGATGCTCAGTAAGGGGATTTGTCGCCTATTAAGATGCTCAGTAAGGGGATGTGTCATCTATTAAGATGCTCAGTAAGGGGATGTGTCGTCTATTAAGATGCTCAGTAAGGGGATGTGTCGCCTATTAAGATGCTCAGTAAGGGGATCTGTCGCCTATTAAGATGCTCAGTAAGGGGATCTGTCGCCTATTAAGATGCTCAGTAAGGGGATGTGTCGCCTATTTAGATGCTCAGTAATGGGATGTATCGCCTATTCTGTACAACTAAGGTGTAGTGGTCTTGTGGTTGTTTCACTCACAGGTGTTTGTGTTCTGTTCCAGGGTGACTGACGAGCTTGTTTTCGAACACTGTGTGAAGTCAACAGGGAGAACAGCCTACAGCTGGAAATAGAAAGGGCTAGTTGGAGATATAGGTCAAGGGAATAAGAGGGAAATAATGAGTGCATGTGAGAGACGCCATTTGGTTTTCACAAGTGTTCATGAACACTGTTTGTTTGTTTTGGAGATATGTCTGTTTTCCGTTCTATAAGTCTTGCTTAGTCTTTTCTTTTTTTCTATTGCGCCACTGTTGTTAGGATGCTTCTCTTGTCTGGATGTTGTGTTGAAAGCATTATGACTGAGCTAAAGGAGTGTTTTTTCAACTTTTAATCAAATATGTACAGTGCCTACGGGCAGAACTCAGACCCACTTAATTTGCTTCATTTTGTTTTGTGATAGACTTAATGTTATTATTGACAACCTTTTTGCCATCAATCTACACACAGTACCTTATAATGACAACGTAAAGCCAAAATGTAATTTAAAAAGTAATTGACAAAGGAATTATTATAATGCACTTCATTCAGTAAACCCCTTTGTGTAGCGATCAGAGTTTCATATTTTTTTGGGTATGCCTCTATCAGCTTTGCGTGTCTGGATTTAGCCAGTTTTTCTTTCGTCTTATAGATCTCTCATGTTATGTTAGATTGGATGGGGACTGTCAAGGCAAATGCGATCTTCAGCTCTCCCCACAGATGTTGTTAGAGTCTGACTCTTGGCTGGGCGACTCAAGGACATTCGCAGACGTTTTCCAAGAACAATTTGTCTTGGGTGTGTGCTTCAGGTCATTGTCATGTTAAAAGATGAATGTTCACTTCCTAGTCTGAGTGAGTTAACACTCACATTTTGCCTCTTATTCCATTGGTGCATGTTGGTCTGGGCTAAACCTGTACATAGCTGTCCATGTCTCGCTAGTCAAGCCCATTTGCTCTGATAATACCCCTGCTAGGGAACTGTTGGCTAGCTAGCTACGTCCCTCACAATAATGCTATCTGAACTGTTGGCTAGCTACCCCCCTCACAGTAATGCTAACTGAACTGTTGGCTAGCTACCTCCCTCACAATAATGCTATCTGAACTGTTGGCTAGTTACGTCCCTCACAATAATACTAACTGAACTGTTGACTAGCTACCTCCCTCACAGTAATGCTAACTGAACTGCTGGCTAGCTACGTCCCTCACAATAATGCTATCTGAACTGTTGGCTAGTTACGTTCCTCACAATAATGCTAACTGAACTGTTAGCTAGCTACGTCCCTCACAGTAATGCTATCTGAACTGTTGGCTAGCTACCTTCCTCACAATAATGCTAACTGAACTGTTGGCTAGCTACCTCCCTCACAGTAATGCTAACTGAACTGTTGGCTAGCTACCTCCCTCATAATAATGCTAACTGAACTGTTGGCTAGTTACGTTCCTCACAATAATGCTAACTGAACTGTTGACTAGCTACCTCCCTCACAGTAATGCTAACTGAACTGTTGGCTAGTGTGGAATAAAATATATATTTCAATAATGCTAACTGAACTGTTGGCTAGCTACCTCCCTCACAATAATGCTAACTGTACTGTTGGGAAAGTGTTATTTGGCAGGCGGTAGTCAGTAGACCCGTCATTTTTAGCCAAAACAAACAGTCAAGGGGAGGCTGTATCCTATTCTGTGATGAAGCTATGATTTCATTGACTGATTCGGTGCCAGCAGTAAGTGCTTCTCTTCTTTCAGTATTCTATTCATGAACATACGGGACGCTACACTGTCATGCGATGGGTTTAAACCAGCCATTCCTTTATTACGTAATGGCTGAACTAAAGGGAAGAAAACTGACCGTCGCACCCAACCATGTAAATAGAATAAATAAATGTCAGATCCTGTTCAAGTCAGGACACTCAACTATTGCTTGGGCACCCATGGGTTTAACACATTAAACATGATCATTTTTATTTATGTTTTACATGAACATAAACATATTCTACCAGTGTACAACCATTACTTTATGTTACTGTGTATGTTCTTATTATAAGACCTATTCTACCAATAGATAACCTGACCTTCTAAAAGCATTGTCATTCAGGACTTTGCTGTTGAATTAAGAGTATTAAGTGTATCTACAGGCACTTACTCAAATGTAGTTGTAAATGTAGTTACAATAGTTCTTATTAGTTCAATAATCGGTAACGTGAATAAGCTTCAGAAGTCAGAATTAGTTAAATATCGTTTAAAACGCTTCAGATAAACGCTTCTGGCATGTGGTGGAGCTGGTGCATTTGATGCACTGTGATTCTTCATGATTTGTTGGTCCAAAGAGTACATTTTACTTAATGTAATAGTTTCCCAATAAAATGGCCGAAAAACACTTACAACGGGGGTCTGAGTTGGGAGGGAAAGTGCAACGAAGTGCTGCCCAAACCTCCTTTTGGAACAACCCACCCGAGGGAAAGGGCCTAACGGGAAAGATCTGGATCCTAATCGGAAAACTAACTGTATTGGCAGAGAGATTTTGTATTTGTCTTTGGAACTTACAAACCTTGCCAAACTTGCTGATAAAAAGGGTTGTGTTGAGTGTTTTTTTATGAGCAGTACCAGGAACTAAGTATTCAACATTTTTTTTTTACAGTATCAGTGTTAGTTTGATGCTGTAAAAACAAAAGCAAAAATTATTTTGACTAGAATTACATTACCTACTGACCCATTAACCTGTCTTGACAGATAGAAAAAGAAAGTAGTTAAGGATTGAAAACAGTATGTTAGCTGAGTATTTGCTCAACTGTATTTAGTTGACTTACCTTTTTACTGTGTGAATAACAGAAAAGAGCCCCCATAGTTTATTTTAATTCTATGTTATTCTATATTGTACTGTAAGTTGTAAATGAATGTTTAATATGACACTGTGTGTAATCTCAGCCTAATGAAAACACAAATGCTATAATGTATTTCTCTGAGCCTCGTTATGCTTTTGGAATTCTCAGTTTGATAATGTGGTTGTGAGGATGGTGTAGAACTGGTTCTCAACTACAGGCTGTGGGACCAAAGGTCCTGTTGGTTTCAATGTTTTAAATCAGATGCAGCTTAATACCAGGTACAATAAAAAAGCAGTACTCAGATCCCCTGGCCCAGAGATGAAAACCACTTGTCTTATCAAGATAAAAAAAGATTACAGATTACATTTTTAACCCTGAAAACTGGAACAAGACCGGAAAATTCGGTTTTATCTGATTTATCCTTGAAAAACCCCTAAATGAATGTGTTGCAAATGAAGAGGACTAGTTGTATTGTCGTCATGTTGTCATATGTTCCATAAAAATGCTAATTGATGTCAGACTATACCATTCCAGTTGTGTAGGGTTTTATACATTGACCTATGAAAATAACTCTTTTATAGCAGGGATGGAAAAACATTTTGTCTGGGGTGCCACAACATGGCATTTTTAATACAGTAAATTGTCGGTCACTGATCTGTTTTGTTCTTTTTTAGTCATGGTATGTGAATACAAATCTACATATTATCAATCGAGCTTAAAAATTGATAAGATTGGTCTGGACTCTCTGGAGTGTTTTTCATTCACCGTAGAAATTATTGTATTTTACACTCAAACCTACAGCCTTAGTTTGATCATCCCCGTTCTATAACATGAAAAAGCTGGACCTAATTTGTCTCCAGGCCTAATCCAACGCTAAGCAGAGAGCATTTATGGCCCGTTCTCAACTGAGCATCAACCGGTGGACATTTCAACCAGAACAGACAATGATTTAGGTAATGTGTGCTTGTGTTGGTAGCAGATGACACTTGCTAAATCTGGATTGTGGGTTGGAATCCCCAGGCCACAATTACAAAAGTATTTGCACAAATGTCTTATTTCAGATGATCCTATGAATCCCCAACCCCTCGTCTACACCCTATGCACTCATTTGGAGTGAACTTAATTGTATGTGGTGCTTAAAAGTGTGTAGCTTCCAGAGAGTGGCTCAGTTGGCCTTAAGCTTAATGTTTGGGAGGTACTTTTGACTTAAACGATGCAACTCAGGTTCCACTTTTAATTAATATAACAAGCAAGAAATTAAAATGAACAAATCCCTTGTATTGTGTTTTAATCATTGAACCTCAACAAAAATAAAACATTTGAGTTATATTTCATATGTTATGTGTGTAGAGGATAAACATGAAAAACAAACACATTCATATGTTATGTGTGTAGAGGATAAACATGAGAAACAAACACATTCAGATGTTATGTGTGTAAAAGATAAAAATGAGAAACAAACACATTCACATGTTATGTGTGTAAAAGATAAAAATGAGAAACAAACACATTCACATGTTATACAATGTAAATATTTTTCTGATCATTTAAATTTAGATCACTGATGGGGTGATTTTTTGCTGATGGGTCATTGTGTTGTTTTGCAATTCAACAGACGGGATGCACAACTTTAGTTTGTAACAATTCTTTTGGGTGTAGTTGCCAATGTATTTATTGCAAAAAAAATGCAACTTATAAATGTGTAAGTCTAGGTCTGTTATCATACTACATACATACTTTATATCTGGTTTTAGGCATCAAATAAAGGATTCGTTGAGGTGGATATTTCTGACGGATACATATCCTGTTTTCATTTTAATGTCTGCTCAGATAAAAACAGCAACCAAGTATCTTTTTTCACAGCGCTAACAGAAAAAGATGACATTCTTTTATTTATTTTCATTTGCATCAAGAAGTAACACGGATCGTTCAGAAAGGTTTTGGAAATTATCAGGGCAGATCATCAGGTAGGAACTGTGATGGTTTATGATTTTAGTATAAAATAATATCTACAGTGGTTTTAATTTCTCTCGGGCCACAGTCCCTCTTTTCACAGCGGTGAAAATAGGAATACGAGACGGTGTTTAGTGGGAGTTCGACTCAGTTATTGCAGCCCTAAATTGGTTATTGATTAAGGAATTCTTGAAGTTAACAATTACCAATTCTATGACACACTTAGCCCGAAGTACATTTTAGTCAATTGCAAGTATGGTGACAAAATTACGCTTTTAATAAGTCGGGAAGGATGTGTTTTTCATTAGTGAAACATCTGATGTCAGTATACGTTTGTGCTCTCGAACGTGGAACGTGTTCATTACTCAACAGCAACCCTGAGGGCTTGTGTCTGGCATCACTTTACACATCCTATTGATGATCCCTGTTTTGTAAGTGACTGATTGGCGGAGATGCAAGCCAGAAATAGGTAGACGTGTTTCATGACTGTGGAAAGGTTTTAGTGCCTTGGCATGCTCTGCCGAGCCTTGTGTTCATACGGGGTGTTGAGCTAGCTGTATAAAGGTTCAGAGCCTTGTGTACATACAGGGTGTTGAGCTAGGTGTATAAAGGTTCAGAGTCTTGTGTACATACAGGGTGTTGAGCTAGGTGTATAACGGTTCAGAGCCTTGTGTACATACAGGGTGTTGAGCTAGGTGTATAACGGTTCAGAGTCTTGTGTACATACAGGGTGTTGAGCTAGGTGTATAAAGGTTCATACGGGGTGTTGAGCTAGGTGTATAAAGGTTCAGAGTCTTGTGTTCATACGGGGTGTTGAGCTAGCTGTATAAAGATTCAGAGTCTTGTGTTCATACAGGGTGTTGAGCTAGGTGTATAACGGTTCAGAGTCTTGTGCACATACAGGGTTTTGATCTAGGTGTATAAAGGTTCAGAGTCTTGTGTACATACAGGGTGTTGAGCTAGCTGTATAATGGTTCAGAGCCTTGTGTACATACAGGGTGTTGAGCTAGCTGTATAATGGTTCAGAGCCTTGTGTACATACAGGGTGTTGAGCTAGCTGTATAAAGGTTCAGAGACTTGTGTACATACAGGGTGTTGAGCTAGGTGTATAAAGGTTCAGAGTCTTGTGTTCATATGGGGTGTTGAGCTAGCTGTATAATGGTTCAGAGCCTTGTGTACATACAGGGTGTTGAGCTAGGTGTTTAAAGGTTCAGAGTCTTGTGTACATACAGGGTGTTGAGCTAGGTGTATAAAGGTTCAGAGCCTTTGCATGCTCCATCCTGGCTCTCTCTGGTCTAAGCCACTGAGCTCTGTGTTGCTGTCTGCTTTGCTGGTCTCTGCTTTGTGGCTCCGACTGTCTGCTTTGATCCTCGGGGCCACAGGGGACTCCCTCTGGCTGAGGCCGACAAGGATGAGTGTAAAATGTTGACACGGTGCTGTCTACTCCGCTCTCTTCTCTGATCCAATACTGACTGGCTGACTGTTCTGTTCCACTAACTGTTGCCTGTTGCCTCAAAGTTGCTATGGCGCCGGTGATTTATCATGGTGATAAAAACAGCTTGGATATATTACATATCTGTCATTATGTATGTTCTCTGTAGTACAGATCAGGGACGCGTGATGTCACTCTGTTATCTGTCGTTGACCTACTTTCCTTGATGTAGTTTTTTAAAACTATTGGTGTCACACCATGTTTGACATCCCATACCTTATGCATGCACCGATCAGAACACAAGACACCAGTCATGATTGAGGTGCTCTGTTAACAGAAATGCTACGCTAGCAGGCAGGAGAAGCAGGAGCTGCTAACCAGGGCACATGTTGTGGGCAGATTAGATGGTAGAAGCATATAGAAGAACAATCAGTTCTCATATTCAATGTGTCCATGACTTGGCATGTCAGCGCTGTTTTGGCAACACACAAAGGACTAACTGCATATTAGGCATACTAGCCTAATGTTTTGGTTCGTCAGTGTATATAGATTTATTGTAAATATGTATGTTAGTAAATTCATCTATCAATATATGAGTCGCAATTTGGTGATTTAATAGAGTTTAGGGAAAATGTGACCTGAAAAAAATTATTTAGTTCAGCGCCTGTTGTTCGAGTCAGTAGGAAAACCGAGTAGATAGCATTCTGTCAACACTTGACATTTCTCCTTCTGGGTAGAGTTGTATGTAATGTGATCGTTGTAATCAATGGTTTTTGATTGAAATACACAAGTGAATAGTATCGTCTCAGCACTCCACACTATCGTGGAATTGTCACTCAGATCCTCCATCTCTCCATCTCTCTCTCTTTCTGTCATTCCACCTCTCCACTATCTCCCCATACTTGAAGCTAATAAGCATAGCGTAGAGACTTTATGAGAAGAGAGTGAATCGACTTAGTGCCTCGCCTTAATTAATCTCACTTCTAATGATGTAACTTTCGGTAAGAGCTTAGCTGGGCAGTGAAGAGGCAGCTGTGTGTGTTTTCGCCATAGTCTGTGGGTGTATATATGTACTTTGGTGTGCATGGTGTGTGTGTGTGTGTTCGTTCGTTTGCGTCTATGTGTGTGTCTTTTTTTCCTCTTAACCAAGCTGTGAGTCACGCTCAAGAGGGGGCTTTAGGAAAACCAGGTGTGGGTGTTTTTTTATTCAGTAGGCATGGTTACACTTACAAGGTTACACAACCTGGTACTTGGTACACACGGCCATGTCTATTAGGGTGGAGAGTTATAATCATATTATACTTCAATTTTAAACGTTATTGATCTAAATGTTGCCATCAAATGGCTGCAAGCAGCTACGCTGTCTGGGAGTTAGTTCCTATAACTGTGTGTTGGCCACGTTGATCTGTCTTATCTGGGTATACAGATAAGCTAGGCAACAGAGAGGAGCTGCTGAGAGTTATATATTTCAGTGCAGGTGTATTTAATGACTGATGCATTTTAGCGGGGGGTGGATGAGTGTATTTAATGACTGATGCATTTCAGTTGGGGGCGGATGGAGCGTATGTCATGACCAGTTAACTCGAGCATTTTGATATGGTTTACTTACAATGTTACTGGAGTTCTGAGCTGAGACATAGAACATACGAACATACCTGGAGATGGTCTTTCACTACAGATAGGCAATAGTTCTGTAACAGATGCAGATAGTGGACCAGTTTTCACTGGGCAACCGCAAAAGGACACAATAGCAAGACAGGAGAAATAGTTGTATCACTATTGTACTTTTGTTGAGTGCAAGTGATATGGTGGAGAGAGGTCCTTTGTTGGTCAGTGACGGCACTGTACCTATCTAAAAGTAGAGACTGACACTCCCCTCTGTACTCTCTCTCCAGAGAACTTGGTCCAATTAGGTTAGTTAATGACAAAACAGTTAGGACATAATGTATTTACCGATGGACTAACAGGGGGCTCACGATGTGTCCATGCATGCGTGCACACTCACTCTCACTCACACGCCTGCACGCGCACACACACACACACATATACTCACACACATACACACACGCGCGCACACTAAGCTTTAAGCTTTAAAGGCTCTGTAGCTACTACCCCCTGAAGTACAAGTTCAGAGCCAACACCAGCAGAGGCTAGCGTCTTGATTACTAATGCACTCTGGGACATGAAGTGGTCTGTAGCCCAACACATCTCCTGTTTGCAGACATTAACTAACACATCGTCTCAGCCTGTTTCCTAAAACCAGCTATTTCACTCCGCCGGACTTCCATTCAAATATGACTCAATTGTGCGTACACTCCGTACAGCACGTTCTGTCCATTTTCATCTCTAAACATCGTACTACTAGATATAGTTCAGGGAAGCAGGGCAGCATCTGAATGTGAGAAGGGGCTGACCAAAGCCATTCTTGTGGGCTTTCCAACTCTTCCATTGCATCAACTCTGAATGGGGTAATCATTTATTTTGATTTGGATCCCCACAGAGAGGCAAATACTCTAGGTCAGATAATCTCAGGAATAAGAAGCACTACGTTTATGTTGTTTGCAGTGTTGATGATGTCTGGGCTGTGGTTTGCTGTCAGCCAATCTATCAGTCTGTTTCTACAGGTGTCAGACAATCTATCAGTCTGTTTCTACAGGTTTCAGCCAATCTATCAGTCTGTTTCTACAGGTTTCAGCCAATCTATCAGTCTGTTTCTACAGGTGTTAGACAATCTATCAGTCTGTTTCTACAGGTGTCAGCCAATCTATCAGTCTGTTTCTACAGGTGTCAGCCAATCTATCAGTCTGTTTCTACAGGTGTCAGACAATCTATCAGTCTGGCTGACACCTGTAGAAATAGACTGATAGATTGGCTGACACCTGTAGAAATAATCTATCAGTCTGTTTCTACAGGTGTCAGCCAGTCTACCACTCTGTTTCTACAGGTGTCTGGCTGTATATTGCCAGTTTTGTTCTCCCATGACTGAACTCTCACTTCTGAAGAACAGCCTCACATAACCAAAACCACCTACAGTTCCACTCTTCCCACAGTAGAGGCTCACAGAATGCTTTATTTATTTATATATTCCCTCTCTTTGGGTTTGTTCCCAGGCGGTTCTAGGTCCAACTCAGCAGCTTGGCTTAATTTAACTGCCTGAGGCTGAGACAGTCACATCTATCCTGAGAGTTAAACATGCCAGAAACTCTTTCTTTTAGTACTTTACATTGTCGTTGGAATTGCTTTATTTACTCGTTTGTTTTAATCCTAGTTTTCCAGAAAGACTACTTTTATTTCATGTTAATAAAGATGTCATTCAAAAACAATGCAATTCCTTTGTGTCCTATTGTAAATCTAGTTATTGGCAAACGGATAGCAAACCCATCTGAACATCATGTCTCTGTTTTCCTCAGCTCTACGGGTTGGCCAGTTGGGACCAGTAAGAGAGAAACATCATGGTAGTTCGGGGGGCGCGGTGAGGGAGAGGAGGGCAGCAGGAGGAGATGCCTATTGGTCGTATTCAGGTGAGTCCTGTTCTCCTCCGTGGAGATAATGTCCCCAGGCACTATGGCAGACAACATGTGCTAAATATTCCAAACCTAATTCTGATGTAGGCTTTTATCTTTATGCCCGACTCAGCTTTATCACACCAGAACACTCAGCCAGTACAACATCTGGGCTACTGTCGTGTCTGAGTAACATTTGTGTTTGTGTTCAGTGGAAATAACTGAACTGTCATCATTACTCGGTGATCTTTCGCCTTGTTCTTGTGTCTGCCTTATTGTCACCATCTTTCTTTCCAAAGTGTCTCTCCACGCTGTCCCCATTTCTTCTCCTCTAACATTGTGTTTTTGGTCGTTATTCCCTTTTCCCCTTCCTCCTCCGAGTGGCAGTAACAGGCGGTAGTAAATGTGTGTTCTGGGTGTTGTTTTGGTGAGCTCGGTACTGGCGTCTTCCCTGTGAGCGCCGTTCAGCCACACAGATTCAAATGCATCACTCTGCTCCTCCAGGACCGGAACCCGTGGCAGAGAATAATCTTTAAAGTGAGATATTAATATATTTCCGTCATGGCTGTTTGCACCTCATAATCGCTACTTAAACCGAGTGTCCTGGAGGGATGCGCTGGCAGAAAATGTATCTCAGGGATAATCAATGTCCTAAATGGCTGTGGAGCCTCACTACGCTGTTTTACAAGAACCACCACACTTAATGGCTCAGCGTGGTGACGTGGTCTTCCCTGCGTACCTCACCTCCGCTGAATGCAAGGTACAGTACAGCTTGTGTTGCTTTCGAGCTATTTCGCAGTTGTTTAACCGGGCTTGTCGATTGAGAATCAATTGGTATTTGTATCGCGTACGAGGGGACAGGACTTCGCACAGTGCCAAATAAATGATATAAAAATATCAACAAACACTTTAGGGACATTATGATCTACATCCTATATATAGGAAGACACATTCATGTCGTTTTGAGGCTCCATTTTATTCAGATAGCGGCTGGGTAAGTTTGCTTTTCATGGAGGGAGTTGTGATGATAGTGTCAAACTGAAGTGTTTTTGCAATTTCTTCCAGTCGTTGACAGTGAAGAGCTAATATGAATGACTGCAAAGGAAGTGTGGGCTTTAGGAGTGACCTGGCTATGTAGCAATGGCCAGTTGTATGTTAGGGGGAACGAGAGCAGTTAAAGCAGGTAGGGTTTCTGAATGAGTAGCGTTTATTTACTTTATTGGAGTGAAATTAGCTAGCTATCATTAACGTTAGTAGTTGGCAGCCGAAGTAGAAAGCTTTTCCAATCGAAGATGAATGTACTGGATCTTTTTTACTGATGCACAAATTTTAGGTGCTTTATCATAGGTGTTGTTTCCCCGCTTGCAAGAAATTAACATTGATCATAAATAAATGTTGGCAATCCTTTGACCGCTAAGCACCAAGAAATGTAGCTAATGAGGGCGTGAGTTCATTCAATTGTTCGTTTATTTTTAAGGTGGTTGGCTGGCGATTCTTTATCTCTATTAGACAATCAATTAATGTTTGTGCGCTAGTGATTTGATTTAAATGAAATTACTGATATCTCTCGAGACATACCGTTACAATACACGACCAGTTGTATTGAATAGCAATATCGATAAGCTCGGAGCTTATTGATTCTCGTTTTTTGAGAAATGGAACCGGTTCTTTAATAGAATCGGGTCTCGATCCCCATCCCAAGTCAGTTGACCAGAGTGTAAAGGCTGGAAGTAAAGGCTGGAAGTAAAGGCTGGAAGTAAAGGCTGGAAGTAAAGGCTGGAAGTAAAGGCTGGAAGTAAAGGCTGGAAGTAAAGGCTGGAAGAGGCAAAAGTGACACAAGTGAGTCTGGTCTCTGTGTGTCGACATCTTGTCACATCTTGTCACATCTTGTCACATCTTGTCACATCTTGTCACATCTTATCCATCCAATCAAAAAATGGCAACTGAATATTGTTGTTTTTGTCTCCATGCCAAACATTACAGGGAACATTTTAGTACCTTGCATGAAATGGTCACATAAAAGTCGCTCTCTAGCCATTATATCCAATAACTGTTTTTTCCACATTTTAGGTTGATACTATAACTTGTATTGACCCATAGGATAAATGCTTATCTAATCAAAGTATGTATGTAATTAATTTTTCATTGATATTCTAATTATAGTGTATATCATTTTTGCCCTCTTTGTCATTAGAGGGCTTGTTGATGAATGGATCTCGATTCACTCCGTTTCAACCACGCTTTGTAATTCAACAATATTTGAAAAAGTCCAAGGGGGTGAATAGTTATTCAATCCACTGTGTATATGTGATTAATTCACTGAATATGATAGTTTTTTTTAAATCACTGCTCGGCTAGCCAGCTACCCAACTGTTATCCTCAAAAGCAGCGGCTTGAATTTTAATCTAAAAGCTAGAAGTAGTGTCCCCGCTCCTATTCATAATCACTAACTGAGCCAATTTCCCATTAGATGAGGACATGAACAGAGTGCTCTCAGCTATCTGAGTAGGACAAGGCTGAAATGAGATAGAAATGGATGATATTCTGCCTCTGTGGATTGTATATTATCCTTGAAAAGTCACTCATACTTTCCCCTGCTTATTTTAGAACAGCCTGCAGTCCTGTAAAAATCACTTATATTTCAAAAAGATTTTAAGAAGAAAAAGATCACTTGTGTCTGGAAAAAAAGCTGAACTCTTTCACATTCCATTTACCTTAAATACAGATATCTGAAGTGATTTAAAGGTTACATTGCCGCTGTGGTTTCCCAGAAGCATGTGATGAACTTCGTTTTGAGCACTTGACGTCACCGTTGCGTCGTACCACCTGAGAGACCAGAGACAAACTGACTGCTCAAAACGTTTCATCGGGTCTCAACATGAGAGCTTGTCATTCTTAATTGTTTCAAAGTGTTTTTGCATAAAATACCATTGAGGTCAGTGTAATCATTTTATATCATTACTCACTAGTCATTCATTCGTCACATTTCCTTGTTATACACATTTTACGGCTGCAACGTCACCTCAGCAACTTACTGTAGTTATTGTCCACAGCTACAAGTTCAGAATTTGATTGAGATATTTTTACAGAATCTGTGACTTGCTTTGTAGTCATGGCACTTAGCTCGTAGCAAACCGTAACCTTTGCAGCCTGTCTGCTGAGCCTTCCTGCGCTTTCTAAGCTTTTAATGTAACACAGTCTTTATTCAAACCTGTCTTAGTACTTTGACACTGAACCTGTGTTGGTATTGAGCTAGGGATTCAGACAGCTAAAAGCTCCTTAGCCCCTGTGTGCTTGATATTGTTAGGTTGAATATGTATTTCCAAGTACTGTGGGTAAATGACATCAGGGTTAATGGTGAGGCAGCTGGCTCATTGTGACTGAGGTAAATGGAGCCATTGAAGACAAGGAACACAGAGCATAAATCTTGCCCAGCATTGCTTTAGAGAAGTAATTAGTGTCTATGGGCTGTGGAAGGGGGACAGAGAAGCGTGCCGCAGCAGCTAAATGGTTGTAAAGAGGCATGTGGTCCGAATGGAGAGTATACAGGCAGACTAGCCACTAAACTCGCATGTGTAAGGGTAGCCTAATGCTACATACCAGTGGGTGCATGCCAGCTCTATCCAATAGGTATTCTGAACACAATGCAAATTTGTCTCGGGGAAAAAACAAAAAGGTGGGAATAACTCACTTTCTCCCGTACAGAGTCATTTATTGAAGTCAGCCTCTTTTTTTTCCGCTGTCAATTTGACCCACTACCTCCTTGCAGTGGTTCACAGGGGTGGGACTTCATAGTGGCCGGGCTACCTTTCATCTATTACCTCAGAGTGTCTCGGTGTGCAGGTCTAGTAGAGGGCTGTAGACCACTGATAGCACCAGGTGCCAACGGAGCATCCGGGTTAATTGATAACCGCCGAGAGAGTCTAGTTCTGTTCATCCAGCCGACTCTTACACAGCTCCAAGACTCTGTCTACCATTTCCCTTTTTATCGCACACTCTCCATCACTTCCTGTGTTGTACCTTCTCTCTCTCTCTCTCTCTCTGCTGCTTCACCACTCAGCCCTTCATGCCTCCAACATTTCTGTTCTCCTAATGAGCTTTCATCGGGACTTTCAGCTATTGAGACCTGATTGACGTTGAAGAACGTTTGTGCTTAAGCCATTGTTATAGGAAGCTAGCAAACCTCCATTTACCTATAAACCCATTACAAGGCTCCTGACAGGAACCAAATGGTCATTTTGATACCTTTCTTCTTGGCTTTCGAGCTACATTTTTAATTGGATGCATCAGCTCACCCGTTAAAAAAGTACTTTTGTCAGGTTTTATGATTTGTTAAAACGGTCCTGTGAATGACTCTTGTTCTGATATTCTACTCTCTACTTGTGTCTTTTCCGAGTTGGGTGTGCTGCTGTGTGTGAACTACTCTTTCCCTGAAGTTGGCTTGTTCCCTAGATACTGACAAACATCTTTTTTTCAGGATCATAAGGTAGAGGAAACTTGTCAATGGCCTTATTAGTAATGTGCAATTTGTTCTATTTTAAAATGCCCTGCTGTTTGCGAACACCCTCGCAGCTGTCAAGAACTTCACAATCTAATTGTTTGAGATAGCAACTTGGTTTAATTGTTATATAGTCAAAATGTTCTTCTTTTATCTCAAAAGTTTACATGAAAGCTACTCCTGAAAAGCCAACACGTAAAAGAAAACACGCCAGGAATTACATACATTTCATAGTGATAATGGTTAGAGGTCAAATTCGACAACATCAAATGTTAGATAATGCTTCCGATGTTTAAGGTTAGGATTAATGTTAGGGGTGATGTTTGGGAAAAACAAATGCCTTTCTGATTATTTTAACTTGCATGCTTTGGGGTTCGAGTTCAGCCACAATCCCTGACCACGACTTCCTAGCAAAACCATGTGTGAACCACTGCCTTTAGTTGCGGTATTTACTGTGGATATGCGCACATATGCATGTAAAAGATGGAACTGGACTATTGTCCTGCAATAAACGTATCCAACATGCATCTGCTAGACATTGTTGCCACTTTGAAATCTATATGCCAACTCACCAGGCGTTAGCCTTTTCAAAGGACAACCTCACACTGCAATTAGCCTATTCAAAGGACAAGCTCACACTGCAATTAGCCTATTCAAAGGACAAGCTCACACTGCAATTAGCCTATTCAAAGGACAAGCTCACACTGCAATTAGCCTATTCAAAGGACAAGCTCACACTGCAATTAGCCTATTCAAAGGACAAGCTCACACTGCAATTAGCCTATTCAAAGGACAAGCTCACACTACAATTAGCCTATTCAAAGGACAAGCTCACACTGCAATTAGCCTATTCAAAGGACAAGCTCACACTGCAATTAGCCTATTCAAAGGACAAGCTCACACTGCAATTAGCCTATTCAAAGGACAAGCTCACACTGCAATTAGCCTATTCAAAGGACAAGCTCACACTGCAATTAGCCTATTCAAAGGACAAGCTCACACTGCAATTAGCCTATTCAAAGGACAAGCTCACACTGCAATTAGCCTATTCAAAGGACAAGCTCACACTGCAATTAGCCTATTCAAAGGACAAGCTCACACTGCAATTAGCCTATTCAAAGGACAAGCTCACACTGCAATTAGCCTATTCAAAGGACAAGCTCACACTGCAATTAGCCTATTCAAAGGACAAGCTCACACTGCAATTAGCCTATTCAAAGGACAAGCTCACACTGCAATTAGCCTATTCAAAGGACAAGCTCACACTGCAATTAGCCTATTCAAAGGACTACCTCACACTGCAATTAGCCTATTCAAAGGACAAGCTCACACTGCAATTAGCCTATTCAAAGGACAAGCTCACACTGCAATTAGCCTATTCAAAGGACAAGCTCACACTGCAATTAGCCTATTCAAAGGACTACCTCACACTGCAATTAGCCTATTCAAAGGACTACCTCACACTGCAATTAGCTTATTCAAAGGACAACCTCACACTGCAATTAGCCTATTCAAAGGAGAACCTCACACTGCAATTAGCCTATTCAAAGGACAACCTCACACTGCAATTAGCCTATTCAATGGACAGCAGGCCAAACATAACATCGAACGAAATGACTAATTTTAATATGTTCATCTGGAGTCGTACCTTTCAGTCATTCCTCCAATGGCGTGCCTTGTTATTTAATATGATTCCACACAGACAGAATACTTCTTCAAATTGCCTTGTTATTGCATACATTATAGTCTACAATGCCTCAGAATTACATTACCGTAAACAATAAAATGCCCTTGGTGTGTCAGCTAGTTCAGTTTGGTACTGATGCAATCTCATATGTTGCTAGTGTAAGCTATCTTAGCATGTTTGTGCACTATTACCTTCTAAATCAAATATGAATATAAAAATAAATGCATATAAAAATAGATAGAGAAAATGAGATGAAACGTCTTTGGTGGGTTCCACAGGGAAACATTTGTTTTTTTATCCTGTTACAATTATTAATATCTGGCATATTCATTCATTTCCATGTTTTCTTATTTTGTTGTCATTTAGTCTGTGCATTAAACGTTTTCCTGCCATTTCTGTGGTGACAGTGTTTATTGTGGTCCTTCCCATTTGCAATCCTAAAGCTTTTTTAATAACCATATGGCAGGTTGGAATTTAACAGGGGTTTATAACATTTGGAGACAAAGTGCTTTGAACTCGTTGCAAAATCCCAGCTGGCTAATAGCTATCAAGCTGTGTGAACCATAATCTGAATCCGTGCTTGTGAAAAAATAATAAACAAAAATAAACAAACACATTAATAATATTTTATAAATAAACTTCTTTTTTTCTCTTAACTGCAGAAAAGTTGTCTTTGGATTATTCATTCATTGGCATGTATTATTATAATTCTTTCTGGTTATTTAAGAGATTGTCTTATCCAGCACGACTTACAGTAGTGAATTCATACATTTTTCATATTTTTTATCCTGTCAACCAACAATGTATTCAGAATGGAAAACACATTGAAATGACTTATGTATGTCTTACCACCCTAGGGTCATGAATAACTCATTTGGAATATTTAGAACTTTGATTATATAAAAAGAATACCGTCATATTGTCAAAAAATATGACAAATATTGGGATGTGACATTTTGGCCATCACGCTCAGCCCTGCTTCCAGGGTACCACAATGTTAACACATATGACACAACACTAACACATATGACACAACGCTTACACATATGACACAACGCTTACACATATGACACAATGTTAACACATATGACACAATGTTAACACATATGACACAACGTTAACACATATGACACAATGTTAACACATATGACACAACGTTAACACATATGACACAACGTTAACACACATGACACAACGTTAACACACATGACACAACGTTAACACACATGACAGAACGTTAACACACATGACACAACGTCAACACACATGACACAATGTTAACACACATGACACAACGTTAACACACATGACACAACGTTAACAAGTATGACACAACGTTAACAAGTATGACACAACGTTAACACGTATGACACAACGTTAACACGTATGACACAACGTTAACACGTATGACACAACGTTAACACGTATGACACAACGTTAACACGTATGACACAACGTTAACACGTATGACACAACGTTAACACGTATGACACAACATTGACGCACATGACACAACATCATCGCCCCAAAATTTTGAATATTTTTACTTATTTCTGTACAGTCTTTGTTGTGCTTTCTTAGTGAGAGGGGTGATATTCATCTCCAACTTGAGGTACTGGGCGAGGGTGTGGCCCAGGAAGCGAATAGACTCAACTGTGTTGACTGGGGACCTCCCCAGGACAATGGGTTGAGGGTCAACTTCTCCTAAAGTCCACACTTATCTCCACTGTCTTTTGACTATTGAATAGTCTGTTTATGTCCCTCTCCAGTATAGAAAGTCCCATTGTAGCTTCAGGGAAGATGTTGATTGATGTCATGGTGGTTTCAGGGGAGGTGTCAATTGGGATGGGTGGTTGGCGGTGGGCGAGCCCTGGTGATCTGGGTCTGTTGGTGGTGGCAGGGCACAGCTGAAGTCCAGAGGACTGCTTTTTTGACTGTCCAATCTGCAGTAAAACGGGTTCAGGTTTTTTTGCAAGTTGCATATCGTCTATGGTCTGGGGTGATTTGCAATTTGTTATCTGTTTTATCCCCCTCCAGACCGAAGCACTGTCATTCGCTAAGAGCTGTTGTTTAAGTTTTTCACCCTTGGCCTGTTTCAGTGCCTTTGAGATGCTGTACTTAGCCTCTCTGAGTTGGTCCCTGTCGGCCCTTCTGAAAGCCTCTTCCTTGATCGCCCTCAGACGTCTGAGATCGGCTGTGAACCGGGGTTTGTTGTTGGTATAGTGGACCTTGGTTTGAGTTGAATTGTCCGTGAATAGCCGTTCCTCCAGTTTGTTGATGAGCGAGCGCATGTTGGCGAGGAATATTCTAGGTAACTGAGTCTTGGAAGTCCTTTGTGTCTGGCACAAACGAGCACTCCAGTCTGATTCCATCTCCAGCGGCACTTCACAAACCAGAGGGCCGATGTAGCTTTGAATAGAATGTCCAGTATTTCTGCAGATGTTATGAGAAATTTAGGGAATAGATCCACAGGAGTCGTTTCCCTAATGTTTAGAATCGCCTTTCTTGAAAAAACAATCCGAGAATTGTCACAGTACACTGATTCTATACACACCAAAACAAACAAAAACCGGCAGCTTTGAGTCGTGGCTACGCCATCTTGGACTTGAGAATGATACAGTGTTTGGTAGTTAGATGGTGCATGTATGGTATATAGTTAGATGGTTATATGGTTATATAGTATAACATATGATAGATGGTTAGATGATACAATGTATGGTAGTTAGATGGTGTCATGTATGGTATATAGTTAGATGGTTATATAGTTATATAGTATAACATATGATAGATGGTTAGATGATACAATATATGGTAGTTAGATGGTGTCATGTATGGTATATAGTTATATGGTTATATGGTTATATAGTATAACATATTATATATGGTTAGATGATACAATGTATGGTAGTTAGATGGTGTCATGTATGGTATATAGTTAGATGGTTATATGGTATAATGTGTGGCAAATCTTTGATGGTTATGTAGGATAATTTAGATTGTTCAATTGTTATAATGTCTAATGTTTGCTAGATGGTTTGTCATATTGTCTATCTGTTATAATGTAGGGTTGATTCTATAATGTATGCTAGATGGTTTAATGGTTGATGGTTATATATGTAGTATAATGTAGGGCTTAGGGGTGGGCGATATGGGAAAAATATCATATCACGATTTTTTCAGGAAAAATCACGATTCACGATTTTATCACGATTCTTTTTCATGTTGCTTTTTAAGACTATTTTGCAAATTACTGAACCGCAATACAAGCAAATTATATCTCCATTTAAAAAATATAGCCATACAAGGTAACAAAACATAAAAGGGAAAAAAATGTTTAAGTAGCATATTTTAATCACGTGTATATTTAATGGAAGTGCAATTGTGCAAAGAAGCACCTTCATTCTCATCCGCAGCTTCACCATCCATTCACTGTGTAACCTGCCATCCATCTACAGCATCAGATGATCTACTGTGTTATCATCCTGAATTAAATGAATTATGAATTATCAAGTAAAACATTTTACTAAAATAGTATGTAGCCTATTTATTGTCTTATGTAACCATACAATACAAAATTAAAACCATGATTTTAAAATGCACAGGCTATGATATTTAAATTTCTTAAGATCGAATAAATGAAAATCCATCAAACTGTATGTCCTATTTTGATGTAATAAATGCTAAAACATTTTAGATCACAAGCGACGCGCAATCAAATGATTTGCGCATGATTGGCCGTATATATTGCAACACAGACTTTTGAAATAAAAACATTAGGCTACAGTGTATAATTCGATCATTTACATTTGTAAAATGTATTAGCCTATAGTAATTACTGTCCAGTAACTAAGGCACTGTAGACAATGAAACACTTATTTTACAACACAGTTTGTATATTGGTCACGGTCGGGTATATTCTGCTGTTACCCGGTAGATACATTAATCAATTTCGTTTTATATTTTCGTTCTGTTTATTTAGTAAAACATATATTTCTTTATAAACGTAGGCCTACCTCTTTTTTTTTGTTTATTCAAATTCAACCAAGCCAATCAATCTATCTATGTATATCTCGCAGCTTTTGTCTGCCTGAGCAGGACACGCATACTAACCGGTTGCACTGCGCGCAGTGTTCATTTGTGATGTTATGAGTGCACATGAGACAGCAGTGCTTAATCCGTTACATATATCCAGTTTCATATAGATCGGACCAAAACGCGACCAGTTTCATGTAGACTAGACCAAAACGTGTCCAGTTTTAAATAGACCAAACCAAAACGGATCCAGTTTCATATAGACCAGACCAAAACGAGTCCAATATAGATCAGACCAAAACGAGATCAGACCAAAACGCGTCCAGTTTCTGAAAACGGGAGGTAAAATGCACGTATTTAGGAAAAGTCAAGGAAGGACGAGGCTGTAGCTTTTCAACATTATATATTTATTTTAATTACTAACTGCAACGCCCGCGGGCATGGGCTGTTGGCGCTTCTAGTGTTAACACGCTGACATCTAGCGCACCGCGCATTGCATGTTGATACGTAGCTGAAAAAACGCCATAGATCTGCATCTAATTGAACCTGCACTGGAGCGCGATTCTACGATATTTCCGAAAAAGTGAATCGTGGAGACATTTTAATAGTCCACGATTAAATATCGTCATATCGCACACCCCTAGTAGGGCTTGTGGTTATATGGTATAATTCATTGTGACGGCATTATAAATGCATGGTCAAAGGTTAAATGGAAAAAAGTATGGTTGAAAGTTAGATACAGTTGATATAAAAAGTCTACACACCCCCGTTTAAATGCCAGGTGTTTGTGAAGTGAAATAATGAAAGATAAATCACGTCAGAACTCTTCCCACCTTTATTGTGACGTATAACGTGAACAACTCAATTGAAAAACAAACTGACATTTTTGTGTGGGGAAAAATTAAAAATAGAGATCAAGCAATATGGGTGTGTAGACCTTCTATATCCACTGTATATGGTATACTGTATTCCATACCAGCATGTTATTGCAGTGAAAACGAGGGAACATCTGTGTGCCACTAAGCCTTCTCTTTAGTCCGCTCAGTTCCCAGGAGAATTGTTGTGTTCTTTACCAGTCTGTATCAAAGGTTCCTTTGCTTTTAGCTTTTACACGTTTAGTTACGCCCTCTCTGGTGTTGTGTAAGTAATTCACTGCGTCAATCAAAAATCTATACTATAATCTGCCAGGTTAACAGAAAGTCTACAACGTTGACAGACAAAACGCATGCATCTCAATACTTTGAATCGCACCCTACAACTTGAAGAGAATAGCGGATGTGTAAATGTAAACCGTTCACATCAGCTGTACGTAAATGGTGAGATTGGAGACCGTGTGTGTGGGCAGTGTCTCCCTCTAATGCAGTGTGTGTACTTTAGTTATGAAAGACTAAATAAGTTAGACGGAAACCTACACCCTGGGATGTGATTAAAGATTATTCCAGGCATGTCCGTGTTTGTGTGTAAATGTGCGTGCGTTTGCTTGTGTGTGTGCTTGTGTGTGTGTGTGCTCGTGTGTGTGTGTGCTTGTGTGTGTGTGTGCTCGTGTGTGCTCGTGTGTGTGTGTGCTTGTGTGTGTGGGCACGCAGGGCCTTTTTTATGTGTTTTTCATATGACTGATGATATTTCACACCACGAGACCCGCACACCAACATGGCTCTGAGTCATTTATCTGGGGTTTTTCTCTCCTTTCCATTCGGCAGCTTTTTCATTATCCTCTTTTCTCTCACACTCTGCTTCTTCTCATTTGACTCTGGCTCAAAGTGATATTACTGTTTATTCTGGGGCTTTTGTATTGCCCCACAGCTGGATAAAACCAGTCGGGAGTTTAGATTAGTCATACTTAAGCAGACATGGTCTCTGTCCCGAGATACTATACTGTTGAGAGCTTATTCAATCTCAGGATCTTGCTAGCACATTAGCCACATTAGCCTTGGTGGATGTGTAAGTATATGAATAGAATGACAAATGTGCCTATTATTCACTGGAGTCACTTCTGAATTTTACTGAACGGTCCTTCTCAGTACTTGACTCCATGATATATCGCTTACATTTTACGGGTGTAACAGTTCACCAAACCCATGGTCTGGTGCGTATCGCCGTCTGGGGGTCGCGGTTCGGATTCGGTAAAGCAGGGAAATTAAATGGCATTCAACGTTTTCTTTTCTTTGCCTTCGCCAAAGTGTTTGACAAAGTCTGTGGGGCCTCGAGGTTTCCATTGTCAGGCTTCGTTCATAAACGTGTGGGAGGTTGGATTTGATCGGTACCGTGTTAATCAAACTAAAAGTACAGTAGTCATGTCTGCGAACGACCGGTATCCATATAAAACACGCATTATATATACAATATTGGTTCCATTTAACCGAGGAAACTGTTATAGAGGTACTTGTCTCATTAGGTCTCCATGTGCGGAGTAGGTGCTAAAAATTATAGATGGACTTGCCACAATTACCAGCTGAACATCCATTCAAGTGGCAATTCACTGTCCAATGTGGTCATTTCACTCTTCCCACTTAGGTTTCAATGCACCCTTATGCTGCCTACTTGTTTCTGAGATACACACTTGTGTCTCATGAACGGAGTGTGTCTGTAGCACGGTGCTTTCATCTTTCACTCTGGGCTAATGTGATGGATGGTCCTGAAGTAAGTGCAACACAAACGCATTATTTGACAATTCATTACAGAACTTTAGCATTGAATGAAGATGGAGACTTCTTCTGTTCAACAGTACTGTGCAAAGGTAGGCCAACGACTGAGCTCTAACCTATTTTTTGTGTTTTTGTGAATATCTATCATGTATTCAGTCGGATTAAAAAACCGACTGAACTATGGTCCTTCTACGGATTGTTTAGAGAATGAATACAGGAAATGTCACGGCCCAAATACATATCTATTCAATAATATTAATAATAAGTCACAGTTAAAGCTATTACAATGTGTGAGTCAGTCACTGTGTCGAGCACCACTCAGAATAACTGGCTCCGGTGATTTCAGTGAGGTACTGGGTTAGCTGGATCTGAGCCTCCATGAGTTGCGTAACCAGCTTGTTATGCGTCATTGCCTCGATTCTACATGTTAGTGGAACTCCACTGGAGTGGTGGAAAGTCCTTAATCTAAAACTTACTTACAAGAAAAGGTATCCTAATTTCAGTGCAATCTCAAATATAGGTCAACTGGACCTGCTCAGCATTTTTCTACCTGCATGATACAACATGATTTTTACACTTGTATCGTGAAGTACACATGTAGAGAGGCATCTGCATCTGTTCTGTTCCACAACTCAATATTTATGGTTTATTTTAATTTTTCACTTGTCTCTACATTCCAAAAGAAAATATTTTAACACGTTGAATTACCTCAGCTATTTTATATGAACATTTTTCCCTCCACAAGATGTAGGACTTCCTGCTGGCTCCAGCTGCCAGTCGTTGGTGGCTCCTAGTCAAAGGTAAGAGGGGCAGGACGGGTGGGTGGGGGTGTTGAGAGCACAGGATAAGAGAACAAGGTAATATTGACCTGCTCTCTCCATTAAAGGTTATGTGCTTCCTGAAGTTAATGGGATGGTGAAGGAATGGGAGGAAAGCAGCTTTTTATGCTCTGCTCCTGGGCCTCAAATCTGAACTGGAGTACACCTCATCTCTACCATTCCTTTAGAGAGTTGTTCACTTCTTGGAGACTCAGGGATGGAAGTGGCCTCACAGTTAGCAACGCTGTCATTCACTATTCACAAGGCTATTTTAGTACTAATAGAGCTGCTTGTTTGTTTGTTTGTGTCTACCTGCTGTACCTAACTATCTTCTCCTGTGGGTGAGGATACGTCCGTCAGTTTGTCTGTTTTTCCTTAGGGACTTTTAACACTACACTACCACATGTTTTAACACTACACTACCACATGTTTTAACACTACACTACCACATGTTTTAACACTACACTACCACATGTTTTAACACTACACTACCACATGTTTTAACACTGCACTACCACATGTTTTAACACTACACTACACTACCACATGTTTTAACAATACACAACCACATGTTGTAACACTACACTACTACATGTTGTAACACTACACTACCACATGTTTTAACACTACACTACCACATGTTTTAACACTGCACTACCACATGTTTTAACACTACACTACCACATGTTTTAACAATACACAACCACATTTTTAACACTACACTACTACATGTTGTAACACTACACTACCACATGTTTTAACACTACACTACCACATGTTTTAACAATACACCCTCACATGTTTTAACACTCCACTTACCGCATGTTTTTACACTCCACTACCGCATGTTTTTACACTCCACTACCGCATGTTTTAACACTACACTACCGCATGTTTTAACACTCCACTACCGCATGTTTTAACACTCCACTACCGCATGTTTTAACAATCCACTACCGCATGTTTTAATACTACACTACCGCATGTTTTAACACTACACTACCGCGTGTTTTAACACTACACTACCGCATGTTTTAACACTACACTACCGCATGTTTTAACACTCCACTACCACATGTTTTAACACTCCACTACCGCATGTTTTAACAATCCACTACCGCATGTTTTAATACTACACTACCGCATGTTTTAACACTACACAACCACATGTTGTAACACTACACTACCACATTTTTAACACTACACTACTACATGTTGTAACACTACACTACCACATGTTTTAACAATACACTACCACATGTTTTAACACTACACTACCACATGTTTTAACACTCCACTTACCGCATGTTTTTACACTCCACTACCGCATGTTTTTACACTCCACTACCGCATGTTTTAACAATCCACTACCGCATGTTTTAATACTACACTACCGCATGTTTTAACACTACACTACCGCATGTTTTAACACTCCACTACCACATGTTTTAACACTCCACTACCGCATGTTTTAACAATCCACTACCGCATGTTTTAATACTACACTACTGCATGTTTTAACACTACACTACCGCGTGTTTTAACACTACACTACTTGGTAGTTTATACTGGCAAAAGTAATTCTCTTGATCCACTCTCTTCTGAGGTAGCACATGAACAAAAAACCTGAATAAATGTATTAAAAAATAAATAATACTGAAGCTGCATTGTGTTGAATGCCTCTTGAATAAAACTGATTAGGCTGAACACAAAATGAGGCTATTCTGTTAAACAAGAGCCTTTGCGTATGTTGTAATCATAATTACAATAATTGTTGCCTTTCATTTTTGTGAACTCAAGGTGGAACTACTAGTTTTACAATGGCAGGTAGCGATAAGGCTGAACCAATGTATCCCAGGTAATCCTTCCCTTTGGTAACAACGTGTCCACAAGACAGCTCTGTTTATTAGCTGGGATGTTTATTAGCGATGACGGCAAGGAATATGTAGAGATGTCCCATTGCATGAGCAAATACAGCTTATTGCACCCTAAAAGAGAGGGTCTGCTGTGTAGCTCACCATCAACCTTGTGCTGCCATGACCGGGAGCTTCTATACACTGGTTACACACAGTCTTAATCAACTCCCTTGTAGTTTGTAACACAGAGGAAGGCTTTCTTAGTTGCTTCTGGTTGCTTCATTAGACGACCTTTTGCCTGAGGCCACAGATTGCCACCCCCGCCCGGTCTGTCCTGGATGTAAGGGCAGAGAAACAAGTGCAACAAGTAGCATCAGGTGTGTAAGATGTTTTTTTCCCGTACTCCCCAGATAGGCCAGGCATGTCCCACATTAACTTCTGCTTCCAGGTGCACGTTATGCTCTCAGGCGTTATATATTGTGTATATATTCAATATTCAGTAACTGTGTTTTAGGTGTACTGGTCCACCTTTAATTAATATATACGCTACATACACTTCTTTTTTTATTGAAGTTTAAGCAGTTGTAGTCAAGTCAATGACCTGAAATGGGAAGTAAACATGGGAAGTCAATTAAGCTTTGCAAGTTGATGCTAACAAATCCTATATGTGTTCCATTGTGGTAATTAATTACAAACCCTGCGTTTGTATAAAAGCAGTGTCGGAACAGAGTGTGCAATACACCCTCTTAAGCATCATTTTGATGGTGTTGTACTGCAGGAAGTATTTCAATGCTATCATAATGGTCAGAAAAAAGCAATTAGCAAAGGAAGACAGAGAGACCATTATAACCCTTAAAAGTTATTCTTTCTTTCTATTGCAAAGCATGCCCACAGTGTCAGTAATTACCGTCTCCTACACCATCAAAAGGCACTTGTAAACTAGAAGACACTATGACAAGACGAGGTATAGCCGACCAATGGCTACAACAGAATCAGAAGACACGTTTCAACGGCTTGCGTGATAGGCGGCTCACAGGTCAACAGCTTCATGCACAGTCTAACACCGGTCGAAGTTTAATAAATAAAAAAAGATGCTTGCCTGGGCCAGGAAGTACTGCCAGTGGAATGCTGAAAACTAGAGGGGTGTTTTCTGCACCTGAAACATCATAATGTTCAAACATGCAGGAGGAAGCGTGACGTCTATATAAATGAGTGTACATGTGTATATGTGTGTATATGTATGTATACACTGATTTGCCTAAACATTAGACTCTCTGGCGGGCCAAACCAGATGGGAAAGCCTTCGTTGCTGGCGTCCATTATCCTTGGGTGCCCAACAGCCAGTCTCAGGTGTGTGGTTTTTCTCTCCTCAGACCACAGTGGGTAGGTAGTAACCAATACTCACCAGGTGCACCAAACATGTCTACAAGTTTCAGTGATGCTCTGACCCAGTCGCCTAACATTTTTTATTTAATCTTTATTTAACCAGGTAGAACAAATTCTCATTTGCAACGGCGACCTGGCAAAGATAACATACAAAATAAAAATGTGTCCCTTGTCAAAGTTCCATAGGTCTTCACTTCTGGCCATTTCTCTTGAATCTAACAGGTTGACTACACGAATGGATTGTTCACTTACCGTCTAATCTACCCAGCCTTTGACTTGTGGACTTGTTAGGAGATTATCAACGTGAATCGCTTTATTTGTGGTCAAAATAGTTAGGTCCATCAGTGGAAATAGCAGAATGTACTAGCAATAAACTGCAGAATGTGTTTGAAGCTATTGACTGTTTCATTTGTATGTTTAGTGCATGCCTATGGTGAATAATATTTAAGGAGAAAAAACAGGGACAAAGGCAAATACTAGTGTATCCATTTCAGCGTTATTTAAGTTCTTTTTTTAACAAGCACAATGCTTGGGGTTAAAATCTGTACATTGTATTGTCAGTTAGAGGCTTTAGGCATGTTAATGCTGTCATTGAAAATGAGAACATTTGCAATCCACAGATCAGACCTTCAGGAGGCTAGATTTGTCCCAGAATGCAACAGAGCCCGTGCCAACGTGCGTGTTGGCTTCTCCCTCGCTCCTCTTTTTCTCATTCTCACGCACACATGCAGGCACAAAATGTTCCCCTCTCTCTCCCCACGTCACACGTGGTTTCTTCCTTTTATCTTTCCTTCTCTCCTGTTCTGCTTCTCCCTGATCTTCTTTCTGATCATGGTATTTTGATGGTCACTGAGCCAAGGTAAACCAAAGCTGAAGCAAAAGAGAAATAACAGGAGAGGGGGCAGACTGTCTGCTTTTTAAAATCATGTACCCCCTTATTGACATCAATATCCAGGCCAGAAGTAATCAAGTGATATTTAAGAAGTGCCTGTCAACGCTTGGGCGCTTAATCGAATATTTAACGTATCCCAAGGCACTTAAAAATCGCTAGAAGATTGTTTTCAATTCCTTCAATAATGTAAACATTTTGTAGATGTTTTTCTTTTTGTAACATTTTCGAGAATTTTCTCTACTATATACAGTACATGCAGTCATCCTTTGCAATCCGTTAGCAGATCAAACACACGGTAATGTCATTTTCACTGTGGTTTACTATGAAGCCTAAACCGTCACTCAGAACTGCCAATCCTGGTCACTTTACTTGGAGAACATGGATGTTGGAGTGAAGTAGAGAAGAAAGTTGCTGAATTAATATAAAGATTGGGGCGTCATAGTTTTCTGCTTTGATTTACATTTGAGGTGTTGCACAGGATATAGTTATATATATATATATTTTTTTTTTTAATCTTGTCTGTCTGCCTGCCTGGGTTTTGATCACCCAAGTCAGGTGGCACTCACTAACAGCTCTAGTAGGAAGCTATATATATATATATATATCCACTTGTATAGTCCACTTATACTATACACTATACACACACATATATTATATATATATATATACACACACACAAACACACACACACACACACACACACATATATATATATAGTCCACTTATACTATACACTATACACATATATAATACACATATATATATTCCACGTATACTATACACTATACATATATATAGTCCACTTATACTATAGACTACATATATATAGTCCATTTATACTATACACTATACACATATTATATATTCCACTTATACTATACAATATACATATATATACCACGTATACTATACACTATACACACACACACACATGTCAATATCTTTCTGCCTCTGCTACGAGGCTAAAACTGGGTAGTCATTGGACCTTCCAGAGCCCTAACCCTTGAACCCTAACCCTTGATCCATAACACTTGAACACTAACTTTTCGGCAGGAGGCTAAAACTGGCTTACAGAAAGTCATGTGGAAAATACAAACTGTGCGTGCCCACTTCAAGTCCTGACAACCCTGGGATTTCTGGCATCCAGCACCTTTCAAAGGGAATTGGCTGACAGGTCAGATATCTCTCAGCCAACCTTTAGCCGCCTTCTGCCAGACGTGTTAGAAGGTATAATTGGATTGATGCACCTCTACATAAGCTTTATTTACACAGTGTTCCAACAGGCAAATACGAAAGTGCAATTTGCAGCAATGTCCGGCGTCCCAAATATAATTGGCGCTATTCACAGCACTCATGTTGCTCTAAGGGCACACAGTGAGAATTGGCTTTCATTAATCGCAAGCATTATCATTCCATTATCATTCCATTAATTCCCCACTCCTAGGTGATGTGGACATGGTACTGACTAATGCAGTGGCTTAGTGGCCTGGGTCAGCCCATGACTCATTCATATGGAGGAACCGAAGTGTGGGACGCAGACTTGAGACAGGAGCTGTGCCTGATGGCTGGCTTGAAGGTACCAATGAGTCATTTAGAAATTCCTAATCAATTGCAATGTTCCTCCACTAAGATCCGAACCCATCCAGTAGCCTGGCAGGCGATGTATATTCCCAGTGGCTGCTCACCCCTCTCACCAACACACACAACGCAGTGAACAACTGCAATGGCCGCCGTGGTGGAGTGTGCCACCAGGCGTCTGGAGGTCAGATGGCACCGCCTCCTTTCCTCAGGTCTGAGTTGGTCTGCAACGTCGTAACGGCTCGTGCTGGGCTACGTAAAGTGGCACAGCGTAGGAATATGGCTATACCCATAATGGTTGGTTGTGTTGGCCCTGAACTCTGACCCCTTATCGTCACATGGAAACATTGCGTCGGTATGGATGAGTAGTAATTTGGGGTGTTCGACTATTTGTAGGCAAGTATGGGTGTTATAAAAGGGTAGGAAAATAATATTTCTGTGCTCATGGCCTTTCTGCGTTTTGTGCGTATGCAGCGTTTGCCGTGAAACCCAAGTACAGTTCAAAGGTCAGTATGCCTTAGACACCCAGACATAAACAGAACTCATCAGACCAGCAGCATTTCCCATATTTGTTTATGTCCTTGAACTGGCACATCTGATTCAATTGGTTAATTATTACTAAGCCCTTTACTAATTGAATCAGGTTCAGTTCAACCACACAACAAATATGTAAAACATCTAGTGGTCCCGGAGGCGAGGTAGCCATGACTACACATCACATTATTGATATTAACATAATAATAATAATAACAGCAGGTTATTATTATTTTGTTTTGTTTCATATCCTGAAAGCAGTTTTAAACCAACGTTCTTCTCCTCTTTTAACATTAAATTGCTGGTTGTTTGGTTGGGTATATTCCCCCAGGATCTTCTCTGTGTTGTCACGCATTAGACCTGACAGTCCAGTCAGACTGGGGATATGGCCGGGTAGGGGACAGAGTTTATTATAATCTCTCCAGAGAGCTGTCTAAAGACTAAAACACAATACGCATTTGTTTTTACATGCATATGCTTGCGTGCTAGCACTGGAATGAGACTGAGTGGAACTGAATATGAGGGACAATAATGCCAATGGCATCATAACACGCCATATTAGAAAACCAACGGATGGCAGATTAGTGTTTAAAGCTTAGTGCTTTGAGCCCAGACTGGAACCGAAATGTTGCTAAATCAAATCCTTCTGGTTGTTGAATTTAAACAGAAGATTTTGCTGTCTTTTTGTGCAAGACAATTAATGAAAATGATTACTGAATGTTACTCTGACTAACATTGTGTGCAAACTGACAAATATGTAAATGTAATGTTTATACATTTTTATTTTATATAATTTATTCATAGAAATGTGGCTTAGATCCAAGTTTATTTTACAGTGGATTCCTGTAATGAAGCAATATAATACATATATATGAAAGCATATAGCAACACACTGATATATAGCATTCAATAATACAAATAGCAATTCTGGTTTGATGTAGGAAGGTCATTATTTGAACATCTCCTTCCTTATAGGCACATGACCTTCAACTTAAAGTTACTTAATTGTGTTAATTATGGTATTTGAAAGCAGCTTTACCTAACTGTGAATTAGCCTGCAGTATCTGCAATACTAGCTAGTCTTTTAAGTGTAAGGACAGACATATATACACACATCAACAAATGTCTAGACCTCCTGGAGGTCAGAGAGTCCCAGCTATCTAAAGTGCACTAGATGAATTGATGTGAATGAAAGCTTGCATCATTTCAACAGCACCAACCTTTATTGTAGACTAAATGCAGAATCCATTTTGGGAATAAAACACATTCTATTATAAAAAATGTTAATGTAAAAAAATCCTAATCTTGGTCTTACAAAATAATTGTTTATACTTTTTTTTTGATTTAGCGTCATGTTGGTGTATTGAGTGCTGACAGAAGGAATTTTTATGGAATTATTTATATTTAATACATTTCCTAGGGAAAAAATACAGCAACATGAGAAAGTTAAGTGCTTTGACTACCCATCACAAACACAGTATATAACCAATAAGGTACAATGAAAAAACCTTTATTTATCACCAGGTAGGTAACTTCTAAAGTAGGGCTAAACGATTTTGGAAAATATTTTTTTATCAATTTTGCAATTGCAAAAAGGTAGCAGTGAGGTAGCAGCGTGAGCAAGACATTTATACTATCGTAATATTATCGCAAATGCAATTAGTCGTACAGCCTTACTCCAACTAAAGTTGGTTGAACCGTTCAATTGGCAATATTCTTATGCGTCTTATTATGTCCCTTAAACTATAAGTAAGTTTAATACAAAAGTAAGAAAAAAACGTTACTGGGTTTGAGTTATCCAAAAGATACGTTACTAATAAATACATTTGAGAATTAGCATTCAACTAATGGATTACTTTTCAAAAGTTACCTTGCCAACCCTGGTTACCGCACATCCATATGGTTAATATCAGACCAGGTTTCTAATATCAACGGAAGGCTGAACCTTTCAAATATACTCTGTAATAATTTGCTCATAATTTGCCAATGTTATGTTGCAACAATTCCTATTTGTTGTTCAGAAACGACTCCAGTTAATTATATTTACATCTTTACTATTGAGAGATAGCGATATAGCATATAACAGGCACTGTTGCTCCTATCGAATATTAAGGCAGGACAAAAGGAAAGCAGAGCCAATTTATTTAGGCTTTAAATACTAAGGAATGGCTACATAATGAACAGAACCGTTTATTTGGGGTGTTCATGAAATGTGTGAATGTAAATGGACAATTGCATGCAAAGTTCACGCTGTTGACAGAATGCTTCTCGTGTGTTTTAGCCTCGAGACTAAGGCAGCTGTGGCATCTGTGCGCCAATATGCAAATGGATTTACTGTGTGGTCCTGACACACACACACATGCACACACACACACACACACTGATGACTGTGATGATGGCCGCTTGGCGCTTTTCGTTTATAACCTTCTAGTTTGTGTCACAGGTGTGTTGGTGTGTGTCTGTGTGTGTGTGTGTGTCTGTCTGATGATGTGTATTTTCTACAAGGTATAGCCATACTTTCTACTTACCTGTGCTCATTTCCTACAGAGGAGACTTGAGGCGCTAGCTGAAAGTGAACACTAAATATTAAAAATGAATTCCCCCGGCGCTGGCACTTTGCAGGCTGACACAGGATAGGAGGATCCATCTTTGTTATCGCTGGCTGGATCAGCTCTGAGATGTGATTGGTCCATCTGTCTCTGTCCTGGATGACACATGCACACACACACACACACAGTCTCGGTCCTGTCAGAGCTTCTTTATCCTCTCCTGACAGATGTGCCAATATGGCTGACGGCCGCCCAAGTTTTGGTGTGTGTGTGTGTGAGGTGGAGACCGAGACCTCTTAATTTTCCATGATGTATCACCCTGGCAGGAACCAATTTGTGTCTAGATGCGAGTCTCCAAATCATCTTCTGTCTCTGTCTACCTACCTCTGACATTCTGTATTCTTTTCCAGGATGCAGAAAACATATTAGGGATGTAAATAGGTGAGGGATTTGTGTGTGAAGACGCTGAGCTAATGTTGGCTTGAGTATTTCCTCCAGGCTGATGGAGTGATGCGAGTGCTGCAATGAGAGTTTATTGGCATGGATACTCTTGGCCAGTAGGCCACATCTGCCCACACTAAACTACTCAAACTCTTGAGAAATGGCTAGCGGTAAACCCTACTTCCGCCCTTAAGAATACTGTAGTCTGTCAATAAAACCAAATCATCAGCTGACTAATACATGTGTTACATGAGGCCATTGCTGTTTTTTCATATATATAAAGGAGTTGTCATCTGCTATTTTAAAACAAAAAAAAACAGAACTATTTTTGGAGTTCTAAGAGACCAGGTCATGGCTATAAATACATGATGTCTTTCACCTGACTGTGTAGTTACTCTGGTAAATTATCGCTCTACAAACCCGCTATCTTAATTATTCTTGGCTCTTTAGTTTGTATTGATGGAGAGCCTTTTAATGGCAAGAGGGAGCTCTACTGCCTTTCTTTGAGATGACTGTCATTGTAATTTGGTGATTTTTCCTGTTTGTCATTATTACGGTATAGATCTCTGCAACTAATAGAATCATTTTTATAAAATCAAAATAATGAAGCTAAAACTATTTCTGCCGCTCTCAGTTTTGCAATATTTGTGTTTCATCTTTTTTTTAAATCGTGCGCCATTTTTCTTCTCAACTATGCACTTTCGCCTCTCCCTATAAAGGCCAACTCACCCTCCACATGCTGTGTAATTTTTAGTTACAGAGCCTTTGGTTGACACTAAAGCTAAAGACGATGGATTCAAGAAACTGGTTAACACTATGCACGGCCGTTATGCGATGCTATCACGACTACCTGACCTGTATAATAAGTGCTGTGAGGAAGTTGCAAATGATTTGTCTACAGCCCAATACTGTGGTCAAGTCACACCATGGAGATGTACGTCAGTCTTAAAATTCATAACATTAACGACAATTAAGAGATGTCAGTTGCTGACTGTTATATGTTGATTGTCCGCCTAGTTATCAAAATGTTAAAAATGAAGGAGTTTTCAACTAGGCTGTGCACTACACCATACTTGATATACTTTATTTTGGGCTATAATTTTTTTTGGTATTATATACATACATTTTACTTTTTTCTTTGTAAAAAAAATCAGTGATATTATATGCAGGTAAATCCACTGTTAGACATCAAATGAGAACTTGTTTTTATAATTAAATCAATGCGTAATCGTGATCTAAATATTGATCAAAATAATCATGATTAGGATTTTTGCCATAATCGAGCAGCCGTAATCACAAGTATAGTTCTCTTGTGATGATTCTGTTTTCAATGTAATTATGTTAGCCACTATTTCCCGTCTGCCTTTCCTTGCCAGATTTCAGCTGAGCTCTCATACCTCATCAAGCCCTTATCATGGTGTACACATCATGGGTTTGGTGCAGACAGAGGTCATGGGGGTTGGGCAGTAGACAGGACTAGATGGGCGACAAGACTTAGTCTTGACTGTACTAATCATTCAGGGATGTGGTTTGTGCTTGTCTTATTTGTGGCCTCATTTGCTGTTTTGATCCCCAGGCTAATCTGTTGCATGTTTTCCTTATGCTGCTCTTGTCCATTCTCTCTTATTCTCTCCCCTGTTTCCTGCTTTTACACCACCATCTGATATGTACATCCCACCCACAACCCCAGGGCCACTTTAAACGACCATATATCTTCAGATTGAAGAAGACTTGAGCCGCTAGATTATTTTAATGTATGAACTTGCAGATATTGATATCTCAAGAAACCACCTTCCGGGGTAATGTGTGCTACATTTTCGATTGAGCCTTCCGGAGGTTTCCAAGTGTGGAGACAATTGTATCTGTAATGTATAATGCAATGTGTGTCGCAGTACGAAATATTTCCGTTTGAATACTCTGTGTCTTCCACTAAAGCGTAGGTTTCTTCTCTTATTTATTACTCTTGTATTATTTAGTGCAGTACACAAAATGTATAACGGAATGTTTGCTTTCACATTTCTGTACTATGAGCTGGGTAGCGTTTACATCAAAATGATTGGTTGTAACAATTCACCCAAGTCACGATACCATTCACAATAATGATCACACGATACAATTTTCTCACAATTTATTTTACAAAATGAGATTTAAGACAAATTATAAGTGAGTGTCCTTCTATCCTTCTATTATTTCTCTCAGTGAAATTAATATAGCTTTAATATCAAATAACAAAACAAATCCCAAATAAAATCATCAATAATGCAAAAATAAATTAACCTCTCCATATTAACAAACTAAGGCTTTGCCTGTGCTTTTTCCTAGCTTGGATTATTTCTAACATGTTATTTCAAAATAAATATCAGCATATCCATTTTACAGCAAAAGCTGAAATCTCTGCACATTCACAATGTCTCCTGCTGATAAAAAACAACTTTTACTGGGGACAGAAGTGGCAGGTTTGGAGAGGTGTGCTTTTGCTAGACTAGAGAGCAGTAAGTGTACAGCCTGGCATTCTCTTTCCACTACCCGAGTGGACAACTATTGAAGGAAATGGATGTTTCAGCTTTGTACACTAATTGACTGATTTTCGACTTTAATCATCACAAATTGTCACAGATTTTCAAACGGCTCCAAGTGCATCAATACATCCCTGTTAAGTACTGATGCCACATACCGACTGGACACATTCAGAATACAATCCAAACTGTCCCCCCTGTGAGACGCCATTGTTCCTGTTGGATGTTGGCTATCCTGACTGTTTTAATTACGCCATGCTGCTGAGAGCAAACCCAGTACACACATTTAGCATGTCTCATGGTGGATGTCCTGGAAACGTACTTCTCTTTATTACAAATGTGCGTCCAGTATCATAGTAGATGCATTCAGCTTACATAAAAGATTTTAGAATTATTAGTATATTCTTTATCCCACTTAAAACCAATCTTCAGTAAAAATTAAAGTGATCAATGTTTACGGTCTTCTGGATGAGTTTCACTATGGACATGGAGGGAACACTTTTCTAAATCAATGACCGCTTGGACACAGCTAGAAATTCACAATGACACAATGGCAACACAACGCACCACTTTTCATAGATGAAGTGTCAGGAAGTGGGGCGTTGTGCGTTTTCCTCTGTCTGGAGTGCCATTCGCCCCTCAGCCAACAGTCTCATAATGGCATCCCTGGCAGCTTTAGGGCTGGCCTTTTACCCTGGTTCTGGACAAGGCACAAACCACTGAACATCGCCTTCCCCTTAATTGTCCTCATTGTTTATTTCACAGAGACTGTGAAGGACACAGCAGACAGTAGCAGTGGCGGCTCTTTGTTTATTTCAGAGACTGTGAAGGACACAGCAGACAGTAGCGGTGGCTGGCTCTTTGTTTATTTCAGAGACTGTGGAAGGACACAGCAGACAGTAGCGGTGGCTGGCTCTTTGTTTATTTCAGAGACTGTGAAGGACACAGCAGACAGTAGCGGTGGCTGGCTCTTTGTTTATTTCAGAGACTGTGAAGGACAGAGCAGACAGTAGCGGTGGCTGGCTCTTTGTTTATTTCAGAGACTGTGAAGGACAGAGCAGACAGTAGCGTTGGCTGGCTCTTTGTTTATTTCAGAGACTGTGAAGGACAGAGCAGACAGTAGCGGTGGCTGGCTCTTTGTTTATTTCACAGCGACAGTGAAGGCCCCAGCAGACAGTAACAATAGCTGGCTCTTTGCTACTGTGCATGTCCATGAGACACCTTCACCATGTGTTCAGCCCGCCGAAGGCACACTCCACAAACATCCTGTCGCTGATGAGTCTGAAGTTAATCAACTTCAGTTGTGTGTAGGTGGAGTAAACCAGTGACAGAGGCGACAGGGACAACTTGGATACCCTTGAGGTCATTATGATGTTTGATGGATGTACAGTGAATGCCACTGACTATATAACTTTGATTAGTTTGATTCACCTCTGGCATTAGAGCTCCACACTGACAGAGGACTCACAGGTGTGTGTTGAATCCGGAAATCCCACCTGTTGCCAACAACCACCACCGTACCGCAATGATCAATAGAAGGGCACGTCTGAAGCTTCTGGTATTAAGCGTGGCTTTATCGCAAAGGCTGAATTTTCACTGTCCATTTCCAATCTAGACCCCCCCCCCCCTTTATTGACTCCCACAATCCAATGCTCTACATGTCTCGGAACATGCCAGTGTTAATTAAGGCACTATGGAAATGATTATACAAACGAAGGCGGGTTTATTCTCTCTCTCTCATAGCCTTAATAGGCCCTAAGTGATCCAGAGTACCTGAATAATGAAGTGTTTGGCTCAGGGGGAGGCCTCTCCTCTCCTGGCCTGTCCTGGCCAGTTGCCAAATGACTGGCTTCTAGAGTCAATAAACACACTGCTGATTGGCTGAGGTCAGAGGGCACATGTGCAACCAGTGTGTCTCTCCAGTGTGTTCAAGAGGAGACTATAATCAAGTCCTGAAGTGGCACAGGGCTGGATGTTGTTGGATTTGACTGTAATAGTTGTGTATATTTTAGTTTGCTTGTGTGTGGGTGTATGTGTTCAAATACAGTTCTCCTAAATGAAATATGAAGAATAACTGTAGTTAAATACATGGTTAACAGATTGCTCCAAAAGCTACAAGCAGTATGTCAATGAATCTGAAAAATGATACAGACTACTCCAATTATAAAACAATTGAATTCATTATAATTTAAATATTACGCCTGGACATTTATTTTGTTGAATCTCGCTCTGTACACTCACTTCGCAAGCCAATTATTGTCTTGTAGTCTCCGTAAAAATAGAAATAATAGCAAATTGGCCCGTTTGATAAGTTGTTAAAGCGTTTTGTTATTTCATATAAATCATCTGGTTGAAGCATTTGCAACGTTTGATAAATCATGCCCCAGAATACCTGTGCATTTGTGCAACTAGCTGTCCATCTGGCCAGGTATTTAATACACCAGGTATTTATTACAGCATGTATTCAATACAGCAGGCAACATCGTCAATGCACGTTGCAAATTATTTATTTGAGTTTAATTGGAAAAAGGTTTATGCGAAGCATAACATTTAGTATGTTTCTTTTCTGGCATTTTAAAGAATGCCTGTGGAACAAAGCCTAGTCAGTTCTACTGTATAATGTTGTGAGAACCTGACAAGACTCACAATTTATTTTTCTGCTTATTGCAAGAGCAGCTTGGGGAGGTAAAATCTAAAGCATGTTGCTCAATTAACAGACCAATGTTAGTAATATTGTTAACCAATTCATAGTAACCTGAACTGAGTGTTTTGCCTTTCTATTTGATTTTACATAATTACTCCTTTGACTGTGTGCTGCAATAACACGTGTGTGTAGTGATTTATCTGTTTGTTTGTCTTCCCATTTGTTGGTCTTTTTTTGTGTGTTTGAATTATGCGTGTCTGGTGTGGTCCCTGAGAGAAACTGTGCCCAGCATCCAGGTGACAACGTTAGGTGTCAAACCCAGTCTTCCTGTCCCCACCTAATGCCGGGTTCCTAAGAGGTTCTCATTTTGACTTTTAACTGTTGACAAGGCAACACCCCATCTTGGACTATTTAACTGGTCCTCAGAACATCTGTCCTGTTCCATGTGACAGTACCCCATGCCATTGGCACATTTGTTTCTTTTCACTTGACTCATGTGACGTTTTATATTTAAGTTATATTAAAGGACGCTTTTTTGCATTTAGTTTGTGCCTATTTTGTAAAAAAGAAATACTTAGTACATTTTGTTACTGTGTCCCCTTGCCTTGCTGATTGTTTTAGGACGGCTGAATCAGCTTCATATTCCTGTCTCCGTGTGTTTCTTCCTTCCTGTTAGTGTGTGTGTGTGTGTGTGTGTTTGTGTGTCTGTGTGTCTGTCTACATGAATAACAGTGCATCCCATGTGACCTTCAGTCAGATGTTGCTGGATTGTGAGATGGTGACACCGTTACACTCTCCACACACACACACACACACACACACACACACACACACTCTTACAGAGAATAGCATGGGAATGGATTGCTGCAATCTTCTGGGTGGTTGGAATTACTATCTATGCCTGCCACTTGCTCACCCTATTCCAGCGACCCAAGTCCCCCTAACACATTCAAATGCAAATCTCTCTAATTATAGCACTGCATGTGCTAATGTGAGAGTATCACAGACATAGCAATGGAAAACAACCACATATATTTCTTTCTTTTGTAAACAGGGGGGGGGGGCACTAATGAAACACTTGTCATAAAAACAATTCTCACCTGGATATTTATGGCAATATTACAACAAGAATAACCCACTTGTATATTATACATTTTCATCATGCGAAGGGCTTCGGGATATTTGCTTCTGAACACTGAAATAAGGTTAGCTAGTTGCTCCGTTTCCAAGAGTGTGTTGAAGTGAAACAGTTGCCCTTGGACAGGCAGAGGTAATGCAGCGTTGCTAATCAGCGTCTCACTCTGAGGCTCCGTCACACACGTGGTCACGCACGCACTCACACACACACATGCGTGCACACTGAGGGGGTAGGGGTGTTTCTAGAGATCTGTCTTCACAGCATTCACCTCTTTACAATTACCATGAGCTTCCCTTAAACTGATATGGAATAAGTGTGTGTCTAATTGCCCACTCTTGGCCCTACGCTGTTAAACAGAAATAATAGTTGAACATTCGTCTGCCTAGAGTGTTTTCCATTTTCTAAGGTCTTGAAGGTGACAGTATTGTAGTCACACATCTCCTTAATTATTGGGCTGCTCTATTGGAGCATTGGTGGTACACGCTAAAAAGTAAAAGGTTCTTGAAGGATCCATTGGGTTTCAATGGCAAAAAGTGGACTATTGTTTTCTTATTGCCGTATAATGTATTCTTGTTTTATAAAATCACAAGATGATACAGACTGCAGTGTCAGCATTAGACAGCTGCGTCTGTCACCTTTATCTGACACATGATCTCCTGGGGGTCTGGGGCATTAGCCGATATCCTGACAGGCCCTGGGCGGACAGAGGAAAGGCAGGAGAGGATAATTGTGAGTCCACTGACTGACTGAATCTGGCCAGGCTGTTTGTGTGGATGGACAGGATTTAAAGCCCTCTGTCAGAGCAACAAAAGTCTGCTTTACTGTGGATTGATGGATTATTGATGAATCCAGAACATTGCCTGGTCGAGATATAGAGATAACAGTAGACAGAATACACACAAGTCTTTTGTAGTACCTATCGGACCAAAGTGTTCATGAAGCCAGAACGGAGCCTGAAGGAGACCAGGAGATAGGGTCCAGGAGACGTTTACAGCAGTTATATAGACACATGGGTCAATTCTCTGAGATAAAGCTGAAACATCATAGCCTTGAGGAGTTTGTGGCACAGTCATATTACAGGATACGTTTACCGTAGACCAGAGGTTGTCAACCTGGGGTCAGTAGAGAAATTGTGGACCACGCAGTACAGCAGGGTGTCCAGATACAGTTGAACTTTATATACAATAATAATAAACCCCTATATATGACTGATTTGATCTGCTCTGACAACTGTGAATGAAGATTTTTGATGTAACACAAAATCACAGACTCGAAATAAAGAACACTGTGTTGGTTTCTCACATCATAAAATGTTGTAAACCAGAACAGGCCACAGCATAGTGTTCAGGTATCTGAGGGTTTAGTAGCTCACCTGAACAAGCCAGAACATAGTGTTCAGGTATCTGAGGGTTTAGTAGCTCATCTGAACAAGCCAGAACATAGGGTTCAGGTATCTGAGGGTTTAGTAGCTCACCTAAACAAGCCAGAACATAGTGTTCAGGTATCTGAGGGTTTAGTAGCTCACCTGAACAAGTCAGAACATAGTGTTCAGGTATCTGAGGGTTTAGTTTCTCACCTGAACAAGGAAGAACATAGTGTTCAGGTAACTGAGGGTGTGGTAGCTCACCTGAATAAGCCAGAACATAGTGTTCAGGTAACTGAGGGTTTAGTATCTCACCTGAACAAGCCAGAACATAGTGTTCAGGTAACTGAGGGAACTTAGCCAATTATTGGCTAAGTTCCAACCTTTGCTTTTCTAGTCTAATTCAAACTTAAATGTGTGTGTTGTCAAACTGCTGAACACCTAATCACCTACACTTAATTAGAGCAAATATGTATTCAGTGCAGTTCATAAGTACAGACAGTTTCGTTGTTTGGCTTTGTATTAGTTTCCAAGCCCTGTGGATTTGTAATACAACAATGACTAAGAAGTTAAAGGGCATACTGTCAGCTTCAATGTAAGGGGTATTCACATAAACCGTGAACCGTTTGGGAATTACAACCGTTTTTGTACACATTCATGCAGAAGGAGAGTACATTCCCTCAGCCAACAACCATTACTACTAGTACAAGAAGGTGCCAGACATTGCCAAGACAAACCACATTATAAATACCGGTACCTCATTACTAGATTAACAGAATATGTAAACGAGACAGTGCTTAGGGGGCTGTATATCAACTTGTCTGGACATGAATATACACTTGTGTGCCAAAACATTATAATACTCAACACGCCATGGCATGGATTAGTTAGTTCTGGCACCAAGACATTAGCAGCAGTCCTATAGTCCTCTAAGTCTGATAAGTTGTGAGGTGGATCGGACATGTTGGTCCAGTACATCCCACAAATGCTCAATCGGATAAGGGTCTGGGGAATTGGGAAGCCAGGACAACACCTTGAACTCTCTATCTAGTTCCTCAAACCATTCCTGAACAACGTGTGCAGTGTGGCAAATTATCCTACCGAACGAATTACGTCGGCATGAAGGGATTTAGCTGGTCATTAGGTTTCAGTGTATTTATATCATATATATATATATTCTTTGGAAAGCTTTGATTTGAAGAAAAAAACGCAAGTAACCCTGGACTGTTTATAACACGTTTCCACAATTCATCCCATAATAAGCGCTTAAAAGGTGGCAAATGCACCACATTCAGAAGCTAACATGCAATTTAATATCTTCCCTAACATCCACATTTCTATCTGATATTTCAGATATTTCTTTTTTAAACGGTGAGAAAACCGTTATAGACATGGTCACACCCTTGTGAAACGAACCGTCTCCGATCCACTTTTCTTAAACATTTGTGTAGATGTTCCAGTGCCTGTCCCAGCTACCCCCCTGCTATGTTTTTCTACAAGATGGCAGAACAACTCAGGGGACTTCAATTTAGTCTGCATTGCTTTCTTATCATCTCATCTTCATAAGTAACAGCATGGGTCGGGACGTGTGACGGAACTGTTTTGTGAGACAGGCATTTGAAACAGTTATTAGCTCTTAGCTATTACCAGAGCTCCTAGGCTA
Organism: Dallia pectoralis; assembly: GCA_029465975.1. NCBI lineage: Eukaryota > Metazoa > Chordata > Actinopteri > Esociformes > Umbridae > Dallia > Dallia pectoralis. The sequence continues at coordinate 11,154,682 of CM055743.1, forward strand.
CATCTGTCTCTCCACGCACCTCTCTAAGTCTGCTGCTCTCACCGCACCTACGCAACCTATTTCGCACATTGAATTGCGTGTAGATATTCTGTCTCCTCATTCTCCTCCATGCCAATTGAATTGCTTCTATATCTGTTACAATACAATCCGTCTGTATGCGTATTGCACTGCTTGTTTCACACATGTGTGGCTTATTGAAGAGACAGTCTTTGATGTTTCTCAGCTTACTGCAAGTGTATGATGTCTCCACTACATTCATCTGAAGCCTGCAGTTCAGTTTCCCCTGAGGCAGTAAAGAATTACACCAGATGAAGAGAGATTTATGGTACTAGCACTTCTTTAGACATTTTTATCCCTATCATGTTTTGTCCTGTATGGTATTGACGCAAAAAAAACTTAATTTGTCACAATTGTACCCTGATTTGTGTGTTTAAAGAGTAAATTATATTTTTAATGTCTTTGCTTTGTACATTTTCAGTTAGCCTAGCATTAGTGCCTGCACTAACTTTCCTAACAACCATTTGCAATAAGGGGTTAACGCATTCCCCCACTCAGATTAGTACATTTGCATTAGTTTAAAGTGGCATAAACCTCCTCTGCCGTTGCTTAGCAAATGTGTCGCTTGTTACTCACATTTCGTAAGCCCTATATTATGGACAAACAAATTATTTCAATGTGCCAAAAACTTAATTTACTAACACTCTGTTAGCACACAAGTAGCAATGTTCTACTCAGTCATTAAGACCTCCACATTTTCAAATGAATAGACGGCATGTTATGTTACAATAGCCTCCATATTTGCAGACATTTCCCTGAATCCTCTCCGAAGCTAAGACTGAGCCCTCAGCTGCTGACACCTCAGATGTGCAGTCGGCAGGGGTCAACACAGGAGGAGATTCACCAGTCACAAGACAGAATTGTCACCTGTGTTTTCCTAGTGGTAACAACACCCACAATCCAGGAGTAGCAGGCACCATGCTCTATTAACTGAGCCACACATTGAACACACACATTATTACACTGGCTATTAGAAATAGCATTGCACGTGTGTACAAGCAGAGGTACGTAATCTCTCAAATATCTGCCCTGTGTAAAGGAAGCAGAAAGGTAGGTTGGGGGCCTGCAAGCTCGATTGCGGTTATTGGCTGGGGAATGCATTCATCTCCAGTGTGTGTATATCTGTGAAATATAGGCGCTACTACGCATTTCTTGCCTGTAGTAACACATTCTCTAGGTTCATTGGCTCATGGCTCTGACAGGCTACCCACTGCTCGTGTTGAACTTCCTGTAATTTTTCTTTTCAAACCTGGCAGAGGTGAAACAATAAAAAGTGAGGATTTATATTAATTTTGAAACTTCAAATGCAGTGTCTTGCTATTTTAGAATACACTTCATTCATTTGTAATGCCTTTTCTTGTTCAAAGAGCTCTCAGTAAAACAAGCAGTTTTCCCAGTGAAATGTGAATGTGCACTGAGCGTAGCATATATCTACAAAACAACTCTTACATTTGGTTGAGACGTCGTACGCTGATTACAATCTTGTGAGCCCTGCTGGTACAACTATAACATCACAAATGATCACATTTGTTTTTACAGAACACTGCTTATTATTGATTGTATTATCATACAAAATCAGCCATTTTGTACAACGTAATGATCCTATTTAATGATTCAGAACATAAATGGACATACTTCTCGAAATTGCTATGCTCGTAGCAATTACATAACGTTATGGGAGCTACATTTACTTGATAAATCATGTTTTTTGTCACCCAATAATAAATGCTGTTTCCCCAACAGAAAACATCTTCTCTCTACCCTTCTCTATTTTCTCTTCTATGTTTCTGAGAAAAAGGACACACGGTGATGATGATGAGTAGAGATCAGTCTTCAATCTCCTTTTTAAGAGATTTGACCTGGTTGTGCTCTGTGACGCAGCCTTTCAGTTTTTGTCGTGCTACCGGGAGATGTCAGAGGTCACTGAAGATCTTGGAGTCCCACGTCACATGGTTCTGATTGGTCTGATGGGGTTTAGGTGTTGATATTGAAGATGCTGGGGCTGAGAAGGGCAGTAGTGTTCACACTCTTTTTGAATGTTTAAGTGTTAAAACAATTCAAATGTTAAAAACTCATTGTTTCTAAATTAATAGTGGAGGGAAAATGGACCTCCTTAAACATGTTTGAGAAAGATGCAAAGTGTTGATGAGGAATCACAGGGATCCTGATTGCCCTCCAGCTCATCTACTGCACTTTACTGTTCTCTGTGGCTTTCTGAGCTCCAGGGGCTCCTCTGCTTCCCCATTGGTGGCTTGGCTCCAGGCTGGAGGAGTGAAGGAAACTGGATTTAATTTTGTTTTCTCAGCGGAAAGAATGTATTTCTGGCCCCGTTCTCGTCTACCTCCGCTTTACTCAGATGCTCGTAGAGCACTCTGAGATTATTTTCGCAGACTGACCAGGGGATGTTGAACATTGAAGTTTAAACATGTTCTGTGGCCAACACCCTGGAACAGGAAGCCACAGTTTCTATGAAAGTCTGTTAGATGGATGCAGATAACGCAGAGAGGGAGAACAATATTGTGTCTGGGGCTGGTCAGGTTGGCCAATTAGGCTCAAATGGCTGTTTTGATTTAGAGCTTCCTTTACCTGCCCCATCTCTCCCTCTCTCTCTCTCTCTCTCCTTTCTTTCTTTCCATGAGGCGAGTGTTCCAGAACTGACCTCTGAGAGACAGAACTACTTAGGCGCCACTAAATTGTTCTACGAGGGTGGGGTTGAAGGCCCATAGTTAGGGATGGGGTTTGGTAATCTATACCGATTTTGATACCATTATAGAGACTGCTTAACAAATCGAGTTTTTATCGATAGCCCTATCGAATAATTAAGAAATAATAAATATATATATAATTATTATGCTTTACACAACAACAACAAAATAACATTTGACAGCTTTTTTTAACAGTGGTAACAGCAGGATGTATTGTAGGGAACTGTAGAAGCCCACAATTGTCAAAAATGGAGACGTGTTACAAAGTTAGTGTGCACTCACCATGGTTACCTTGGGTGGTAGAGGATGATTGTCCTGGGCAGGGCCTGAAGTTAACGTTTTTGGCCAACAGCCACTGTGGCAGGTGGATTTTGAAATCTACCTGCCACAGTGGTTTTTTTACCAGCCAAAATGTTTTGTGCCTAAAATAAAGGTGAATGACTCAGAAAATGCATAAGAATGGTTCTTGAACTTGTACAGAATACACATTAAAGTGCTGTCGAGTTATTAACCAACTTAACCAATCTCATTTATGACTAGATCAACATAATGACTTACAACTGTATCTGACCTGGTGTGGCAGACGTTTAGAAATGAAAATAACAAATATAAACAGCCAATCATCTCACTGAAGGTCTCATTTATTTAGTTAACACCTGCAAGTTAACTGCAATCCATTTGTCACTTTAAATTTTAGATTAACAATAAACATAACATTTATATGAAAAATACTATTTTTAAGTTTGTACTAGGGTTGCACGATATTGACAAAATGTGATATTGCGATATTGATCATGAATATTGCGATATCGATATTAATTTCGATATTATTAAACATATGTAAAAACACAAAAGTTATGGGAAAAAATGCCTCAAAATAGATTCATATATATATATATAAACAAAATCGATTGTGGCGTTTGCACTCATCCTATAGTGGCATGTGTGGTTTTTAAGATGGGAAAATAGGTTTGTTGTATTTCCTGTTGCCCGGTGTATCACCATACCGCAGGGTTTGCAGAGTAGGCTACAACAGATTGAGCGACATTAGTTTGCTGAAACTTTTCTTAAACTTCTCTAACTCGCTTTTTTTCGCTTTGTCCGGTGGTCTCTATTTCTCTTCACTCACGTAGTCGGAGTTAACACATACGTCACGTGTAATGTGGGTCTGTTCGTTTAGTGGACCCGTTTGCTGTCACTTGCATGTGACAGGGGAACTGGCCAATGAAACGTGTTCATTATATATAGTTTTCAAGCGTGCGCTGAAATCGAACACAACTAAGCCACAAAGCCAACCGACGCATCTCTCCACAAAATAAATGTATAAGTAAATATCGCACTTCTTGCGACATTATTGATATTGTGCAACGTGATATTTTATCATCCTCTTTTCGTTGCTCTACAGCCGGCAACCTCTTCACGCCAGCATTTTTTCTCGAACGTCCAAGAAAATAGCGGGGCTTGCTTAACAAATACAATAGGCTACGTGATTGGTCAACAACACAACGCTTGCTCGATGTTGTTTTGTCTTGTTGGCTACCCGCCAACGTGGCAGGTAGATTGACGGTTTCACCCGACAATCACAAAAGTTACCCGCATTTGGCTGGTGGGCGGGTGCCAATTTCATGCCCTGGTCCTGGGTCTGTGTTAGTGTGCACTCACCATGCTCACCTTGGGTGGTAGAGGATGATTGTCCTGGGTCTGTGTTAGTGTGCACTCACCATGGTTACCTTGGGTGGTGGAGGATGATTGTCCTGGGTCTGTGTTAGTGTGCACTCACCATGGTTACCTTGGGTGGTGGAGTATGATTGTCCTGGGTCTGTGTTAGTGTGCACTCACCATGGTTACCTTGGGTGGTAGAGGATGATTGTCCTGGGTCTGTGTTAGTGTGCACTCACCATGCTCACCTTGGGTGGTAGAGGATGATTGTCCTGGGTCTGTGTTAGTGTGCACTCACCATGGTTACCTTGGGTGGTAGAGGATGATTGTCCTGGGTCTGTGTTAGTGTGCACTCACCATGCTCACCTTGGGTGGTAGAGGATGATTGTCCTGGGTCTGTGTTAGTGTGCACTCACCATGGTTACCTTGGGTGGTGGAGTATGATTGTCCTGGGTCTGTGTTAGTGTGCACTCACCATGGTTACCTTGGGTGGTGGAGTATGATTGTCCTGGGTCTGTGTTAGTGTGCACTCACCATGGTTACCTTGGTTGGTGGAGTATGGTTGTCCTGGGTCTGTGTTAGTGTGCACTCACCATGGTTACCTTGGGTGGTGGAGTATGATTGTCCTGGGTCTGTGTTAGTGTGCACTCACCATGGTTACCTTGGTTGGTGGAGTATGATTGTCCTGGGTCTGTGTTAGTGTGCACTCACCATGGTTACCTTGGTTGGTGGAGTATGATTGTCCTGGGTCTGTGTTAGTGTGCACTCACCATGGTTACCTTGGTTGGTGGAGTATGATTGTCCTGGGTCTTCGCATTTCATTTGTCAATTTGTATTTAGGAAAACGTGGCATGAGATACTGTAGTATAGAAGCAACACATTTAATCACTGATAAAGTAAACACTGTTTGCCTACTTTGCATTATGGGGCATATCCTTTCGATAAAACATTAGCAAAAGTATCCCAAATTAATTGTTTTTTTATGCATTAAAGTTGTCTTTCTTCATATCAAATGTGGCTTCTTGTTGTGTACTATTCAAATTCAATTAAAATGAATTGATTTAACTAAATACAATTTCGTAGTTCTAAATTAACCTCAAATAGGTAAGGAGTCTAAGCCTATACTATGAGTACGGATGGGGATCGATACCCGGTTCTATGAAGGAACCGGTTCCAAATTTCTCAAAACACTAAAATCTATAGGTCCGAGCTTATCAATATTGCAAATGATACCACTGGGCCGTGTAATGTAACGGTAGGTCTATAGAGATATCAGTATTTTCATTTAAATCAAATCACTAGCGCACAAACATAATTTGATTGTCTAATAGAGATATTGAATTCAATTGAATTGCCAGCCAACCACCTTAAAAATAAACGAACATGTGAATTGACTCACGCCCTCATTCGCTACATTTCTTTTCCATGCCGTTTGTAATTGAATTGGCTGTTATTACTTATATTCCAATTCAAGATATTCTGTATTCTTGTAGTTGTGCTTATAAAATGTGTAATACATTATAAAGGGAAAACAAAAGCTAGTGAATGCTCAATCACCTCAGTGATTGAATGGACAATGTATCATTCAATGTATTACTCTATTTTAAAGCAAATGTGACACAAACAACTCTAGTAATAATCACATCTTTGTGGCTAACACTTGTGGGTTGGTTAACCATTTATTATAATGCATTTTGGCATTTACTGTTACGCTATCCAGCAATGGAAAAATGCTGGGCATGAATAGAGTTTTGACAGAAACAGAAACCTTTAACAAATACATACAGCCGTTTGCTTACTGTATTCATTCATCCAAACAAAACATAGTTTAAAAAATGCTTGGAAATCCACTGAATAGATTTGGACAGTTTTGTGTTTGACAGTGTCTCAACAGTGTCACTGTGTCTGATAATCATGGTAAAGAATAGTGCCAACTGCCTTCTGCACTGCCTGCCCGTAGTTAATATGTTTTCGCGGCCTAGAGTTCTTTTCCCACTGAGATATTTCCTGGTGGACATTGTCTATAAAGGAAAGCTTGATTGCTTGTCTTTCTCTCCACCCAGCCCCACTCTGAGGGAGCGAGAGTGAGATTCATTGCATAATACGGGAATGCCTGGTGAAGCTGATAAGGACTGTATGTGATCTGTTGCTATGTAACTTCAAATCTGAGGTGACATTGACTTCACTGGGAGGTACACTTGAGTATCGGTAGCCGCGTAAACCAAGTGAAATATGGTCTTGGATTGTGATGTAAGAAGTTTTTAAATTATGTGAACGTTATAATTCTGATGGCGTATCTGTGTAGACATTATGAAAGCTTCGCCTATGGACGCTGAAGGTTCTGAAACTATGAGTTGTTTGCTCCTGGTGGGAAAAGTTCAATTTGAGTTTAATCTGCCCTTACTAAACTACAAGGTGCTTTGCTTTAGGATATGAGTAGCAAGTCATTTCCACTGGGTTTTGTCGATAGCAGTAGCTGAATTCAGGGCAGAAATATTGGTGTGAGCTTTAGCAGCTTCTGCAGTTGTCCATGAGGCAAAGTCACGCAAGAACAGTCACTCTTAATATTGAAATAATATGATTAATATGATTATTTCATAGTCTCCTTAAACATCACTAATGCAACACAAATATGCAGTTTAGGGATGGCAACATGTTTTTTTTCATACAATTATCAAAATATATAAAATATATACTGTATAGCAGTATATGTCAAATATAGTGTATTATGGAAAGCAGATACTTACCAGATTACTGTAAAAAACATTATGAACATCTGGACTAATTAATCTGGTTGTGGTGTCACTTCCCTTCATTAAAGAAGAAACTATTTGTACAATCAACAACAAGGTGTGAGTTTGTGGAGACATTATGTGTTTATTTTACTAATACACCTTTATATGTTTACCTGAACATGAATAAGATGAATAACCGTTGGGAAATAATAGGGTACAATAAAAACATTGTTTCCACTTCCATTTATACATATCTATAGAGTCCCAGGAATTTAGGGTACATTTGCCAAGAACTTGACCCGGTTTAATCGGTTCATCCATGTTTTTGTTTTGCTCGATATATTATATAATCAAGTGACATCTTCTGAGCAGTTAGATTTATAAAATATAGCTTGTTGTGTCCAGAAATATTCATGCATTCAGTACTTATAAATAATTCCACATCTCATCAGAATACAGGCGACCATAAAGAGGCTTTTAGTTTTTATACTATTTTGTTGCTGTATCAATTCCATATTGCACAAATAATCAATTTCCCCAGTAACTGAAGTTTATTATTATAATTCAGAAAGGAAGCTAATTGCATGGACAAGATTATTGGCACCCAATGCGTAATATTTCGTGGTATATGCTCTGGCAAAGATAACGGCTGTTAATTTGTTCTTGTAAGCATCACTAAGCTTCTTGCTCATCTCTGTTGGCAACCTGGCCCACTCTTCAGCTGCAAACTGCACCAGCTCTCCTGTTTGAGGCTGTTCAGATGCTGAGTTTCTCCATGGGATTAAGATCTGGACTCATCGCTGGAAGGTTCAGAACAGTCCAGTGTCACTACAATAGAGATAAATACTCCATTACCTCCCTCTAACCTATTAATGTTGTATTCTCCGCCCAAAAAAGTTTTGATACTTTGTTTGGTTGTCCATAGTTTTTAAATTAAACACAGTACCTATAAACACAACTTTTGTCTCGACTTTAAAGAAAAAATATTAGTTTCCTAGGAAATATTCCGATATAAAGCAACGGTGCTATTTTTTGGTCACAGCTGTAGACTGCTGAAGGAAGCTACCAAGTAGACATTTTTAGCACTGACATTTGTTGTACACTTGCATGTCTATACACTTGCTGAATGTAACTATTGAAAACATTTTTTAAAACCCATTTTGGTCTGGACTTGTAATGTATTTTTTTATATTTCTTTAATTTAGAATCATAATCTTTCTTCAGTTTGCTTTTAATTTCCAAGTTTTAACACATATGGTTTTGATGACATCGGCACATGTTGGCATATAAAGTACAGTAGTACAACAATTTCAGTAACACACTATTTCAACTGCGCCATTTTTAACTGGTCGACAAAAATCCCAGACAGATTATTTTTTTACATGCCCATATGAATACAATCAAGTCGATTAATTGTAGGACGTTTTTTGGTGTTTCCTGAACATTAATTCTGTGTAGTCAGGGTGGTCACGTTCCGCCCAGCTAATGAGGCTCATCAATGTTTGTCTGGGCGAAGCGCCACTCCTGGGTGCACACACACACACACACACACACACACAGACACACACGGGAAAGAAAACCACAGCTTCAGCTTTAATTTGAACTGAAGGGAAAGAATCAATTAAGCAACCGCTTGTCTTATCACATCGGTCGATGCTGAAATCTAAAATAACAGGCCTCCGGGTTACGGCTAGCTGTTAATTGTGCTGCTTATGTGACGCAGCCAGCGGGTCAATGGGTGAGAAAGAGGATGAGGAAGAAAGGTACCCTAAAAAGCACATTAATACAAGGTCACTATTACATCCACAATGCCTCAGCACCTACAGAAAGCCTGAGTTCTGGGCCCATATTAATTAAATGTCTCAGGTTGGGGCACTGATCATATTGTCTAAACTTAATGTTAATTAAAATGTAATTCTTAAAATACTTCATGTATACATCTTTACTGCAAAGTTATTACACCATTACTTCAATTGATCACACTTGAATCTACCTTGGTGTTTATAAAGTGCCAAATATGATCTCTTAGCCATCCACCACTGGAGGTCGTCTCCCCTTCACTCCCCACCTTTGCTCTGATGGTCTGTATTTTTGTACATTTGTACCTCGACCAGACAGCCCAACCAAACACATACGCACCTGCTACAGACAGTTGCACTAAAGCTCCAAGGCAGAAGATCTGTCTTATGTGACCAAGTGTCCGATTTTCTAGCCAATGTCTTATCATTTGCTATATCTGCTGACACATTATTTAATTGTAAATGGTTTTACTATGTAGGGTCTTTATCGATAAATATATATTGTTAAAGAGTTAAAGCTTGCATTGTCTCTTTAAGTCCTCTCACTAAAATAGTGTTTTGAATCAAAAAATACATATAGTTTGGTATTATCCAGATTTTAAACATCTCGTCAGCTTTCGTATTTGTAAAGTAAAAGCCAAGGCATGATCAGGTGATCAGGGAAAACAGAGTCAGTCAGGGAACTGAGCCATCCCACATGAAGACCCCGACAGTTATTTTTTTATTCAAGCATGGCTGGTGGAGTCTGCTTATTGTCCCCCAGTTATTTTATTATTCAAGCATGGCTGGTGGAGTCTGCTTATTGTCCCGCCCAACAAAGTGGTTTCCCTGAATAGATCAGTCATTCTTTGTGTTTGGGGAGCTTGAAGTGATGTTGCTGCAGTTCAGTGAGCTGCCACATGGGGGTACATTCTACACATTACCTTTAACATGATGAGTTGAGCTGTGTGTACTGTATATACTGTGTGTATACTGTGTGCGCTCGTGTCCGTGCACGGGCCGATGCAGAGAACTTATCCTCAGTTTTGTTTGGTCTTGTCATACATGGCAGAGCTCTAACAGGGACGCCCTGTCGCCTCAGTAATTCAGCGACTTAAACCCCAACGACTTAAACCCGAGCTCCTGATTTTTCCCGCTATGAATTTTTTCTAATGAAAATTACGCTTCCATGCAAAATGTTCAGCGCCACATTGAGACAGACAGGTGGGAGGATACGTCTCTAATCAATGAGAGCTGCTACACTGGTGTGTCTTCAGCATTGAACTGGGGGTTTGGTCTGGCTTAACGCCGATGCTCGCCTCAGAGCCATGGCAACAGTTGTCGTTGGTGGAGACATCAAATGAACTGATTAATTATGATGCAGCATCCAGAGACCCGGGTGAGAGACATTAGCGGACATTGGGGCAAAATAATTATCTGGGCATTTGCAGACAACGTTTGCAAAAATTATATGCTTGTTGGATGCATCTGTCGGTAGAATCATTTGCCATTTCTGAATGAAACAGTATAATCATTATATAATACAATAAAGCTGTTTGGAATGGCCACAAGCTCTCATACATGTTGTCTATATTTGTGTGCGAGTCGGCCTCACACAAGCACAGATGGTGAATATGTTTTTATGCTGTCAGATATATGCTTGAGATGTTTTCCTGTTTGGTAAATGATAAAATAATGGAGTAAAAACACTTTATTCTGAGCTGCTTTTTTACTGTGGATGAAACCCAATTTGGCGACCCAGTTTTTGTTATGTGGCGCTTTATTCAGTGTGTAAATAGCATACATGCAAACAAGCTGACAACAACATCAACAATGAATGGAGACCGTTTCTCCGCGGCTGAGAAGAGGTTTATTCGCAGCTTTGGAATCCAAATACCATTTCCTTTTTTTAGTCAGTGGGAAATATTTGAATTCCCAAAATCGCCTGCTGAGTGACGACGTTTCCACCCCAACAGAACATTGATCGGTTGTTTGAACGTCCCCAGAACCTAAGAGTCTGGTCACATTGAAGTTCCCCGGTTCCCTGGTTCCCTTGTTGCTGGTCCAATATCACCTTGTATTGTCATGTTACCCTGCCCTTGTCACACCTTCCAGCAGATAAAGATATATTCTGCTATGTTTTACCCGAGTGCTAAGCGCCTTCACGTCTGTCCTCTGAAAAGGAGTTGAGTTGGTGGTTGTGCAAAAGTAAAAGAGAAAAGGCATTTTATATAGAGCCGGTCCAACTACTCCCACACATTTCTACACCGCACTAAATCATCCTCACGATTCAGACTGAAGCGGTTTCTAATGAATAATAAACTAACTTCCATCTTCTCCAAATGGTGTTCTCACTTCACACTCTCTCCTCTTGCTCTGCTAGATCAATCCAACTCAGGTGATTCATTGAGAACAGTCGGTGTGTGCGTGCGCGTGTGTGCGTGCGGGTGTGTGTGCGTGTGTGTGTGTGTGTGAGAGATACGACAGACTTGCATGCAAAGGCCACATTGCACAAGACAGAATATATTAAGGACCTTGTCCTCCTCTTACAGTTAGTTCCATCCTAGTGGGAAAGTAAGAACAGATATGTATTATTGATGGGCATATACACGTTTTCTTCATTAAATATAGACATGCTCATGAAATCTGTAGATTGCCTTGTGGTGACTCTCACATACAGTTGAGTAAACATTTAGATGGTCTACAGGTTGAGTTGTCATGGCACCACCACGTTCCTCCGTACCACAACCATGTTCCAGTGTGTTCCGCGGGCTTCTATGGCGCAGAACATTAAAGAAGAGACTAGTGGAAGAGGTTATTCCAAGGTTGTTTTGTGAAAGCATTTCCGTGCTGAACGGAGATGGTAAAATGTGCCCTTCATATTACAGAGTGTAGCCCAGACTGTAGCTGTAGCTCCAGGCCTCCATACGCTATTCCCTCTCTGTGAGTCTGGGTTGTTTGTTATGCCAGGGGGATATAAAGCTGGCATGCGCCCATGTTTCTAAGACTTATTTCCTCAGAACTATGACCTCAGGGAGACATCCCAGGAAGTGATCCGTTACATCTCCATGGCTTACTTTTCTGACTGCTCAGTCCTGTTTTTTCCCCCAAAGAGAAATAATATGCATTTTGATATTTTAAGTAATCTCTGACAGAGGATCTAGTCCAGAATTATCCATTCCCGAATTACTCACAACCTCCTAAGAATAAAAGGAGACCTATTCCTTTTCATGATTTCTGTCTGAACTCAATGACTGTATTCCATCGGATATTCCATATTCCTTTGCTTGCATGCATTTGTTGCTTTGAGCATTTGTGCATTGAACTAAAGTGTTGTTAATTGTTCTTGTTCTGCATATGTCTATGGTCCAAAAATGATTGACTCTAATCATATAATGCAGCCAGTCAATAAAACACTTGAGCTCTACATATTTGTATTGAGGTGACAGGCTATCAGAGACGAACGTCCTTAATAAGAGAAGATCAATGTGTCTGACAGACCGGGGGTTAAAAAATCCTATGAAAAAATGACATTTAGTTACTTAAATAATATTGTTAAAACACAGGCCCGGAATGGTGTGGGCGAAGCTCATTAACAACGAGGATACCGGTCATTTAAATAGTCATCCCAGGAGGACACTGATTGGCCAGCTAATCTATTTTAGACCCTTGAAAACGCCTGTCCTTCCTCATCTGGGGTATGACAGCATAGTTTTTATTCTACTGGTCATCCTTGGGGAAAAAACATTGAAATGATCTTTAACTATGAGCAATATTAAAAGTTAGATTTTAGCTGCCTGAGATTATGACTAGAAGTACAAGGGGAATACCCTTTCCTTTGTCATTTTTGTCACTTTAGATTTGATTTAGGTACACAGTCATAGCAGACTTGACTCCAAACCTGGATGAGGTGTGTGTGTGTGTGTGTGTGTGTGTGTGTGTGTGTGTGTGTGTGTGTGTCTAAGGACTCTCTGTTGCAGATCATAGTACATGGCAGATTGGCAGCTGGATTGGCAGATTGGCAGCTGTATTGGCAGCTGTATTGGCAGATTGGCAGTTGGATTGACCAATGTTGACAGACCATAGGAAGGAAGGCCATTTGCCTGAGACGATTCTTCTATATAGTGTGCCAGCCTTTTTTTCAGCCTATATGTCTACCTATAAATACAATATTGGAACTGTTGTCTCTTGCTGGTTCAAATTTGAATTTGATTTCATTACTTTACCAATACCAGTGGCCACCCCATCTTTTTTACTGCTAATAAGCGTATGCATCATATATTTGGTCCAATGTATCAATGTACGATCTGCTGTACACACCAACGTGATGGGGTAGTTTGATTTCAGAGCAAAATCCTTCTGATAAGCATTGGTTTGCACAGATTGAATTTTCTAATAATAGTATACTAATTATAAGCATAATAATGTTGTTGTATTTCTACAAAGGTTGATTCTGAGAACAAAGAATTGAACACAGAACTGAATGAAAAAAATAATAAATGAATCAAAATACAATAGAAAAATGAAATGGAAAAGAATACAATAGATTGTACAGGGCCATAGCACTGTGCTGCCAGAGTTTTCCCCTTAATCCTACGCAGCAGTGAATTAAGCCTCTTCTCTTCCTGCTCAACATTCTATACTGTCACACCGCCCAGTTGCCTGACAGGAAGCATGTATAGAGATACACAAATAATTTGATAGGATGAAGGGTTAAAATACGTTGTCTAGCAGGAGTTTGCTGACAGTGGATGGTCAGGCCTGGAGTCATAGAGCCTTAAAAATCTCCTGCTAAGTTTCTATCGAGCTATTGTCACTGTTGGCATTGAAGCAAGTTCAGATGGATTTTCCTCACCTAGAAAACACAATGTCAGTATTTGAATACTGTGGGGAATTCTGGTCTAACATAGGTGCCATGCTAACACCATCTAACTCGATTTCCAATGCTGTCATTGTGAAAATGAATGGTCAGATTCTGGTTCAGTTCCTATCAGTCTGTCACAAAGGCCGGTTATAGCATGTAATTCCCTCCTTTGTGGGACTGGAGGAAGAGAAACACACATGACATATCCTGCTGTTCAAACGTATGCTTCCTGAGGCACCTCTCTCAAGTTAGATTGGCTTGATTGATTGGCAATTCTTATGTACCATACGGTCAAGTTGCTCTTCCAGATCCCATAACTGTGCTGGCCACTCCATTATAAAAAGAATACCAGCTTACTGCTTCTTCCCTAAATTGTTATTGCACAGTTTGGAGCTGTGCTTTGGGTCATTGTCAAGCTTCTTCCACAGGGTTTTACATGGCCTTGCAAGACTGAGTATTAGACTTCCTTCTTGAAGATCTTTTTATATCCTCTGCAACTCTCCCACCAAAGCACCCCCAGACCATCACATTGCCTTCACCATCCTTGATAGATATCATCAAGCAGCATTTCTTTTTTTGCAACTTCTGGGCTGCTGATGTTGAGCTTGCTGATATGCGGAAAAATAGTTGATGGAGCCGCAAGTTGAGTACCCGTGGTGCATCTGTTTCTCAAACTAGACCCTCTAATGATTTTGTCCTCTTCCATAGTTGTGAGCCAAGGCCTTCCACTCCTCAGTTTGCGCTGTTATCCGAAGGCAGTAGCGTTGTTGAAGATCTTCAGTGTCTTGGGTATTTCTTGCATGGAGTTTCTGTCATTTATCAGAACACAAATTAACTGACGTTAATTTCAGAAGAAGGTTCTTTGTTTCTGTCCATTTTGAGCATTTAATCAAACTCACAATTGCTGATGCTCCAGATACTCAACTAGTGTAAGGAAGGCACATTGCTTATTTAATGACTTTAAACAACAGTTTTCAGCTGTGCTAACAAAATTGCAAAAGGGTTTGTAATGATTGATTAATCATTATGGTTATACATTTCTGGTTTGCAAACCTCACGTTCCATTGAAACACAGGACTGGTGGTTGCAGTTAATAGACCTCTGTCTGCTTATGTTTCCAGCTACAAAATTCACGTACAACAATTACAATGTCTACACAGCTTTCGTAGCACAGAGGCTGAATACTTATGCAAGCGACATATTTCAGTTTTGTCAGGACACATTTTTTCCAGCATTAAACCGACTTGCAATAAGACATTTTGAGTTTCAGTCTTATAAAATAAAATTTCAAAGTGAAAGACATGAAATTCAGTGAAACGAGACAACTGATCAAGGGAATTAATAATTTGCAAGCCACTGTATATGCTAATATGTATATGCTAATTTGCTGCAATTTTTCACTTTTAGCCATGTGGCAATAGAAAATGTGGCTTTTTTATAAGAAAACACATCATGCAAATCTGGTCATATTAGCCATTGGGGGGTGGGGTGTTGCAGTGCTACCACATAATACCTGCTGTTGTGCCCTTTTTGTCATTGGGGGGTTGAGACATTTTACAGTCAAGCACAACTCCTGCTTCTACACATTTTTCCATGACTTGCCATGCTAATATGATATCTGAGTGAGAGGGAATCACAGACTCAATTGGGGCTCCCAGGAGCCCTTAAGTTATTTTTTTTTGGATGCCCATTAGCTTGTGCTGAAGAAGCCTCTACTGTTCCTCTGCCCTACAGAATCCCTAGGAAGAAACCAAACACTCTGAGCCAGGGACCTGCCCTGCATATCCAAACCGTATTTAACCGTGATTAATACAAGTTCAGATAGCTGGCTGGACAAACATCAATCTATTAGTTGTTAATTTAAATGGTTTAATAAGTGACTTTCAGTGACTGAGAAAAACTGCTGATACACAACCCAATTTCCAAATTGAACCCTGGTGTATTCCGCTACTTACGCTGCATACAAAGTTGAGAACCCAACTCCCCTCCACACACACACACACACACACAACTATTTTGGGAATCTATGAAGATATGTAATGATATGTCAGTTGCGCTGTCACTCGGAACCAGGCTATAATACTGCCTGTGCACACCCAGACCCAACAATCACTGTCATTCTGAACCAGGCTATAATACTGCCTGTGCACACCCAGACCCAACAATCACTGTCATTCTGAACCAGGCTATAATACTGCCTGTGCACACCCAGGCCCAACAATCACTGTCACTCTGAACCAGGCTATAATACTGCCTGTGCACACCCAGACCCAACAATCACGGTCACTCTGAACCAGGCTATAACGCTGCCTGTGCACACCCAGACCCAACAATCACTGTCACTCTGAACCAGGCTATAATACTGCCTGTGCACACCCAGACCCAACAATCACTGTCACTCTGAACCAGGCTATAATGCTGCCTGTGCACACCCAACCCAACAATCACGGTCACTCTGAACCAGGCTATAATGCTGCCTGTGCACACCCAGACCCAACAATCACTGTCACTCCTCCTCTTATCAACTTTGCTTGTTTGTTTGTTGTCGCTGGACGTCATCCATGTGGTCTAATTGGACTGGATAGGTGAGATGTAGAAGTGCTGCTGTGCCACACACTCGACATGTGGGGGGCCCCTGCCAGGTACCCAGGCTGTTCGTCTGCGAGCGACAAGGAGACTCTGAATGTCTGCTTCTCCCCCCAAAGGGACAAAACGGAAATGACAAGGCAATCGCCGTTCTGTCAGAGTGGCTGTGGCAGCACGGGCTGACAAGGTTATTTATTGCCAAGGTTAATAGGATAGCGTCTGGTAGCAAAGGTGGCCAATCGAGACAAACATGTGCCTGTTTTACTTAAACAACAGAGAAAGAGACGAAGCGCCTGGTGTCACATCAGTCTAAACCACTTATCTGACACTGAAAGTAACTGCCTGGATCATTGCTGTTGTACATCAAGACGTAACCCTAAAAGCAGCAACTGGGCTTTGTTTTGACCCAAAGGGTTAAAGAACATTCATTTGGTGGCCTTGGGGGTGTTGTGGTCTAAGCCAATGCCTGTGGACATGTTCCACAGTGAACAGGTTAGAAACCGGATCACGGCTCTTTCAGCGAATACCTTTTCTTATTTTTTTTACCACTTTTGGTCCAATAAATAATATTATTATGTAATAATTTAATTTAACCTATTTTTATATCTACATTTTGGCTCTTCATAATGAGTAACCCAAGCACTGGCCCATGGGGGGAGATGCAGTTACTATAACTCATAATTACCAGAAACATTCAGATACATTCATGCCAGGTAATTATTCGATTCTGTTCACTGTCGGATCAGCGAGAACTCTGGGTAATAGGTCATTTAAATGTGCATGTTCCGATGCTGCTGAAGGTGAATGTTAATGATCAAGGTCACAGGTCACAGGAAATTGTGTAAATAAATACAAGACAGAGCTCACTGCTGTATATATGTTATCATATAGCTTGTGGTATGCTTGAATCTCACTGTATCTATGTGATCATATAGCTTGTGGTATTCTTGAATCTCACCGTATCTATGTGATCATATAGCTTGTGGTATGCTTGAATCTCACTGTATCTATGTGATCATATAGCTTGTGGTATTCTTGAATCTCACCATATCTATGTGATCATATAGCTTGTGGTATGCTTGAATCTCACTGTATCTATGTGATCATATAGGTTGTGGTATGCTTGAATCTCACTGTATCTATGTGATCATATAGCTTGTGGTATTCTTGAATCTCACTGTATCTATGTGCTTATATAGCTTGTGGTATGCTTGAATTTCACTGTATCTATGTTATCATATAGCTAGTGGCATTCTTGAATCTCACTGTATCTATGTGATCATATAGCTTGTGGTATGCTTGAATTTCACTGTATCTATGTTATCATATAGCTAGTGGCATTCTTGAATCTCACTGTATCTATGTGATCATATAGCTTGTGGTATGCTTGAATTTCACTGTATCTATGTTATCATATAGCTTGTGCCATTCTTGAATCTCACTGTATCTATGTGATCATATAGCTTGTGGTATGCTTGAATCTCACTGTATCTATGTGATCATATAGCTTGTGGTATGCTTGGTTTTCCTTTTGACATTATGATATTATTTTGCTATGATTAGTTGTGCAAAACACAAGTTAAATACATTTTGATTTCACGTTGTCCTGTAATATGATACAATCTGGAGCCACCTTATGGTTTAGCATGGGACAAGCACTAACTCTGGTCACATGTGCTCTCTGATCATCCAGCCTGTTTGAAATGCAAGCTCTGCTCTTCATATTGAGGCAACCAATCAAATAATTTCTGCCTTGGGGGCAGATCTGCCTGCAGAACAAGATTCATAGAGAGCGGGAAAAACACCAAACTGCAGCTGAAATGGGGCCCGCAGTCGTTGGCTACGCTTACAGCACATGACTATTACATGGTGTACAGCATTCTACATTAAATATGTTGTGTGACTCTACAAAACTGTCTACTGTTCATTGTGGTTTATTGTCACTTTGTCAGGCAGGGGTGGGGAAAGGGCTGTCAGTGGCCCATGAGGGTGATGTTATTATGCTGGGGAAGAATGGGAAAATGAAGGGTGTTGTCGTTTCGGTTGTTGGCAATGTGACACTATCTTCATTTTTCTCCAAATCTAAAAATACGCGCTCCACTATTACATCTAGAATTTCTGATTAAAATAAAAGGCATTCATTTGTTAGCTTTTAAACTATTAAACTGTCAAATGTTACATTAGTTTTAGGCCTATTGACAGTACTTTCAAAGTTAAGTGAAGTATAATCATGTTTCAATTTGGGTGTATTTGTTCAAGCCTGTCTTTCCTGGAATAAATTACTCTGGTCTGTCAGGGCTTTGAAATAAATGTACTTAAAATAAAGTTTCTTCTTTCCTGAGGACAACTTTCCAAATTTTTTTCTTTTGCTCTAGGCCAGCCAAGGAAATCATGTTGGCATGTTTTGCTTGTTGATGGAATATTGTGGATAGTCATATTTTTATAATAGTTTTACTTAAAAAAATGTATATGCTTTGGACATAATAAGTATTTATCTAATAATCCGTTTAAAAATATGCTCATCTAAAAACAGGCTACCTGAAGGGACTTTGATGCAAGCAGAAAATCGGCTTCCAAATGTAATATTCCTACACGGCTACACGTTACTTCTGCTAAGCCTTTCTGATTCTCAGTTCAGACAGAGTTTACGTGAAAGCAAAATCTTAGAGACATATACAGTATAATGTCACGACAAATGTCATAGTTGGTATACTGCCATAATCAGATTAATATTGAATGATCGGTGTGCATGTAAATATTGCCATTGAGTTTATTCCAAACCACTACTTGGCAAAGGATGTTGAGTCTGTAGCAATGTAGAGAGAGAGGTATTTAAGACTTTGCTTTAACGGAGAAAAGTGCTTCGCTGGCTAAGTTATTGTTATGTGACTTAATGCTGAGGCATTAGTTTTTAGAGCTGGAACACATAGCTGTGAAACTGTTATGTTCGATTTCCATGCAAAAAAAATATTTCACTTCAAGCAGCAAATGCATTTTTTTGTATGCATGTGTGTAGGAGGAGTTGCACCCATCTTTGCATAAGCAATCGAGAAACAGAATAGATACTCCGACTTTGTGTTTACCTTGAGGCCACAGCTCCGCTCGTCTGTTTAAAAGAAAACAGTAAAATAACAAATGTGCCTCAGGCAGTTTTCCTTAATGTGGAATTGAGGTTCAAGAGACCCCATTAAGAGTACATGCTACACCTCTCTTGCGAACAGAGGAAAAGAAATGTGTTTCACTATCCGGGGGATTTTACATGTGCAAATCTCTCTGAACACTTTCATATAATATCAAGGAAAAGTTTGGAGACAGATGTAGTCATTAAGGCATAAACAAACAGTTTTCTATCCAGAAAATTAGGAATTACCAAATCCGGTCAAACACAAGAAGTGATATTACAAAATAATAGGTTATTGTCAGTAAGTACACCTACCGACAAATATCACTATCTTGTGATACAAGTAACTGCATAAGACTGACATTAATACAAATTGGTTTTATAATGCGGAATAGAAGAATGATTGGTTAAAGATAGCACTGTTTCCACACTTATAAAGTACAAAATAGCTTTACCATCAATATGTTTAAATGGAATTGTCCCAGGTCCTTTTTAGACATTCTCAAGGCGTTGTGGTCATGTAAAGGCAGAATATGTGAGTAGAATCATCTAACAAATCTGTGCTACTCAAGCAGGGATGTTGACACTGAGGGGTGCTATTTAACTATTGGCAGTGAACAGAAAAGCTTTATTGCAGCCAGTAATTGCATAATTGCCCAATGAATGAAAATACCTATTAGTCCTATATTAAAGACTCAGTTGTTATATTGAAAATATTGGGCTATAAAAATGTGTAGTGAATGTTTTTATTCACTCTGTTGAAAGGTCTCGTCAATTGTTAAAACAACAGTTTTATTTTAACTCTTATTTTAAGTCTTATAACTCTTAAGTCTTATTTTATGAAGTACCTCATTGTATTACTTTTGGCATGGAAAGTTTGAACGTTTTTCACAGGAGTTCTCGTGTTTGGATGTCATAATATACAATAACATTACTAGATAGAATACATCCCTGTAAAGCCCTCATTATGCTTCTGCGTCAACTCCGTGGCGTAGCTACGTCGTCACTCCTACGGCGTCGTGGTCGTTTTATGGTTCTGCGTCGGGTTGCGTTGCATTTCACCGCCAAATGTATAATCTGACCAATCACAGCCCTTGTGGTCTGCGTCGCCTCGACGTGTAGTTACAATTTTTTGGAGGTGCACGTCGAGCTACGACGTAGGGGTCGGAGAGGGGTTCGCGTCGACGCAGAGGGGTCTGCGAGGGTCCGCCGTCGATTCGACGCAGAAGCATAAAACAGGCTTAAGTGTTTCGGTGCTAGCCTTAGATACGCATTCCTCAAAGTAAAACAAATAGTTTGGAAAAAAAATTGCTGTTTCAAATTAACATTTAGGCCCAGTCAAAAAGTTAAAAGAAATTACCAATTAACCAATCAACTGTGTTGGCAGAATGCATATACTTAGTCTTGCAGATTTATTTATTCTCAAACACCTAATCTGTATCCTAGTTATGAAACCACGGTGGTTAGCAGTGTGATGAAAATGGAAGGGCTTTTGAATCATGCCATTTCTCCCTTTCACTTGGGTAATGACATGCATTTTATTATGCTCTATGAGAAAGTAATGCATTAAAGAACAAGCGAAGGGAAAATGTAGCGGTTTGGGAATACGTTAAATTTGACAGAAACATTATCTGTGTGTGCGTGTATGCGTCTGTGTGTGTGTGTGTGTGTGTGTGTGTGTGTGTGTGCGTTCATTCAGAAATATCTCCAATATGACAAGAACATTATCCTCCAGCTCCATCATTTATTGGCCTGTGCTGAGGGCCTGACGATCCTGTCAGAGGGACGACTAACTGTGAAGGAACTGTCAGGTCTATGTGAAGTCTGTTCACGCTTTGCACCCGGAGAATGTGATCTGGATTGACACGGAGAGTGTGAGGGGACTGTCATGCCCGTGTGAAGTAGGTTCACTCCTCAATTTGATCTGGATTGGCAAGGAGATTAGTATGATGGCATCCTCGGTCCTGGAAGATTCTTGTCAAGTCCACTGCAAGGCCTGTAAATAGACTTGGTGCCGTTTGTGTGCCAGACTATTCTGCAGAATTGATTGACATCAGAAGAGCTCAAGGGGATTTTGTTTAGCTTTTGGGAACTGTCAAGCTGAATTTGTATATTAGAGCCCCTGTGCAGAATATAGAGTAAAGGGAGGCTGCATGCAAATGCTCTGGTTTCCATGGATCCTCACTTGCCCTCTAAATGGTCAGCTGTGCCAAGTCACATGACCCTGTCACACTGACTTAACCAGTACATCTCAAAGGACTGCTGATACATTCTCTATTAATCAGCTTGGAAACTGACACAACAAACTCCAAAGATATATTCCATGGTTCATTATATTTTTGTCTATTGATACCGGAATGCGGAATTTCGACAAACCTTGTACATTTTTTTTTTAATAGTCACAATTCTGAATGTCACACCAAATGATGTAGTGTCACACCACATGAACCAAAGCAGAATTTGACAATCCAAAAAAAAGAAGAAAAAAGAAAAATCCCACAAAGGCATGTATCCTTGTGCCACTAAACATCGTATTCCTCTTGGTTAAGCATTAATTTACAACATTAATTACTACATTAATAACAGGGCATGACTTTCTTTTAGTAAATATAATAATTTCAATTAACAACTGAATGAAACAAGTTAATGATATCTTTTGTGCTCTGTTAGCTAAAGATGTTGTGTCTGTGTGTTCACACTTGAATAAACATATGCTAGTCATATATCATGAGCATGGCAAACCGACTGCATGTCTCGGCTTCTGATACTCCACAGACAATCTGATTGTGATGATAAAAATTCAGTCTGATTTGTTCGGCCAAAGCTGTCTCCAAGCTGTTGCATACATTTCACCTGCAGCTTCTCCTCACCATATATCTCCATGATCTGTCCCAGACACACTGTGTGTCATCATATTTAATCCCTCCATGTACTTTTATTGTTCATCTGCACATATTAGTTATAAAGATACAAGAAAACCATCTAAAATTATTTTGTGTTGGAAAGTGAAAATCGGTGTGTGTCGCGAATGGGTGAGCTGTGTTGGGGAGACCCACTTCTGTGTATCATGTTGATTAGGAGCACAGCTGTTTTGGATTTAGCTAAGCACCGGGCATAGGTTAGTTAATCAGTGGGCTATTTAAGGTCCCTGGTTAGGTTCACTGGTGTTTGTTATTAATATAATGTTATATAGGTTAGTTAATCAGTGGGCTATTTAAGGTCCCTGGTTAGGTTCACTGGTGCTTGTTATTAATCTAATGTTACATATGTTAGTTAATCAGTGGGCTATTTAAGGTCCCTGGTTAGGTTCACTGGTGCTTGTTATTAATCTAATGTTACATAGGTTAGTTAATCAGTGGGCTATTTAAGGTCCCTGGTTAGGTTCACGGTGCTTGTTATTAATCTAATGTTACATAGGTTAGTTAATCAGTGGGCTATTTAAGGTCCCTGGTTAGGTTCACGGTGCTTGTTATTAATCTAATGTTACATAGGTTAGTTAACCAGTGGGCTATTTAAGGTCCCTGGTTAGGTTCACAGGTGCTTGTTATTAATATAATGTTACATAGGTTAGTTAATCCGTGGGCTATTTAAGGTCCCTGGTTAGGTTCACAGGTGTTTGTTATTAATATAATGTTACATAGGTTAGTTAATCAGCGGGCTATTTAAGGTCCCTGGTTAGATTCACAGGTGTTTGTTATTAATATAATGTTACATAGGTTAGTTAATCAGCGGGCTATTTAAGGTCCCTGGTTAGGTTCATCGGTGTTTGTTATTAATATAATGTTACATAGGTTAGTTAATCAGTGGGCTATTTAAGGTCCCTGGTTAGGTTCACAGGTGTTTGTTATTAATATAATGTTACATAGGTTAGTTAATCCGTGGGCTATTTAAGGTCCCTGGTTAGGTTCACTGGTGTTTGTTATTAATATAATGTTATATAGGTTAGTTAATCAGTGGGCTATTTAAGGTCCCTGGTTAGGTTCACAGGTGTTTGTTATTAATATAATGTTACATAGGTTAGTTAATCAGCAGGCTATTTAAGGTCCCTGGTTCGGTTCACAGGTGCTTGTTATTAATATAATATTACATAGGTTAGTTAATCAGCGGGCTATTTAAGGTCCCTGGTTAGGTTCACTGGTGTTTATTATTGTGTCTATGCCACGATCTTCTTTATTAAGTGTTGGATTAAGAGAGTTACTGTTGTTTGAATATAATTTTGTTTTCGTCATTTACGGTTTGTTTTTATTTTAAATAAATCAGATTTTATACGGTGATACCTGCTCTGAGCCTGGCTATTCCTCTGCACTCCACCTGACTTTGTGACAGTGTGAGATATAGATCATATGAAGTGACGAGCAAAATCTGCCTACAATATGATATAGTGTCACACAATATGAGGTTTCATACTCTTAGCAAAACATTGGGCCTTGTGATAATATGCTAGCATTTTAATAGTGTACTCTTTGTAACATGGTTACATTTATAAGGGACATTTTTGTTCTTCAATCTTTGGCATTTTCATGTAAAACACATCACACTGGACTAGGGCAAACTCTCAAACATACGTCTGGGTTATCATTCTGTACTTTATTGAGTAGAGCCTCATGTAATATTTTTTGTTTCACTCAAGTTTACAATTTGTGAAACGTTCTTGGGACAGTCACACCATATGAGTTGTTCATGTCTGGTTGAAAAAAAAATAAAAAAGCGATGTATGAGTTTTCTGAGTATTCGCTATGTTCACTTGAAACATGCAAGCATGTTGTGAATAATTTTTTTTTTTTTATTGTGGCAAAGGTAATGTTTATATATGTGTGTTTGACACTTGGTACCTCAAATAGGCCATGTCACATCAACCACCAATATGCAATTAGTATATAATAGTGATTTGATATACCTTGTGTGGCACTATGGCTTAGTGAATAGGTATGTCCCACCTGAAGTCCTTTTTCTCCCCCCAGTCTGTGTCTATGGCACTACCTAGTTTGCATCTGACTAGTGTGTGTTTATTCGATGTTTGCTGCAAGTTCTAGTTTGAACTTAAATTAACATTAAAAAAACACTTGGCATGTGAATAAAACAATGTAATACGAAAAAAGAAAACGTAGTTTCACTTAACAAGATTAATAAACAAGATGTTTGCTTAGGGCTTCTAATAATGACTTATTTGCCTCTCTACTGTTTGGCTGTAGTGAACTTCCTGTGACTTTTACTGCAGGCCTTGATGCAGTAGGATAAAATTAACAAGAATTTGTTGTCCAAATATAAAATGTAATTACACAAATGCTTTGAAAACAGCCACAGCGGTTTTATATATTCTTTAAATCTCTTTTTTGCAACAGACAAGAAAAGGGAAACATAAAGGCCCAGAAACGATGTTCCTTCCTTCCACCTGTCATATAGATCTTCTGAAGCATCGAACCAAATTGCATTATCACAAACAAATGTATAGCAAATCCTTCGGCTTAAAGGACCAGATCCTGACAATGCTCTGTTGGCTTGCTAGCCCTGCCTCAGTGGGACAGTATCCTCAAATGTGGTGACTTCACTGAATGCTCGCATAGTCTTCATATCAGCACTGCAACCCAAAATTGGCCTAAAGTCTACTATATGATCATTTGATCAAGACGATTGAGTTAGCTTACTCAGGTTTATTGCTGATTGGTTAGATGTGGCACACCTAAGTCCTCTTTAGTATTTCTGCCTGAAGGCTGCCGGTTCCTTGCCCACTTTTTATGACAGGCAGAAGCCGAGCTAGCCACTGGGATTAGAGTCAGCCTGATGGATGACATTGGAAAGGATTAATCTACTTCTCCACAACCCTCGGTTATCTGATCTCAGCTCCACTCCTCCTTTTCACTGTTCCTTTAAAAGAGCCACATTATCTCACCGCTGGTAAATGGAATGTAATCTATTTCTGAATGGAAAATTAACACCAGATTAGACCCTGTTGCCAGTTGCTTTTGGACAAAACTGACACCCGTGAAATTAGTATTTGAGTGGTTCCGGTGTTGGCTTTATTACACACAATTGTTTATTTGTACCGGTATTTGTACCGTTTTTTCCATGCTGAAAACATGGGCTGTTGGGGAAACACGATATCAGCCTACATCTGAAATATTACCGGAATACAGAGTGTTCCTGGAAATGATAAAGATCTTAGCAAACTAGCTGTCAACCAGTCATGGGTGTTTCATGAAAACACATTTCATCTGGGCCCTATATAGAACATTGTGCAAGTTCATGATTTCTGTATTTCTATGCAGTTGCTATAGTTCAGCTACTTGAGAAACTAAAGCAGATAGAAATGGGAGGCACAGAGAAAGATGGTCTCTCCACCTTGGCAGTGACTCACACAGGGCAGTATGGTGGACTCTACTATGGATATCTTTACACCTGTATTTAGGGTATAAAGCTGATATCAACACAAATCATGTTTATAAAAGCAAGCTGTAAACCACAATATTTCAGAATTTCAAAATGTTGGTAAATAGTTAATGGAAGCACCTTTTCCTTGGATTACAGCAGTATGTAATTTTAATTTTGTTATCCCACTGTTTTTTGCAGAAAAGTTTATGCCCAGTCAAATTGCAACAGGATCTCCTGTGCACAGCCCTCTTTAGGTCGGTCCACAGATGTTGTATAGAAGTTCAGGCCATTTTAACATGCTGATCCCCAGTTTGCAAGCCATTCAATGGTTAGTTAGGTTCACGGTTTGCATTGTTGTGGTGTCTACATGTTTTCTCCTCTACATTTAGATGGGAGGTCCTGAGCTCTGCAATTTCCGGTTCAACATTAAGATCCCATAGATGTTTGATCATCCTCTGCGATCTCTACAACTGGAAAACCAAAAACCGTTGTAATAAATCCTATAGGAACAGCTGATTCCATAAACGGCATTGATGTCAGATGACAACAAATTAGCTTTAATATAAAACATAAATGCTTTAAATCGTGATTGATAAACAGGCTGTCCTGCACCTTCCTACATCTAACCACACAGGGTTGTAAGTTATTTAGATTTATTGCTTTGTTTGGCTCTTTATCCTACCTCAGATGTTATCCTCGCTCAAGCATACTGGGCGTAATGGTGCCTATTATATTCGCACCTGCTCACTCAGGCCAGGAAGCGTATAGCCCCGACGTAGGAATATACGCTAGTTTACAGACTGACGTTGATTTTGGAGTATTGTGTTGAATGATAGAACGTGGTGAGTGGATTTTTGTCTATTTGTGGGGAATTGTTATTGAATGCTTGCAATTGTGCCAAGTTACACAGTCATAGCACTTATATAGTTGATGCTGGTTATACTATTGTAATATGCTTGTGATATTGTTTCTTTTTATATTATCATCCCGTCAACGTGTCATTATTTCCCCTGTTGCCAAACGGCGAGTACATAAGAAGAATATTGGCTGTATTGGTGAATAAAGGCATGTGTGCGCGCTACCACTGCACTTTGCAGAGCGGCTGTCTATCCAGTACGAGATTTGAGGAGCTTGCGCATATTTGTCTCGTTCAGTGGGGCCAGGCTGATCAGATAACAGGTCTGTCCAGGCCAGTTCAGCATCTGGATATTAAGGAGGACAGGGTTAAGAATCTGTGTCTGCTGAGCCTGTGGATTATCTAACTCTCTCAGGTATTAGTTTTTGTGCATGTTTGTAGCCTGACCTGCTATGACTGGGAAAGACCATAATGAGACCAGTTATCACTACAGCAGATTTATATGTGCTTGGATATATTTATATATAGTTATACTAGTGATGGTATGTGTGTTAGGCTGTGTTAATGTGTGTGCACATGTTTATTTACATAGTCAGGTTCTAATGCAACCTGATACCATTCACACTAACTCTGTCTATATGTTGCGTATCCTCTTGCTTTGTAGAACCAAAATTAAAATAATTCAGACAGTCAATATTCAATATTCACACATGTATCTGTCCAGTAAACAACTGAAGAGTGTGTGTGTTTTGTTGAACATGTGCTTTATAATGATTATTGCATATAACCATCCCTCTTGTTCTTCCCGGACTCCCTGTAGAGGATTGGATACAGTTCTGATCCAGGTTTAGTAACCCAGTGGGGGCGGGCATTAATGGCCTACCCCCCGGATTGGTTGAGGCACAGCCAACTGTTCTTACAGTGACATCTAAAGGGTGTGCTCTCTTACTCAACCAAGGCATTTCTCATGAAATTACTTTTTTAATACTGTTGATTATAATAGCTAATTGAAAGTGAAAACATGTAATTTGTCTAGATTACAGGCTTTACATGAACAACACCTGCAAAATTGGAAATTACTTTTAGACATTTAATATCTACCGTACACCGGGATCTATTGAACAGTTTAGGTTTTTACTTTACTTTCTATTGACGTTTGGTTTGTTATGAATATGCAGCTTTGTCTTTGTTACTTCTTAAATGATTCCTATCCTTCAATCCACACACAGCTCCACTCATGCCACGCACTTCCTCTTGACTTTCACTCAGCCGACTGGTACACGTGGATAGTTGAGACATGGCAAGGACTCTGCTATTCCATTAGCTTATTTTAACAGAAATCCTCATAATTGGACTTGGCGGTAAATCACAATCCGATTGGGGAAAGACCCATTTAAATCAATTATGTGAAGTATGTCCTGCCACCTTATGGCCTTCAACTACTCATTAAGAATGTGTTGAAATATGGTTAAAAAACTGTGAAACTAAAGCATCAAATACTGTCATTAGTTTTAATATAATATCTGTAATATAATATGTGGCCGTAATACTCAGCACCATTCAACGGACAAAGAACTGTATATGAGAACCACCAGGGTTTTTATAGGCCATTCAACCATAATGCCTAATCGAAACTTCTCAACAAACTGCTGTTTTATCTCCACTGTGCGAACTACCATTCTGTATTGTTAGAGAATAATACTCTAGGAATCAGCCATGCTGTGTTACTGGAACTCCACATTCAGATGGTCCCTTCATTTTTGTTCAAGTTAATTCAACATGTCCCTCCCCTTTTAATCAACGTACAGGAGAATTCCGTTGATGTTTCACCGGAATTAGTATTTTCCTATTCAGCTCAAAGACTTCTATTATCTCTCAACGGTGTTAAGTAGAAACAGGAAATGTGCGGAGTAGGACAATGGTTCAAGTTAGTGAGGCGTGGAAAAGCCACTGTTGAAAAGACATAGTCTATTCCTTTATTCCTGGCCATTGTTTTAGACCACCGTTGTTTCATTTGGGTGAAATATGGGCTTTTCAGGCTTCTGTTCGATTACAGGATTAAGGTGTCTGGCTACGCATGATTAGCTACAACTTGGACATTAACATTCCTAACCATTTTTGTCCACAGCCCATCTGGGAGCGAACTGTCTTTCTTGTACCTGTTCACTTGTCCAGTATATTGTCTCTCTAGTGTAACCTTTAAACCTTTCCTTCTTAACAATCCCCTGTGTAAATGACATTTGTCAATCTCTGAATACTTGTGTGGATTTTGCAACGAGTGCACGTGTGTGAATGTTTGTCATCACACACACACACACACCGTGTTCAGTCATCCCATGCCTGTCGCGTTCCCCTCCTGGGTGTGTGTGTGACTGACGCGAGCACAGCTGGTGACACACAGACCCATGCTGACTCACAGTATTTGGCTCAATTTCACTGACATGAGCCCAGCTGATCTGTGGTGACATGGGGATGGCAGCAGGGCTTGGCTGGGGCTTCCTGTTGGCAGGTGAAATTGAGTCAAACTCCTGTGGATTGTAAAGGCCAGAGGACCTAATAAGAAACAGTGGGACAGGGACAAGCTCATGGAAAGTTATTATAGTGGTTATACAGTTCAGTGTTGCCGAAGTTTCCCGTAAAGTGAACTTTGCGGTATTATTTGTAGTTAAGAACATAAGATGTTCTTAAGATATACATTAGTATGGCTGTTGAATGATTTCACATAATCAATAATCACACTACTTATTTACATTATATAAACATTTTAGAATTTGCTAAAACTTTGACGAAGGTGTGGAAAAAAGCAATTTGATTTACATGTACATTATGTTTTTTAATTTAGATTTTAGTCATCTAGTCATTTTGCTGTAAACAGAAATACTTTTATTATGTTCCACTATTTCGACTAGCAAATTAAAGTTCAAAACCGATTTGAACACAGATAATGTACCAGTTGATTTATTTATTTTTGGTTTGTTTAGTGACACTCACTTTCTTTTACATGCTGTTAATTGTGTTGTATTTTGGGTTTTACCTGACTTAGAATGTTGTCAGTCGAATCGGATTTGGCTGTTCTATACAGATTTGACAATTTGTTCCTTTCGTTTTTCTGTTCATAAGAGACCCTGATAATATATCTGACAATCAGAAAATCCATTGGCATGAGTTTCGGTAATGGTTTTGACCAAGTTAACATAAGCAAATGCAACAGAGTCATGGGAACTTATATTTTGCATTTAAGAATCAATAGAAGACAGACGCATGCAAAAATGTAATTGCAGTCTATTTGATCGCTTGACTAACTTAAAAATTAAACACGAATAGTGAATCTAATTTACTACCAAATGGCTTTTTTAATAGAAGGCTACACTTGTGGATATTAGGCGGCTGCACAAAACTGGGCGGACTGTGAGTGCTTTGGGACAGTGGTGGGGATCATCTTTGAGCGAAGAGAAAACGATATGCGCTTCCACGTCAGATTTTCCAAAGTCTCCAATAACACCAGAAAAAAGCTAGATTTGTCGCTAGTCACTTTTTTGAAAATGTGTCGCCAAAAATTATTACTCGCCAAATATACCGACCAAGCTGCTAAATTGGCAAAACTGCCTGGTATATGTCCCACACTCCGAAAAGCCCTGTGTAGCACCCTCCCCTCTTTACTAATAACGTAACAACCTATAAACATAGGTATGGTTCACTACATTATTTAGCCTATATGTAGCTTAGGCTAGTGTATCAGCTAAGATAATTGCAAAATGGCCGCCTAGCTTTACATCCCATATGGTTCACTACATTATTTAGCCTATATGTAGCTTAGGCTAGTGTATCAGCTAAGATAATTGAAAAATGGCCGCCTAGCTTTACAACTTACCCGTTTCAAGTGGTTTACCATGTTCCATGTTGTCGAATGATATGCAAATTGTTCTGTATAGCATATTGCATTTTACTTTGTTTGGGTTGTCTTTTAAAAGTTAGAAATGTTTACCAACAATTCCACCAACTGAGGTTTCAGCTTTTCTCGTTAATTAGGTCTAACCACCAGATGTTGTCACGGATTGTCGTAGATTTCGTTTGGCACCAGTGTGCCAGCTTTCCCTGCTAGAATATAACACATTGCAATGCATCAACAATTATTGGTAGTACAATAACTTTTTATTTGACTAACCTAAAAGAGAAGTGATGCTCGACTTGAAGAATCTCATTCGACTGAGTGGTTTCTGACTGATGATTTGACTCGTCGACATTCAGGGGGGAGCCCTTGTTGTATTATGTTAAGGCTTTTGGTATCAATTGCTGAAATTCATGTATAATAAATACAATATACAATAACTGGATTTCAATTATTCACAAGGTAGCATAAAGACCAGTATTAAAGGCCTGGACCTCTTCCTTTGTTACGGTCAAAGATGTGTTTTAAGCTCTTTAGGCAACACAACCAGAGACATTGCACCTTCCCTTGTTGTCAAAAAAGAGACTGAACACCCGGTTCAGAACCCATCCAAGTTGTCTTCTTTGGCTAGATGTGAGCACAAGATCCACAAAAGTCATGTCTCCTCAATTTCTCAATAAATGCTTTGAAACTGCCACGGTCCCACGTGCAACCTGCTGTTTTTTTCCCAGCATGAGGATGGCTTCTTTCATGACCGTAGAGTGAGTCTGGTGAGGAGTTGCTGTGGACTCCACTTCAAGGGGACTACACTGTGCAAATGTGTTCACAGCTGACTTGGTGACAGATCAATAGGATGTGCTCACTGTTCCCCATAAGATGGGTTTAATGTGTGGGATGTTCTGGAGATAGCTGGGATGCCCCAGTGCTCCTCCAGTTGCTACGGCTGGATGAAAGCTTGCTCGTCTTACGGAACTAGCTTCATACCAGAGTTTAGGCAGTTGCGCTTTGGAGTGGTCGCAATACATGGCGTTACGTCGAGAGGCTTTACATCTAAAGTGACAAGATTATTTGATTTAAAAAAATACTTTTATTTTTCTCATGTAAATGTTAAATTCAATCTATAACTAAGCATAATTCCATGTATGAGTAGTAGTAGTAGTTTGTGTTGTCTCGGGGCTCTAGTAAACACAGTAGTGTGTGAGAGAACCTGACACAACGGGCAGGTTAAGGACGCAGGACTGTACACACTTAAGGCTATAATGATGTTGACAGCTAGAACCACGTCTACAATAGACAATTCCAGTTTAGGTTGTCATGGTGATAATACTTTCTAAAATGGGATTCCATTATCTCACAATAACTTTATGTAGTCGACGCTTTATATAGAAAGGGGAAATTGGAAAAATGTTTACCCATAGCGCTTTCCATCCGTCTTTATTGTTTTCTTGCTTTTAGGTTATTCCTCCACCTAGCTCTCGTTTCTGAACATAAACAACACTGAGCTGATTA
The DNA here is from genome assembly GCA_029465975.1 of Dallia pectoralis. Lineage (NCBI taxonomy): Eukaryota > Metazoa > Chordata > Actinopteri > Esociformes > Umbridae > Dallia > Dallia pectoralis. The sequence continues at coordinate 11,186,810 of CM055743.1, forward strand.
ACATTGCTAGTGGCAGCTTGGGTAGTATTTATTCTTATACCAAAAGGTCTTGAACTTTACCATCTTCAATTCCTGTTTATAGTCAAAATGTATTGTTTCAGTGCAGTTGGATGAAATGATTCAGAACATATGTATACGTACATGCATTTCACATAGCTGGCACATGTTATGGGTCTGGTCTGGTTATGGGGTAACTATATTTCACATAGCTGGCACATGTTATGGGTCTGGTCTGGTTATGGGGTAACTATATTTCACATAGCTGGCACATGTTATGGGTCTGGTCTGGTTATGGGGTAACTATATTTCACATAGCTGGCACATGTTATGGGTCTGGTCTTGTTATGGGGTAACTATATTTCACATAGCTGGCACTTGTTATGGGTCTGGTCTGGTTATGGGGTAACTATATTTCACATAGCTGGCACATGTTATGGGTCTGGTCTGGTTATGGGGTAACTATATTTCACATAGCTGGCACATGTTATGGGTCTGGTCTGGTTATGGGGTAACTATATTTCACATAGCTGGCACATGTTATGGGTCTGGTCTGGTTATGGGGTAACTATATTTCACATAGCTGACACATGTTATGGGTCTGGTCTGGTTATGGGGTAACTATATTTCACATAGCTGGCACATGTTATGGGTCTGGTCTGGTTATGGGGTAACTATATTTCACATAGCTGGCACATGTTATGGGTCTGGTCTGGTTATGGGGTAACTATATTTCACATAGCTGGCACATGTTATGGGTCTGGTCTGGTTATGGGGTAACTATATTTCACATAGCTGGCACATGTTATGGGTCTGGTCTGGTTATGGGGTAACTATATTTCACATAGCTGGCACATGTTATGGGTCTGGTCTGGTTATGGGGTAACTATATTTCACATAGCTGGCACATGTTATGGGTCTGGTCTGGTTATGGGGTAACTATATTTCACATAGCTGGCACATGTTATGGGTCTGGTCTGGTTATGGGGTAACTATATTTCACATAGCTGGCACATGTTATGGGTCTGGTCTGGTTATGGGGTAACTATATTTCACATAGCTGGCACATGTTATGGGTCTGGTCTTGTTATGGGATAACTACATGGTGCTTGTGGGCTGTTTATTGACTGTGATGTATTTAAGCCATAAAAGAAACATCATCATAATGTTGTAGTGTTATAATGTATTGTAACATCAGTGTAAATGATACTGTGAAAAACGAGAGATCAAACCCAGGCAAAACAGACGGGCATGATTTTATTCATAGAAATATATTTTTGCAGATCTTCCTTTTCTATAGGATACATGCACAGGAGACGGGATGGAGTGGCCTTTTGAGTGACAGGCCACTGTCTTCTACAGTTATTACTATGAATGAAAGTGTGGTAGGGTGTTATCAGTGTGTGAGAACTGCTATTTCCCGGCCTTGGTCTCTTGTTCTTATTACTATGCTGAGAGTGGAGTGTGTGTGTGTGTGTGTACCTGCTCGTGCACATTTTCATTTAAAGGTGTGAGATATTAGAGTGGCACTGGTACGGACAGACACAAGCGATGACTGATGACTTCACTCCAGCTTGCTGATGCAGCCATTAGTAAGAAGCAAAGCCCAGATCCATAGTGCCGGCTCTTCCATGGAATACAGACCTGGCCAATCAATACATGCTTCCAGGCAGTGTGTGGAACGGGAAGAAGACAATTCATCCTAATTTAACTCGATGGAAAAATGTGTAGCACTCAGGATTATAGTTTACTGCTTCAGCACAAGAAACCGGCGACGTGTGTGTGTGTGTGTGTGTGTGTGTGTGTGTGTGTGTGTGTGTGTGTGTGTGTGTGTGTGTGTGTGTGTGTGTGTGTGTGTGTGTGTGTGTGTGTGTGTGTGTGTGGGCGTGTGGGCGTGTGGGCGTGTGTGTGTGTGTGTGTGGGCGTGTGTGTTTGAGACGCTAGGTGACATCAGGATATTTAAAATCGCTTTCATTTTTGTAACTCAGACTTCTGTTAAGAAACAAACTTTATCTTCATTCTAAATGTTAGAGTGTTTTTTAATTGTGTTTTTTTTCAGAGCATGACTTAAAGGCAGCTTTTGTCTTCGGGCCTATGGGGTGGTGATAAATAGGAAGACACATCTTTATTTCATGAACCACATAAAAAGTCTCAGACATAATGGCAACATAAACTCTGTGTTAACTTAGAGAATATTTTTCAAAGCATGCAGTGGATTAGCATGGCCGCTCCAGTGGCAATAAATACTACTGAATCAACTTTCTGTAGAAACCGAGAGATGGGAGGGAATTGTTTCCCGCTCTGTCATGCCTGTGTTCAGGAACGGTATCACATGTTCAATACAGGCACAGATCTTTATGCCGTGGATGACAGAACCAAATGTGTCCCTCCTCTCTTCCTGTAGGGACACACGGGCCCGCGGGCTGGGCCTCCGCCTATCCTGAATGTTCCGCAAGCAACCAATCACCAGTGGACATCTTCGACGAGCGGGCTCAGGTGTCTCAGGAGTGCCAGGAGTTAACCCTGCACAGGTTCAACGCAGAGTCCTCCAACAAGACCTCAATGAAGAACACTGGGAAGACCGGTAGGTGTGGCCTATTTAATTCAGATGAGTTTGAATCCAAAGGTATTGAAGACCGGTAGGTGTGGCCTATTTAATTCAGATGAGTTTGAATCCTAAAGTATTGAAGACCGGTAGGTGTGGCCTATTTAATTCAGATGAGTTTGAATCTTAAAGTATTGAAGACCGGTATGTGTGACCTATTTAATTCTGATGAGTTTGAATCCAAAGGTATTGAAGACCGGTAGGTGTGGCCTATTTAATTCAGATGAGTTTTAATCCAAAGGTATTGAAGACAGGTAGGTGTGGCCTATTTAATTCAGATGAGTTTTAATCCAAAGGTATTGAAGACCGGTAGGTGTGGCCTATTTAATTCAGATGAGTTTTAATCCAAAGGTATCTCATCTTTCTCATCTGGTTTAGGCAAAAGAAGGGTGTTTCAGGTCAGATGACGGGTCAGCATTTTTTTCAGTCAACTGTTATATTTTTGGTGAAATTGGGGCGGCGATATGGAATGACTGAGGACAGATTTAATGCAGAACTTGGTACTTTTTTGTATTGTATTTGTTTTATTGTAAGACTATTATTTATCATGTGACAGCTACTCCTTCATCCACACCATCAACTGCCTAATCAATGGCTTTTGCTATTTAGCATCTTCATCAATGTTTACAATGTTTTAGAAAAAGTAAACTTTTGGTGTGCAAGAGTTTACTATTAGTACATTGTTTTACCTAAACATTGTACTAATATTTTATTTTATTTGTTATTATTCCAATACATGGCATAAATGAAACATGTAGTGTATACATAAAAGCCCTAGACGTTCTAAATACTTCTTGGCCAGGTTTTAAAGGCCAGAAAAGGTTCTATAGACCTTTTAAATAAAGTTCTAAGACCTGGAAGATCTAAAAACTTCTTGGCCATGTTCTAAAGACCAGAATATAATTTACCTGAAAAAAATCCATCCAGGTTCTAAAGATCTGAATAAAAAGAAATGAAAAATATATATATATACAATACTGGCAGTGGCAAGCAAGGATTTAGCAGACGATGTAGATGTCAACAATGGAATATTGATCACAACTGCCAGTGCATGCTATGTAATTCTATGCAGAAGATAAAAATGATAAAGAAGATTGACAACAAAACAGGTTGATTGCTAGAACAATGACTAGGTGTAAAACTATTGATTATGATTCACAAAACTGGAGAAGAGTGAGATTTCAGTCTCAGACGGGGTGCTTAGTGTAAGTATATTATGAAACCGTAAAGCAGTGAATAGAAGCGTGACATTTGGTTCCCTCTGCGATAGATTACTTTATAATAGGATAGAGTATGCAAAATTGGGTCAGAGCACTAGTGTTTTTACACGTAATCCACAATGACTGCCATTACTGACCAATTATCTTGGTACTTGGTAACAATGCGTTATTATATTTATATTTCAAAAGAAACCTCAGAAATCAACCTGTTAACAATATTTTTGTACATAACTAACATGTAGAGACATTGTGTAGTGGTTAGTGAGTGCTGCACTCACAGTGGGAGAGGAGAAAGAGTGAGAGGTTGATTGTGTTTGTCTACACAATGGGATAAAACAAATGTATTAGTCACATGAATGTAGTGTCAAATTAAAGAACAGTGTGTCCTCTTTAAAAGAAAGCAAACATTTTTCTGTCATTTTAATAGAAGCTGAGTATTGCATTTATCTTATTTTTATTATAATAATACAATATTACAATATAGGCGCTTTTTCAAATATCTTACCGGTGTGTAATTGTATGCATGTGTGAATTTACATATCCCCATATTAACCTTTTGGGAGTTGGGTGAAAGCCATGGCATAAGCCTTTATCGATAGTGACCTTGGAGCAATTAGAGTTTGCTTTATTGCACAGGAGCTGGAAACAGATTGTTCAGCGTGCAATATCTTACAATTTCCAAGCTGATAGTTTCGATGTGAAGAAAAGGGTATTCAATCTGCAGCAGTGGGATCAATAGATGCTAAAGCTTTTGCACCTCCTCTACCCATTGATGTTTGCTCTGCATATCCATATCCAGACTAGACACAACAAGATGGAGTCTCTTTGACCTATCAGGTACTGCTGCTCCATATCAATGTGACAAAATCAAAATAGCGGTCTCTAGCACTACGTGGCTGAAGGCCTGGTCTGCCTTGGCATTGCACTTATCAGTAGCATCACTACATAGATCACAACCTTATTTTACTATATCCCAGATATAATTTACACATTTTTTATTTCATAATTATTAGCCAACAAATCACCATCAATTCAGGAACTTTTAAGAAACTTTTAGTTTTCAGCAGAACATGCCACCTTCAAAATGTCCACTATAATTTAAATGTATTCTCCCGGTATCGATAATCTACTTATATCTATTTGTACACTAACACCGAAAAGTTTAGAGTCGTTTAGACACATTGTTTTTGTACATTAAAACAATATTGAAGTGATCACAAATAAAGTGTAGACAACGTTATTAATGTTTTAAATAATAATTTTTGCTGGAAACAGCTGATTTGATGGAATATCTACATGGGCGTACAGAGGCACATTGTCAGCAACCATCAGTCCTGTGTTCAAATGGCACATTCTGTTTGCTAATCCATGTCTATAAGGCTATTTGATCATTTAAAAAACATTTTGCAATTATGTTGGTACAGCTGAAAACTGTGCGGATTAAAGAAGCAATAAAAGCTGCCTTCTTTAGACTAGTTGAGTATCCTGAGCATGGGAAATGGTGGGTTTCATGACACCACACTGGTTGGCAGAAATTTTTTAATTTCACACACTGGTTTGCTGTTCCTTAAATCTGCTGGATCTGGCGCGCTGCTTGTGCACAGTATTTAACCCATCTAAGACCTGAGCTAGGTCTACTTGTTGACAGTTTAGGCTAATCCAGTCATCATGTTGAGGTTTATTTCTGGAGTGGAGCCCCAAACAAACAAACAAAAACATTCAAGCAGATGTTACCACTCCTACCATGGCTAAACGAGTGCCTCCTTGTGATCTCATACACAGAAAATGTTTATATTACATTATTTTATACATTTGTATTATGTCCTTAATAAATTCGCCTTTTTGCACTTCAAGGTGAATACCATGGTATATAATAATTTGAATATGTTACACTTTACTTTTTGAATAGAAATATTACAATGGTATTATTAACTTACAATTATTGTTGCAGCCATTGTTACCTCTAACATAATATATTATTTATTGAGAATCGCATGGAGAATAAGATGACTACTAATACTACTAATAGCATATCACGATAGTAAAAAGCAATGGCTTTTATGTCTGTCTGGTAAATGTTCTGTTGCCTCCTTAGAGTTAGGGTTAAAACCAAAAAGTACGTTTTGGACCCTCTTTGGGGGGGCGGCTACACTCGATAACACAACTATAGATCCTAAATTATTAGCCACATTTAGACTTGAACATTTTATAATTTTGGGACCTGCAAAGAAAATTTGAAAGAAGTTATCAATATTAGGTGCAAAGCAAGGAGCTTGTTATAGATACAGGACGACATAATCCTAGACTCTCTGCTAGTAACCGTTGTCTACAAAATGAATCCAATTATTTTACTTCACTGTCTTTTGCCAATGTAATCCATACACCTGGGTAGGATGAGATCTCAAGAATTTTTTTTACAACGTGATCGAAGAATATCTTTCCTCCAAATAAACCTAAAAGACTCATTATGATGTGTAATAATGGTCCCATTTAATTGTCTCACACTTGACTATTGTAATGGTTCCCTGGATAATCAAACTCAAATCATTTTTGAAACCTAATTGGAACATCTTTGAATGTCTTTAGAACATTTTTGCCAGACATGTCCTCCAACAACACAATAGTCTGATCTCCGAGGCTTTTTGTTGTGGCTTCTACTGAGATAAGCTTTGTCTGCTCACATTGAACGACCATTGGTGATTATGCCTGTAATATCTGTTTGTGTGGGATGCATGAAAATGGATTCTGCGTAGGACACGAGAGAAAGAGAGAAAAGTGTAGAAAAGGAATCCAGACTAAATTTAGTGAGACATCGAAAACCTCTTTCTCAAAAATTCTAGAAACATATAGAAGCTTTTCAACATGTTGACACAAGAGGTATCTACGACTGTATTTGAGACTGGAAGAAAAGATGAATAAAAATGAAGATGTACGACAGCCATCCCTGGAGTTACAGGGTTCTCTAACCATCAATGCCAGAATGTGGCCATGACGAGGCAGACACAAGTACGCCTTCATCTATGAAAGACCATTATCACTCTAACACTGGATACATCATTATTCTCTATGTTGGGCTGTTTCTTCAACCCACCGAGGATAATTCAACCATAAAGCTGTGGGTGACTTTTGGAATGGGTAAGAAGAACTACCAGAAGATGTGCATCAACACTATCTGCAAAAAGCTTGAAATGCACTAGTTTGTTTTGTCAAGCGTGTTCACAGGTTGTGATGCAACCTCACTGTTTCATGGAAAGGATAGATATTATTCTTGGAATAAATGGAAGTCATTTCCAGAAGTGACCACTTCTAATCTTTAATCTAGAAAACATCCAATTTGCCCTTAAGCAGAATGATTTGGATGGGCTGAACATTTGATTACGCAATTATTTTCTGGACTGCTTTACATGTGGAATTATATTTGGTTTGTAATGATAGGTATGTTTATAGACTAGTGGCGTCAGACAGACATATGGGAATCTTACTATTCACTATCAGTCTTTTTTTTCATTAGTTGATAGAGATGTATGTTCTTTTATATACATTTCCCTAACCCCCTTTATATTGTAATTAGCATTATTCTGCATGGGCATGGCGATATTGTACAAATTCTACCTTTTAAACATGGAACTATTAATATCTAAATGCAGTGGATCAGTATCTGGTTAAAATGAAATGGGAAGCCTTTTCGGTGTGTTTTATTTTAACCTGAAGGATGTTTGTCCCAGCATGCCTCTGGGCTCTCACGCTCGCAGACTCAGAAAGAATAAAGATGGACCAAATGTGCTATGAACTAGACTTATATAAAGACCTGGTGAATCTCCTCAGTAAACAATGATGACGTTAAAGGACTTTACAAAATGCTCCCCGAAAGTCCCCAAGATGTTGTCACAGTCTCAGTTTAGTCCCCGGGACGTGTTATCTAAGTCCTGATTGATCTATGCTTGTAGGACGTGAACAGCTTGTTGTTTTATCTGGTATGTGTCATCTAGACGGAATTCATTAATTAATTTAATTGATTTCTAATTGTTATTTTAAAGAGCTGAAATTGTGAAACGGCACTATGTCCATGTAGCCAGCTGGGTTAGGCTACTAGATGAAATGTAATCAATCTTTAAGCAGCATAGACACACATGGCCTGTACTGCGTGAACATGGATAACAGAATGAGTTGGAATGAAATATCAAGTGGTAAAGCATTCAAGGCAGTTCATGTATTGTTGAAAAAAAATCACGGAAACCGAAGAAACCCCTTAAAAAGCACTAATCGCTCAGCTCTAACTTTACCCTTCACGATTCCGCCAACATTTTAATTGAGCTCAAAGGGACTAGATCTTAAAAGTTGATCCTGATTGATTTTACAACTTTCCCTGTGTGGTGTCTTGACCTGCTACGCCTTTGAGCTGAAGTTGATTGGCCAGCTTCCAGGAGTCTTTCGATAAACATTTCTTTCCCAGGCAAATTTCAAACAAGCTTTAGGCAAATATATGAGGAAACGCTGGTCCCAGAAACATTTGCATTGATCAAGGATTTACTTTCCTTCTTTCCCAGCCTGTGATTCAAGGTCTTTTTGGCTTAGCGTCTAATTCCTGCTCTGCTCGGCTCAACTGCAGAAGCGCACGAACACAAAATGGACAGTATTACTAATCAGTCCCAGGGCCGTCCATCCTGCCTGTCACTCACCACGCCCATCTCCGAACATTTGATCTCTGTTTGTTTCTGCGTGACTGTCTGGCTGTTGACCAAAGCACTTGCTGGTGGGTTTTCTAATTGTGTGACTGACTGTATGTCTGCAGTGTGCTCAGAGGAACCTGTTAAAATCTCCTGGATCTAGGAGCTGCTCACTTCGTGCTGAGTGCTGAGCATCTTCAGCTTACCCGTCACTAGCCTGGCAGACTTCTGTCTCTCTGCTCTACTCAGTCCACTACACACAACAAATCCCCCCTAAGACATTAAATCCTGTCTCTGTGTCGGTCTGTTCTCTCTCCTCTCTTTATCTCTACCCTCTCTCTTTCCCTTTCTCTCTCTCCCTCTTTGTTATTAATCCTAAAATGAAAGCAGGCCAACTTTACCACGACACCAATTTTTGCAGACTTTTGTTTCTCCCTAAGAGGTATTTTCGGTAACAAAGCAAATATGAAGTCCTTCATACAACCTAGGCAGGATTGTGTTTATTTGTTTTAATGCATTTTTTTATCCGACCACGAAGAGCATTTTCTATTGCTACCAGAGCAAATAATGAGCTTTGTTTGAAAAAAATGTGACGGTTTTGTCATGTCAGTGACAGTCCAAAAATATATTTCTTATTCCATTCGTATCTAATCTCTTTTTCCTATAGTGTCGGCCATATGTGTGTTGTCAGTGATGTGTGGGAGGAATGTGTCTCTTGTCTGTTTAATTAACAAAATTCTAACTACGGTAATTAATTTGTTAAGCAATGAGCTGAATAGAAAAAAACACTAACTTTGAATATGCTGTTTTATTCTCTTAAAAGTACATGTGACTAGTTTTCTAATGTTGACCAGTAATAATAGATTTTCTTGTGACTAGCCAGCGCATAATTAAAACAGAAGACATTTGACAATGTTGTCAACATTGTAGTGCAAACAAAAATGTAAAAATGACACGGTCGGTAATAATGAACAACTAGTTTAAGGCAAGCTAAAAACTTTCCAATTGAGGTCATGTGGACACATTTATAGAGTGTGACTTACAAGACCAATTAGGGTGACTGCATTGCCAAAGAGAATGACAGATATATAGTCATACCAGGTCTGGCATATGATCTATCAAGCTTCTGCTTGTTGATTAGATGCTCTAACTTCTATGTTGTCTAAAGTCTTACTGTCTGTCTGCCTGCCTGCCTGCCTGCCTGTCTGCCTGTCTGTCTGCCTGTCTGCCTGTCTGTCTGTCTCTGTATGTCTTACTGTATTTCATTAACCCTGTCCTTCTCTTCCTCCTTTATTGAAGCAGGCTTCTAAACATGCACAGAGTACTGTTGCTTTGCCACCACTCCACAAGCAGAACATATAGCGTAAATTTCTGTTGAAAGTACAATTCATTTTACAGTGTCTGTGTTCATTAAGCCACTTTGACAAAGGCGTCATGAAATGTGCCTTCACAGGCTGATGTTAAAGCAACTTTTCCCAGGTTAAAGCAACTCCATCTATTATTCTACGTTATCAATAGCAAACATGTAAGCATGCTTGAGTCAAGAACCATAACCCTAACATTAACCACAACCCTAAATAAAGCAGTTAATATGCATCGAGGTATGCCAATTTGCCTTAAAAGGTAACATTTTAGGCATTCACAGACAGTCTCACACATTTTTTGCCACCGCGATTTTCCGGATGAAAATGAGTCTTTCCACTTTCCGACTTGGAATTCTATCTGTCTACCTTTTGGTTAGATGCCATATCTGCTGGCCTAACTGCTGCCTGACTGCTGTCTTCTGATAACGAACTTGTAAGGAAGCGTATGCATAAGTGTGATATTTGAATTTGATTGGCTGATTCAGAAGAATGGGTGAAGTTGCTTTATTCTGGACAGCAGGGCCTACCTGGTGCTTTCCTGGGTCCCTTCTTTCATTTATAAAGTGGAAGTGCTGGTGTAATATCAAAACCATTTTGCCCCCATCTTTTTCATCATGAACTGAAAAGTGTAACTGGTTTATATCAGCAGCTCCATTTTTATGAATACAGAACAAGATGTTGTGCGACTCAAGGGACCTTTTATTTTGAAAATGGTCGGCATCTGGGAAAATAAAACATGCCACGAGTCACAACTATTTACCACACTTCTTCTTTTTTTAAAATGTATAAGAAGTCTAATCATATTTGTGTTAGTCTTATTTAATCAAAAGTATCTGAAGTCTGGTTTCAGTATTTCTGCTTGTAATGTAACCGATTATGTAACTGTTTTTTCTTAACCCGTCCCGTTAGCTTAACTGATACATATCTGAATTAGCGTGTCATTAAGGTCTTTTTAGACCAATGATTATAATACAAAGTAAGGCTGTTATTTGTTCAATGTCAAGTCCCTTAATTGACCTTCCTCAAATAGGATTCATTAGAAACATTTTCTGACATGCACGCAGGTTGGGTAAAATATATAACAACTCTGAGATGGAATGATTTGTATTTTGACAATTTGGAATAACGCAGAGGATCAAGGAATCCAGTCAATAATACAAATTCCTAAGTGAATCAGTTTGCGATGACAATTAGGAGGGAGTTGTTTGAGTCATAAATCAGGTGGATGAGGAGAGAAAAACCTAGCTGACCCAAGTAGAAGCCCAAGAAAAAGAGAACTATTTTAAATCTGGTACTAATGCTGGAGACTAATTGTTAATGTGCTATATGATTGGCTCTCTTTCTTCTAATTTCTTCTAAGTTTTGGTCAATACACTATAATTAATTCTTTAAGTTGTCTTTGAGGCAGTTTCAAGATAATGCATGATTTTTGCATTTTTATTTGCAATGTGTCCTGTTGTGGTTAATATGAAAAACTAGATTCAGAAAATCCTAATTCCTATACGACCGGACATTTCATCCTGGCAAATTCTCATATTTACGTCCCTTTTGGGGTCTTCTAACTTTTCTGTCTATAAAAAAAATAATATTTTGTAAGCCAGCTGCATCTAATCACCATTGCCAAATGTATTTTCATCCTTTTTATAACATATCGTGTTTTTTTACATTCATCAGATGTGTCGAGTGCACAGGGAACTGTTTAGATAATGACTTAAATGAACATGCACAGGTTACAAGTAAAGCAATTTCAACTGCAAGATATGAAGGTAAAACAGCGACATAAGTTTTTTTCTTGTAATTGGTTTTTTTCTTTTGAAACTCGTTTTGTACTCAGGTTTTCTTTCTTGTAATCGTTTTTTTTCTTTTGAAACTCGTTTTGTACCAAAGTTTTTCTTTCTTGTAATTCGTTTTTTTCTTTTGAAACTCGTTTTGTACAAAAGTTTTTCTTTCTTGTAATAGGTTTTGTACAAAAAACCAACGCGCAGAGTTTTGTCACTAAAATTCCACCTGCACTGTGACAAAAATTTTTCTTTCTTGTAAATCAGTCTGTGCCCAAACGTTTCACTGCGTTTCCAAACAGAAACCCCAAACGTATTCTGACCAATGAACGGATAGCCATCTTATCGTGGCACTTTGAACTTCAACCAATCGTTACTCCTTACAAAGAGGAAAAAAGCCATGGCTCGGCATGGTCAGCATCTGTTACCTCAAGTAAAACTTATTTTCATGTCCATGCAGTATTAAATAAAATAATATTTTAATTACTACTGCATGGACATGAAAATACGATTATGTAAAACGTATTTTCATGTCCATGCAATATTAAATAAAATAATATAAAATAATATTTTAATTACTACTGCATGGACATGAAAATACGTTTTACATAATCGAAAACTTGAGGTAACAGATGCTGACCATGCCGAGCCATGGCTTTTCTTCTACCCTTTGCAAGGAGTAACGATTGGTTGAAGTTCAAAGTGCCACGCTAAGATAGCTATCCGTTCATTGGTCAGAATACGTTTGGGGTTTCTGTTTGGAAACGCAGTGAAACGTTTGGGCACAGACTGATTTACAAGAAAGAAAAACTTTTGTCACAGTGCTGGTGGAATATTAGTGACAAAACTCTGCGCGTTGGTTTTTTGTACAAAACCTATTACAAGAAAGAAAAACTTTTGTACAAAACGAGTTTCAAAAGAAAAAAACGAATTACAAGAAAGAAAAACTTTTGTACAAAACGAGTTTCAAAAGAAAAAAAACAATTACAAGAAAGAAAACCTAAGTACAAAACGAGTTTCAAAAGAAAAAAACCAATTACAAGAAAAAAACTTATGTCGCTGTTTTACCTTCATACAAGATACATAGGTATTTGTTTTTACTTTTAATTGATTACTTCTCTGGCCCCATATTACTGTTTATAATATTTTTTTGACACCATAATATTTTTTTCAGTAACCAGCTTTTTTTTAGCAGTAACCAGCTGGGCCACTTCAAATGCTCCCTCAAAAACAAATTAAAATTATTTTCCCCATAGGCTTTCTCCAAATTGAGTTTCATGATTTGGGTTTCCAAAAGGTGAATTACACTGTTAATGTTTCATCTGAAAGAAGGCCCTCTAAGCAGGGCAATGTCTCCTTTTCCGCCCTGGGGCAATGGGAATGTGATTTGATCTAAGGACCCAACTGAAGAAGGGCCTTAGAGGATTTACACTCTCGCTGAAAATAATCTATTGACAGAATGTTTTCAATGCCTTTTTATTTAAAATTAAAATTCATCTTTTAGACGCGAGTCATGCATATTTCTCTGCAGTTGAGCCCAATAATGATTTACATTCCCTCTCGAATCTCTCCCAAGTGGCTGTGTTGCTGAAGGATGACTACTTTGTACGGGGGGCAGGACTACCTGGACGGTTCAAGGCGGAGAAGATGGAGTTCCACTGGGGTCACAGTAACGGATCAGCAGGGTCCGAACACAGCATCAACGGCAGGAAGTTCCCTGTGGAGGTAAGATTACACGGACACAGAAGCTGAACAGAAGTTGTTGAGGGTTGAAATTACTGTAAGGCCTTACTACAATGAAATGAGTGTAACCGTGTAATTCTAATGGTGAGTGGACGAATTAGAGTATAGAGGATATTACTGTGAGGCCTTAGTACAATGAAATGAGTGTAACCGTGTAATTCTAATGGTTAGTGGACGAATGAGAGTATATAGGATATTACTGTGAGGCCTTACTACAATGAAATGAGTGTAACCGTGTAATTCTAATGGTTAGTGGACGAATAAGATTATAGAGGATATTACTGCAAGGCCTTACTACAATGAAATGAGTGTAACCGTGTAATTCTAATGGTGAGTGGACGAATAAGAGTATAGAGGATATTACTGCAAGGCCTTACTACAATGAAATGAGTGTAACCGTGTAATTCTAATGGTGAGTGGACGAATTAGAGTATAGAGGATATTACTGTGAGGCCTTACTACAATGAAATGAGTGTAACCGTGTAATTCTAATGGTGAGTAGATGAATGGACGGTTCGTATTTGATTGACAGGATGAAAGTGATGTAAACGACAGGGTCTGAGACGGAAGCAGTGAATCAACCTTTGCGATGCAGATTGATTCTTGTTGTGACGACAGCTGTACAAAGGTGATTCGTCAGTCAGTAGGAGTCTGTCGGAGTCGGAGGGGGGAAAGACCCTTTCAGAATGTCAACCCACTGAACTTGCTGTCACTTAACGCACTTAGCTCTGCGCTACCACTCAGTTCACAATGCTGAAGCGCCACCTGTTTCTGAATCCTATGTAAAATGCATACTCATGCATTAGAGCTGGGAATTATTTCCATCTAGGTATGCTACTCTGGCCTAACCCTAGTCTCATAATACTTTCCCTCTGGCAGCTAGGTCGGCTACTCTGGCCTAACCCTGGTCTCATAATACTTTCCTTCTGGCAGCTAGGTCGGCTACTCTGGCCTAACCCTGGTCTCATAATACTTTCCCTCTGGCAGCTAAGTCGGCTACTCTGGCCTAACCCTGGTCTCATAATACTTTCCCTCTGGCAGCTAAGTCGGCTACTCTGGCCTAACCTTAGTCTCATAATACTTTCCTTCTCGCAGCTAGGTCGGCTACTCTGGCCTAACCTTAGTCTCATAATACTTTCCTTCTGGCAGCTAGGTCGGCTACTCTGGCCTAACCTTAGTCTCATAATACTTTCCTTCTGGCAGCTAGGTCGGCTACTCTGGCCTAACCCTGGTCTCATAATACTTTCCCTCTGGCAGCTAAGTCGGCTACTCTGGCCTAACCTTAGTCTCATAATACTTTCCTTCTGGCAGCTAGGTCGGCTACTCTGGCCTAACCCTAGTCTCATAATACTTTCCCTCTGGCAGCTAGGTCGGCTACTCTGGCCTAACCCTGGTCTCATAATACTTTCCCTCTGGCAGCTAGGTCGGCTACTTTGGCCTAACCCTGGTCTCATAATACTTTCCCTCTGGCAGCTAGGTCGGCTACTCTGGCCTAACCCTAGTCTCATAATACTTTCCCTCTGGCAGCTAGGTCGGCTACTCTGGCCTAACCCTGGTCTCATAATACTTTCACTCTGGCAGCTAGGTCGGCTACTTTGGCCTAACCCTGGTCTCATAATACTTTCCCTCTGGCAGCTAGGTCGGCTACTCTGGCCTAACCCTAGTCTCATAATACTTTCCCTCTGGCAGCTAGGTCGGCTACTCTGGCCTAACCCTGGTCTCATAATACTTTCCCTCTGGCAGCTAGGTCGGCTACTCTGGCCTAACCCTGGTCTCATAATACTTTCCGTCTGGCATCTAGGTACTGCATTCATTAAGCTTCTCGTAAAACCGGAACTTACTTCCTCCCCTTTGTAACTTCACTTTTCTTCCCGAGCTTTATTTCCTAAAGGCACGCCATGACTTCTGATACCGAATCCCTGTATAATGACAATTATTCTTTCTGTGACCAGCGGAGCGTTAAAGGCCACTGGATGAATGATATACAGCCATGCTAATTGAAAGCCGGGCTATTAGGTGTTGTGCATATGGTCGCTATGATGGGGCTTCCTTTGCTGATGAATACGGATGTGTAATTCACTTTGATAAAAGGTCTGTCCGGGTACTGGCTGGTTATGGGGAGGAAGGGAAGCCAGCAGGAGACAAGAAGGTGAAGAGATTTATGCTATTCATTTGGGTCTAAATATATGGCCATTTACTTTATGGCTCGTGTTTGACAAGAAATAACTTGAACTCAAGAGACATCGTGTGTGGTTTTATATCATTGTTTATATTATCGGTTCAGTGATGAGCCAAAACATTATGACCATGCATGTGTCCACTGCGTGGCGCCCGAACAGTGGTGACCCATGGACTCTACTAGACCCCTGAAGATGTGCTGTGGTATCTGGCACCAAGATATTATGACCCCTGAAGGTGTCCAGTGGTATCTGGCACCAAGACATTAGCAGCAGATCCTTCAAGTCATGTAAGTTAGTGTAGCTGGAGGCGCCATGGGTCAGACTTGTTGGTCCACCACATCCCACAGACGCTCAATCAATTTGAGACCTGGGGAATTAACGTGTCTGGGAAACACCTTGATCATCATGTTTCCCAAACCATTCTCGAATAATATGTGCAGTGTGGCAGGGCATGTGTGTGTGTGTCTTTGATGGGCAAATCTATTACCGTCCAAATGGTAAGGTAGTAGCATGAGGAAATGGTGTTGACCAACACGACTGAGTATTCAGGAGGTGTTCCACATGTTCTGTTGGGTTCTGGGATAACGGATAAGTGGAACTGTTGACAGGTACAGGCCTAAATGACTTGATTCATTTTATTCATCATCATCCAGCTGGATCATAGAATATGCTAACAATCAATAAATACTGATTATATCTAAGGCAGCAATTAATGTAACAATATCCCATTAATTTCCCTAAGTCCAACGGATCAGTGTACAGGTTGACTCTAACTGATCAGTGTACAGGTTGACTCCAACTGATCAGTGTACAGGTTGACTCCAACTGATCAGTGTACAGGTTGACCTCAACTGATCAGCGTACAGGTTGACTTTAACTGATCGGTGTACAGGTTGACTTTAACTGATCGGTGTACAGGTTGACTCCAACTGATCGGTGTACAGGTTGACTCCAACTGATCAGTGTACAGGTTGACTCCAACTGATCAGTGTACAGGTTGACTCTAACTGATCAGTGTACAGGTTGACTCCAACTGATCGATGTACAGGTTGACTCTAACTGATCAGTGTACAGGTTGACTCCAACTGATCAGTGTACAGGTTGACTCCAACTGATCAGTGTACAGGTTGACTCCAACTGATCAGTGTACAGGTTGACTCCAACTGATCAGTGTACAGGTTGACTCTAACTGATCAGTGTACAGGTTGACTCCAACTGATCGATGTACAGGTTGACTCCAACTGATCAGTGTACAGGTTGACTCTAACTGATCAGTGTACAGGTTGACTCTAACTGATCGGTGTACAGGTTGACTCTAACTGATCGGTGTACAGGTTGACTCCAACTGATCGGTGTACAGGTTGACTCCAACTGATCAGTGTACAGGTTGACTAACTGATCAGTGTACAGGTTGACTCCAACTGATCGGTGTACAGGTTGACTTTTAAGTGATCAGTGTACAGGTTGACTCTTAACTGATCAGTGTACAGGTTGACTCTTAACTGATCAGTGTACAGGTTGACTCTAACTGATCAGTGTACAGGTTGACTCTAACTGATCAGTGTACAGGTTGACTCCTAAATGATCAGTGTACAGGTTGACTCCAACTGATCAGTGTACAGGTTGACTCCAACTGATCAGTGTACAGGTTGACTCCAACTGATCAGTGTACAGGTTGACTCCAACTGATCAGTGTACAGGTTGACTCCAACTGATCAGTGTACAGGTTGACTCCAACTGATCAGTGTACAGGTTGACTCCAACTGATCAGTGTACAGGTTGACTCTAACTGATCAGTGTACAGGTTGACTCCAACTGATCGATGTACAGGTTGACTCCAACTGATCGGTGTACAGGTTGACTCTAACTGATCGGTGTACAGGTTGACTCCAACTGATCGGTGTACCGGTTGACTCCAACTGATCAGTGTACAGGTTGACTAACTGATCAGTGTACAGGTTGACTCCAACTGATCAGTGTACAGGTTGACTTTTAAGTGATCAGTGTACAGGTTGACTCTTAACTGATCAGTGTACAGGTTGACTCTTAACTGATCAGTGTACAGGTTGACTCTAACTGATCAGTGTACAGGTTGACTCCAACTGATCGGTGTACAGGTTGACTCCAACTGGTCGGTGTACAGGTTGACTAACTGATCAGTGTACAGGTTGACTCCAACTGATCGGTGTACAGGTTGACTCCAACTGATCGGTGTACAGGTTGACTCTTAAGTGATCAGTGTACAGGTTGACTCTTAACTGATCAGTGTACAGGTTGACTCTTAACTGATCAGTGTACAGGTTGACTCTAACTGATCAGTGTACAGGTTGACTCTTAACTGATCAGTGTACAGGTTGACTCTTAACTGATCAGTGTACAGGTTGACTCTAACCGATCAGTGTACAGGTTGACTCTAACTGATCAGTGTACAGGTTGACTCCAACTGATCAGTGTACAGGTTGACTCTAACTGATCAGTGTACAGGTTGACTCCAAATTGCTATCAATCTATCGACCGACCCCATAAGGACAAAGTCTGAAAAATATTCACATATGTATTAGAAATCTGTGCCACTTTATTGAAAAATGTATTGAAATATTTTGTGTTCTGAGCCATGATACCCCAAATGATCTCAGATGCATCCTTGCTTTGATCTTCTTCAAGAACTTTGAGTCCATCTGTAGCAAATTCAGATGATTGGAAATTATTTAGAAAGGCACTATATAAGGTCTGCAGTTCACTGTGCATGTCAGTGTACAATACCAGCCATGAAGTCAGAAACTCTCCTTAGACCTCCAACATAGAATTGAGATGTGGCATTGATCTGTGGAAGGGTATTAGAAAACAGATTCTATAGCATTGAATGTTCCCTGGAACACAGTGTGAAATCAATGAATTTAAGAACCATCAACACACTTTTTCGAACTGTCCGTCCATTCAAACCAATTGACTGGACTGGAAGGCTTTTTGTCAGGGAAGCGTCCAGAAATCCAATGGCAACTCTTAACAGTGCTTCAGAGTTTCTCTGCAGAGATGAAAGAACCAGTTAGAAGAACAATCTCAACACTCCCCCAATCAAGCCTTCATGGTAGATTGGCTAGATAAAATCCTCCCCTGAGTGAAATGACATGCCGTCTAAGACTGAGAAATCTTTCCTAGTCTTATCAGAGCAACATGTAACTATTTGGCTTAAACATTTAACACATTTTCAGAGACCTGAATGTTGCTGTTCAAAGGCGATGAGATATTTCAGCTTGTTTAATTACATCTCTCATGTGAGAAAGGTAGGGAGGCCCCGTGTACAGGGAGGGAAATAAAAGTTAAGCAAATAATTCAGGGAAACACGAGATCTTCACGATATCATGTATAATCTCAACAAAACAGAGAGACAAATGCTTTCTCTGAATCTTTTATTTACTAAAGTAGTCTATCAGATACTTCAGATAGCTGAAACAATGTAATTGTGTTAAGTGATAAAAGTGGAATGCTGTTTTTTTGGGCCCTGCTTGTTTGTTCTCCAATCTTATCAATTGGGTTCCCTCATGGGTCTCCATTGGTGCTACAATGGTGGAGACTCCGGCACGTTGTTTAAGGAAAGAAACAAAAAGAAACGAATGGCTTCTGAGAGGAATGTGGTGCCGATTTATTTCACTACTGCCGTCCATTGGGCATGGCACAAATAAAGAAATAACAAAGTTAAACCCGAAAAACTGTGGTGTGTGTGTGTGTGTGTGTGTGTGTGTGTGTGTGTGTGTGTGTGTGTGTGTGTGTGTGTGTGTGTGTGTGTGTGTGTGTGTGTGTGTGTGTGTGTGTGTGTGTGTGTGCGTGTGCGTGTGCGCGTGTGCATGTGCGTGCGTGTGTGCGCTACATAGCTTTTGGATCTGTGTATTGTAGATTAACAAATGAAACACCCATGGGATACACCATTGTGTATGACGATTTAACTTCAAAATGACTCATTTAAAGAATGTGCTCATTCAGTGTCTCATTATAATATAATATATGGGAAATAGAAGGACGGGTGACCTCTCATGCAGCGTGTTTAAATATTTCTGTCACTTGTGACTCTCATTGGATGGTATTGATTCCATCTGGCAACAGTTCATGACTGTCAAAGTCAGAGTCCTCTTGGTATTCCCATAGCCCTGCTTGTTTAAAAAATTTGATTATGCCTGTTAACACAATAATGACTTCCTGGTGGCTGCTTGTCATTTGCAAAGCTATAGAGTCTGACTCAGAATGTAATGATTCTCAGTCACATGCAATAGCGTCTCCAATGTGGTGTTCACTCCCGCAGAGTGCGCTGAACGGGACTTGGTATTTTTCCGATTTGATCATAACTTTTGATGTAAATTGAAGTGTTCATAGTGTACTGGGAAATCCCCTGTAGAGTGAACTATTGTAGAGTCAATGTTTTTCTCCGTGCACGCTGGTACACAGTTTCCTGAGCGACCGTCCCAAAGGAGCTGTGTGCCCGTGCAACTTATAGGGACATTGCTGTTCTCCCGTGGGTATATATATATGTGTGTTAAACATGGAGCCCTCTGCCTGCTAGCACTGGCCGGGAGTCTTGGCAGCAAAGATGGAAATGCAGTAATGTACACAAGGACCCCTGACCCCTTAATCCTGACACATAGAGGAAAAAAAAATTCAGTAAAATAAACCGCAAAAAACTACCTTCAGGAGCCTGAAACTGTGACTAATAAACTCACACTAGGTCCTCAAACTTGTGTACACACACACACACACACACACACATACACATACACACATTGTACCCAGCCAGATTACAGTCATTTCCAGTCATTTCATAAATGCAATTTTTTCAATGTATTCTTTTCCTGAATAAAGTGCATCTACAGTAAAAGCTTTGGGCCATTTAGTGTTTGGCATTCAAAGGGATATTTGTCATTAGATGGAAAATTGTGATTTTCATCATACTTTTTTCGTGTTTGTGAATTGATAGAGGGGGTTGAATTGAGTGGTTAATATGTCTTTTTACAGGAAATCGGTATGACTGGGAAAAGCGTTGGAGAATGCCTAAAACCCTTTAGGTTCTTCAAGCCAGATATGCACAGGTGCCTTGAAACATTGAAGGGCTTGAGAGGCAGAGACGTTCTACCTTAACATAGTTCTCTCATAATCTATCATCGGTATTTAGCTCGGTGCTATTTTTTAAAACACGTATTTAATGGGTGTGTTCTTATCTTTCCTTGTGGAGAGAACTAATGCAGGGTGACCTTGAGGACTCGTAGAGCTGGTTTGTGAATACGGCGTGTTTTCCCTCCAATGTGCTTTTAATTAGACATCAACTGTAAAATTAATCATTTTCACGTTCAGCCCTCAGGTGCATCCAGCTCATAATGTACATTTGCTTCTTCAGCGTCACATACACACACACACATACACACACATACATACACACATACACACATATCATCTAATTAGTTACTTGTAATTGCCTGGCAGACACAACCAGTAGGCAGTAGTCCTAAGCCCTCATCTTCCCTGGCTGATCTAGCTCATACCAGTTCACCCCTTTATGGTGATCACTAACCTGTGCTTAGATGCATTGAAACACACTACTAATTACAGAGTCTGTTACTGGGGGATTCTGGACCAATGTGCCCCATATTCACTGGGGACTTTTATATAGAGGCCAGAGTCTGTTACAGGGAGATTCTGGACCAATGTGCCCCATATTCACTGGGGACTTTTATATAGAGGCCAGAGTCTGTTACTGGGAGATTCTGGACCAATGTGCCCCATATTCACTGGGGACATTTATATAGAGGCTGGAGTCTGTTACTGGGAGATTCTGGACCAATGTGCCCCATATTCACTGGGGACTTTTATATAGAGGCTGGAGTCTGTTACTGGGAGATTCTGGACCAATGTGCCCCATATTCACTGGGGACTTTTATATAGAGGCCAGAGTCTGTTACTGGGGGATTCTGGACCAATGTGCCCCATATTCACTGGGGACATTTATATAGAGGCCAGAGTCTGTTACTGGGGGATTCTGGACCAATGTGCCCCATATTCACTGGGGACTTTTATATAGAGGCTGGAGTCTGTTACTGGGAGATTCTGGACCAATGTGCCCCATATTCACTGGGGACTTTTATATAGAGGCTGGAGTCTGTTACTGGGAGATTCTGGACCAATGTGCCCCATATTCACTGGGGACTTTTATATAGAGGCCAGAGTCTGTTACTGGGAGATTCTGGACCAATGTGCCCCATATTCACTGGGGACATTTATATAGAGGCCAGAGTCTGTTACTGGGGGATTCTGGACCAATGTGCCCCATATTCACTGGGGACAGTTATATAGAGGCCAGAGTCTGTTACTGGGGGATTCTGGACCAATGTGCCCCATATTCACTGGGGACAGTTATATAGAGGCCAGAGTCTGTTACTGGTGGATTCTGGACCAATGTGCCCCATATTCACTGGGGACTTTTATATAGAGGCCAGAGTCTGTTACTGGGAGATTCTGGACCAATGTGCCCCATATTCACTGGGGACTTTTATATAGAGGCCAGAGTCTGTTACTGGGGGATTCTGGACCAATGTGCCCCATATTCACTGGGGACATTTATATAGAGGCCAGAGTCTGTTACTGGGGGATTCTGGACCAATGTGCCCCATATTCACTGGGGACTTTTATATAGAGGCTGGAGTCTGTTACTGGGAGATTCTGGACCAATGTGCCCCATATTCACTGGGGACTTTTATATAGAGGCTGGAGTCTGTTACTGGGAGATTCTGGACCAATGTGCCCCATATTCACTGGGGACTTTTATATAGAGGCCAGAGTCTGTTACTGGGAGATTCTGGACCAATGTGCCCCATATTCACTGGGGACATTTATATAGAGGCCAGAGTCTGTTACTGGGGGATTCTGGACCAATGTGCCCCATATTCACTGGGGACAGTTATATTGAGGCCAGAGTCTGTTACTGGGGGATTCTGGACCAATGTGCCCCATATTCACTGGGGACAGTTATATAGAGGCCAGAGTCTGTTACTGGTGGATTCTGGACCAATGTGCCCCATATTCACTGGGGACTTTTATATAGAGGCTGGAGTCTGTTACTGGGGGATTCTGGACCAATGTGCCCCATATTCACTGGGGACTTTTGTGCTGAGGCTAGTAGGCTGCACTGCCTGTGGCCCCCAGCTGATGTTTACCTGCTGTTTTGCCAAGCAGTGAAGTGGTGGGATCGATAAATAGACCACTTGTTAAGCTTCCTGTTAACACAATGACTGATGGAGCTACTCCCCGGAACCCAGGAGGCCACAGGATATCTGTTAAAATAATGGATTACAGTGTCACGGCCTGTAATATGCCTTAGTCATATGTGTCAATATAAATATTATATGAAATCATTTCATGTGTGAAGTATGCTGGATATGGGTGGGGTCTGAGTGTGTGTGTGTGTGTGTGTGTGTGTGTGTGTGTGTGTGTGTGTGTGTGTGTGTGTGTGTGCGTGTGCGTGTGCGTGTGCGTGTGCGTGTGCGTGTGCGTGTGCGTGTGCGTGTGCGTGTGCGTGTGCGTGCATTTCAAAAACATACAGCTACTATATCTGTTCTTGTGTGTTCTAGTATAGCTGGGGCTTTGCTATTAAATGTGCAGTAAAGACAAGTCTCATTAACATTGCATGTATTTCTGCCCCAACAGTATAATGATTTACAACAGAAGTGTCTCTTACGAACTCGCACTAATAAGGCCGCTTGGGCACTTCCTCATAAATGATAGAAACAGGATGTTGTTTTTATGCTTGTTGGTTCTCCCCTTGGCCCCTGCTGAACGCAATAATATAGAGGCGACATGGGAACCCAGTAATGTAATAATAGATGGACTCCATGGGAAGTCGAGGCGGTGTAACACGACATGTGAGAAGCGATGAATATCTAATGGGTCACAGTCACATGGACTAGATGAGGCATATCACACCAGTCTGTTTGTTTCACCAACCCAATGACTCCTGTCTTCACATTTAAAGGTAACTCCAGCACAGATGACCCTTGACCTTATTCCACCGCTAACTTCGCCTGACTTTTACTTGTCTCTGAGTCACTGTCGTGTAATGGCCTTTATTGGCGTCGACCAAATGACTTGTCCTGAATCAGTGTGACAGATATGTGCTCTACGTTTGTTAAACTGTAGTTATTTGTTGTGATAGATGCCCATTTCTTTGATATAAACATATTTGTTCGATTGATTAATTGAATGTTAGGTTTGCTCTAAGTGAGTGCTTGACAACAGTAGGTTGTGTGTGTGTGACGGGGTAATGGAATGAAGCCTGGGAGGGTTAAAACAGAGCTAATCTAATGAGGCTAATAATGTTTATATAGTATATAGTTAAATAGTGATGAATAGCTTTGTCATGTTGCTGTGTGTTGGTTTGTTTTCTCTTCTTTGGCATTTGTGATCTTTGCAATATTGTCTTACATTTATCCAGGACTCCAAACTGCCACCAAATAAAAGCAGTTGGCAAACTCATGAGTTTCAATTTGAAATTGTCACATCCACAATTGCATGATTTAACCAAAAGTAGATGTGAATTATTCTTGCTGATATCAAACTCCCTGCTTTTTTGTTTCACCAGCTGCTTGTGTGTGCCTCTCTCTCTCTCTTATGAGGGAGTAACTGTGACAGCAGCTCTCTGTTGGCGCATTAAACAGCTATGCAGCTCATTCCAGATGCAATGAGAAATCTCAAAATGAAGCAGCAAAAGGCAGAACAATAAAGTGAAACGTGGGGGGTGAGGTTGTTGAGACAACGGGTTCAATCTACTGCATAGGTTGATGATACCCTAAATAGTTAATACTTTTGCACAGAAATGTAATATGTTATAATTCTGTTGCTGCATTGCCCGAATTGCTAATATTCTAACATTTTGGGATATTTGTCAATAGATGCTGGTTCAGAACAACTGTGAATAGTAGTTTTTTGGCAACTACTTAAAACAACGCCAAATAGCCTTTAGCTAGCAATGGATTCAGTCAGTTGTGCATTACATAATATCACTTAGGTATAATTTCCACTTTGTTCTATGGGAGTATTTAGCAAACATGAAATTAGACTGGGAGTTGGCATCTTAGACATACAATAGTATTAATTCATCCTGCTCTGGGCTCGCTCACAGGCAACCGTGAAGTACAGAAGTGCCTCAGAGACTGTGTGTGTGGTTGTGTTCTTTTATTTATCAGGTTAGCCTTCAGTTGTAATGCATTCAAACAGGCAAATTGCAAGACTAGTGCGTTATCACAATGTAATAAAAATACAACTGTGTGTAATGAATTAAACAGGGGCCTGTCTTGGACTGGGCCAGCCAGACCACATACCTAAATCCAATATAGCATCTAGGTCATGACGGGAAGATTGCTGTCCATCAACATTCCACAAGAAACTTGCCAACGCTTGAATAGTTTTCTTTTAGAAGAATGAAGAATGGTAAAATATATGTTTTATAGTGTGTACATTTGGTAGGGGTTTCAACAAATTCCCAGCGATTAATGCTTCCATGTAATCCCAGGGAGGCCAAGGCAACACCCTGAACTCTCCATCAGGTTCCTCAAACCATTCCTGAACAATGTGTGCAGTGTGGCTGGGTGCATTAACCTGGTGTTAGAGGCTACTGCCATCAGGCAATACCATCACCATGAAGGGGTGAACCTGGTCTGCAACAATGTTTAGGTAGGTGTCAGATGTTAACATCCCTGGACCCTGGGTTTCCAGCAGAACATTTCCCAAAGCATCACGCACCTTTCTCCGGCTGGTCGTCATCAGAGATGCTCTGACCCAGTCATCTACTCATTATTTGGCTCAGGTCTTTGCTCATCATCATATTTATATAATAGGTTGCTCATTTTGAAAAGCTTTTTTCCAGTTTTTCTCAATATGGGTTATTTTGTGCAAATTAATGTCAAACTGTAAATGGAATCAATACGATTTTGAGTCGATAGGTTTACAAGATGACAATTACATAGTCTACAGTAGGATGTCTTCATCACGTTACAGATCACCAGCTCTGAATTTGAGTTGGATGTTTATAATACCAAACAATGACTCAGTTTCTGGTGGTTTAGTTTGCTTGCGAGCTCTACTGATATCCTCAGTCTCTCCACCGTGTGATGAGGTGAGGAAGTTGGCTTGCTGACCCTCAACCTTGCTGTAGGCCTGACTTCATACTCCTACACAATTAATGTGTAGCACCCACATGGGTGATGACTGTTATGCTGCTACAGCTCAGAGCGCACACACACACGCACACGCACACGCACTCGCACACGCACTCGCACACGCACACGCACACGCACACGCACACGCACACGCACACGCACACACACACACACACACACACACACACACACACACACACACACACACACTCACACTCACACGCACACGCACACGCACACTCACACTCACACACACATCTTTCTAAAAGCAGTACTTATCCTCAATATATGCTTTCTGCAATCTCCATAATGTATTCAGATCTAATTAGTGAAAATGGAGCCAGTGCTGAGATCCATCGTTTAAATGCAAGCATTAGCTAACTAGCTAAACCAGATTGTTCTTCCTGGCATCAGTATTGTCAGTTGATATACACATTGCACATCTAGTAAGTGTTTGTATGCTTGGTAAATAGAATGCAAACACATACACATTCATTTCAAAGTTACAAGAATTTCTTCGGTTGTCTGTAAGGTAAAGGACATCTTATGAACTGGCTTGAAGACATTTCCCCAGAAAAAAACAAGAAACTAAAGAAAATTGGGAATTTGACGGAAGACTGGAAAGGGAGAGGACCAATAAGCTAAATGCATCTGAAGAACATTATTTAAAGGTCACTTCCTTTAGGGACAGAAAATAAGTCTCTGAAATGCTTCGTTTGTGGCAGACTCATCTGGTACGACATTTTAGATTTCAGAAGTCTGTCTAAATGTTATCTCTAAACATGATATGGATCCCAAACACTCTGCAGAGACAACTAACACATATTGGCAGCAGGAATACATACAGGATTAGATTGTCCACATCAGAGCCTTAACCTCAACGTAATTGAAGTTGTATACAATCGTTTTTACACGTAAACACCAAACGCAGCCCAAGTATAAATATGTCATGGCAAATCCTGCTAGCGATTTGGAAGATATTAACACATTAACAATACTTGACACTTTCCCAAATTAAACTGCTTCAGTTTGGTGTCCTGAGGCTACACAAAATACTGACTTATATTTAAAACATTTTTGCTTCTATGCTTTTTTGTTTTATTCTTTTCTTCAAATAAACAGTCACTGCACAAATAAATGTAAAGAATCTCCCACCGTGCTGTATTCAGTTAGTAACTCCAGCTCATAAGCAATTTCAAATCATAAGAAAATATAAACACATTACGGAGCTCTGTCTGAAGAATGCCTTACTGAGGCGTATTATCGAAGTAATAATGAAAAACTACGATGTTTCCGCGATGTTCAGATTTATTTTTCTGTATCAAGCTTTTTATTAATAACGGCAATCTGCTGTGTTGACCTAAGACATACACATTCTGATATTCTATGGCAAATAAGTGTGTTTTAATGACTTTAATGATGAGTCCTTTCTTCTGTATGCTCCACATAAAGCACCACTCCTGAGCTCCATCTAATGTTCTTAAACAAGCCTGTTTGATGGCTCATTATTCATCCAATTATTCTTGGACGGAGAGGAGCAACATTGCTCAGTGCCGACTCAGAAGAGACAGAATAAGAAGTGAGGGAAGGAAAACACAGGGTGGTATTGGGACGTGGCGTCCGTGTCCGTTTGATGAGAGAGTAGCTTTCATTTTTTCAGTTTGATTGAAGAGTTTGTGTTCAAAACAATGCACTCTGACCGCGTTTACATAAGCTGTCAAATTCTGCTCTTTTGACACTAATTGGCTATTTGACCAATAGCAGATCTTTTCACATCAGACATCATTTTTTCTGGATTGATCTGATTGGTCAAAATGACCCAATTATTTAGGAAAAGTTTCTGACTGGGGCTGACTGCGTAAACACAGCCTCTCTCAGTTTTTCAAGCACACACATATTCAACAAGTACAAAACACCCAACCCACAAACAAACACCAAAAACATACCACCCACATGGTATTGACACAGACCAAAAACACCTAATTACCCCACACTAACCTCACACACAAATAAATAATCACCAAACATTTATTACCCACACGCTAACGACACACACAGCAAACACCTACTAACCCCACACTAACCTCACACACAAACAAACAAACACCAAACGCCTACTACCCACATGGTAATGATACAACAGACACATACCAACCCCACACTAACCGCACAGCAAACACTAACAGCACACACAAACAAACACCAATATATCCCAGTGGGATATAGTACAGAACTGGAATAGAAGATTAGGCTACATTATGAACAGTTGGATATAGTACAGAACTGGGATAGGAGATTAGGGTACAGTATAAACAGTGGGATATAGTACAGAACTGGGATAAGAGATTAGGGTACAGTATAAACAGTGGGATATAGTACAGAACTGGGATAGGAGATTAGGGTACAGTATAAACAGTGGGATATAGTACATAACTGGGATAAGACATTAAGGTACAGTATAAACAGTGGAATATAGTACAGAACTGGGATAAGAGATTAGGGTACAGTATAAACAGTGGGATATAGTACAGCACTGGGATAAGACATTAAGGTACAGTATAAACAGTGGAATATAGTACAGAACTGGGATAAGAGATTAGGGTACAGTATAAACAGTGGGATATAGTACAGCACTGGGATAAGACATTAAGGTACAGTATAAACAGTGGAATATAGTACAGAACTGGGATAAGAGATTAGGGTACAGTATAAACAGTGGGATATAGTACAGCACTGGGATGAGACATTAAGGTACAGTATAAACAGTGGAATATAGTACAGCACTGGGATAAGACATTAAGGTACAGTATAAACAGTGACACATTACACTGCAGTGCTGGGATGTGTGATTACAGCCAGTTTATGTGAGTGAGAACGACAGAATCTGTCTACTGCCAAATGCTCTCTGCTTTCTGTCCAAATAATATATTTATTCTGACGTGCAGGAGAGCCAACTCTAATGTGCTGTCTGTTCCCCCTGTCTTCTCCCTCACTGTCCTCACAGATGCAGATCTACCTGTACAACTCAGATGACTTTGACAGTCTCAGTGCGGCCATCAAGGAGATGCGTATTATTGCAGCGATGGCCGTGTTCTTTGAGGTAAGACGGGCTTTGGGCTTTCTTGTTGTTTGAAGGGTTATTTTGGCATCGCTTGTAAAAAAAAAGCAACCAATGAAACAGGGGTAGTGCTCATTAGAAAGAAGGAACAACAGTTATGGATACGGGGATCGAAAGATGCTTGCCCTCTCGGGTCACATCTAATCGCACATTGTTTATTCCTTTTGTCTTCTCTATTCTTTCATCCTTCCATATCTGTATTAGTAATACCTGCCTCTCTCTCTGCCTGCATTCACCAGTCTCTGCATTATGCCTCTCTCTTTCTGTCTCTATCTCTGCCTTTCTCTTTCTGTCTCTATATCTGCCTCTCTTTCTGTCTCTATCTCTGCTTCTCTCTTTCTGTCTCTATCTCTGCTTCTCTCTTTCTGTCTCTATCTCTGCCTCTCTCTTTCTCTCTGCCTCTCTCTTTCTGTCTCTATATCTGCTTCTCTCTTTCTGTCTCTATCTCTGCCTCTCTTTCTGTCTCTATCTCTGCTTCTCTCTTTCTGTCTCTATCTCTGCCTCTCTCTTTCTGTCTCTATCTCTGCTTCTCTCTTTCTGTCTCTATCTCTGCCTCTCTCTTTCTCTCTGCCTCTCTCTTTCTGTCTCTATATCTGCTTCTCTCTTTCTGTCTCTATCTCTGCCTCTCTTTCTGTCTCTATCTCTGCTTCTCTCTTTCTGTCTCTATCTCTGCCCCTCTCTTTCTGTCTATATCTCTGCTCATCTCTTTCTGTCTCTATCTCTGCCTCTCTCTTTCTCTCTGCCTCTCTCTTTCTGTCTCTATACCTGCCTCTCTCTTTCTGTCTCTATCTCTCTGTCTCTTTCTGCCTCTCTCTTTCTGTCTCTATATCTGCCTCTCTCTTTCTGTCTCTATCTCTCTGTCTCTCTCTGTGTCTCTGTCTCTCTCTGCCTCTCTCTTTCTGTCTCTATATCTGCCTCTCTCTTTCTGTCTCTATATCTGCCTCTCTCTTTCTGTCTCTATCTCTCTGTCTCTCTCTGTGTCTCTGTCTCTCTTTGCCTTTCTCTTTCACGTTTCTCATTGTCTTTGTGTCTATGTCTACCTTTTTCTTCCTCTCTATCATTTTTATGTCTCTCTAACCCTAACACGAACACAAACACATCTCTAATTCCCTGAGGAAGGTATCTGTCTAGATGCCTTTCTTGATTCGTCTCTGGGTTCTAGGGGCAAATGTACGCAGGTAGCACACAGGAGCACCTTTTGAAATTTGACAAACAGATGAAAACCTTGTGAATTGTTCCCATGGAAACTTAATACTCTAAATAGTGATAGCAATGAGAGAGATTAATTTTTTGGCCTCTAGGCTCACCTAGATCAGACTGAATAAATATGTAATTCCATGATTAGTAGCATGCAGTAACTCTGTACCTATGAACACATAGCATATTTCTTCACCATATTCCTTCACCATTCTGAATCATACACTGCTTTCCTCCCTGAAGAATGTGGTCCAAACTAAATGTGTAAATACACCGGTACTTCGGTTCAACAATAATCTTTTTACCCTGTTTCCTTATTTATTTTCCATCTATGCACTAATCAGGCATTGTCCCTCTCTTACATACACCCGCTGTTTTCTCTGCCCAGAGAGTTCTGTTATATCCATGTGGTCTATTACGTGAAGCGTTCAGAGCCATAGAGTCGTTCCTCTGGCTGACAGAGCGGCAGGTTGAAACTGGGACACAGGTGTTTCTATGTAGGTTGTGGATAGACCGTGATAGATCGTGTATGGATGAATTCCTACCTTCTACCACTGTGTTTCTGACAAGCCTATTGCTTACAGCAATTAGCATTAGCACGCCCAGCCGCACACACACACACACACACACACATCACTCCTGCTGAATACCATTTTTCAGAGAAAGAGGACATGCCATGCTCACACACACACACACACACGCACACACACAAATCAGTTTACCATCTCTAATCGATGACACAGACCAGCGTTTAGGCTCCCAGAGGGTGTGTGAATGGCCACTAAGGCATTCATATTATTATCCACATTCAGCACTTATCCACACGATCACTCTCATTGGACTGACCTGAATTAAAGAAAAGGAGGAGGCAGAACAGTGAGTGGAGGCAGAACAGTGAGTGGTCCCAATGTCCCAACACCGTTTAAATGGGGCATTAGTAATGCACTTAATGTGTGTTAGCACTGGTACTGTAACCGCTGTACTGGCCTCTCCTCGTCTGTTGTCCGTGTCTGTTGTCTGTTGTCCTTGTCTGTTGTCCGTGTCTGTTGTCTTTGTTGTCCTTGTCTGTTGTCCGTGTCTGTTGCCCGTGTCCTTGTCTGTTGCCCGCGTCTGTTGCCCGCGTCTGTTGCCCTTGTCTGTTGCCCGTGTCTGTTGCCCTTG
The DNA here is from genome assembly GCA_029465975.1 of Dallia pectoralis. Lineage (NCBI taxonomy): Eukaryota > Metazoa > Chordata > Actinopteri > Esociformes > Umbridae > Dallia > Dallia pectoralis. Next base: position 11,218,033 of record CM055743.1, read on the forward strand.
TCTGTTGCCTGTGTCTGTTGCCCTTGTCTGTTGCCCGTGTCTGTTGCCCGTGTCTGTTGCCCGTGTCTGTTGCCCGTGTCTGTTGCCCGTGTCTGTTGCCCGTGTCTGTTGCCTGTGTCTGTTGCCCGTGTCTGTTGCCCGTGTCTGTTGTCCGTGTCTGTTGTCCGTGTCTGTTGCCCTTGTCTGTTGCCCTTGTCTGTTGCCCTTGTCTGTTGCCCGTGTCTGTTGCCCTTGTCTGTTGCCTGTGTCTGTTGCCCTTGTCTGTTGCCTGTGTCTGTTGTCCTTGTCTGTTGTCCGTGTCTGTTGCCCGTGTCCTTGTCTGTTGCCCTTGTCTGTTGCCTGTGTCTGTTGCCCTTGTCTGTTGCCCGTGTCTGTTGCCCGTGTCTGTTGCCCGTGTCTGTTGCCCGTGTCTGTTGCCTGTGTCTGTTGCCCGTGTCTGTTGCCCGTGTCTGTTGCCCGTGTCTGTTGTCCGTGTCTGTTGTCCGTGTCTGTTGTCCGTGTCTGTTGTCCATGTCTGTTGTGCTTGTCTGTTGTGGTCAGGTGGGGCGGAGGGACAATCCAGCCGTGGAGCCCATCATCCAGGGACTCAAGCGGGTTGTACATCACGGTAAGTCAATCAACTGGCCTCACACCACTAATATTGGTCGCACACACTCACACACTCTTTTTATCAAAATGGACTCTGTTTAGCCGGGCAAATTATGTTTTATATCAGCCTTAGTCCTATATCAGCTGTAGTTTAATATCAGCATTAATGTAATATCAGCCATTGTCCTATTTCAGCTTTATTTTAATATCAGCTTTAGTTTTGTATCAGCCTTAGTTTAATATCAGCCATAGATTTGTATCAGCTTTAGTTTTGTATCAGCTTTAGTTTAATATCAGCCTTTGTCCTAGTTTTATAGATGTCTTAGACTCTTAGTCCTATATCAGCCTTAGTTTTATAGATGTCTTAGTCCTATATCAGCCTTAGTTTTATAGATGTCTTAGTCCTATATCAGCCATAGTTCTGTACAAGCCATAGTTTTATACCAGCTGTATTTTAATACCAGCATTACCTCTGTTTTATGTCAGCCTTATAAAGTAACCTTATTATATACCAACCTTATAAAGTAACCTTAATATATACCAGCCTTATAAAGTAACCTTATTATATACCAGCCTTATAAAGTAACCTTATTATATACCAGCCTTATAAAGTAACCTTATTATATACCAGCCTTATAAAGTAACCTTAATATATACCAGCCTTATAAAGTAACCTTAATATATACCAGCCTTATAAAGTAACCTTATTACATACCAACTTTATAAAGTAACCTTATTATATACCAGCCTTATAAAGTAACCTTATTATATACCAGCCTTATAAAGTAACCTTATTATATACCAGCCTTATAAAGTAACCTTATTATATACCAGCCTTATAAAGTAACCTTATTATATACCAGCCTTATAAAGTAACCTAATTATATACCAGCCTTATAACAGTATTTGCTCTGTTTTGGGATACATTCGATTGTGGTTTGTGTTCAAAGTCACCTTATTTCAATATCAGCCTTGGTTTCATAACAGTCTCCATGTCTGCCTAAGTTTGCAGCCTTTTTTTCTAGTGGCCTTTGTTCTATAGTGATCTACTTTATGTCTATAGTGGTTTTTGTTCTATAGTGATCTACTTTATGTCTATAGTGGTTTGTGTTCTATAGCGATCTACTTTATGTCTATAGTGGCCTTTGTTCTGTAGTGATCTACATTATGTCTGTAATGGCCTTTGTTCTATAGTGATCTACTTTATGTCTATAGTGGTTTTTGTTCTGTAGCGATCTACTTTATGTCTATAGTGGTTTTTGTTCTGTAGTGATCTACATTATGTCTGTAATGGCCTTTGTTCTATAGTGATCTACTTTATGTCTATAGTGGCCTTTGTTCTATAGTGATCTACTTTATGTCTATAGTGGTTTTTGTTCTGTAGCGATCTACTTTATGTCTATAGTGGCCTTTGTTCTATAGTGATCTACTTTATGTCTACAGTGGCCTTTGTTCTGTAGCGATCTACTTTATGTCTATAGTGGTTTTTGTTCTGTAGCGATCTACTTTATGTCTATAGTGGCCTTTGTTCTATAGTGATCTACTTTATGTCTATAGTGGGCTTTGTTCTATAGTGATCTATTTTATGTCTATAGTGGCCTTTGCTCTATAGTGATCTATTTTATGTCTATAGTGGCCTTTGCTCTATAGTGATCTATTTTATGTCTATAGTGGGCTTTGTTCTATAACAATCTACTTTATGTCTATAGCGGCCTCATTCCATAGCAGCGTTCATTCTGACTCTTTTACCATAACACAAAGTGTTTGGTTCTGAGGTTCTGAGTCATCATTTCGAAACACAGAGATACAGACGCACTCACAGTTGCTAAGAAGGACCATTATCAGTAACACCATACAGGGCTTTCAGTCTCATACGAAACAGTCAATGAGCGCGGACAGAAAGCATACTCAATAAAAGCATCGACAGAGGGCTGATTTCCCAAGGACATACAGCAGTTGTTGTTTTTTGTTTTGTGAGGTTAATTTGAGACGATGGCTTCAGACGCCCCTCGCAGACTCAAGTCTGTAAACAGAGAATATGTGCCTCTCATCTGGCCATCCCGCCATTTGTTCAGGCGTTTGAAGATACTTGGCGTACATTTTTACAACCCCAAATTAGAGTTTGACCACAAGCTGTGAACCCAGTTATACATCAAGAGGAAGGCAACGCAGCGAGCTAGCACCACTCCCTCCCTTACTGTGTAGCAGGGCAAAGAAAAGACGCAGCAGTTAATTGCATCTAAGCCTCAATTAGTCAACAATCCTCCTCGCTCACACATACAAACACACACACACACACTTACGGCATTTACACACATCAAAAGTTGGCTTGAACCATTCATCTTATATGCTGGGGGAGATGGATGTGTCTGGCTGCCGTGTGTTTTGACGCTAGGGTAGCTGTGAGCAAAGTACGGAAGACAGCATAAGCCAAGCAGGAATTACTCTGTCTCCACTAGCGCATACCCAGATGAGCTTTAGCATGTTTCGCTAATTCTCTGCTTTGTCTCCACACGCGTGTGCATGGGTGTAAGTATTTGTTTTTGTGCGGATATACAAGCATTTGGCTACTCCCGCAACAACATCTGCTACGATGTGAACTGTCGACCTTCACGGCGTATTTATTCTGTGGGAAGATGTTACCGGAGTGAGTCTGGTATGTCTGGCGGGCCAGTGGCCGGGCCTGATATCAGTACATCCGTAGTGTTGACTGTGAGACATAAGCCCATCAAATCACTACACCAACTGTCTCTGGCTGTTCTGTGGACAGAGGTCCGCAACTAGGATTCAAAAGCATGAAGAATTTAATTTACTATTCTCGGGTTCTTTTTCTCAACTGGAACTGGCGTGTCGTGGTCGCACTATAAGCATTGAGATATGGGTTGCGTGATGAATTCGGAGTGTGTAGAAGGAAGGGCGGGATTATGTCATCAGGGCTTACTTATCCCGTGTCCCCAACAGCTCCCTATTAGCACAAGTCCCTGGTCAAATGTAGTGCACTACATAGTCACTAGGGTGTGATTCGCGGCGTCTATGTCATGTATGCTAGCAGGGCTGGGCGGTGGGGTTTCCGCTAGCTCGTTAGTCCCGGTCATCCATCCATCAGCAGGTCTGAGGCAGCAGCACCATTCGGCACGTATGTTGGGCTGTGCCGTCTGAGGGCAGACAGGTAGTGGAGACGGGGTGAATACTGAAACAGATCGCAGACTCATGTCTTTCCACCAGCACCAAAGTCAACCGATGCGTCCTCCAGGGTTACCTGAAGTAGTCGTTATCTCACTCGTATGCCACGGGTTGTGTCTGAACCGGGGATCGCAGTGTCTCTGCCACCAGGGATTGTCCCCAGCTCAGAGCTACGGCACTGCCCCAGATGGTGACAGCAGCTCTAAACACTAGAGTGTGTATCCAAGGAGGGACCTCTCCTGGTGGTTACCGCAGACAACAGCGGCCCAGCGTTGGATTGGCTGTCAGAGCAAGACTGCTTGCTTATCTGATCGTCCTCCCCCTCCAAATGCTCTGCCAAACCCTGTTGTTGCCAAACAAGTGCCAGAAGGAGGTTTCTTTGGCATGCGTTGTCAATGTCAACAGGTTGGCAAAGTTCTCAGAGCAATGTCCTCTATAACTCACCTTTTACAACACTGAACCTTGTGGTGTCACAGCTTTTCAATGTGCTTTTAACTTGGCTGATTATTTTTTTTTACATATAGTAGAAATATTCACAATTCATGAATATACGTTATAAATACCAATATTTAATGATGTAGGTATAGACTTTGTTTACTGTCTTTTAGTGTGTGCCTGTGCTTGTGTTTTAGTGTGCTTATGTGTGACATTGTGTGTGTGACGCTGTGTGTGTGACGCTGTGTGTGTGACGCTGTGTGTGTGACGCTGTGTGTGTGACGCTGTGTTTTTGACACTGTGTGTGTGACGTTGTGTGTGTGTGACGTTGAGTGTATGTGACGTTGTGTGTGTGACGTGTGTGTGTGTGACGTGTGTGACGTTGTGTGTGTGTGTGTGAGACGTTGTGTGTGTGTGTGACGTTGTGTGTGTGTGTGACGTTGTGTGTGTGTGTGACGTTGTGTGTGTGTGTGATGTTGTGTGTGTGTGTGTGTGTGAAGTTGTGTGTGTGACGTTGTGTGTCTAGGTGTTTTTCGGTGTTCCGGTGCTGTAGCTCCTCCGTCACCTTGACGTGGATGTTAGGTTGGGTTCCTCTCTGTGTTGACGTGTGTTTCTCTCCGCCTTAGAGAAAGAGACGTTCCTGAGTCCGTTCATCCTGAGGGATCTGCTCCCGTCCTCGTTAGGGAGTTACTATCGCTACACCGGCTCGCTAACGACCCCACCCTGCAGTAAGGTGGTGGAGTGGATAATCTTCTCCAGGCCACTGTTTCTCTCACAGTTACAGGTCAGTTACACAGACATGCAAACACAAGGGGCAAATCTCTTCACTTTCTCAGATAGTCTGTATCTGGCTACACGGGGGATGTGTTAATACTAGTCTAGTAGACATACACACACTCTCAGCCCGTTGTTTATGTACTGTAACTTCCTCCTACTCTTCCTCTTCCGAGTCCACCTACTCCTCATCCATGTATCAAATGTTTATAGCTCGTGTCGTGATGATTTACTAGTTTGTTCTAGGCAATTACTGCCATGTGGATTATAGTGGCTGTGAACACACACACGCACACGCACGCACACACACACACACACACACACACACACACACCTTCACAAACATTCTCAATATTTTATTTGAACCCACACATGAAATGTACATTCAGCAGGGCCTCATTTTGAATGTTATGTGACTGTGAGGTCGTGGTAATGATCGCAGACTCAGAACAGCGTCTCTCCAGCTGCATTGGTCTGAAGCCTGGTTACCTGTAAGCACGAGCTGGTGTTAAAAACAGCTTGTCAGGATTGTATTCCTCCATCAAAATATATAGTCCACGTTTAGATGTATAAATGCCCATGTGCAAATGTATTAATGCCTATGTTCAAATGTATAGTCCATGTTCAAATATATAGTCCATGTTCAAATATATAGTCCATGTTCAAATGTAAAAATGCCCATGTTCAAATGTATAAATGCCCATGTTCAAATGTATAGTCCATGTTAAAATATATAGTCCATGTTCAAATATATAGTCCATGTTCAAATGTATAAATGCCCATGTTCAAATGTAGAAACGCCCATGTTCAAATGTATAGTCCATGTTCAAATATATAGTCCACTTTCAACGGACATCACTAAGGCCTCACTGACCATGACAACATCTGGATTGTTCTCTAATATTTAAACATCTGAATTATTCTCTATTATTTTAACATCTGGACTATTCTCTATCATTTTAACATCTGGATCATTCTCTATCATTTTAACATCTGGATTATTCTCTATCATTTTACCATCTGGATTATTATCTGTCATTTTAACATCTGGATTATTATCTATCATTTTAACATCTGGATCATTCTCTATCATTTTAACATCTGGATCATTCGCTATAATTTTAACATCGGTATTATTCTCTGTTATTTTAACATCTGGATAATTCTCTATTATTTTAACATCTGGATTATTCTATATTATTTTAACATCTGGATAATTCTCTATAATTTTAACATCTGGATTATTCTCCATCACAAAAGCAGAACATCCATATATTCATTGATATTGTAACTGACACCAACATGCTTATCAATGGGCTGTTTGTGATAGGATCTCTCTCACCTCCAGAGCAAGCGAGTGAGAACACAAACAATAGCAGGTCAGCAGTGGGTTGTTACATGCTTCAGTTCACTCTGAGACCGGCTCTATTACACATTACCCTCAGAGCCGTTGGTAGTAATTATAAGCATCCGGTTTAAAGGGAACTCATATATTCCTGAACTGAACGTGGACATGGCGCTTAGGTGTTTCTGCTACACCTGCTGTATTAGGTTAATTACACACTCTCACCACTGGCGGTGACTCTATATTTACTACAAATTACCTCTCCTGCCATTACCTGCACACCACACCAGGCAATCTCCCAGAAACATAACCAGCAACACACACACACACACACATACACATTCACATGCCCACATATGTCCTTATACCTGACAAAAACCGTCCATACACGTTTGTCAAAGGACATAGCCTTTGTTCTGTGTTTGCTTGCTGGACGGACAGTATTGACTTTGCACTGCGATGTTTCATGACATTCACAGCAGATCTCTTATGAATTTGCGTCCACACAAGACATTGATTCTAGCCACTCTTTAATGTGTAGTCATTACAACCCTCCGCAGGGGGTCAGTCGAGGAGATCGGGCAAATGTATGTTATTTCTGAAAGATGCACGCCCGCCTCCACCCAACCAAGCATGCAACACACACACAGAAAACAATCATAGACAGGCCCACTTACATGCAACTTTAGTTAGAAAGTACCACTTCTCCAACTGTCTGTTGAACCAGTCGTTTTCTGCTACGACAACACTCTTTCTCAAGTGTTCTGCCAGTCAGTAGTTCACTGATGAGTGGCCCAAACGTGTACACTTAAGACTTGTGAACCTGATACTATGTACACACACACACAGCCACCGCTCCTGTTTTAGTGAAGCATATCTTCTCTTGGGTCTAGCTGGAGGCATTCTACTCCATCTTCACCACGGAGCAGCAGGACCATGTCAAATCAGTTGAGTACCTGAGGAACAACTACAGAGGCCTCCAGGACCTGGGCAGCAGGGAGGTGTGGAAGTCCGCTGTTCAAGACGCCTGGCAGAAGGATCTGACGGACAGCCTAGGGCTGGCAACAGATGGCACCACAGACCCATCCAGAGGTACACCACTGTATAGACTCTATATAGATATTGTGTAAATACACTGTATATATGCACTGTATATAGACACTGTATATATGCACTGTTCATAGATACTGCATATAGATACTGCATATAGACACTGTACATACATATTGTTTATATACACTGCATATAGACACTGTACATACATATTGTTTATATACACTGCATATAAACACTGTGTATAGAAGCTGTACATAAACACTGCACATAAACACTGTACATAGATACTGCATATAGACACTGTACATACATATTGTTTATATACACTGCATATAGACACTGTACATACATATTGTTTATATACACTGCATATAGACACTGTACATACATATTGTTTATATACACTGCATATAAACACTGTATATAGACACTGTACATAAACACTGCACATAAACACTGTACATAGACACTGTACATATACACTGTACATAGACACTGTACATAGACACTGTAAATATACACTGCACATAGACACTGTACATAGACACTGTACATAGACACTGTAAATAGACACTGTAAATAGACACTGTATATAGACACTGTAAATAGACACTACACAAACACTGTACATAAACACTGCACATAAACACTGTATATAGACACTGTACATAAACACTGTACATAAACACTGTATATAGACACTATAAATAGACACTGTGCATAAACACTGCATATAGACACTGTATGTATATATACATACAGTGTCTATATACATACAGTGTCTATATGCAGTGTATGTATATATATATATATATATACATACACTGTACATAAACACTGTACATAGACACTGTACATAGACACTGTAAATAGACACTGTACATAAACACGGTGCATAAACACTGTATATAGACACTGTAAATAGACACTGTACACAAACACTGTACATAAACACTGTGCATAAACACTGCATATAGACACTGCATATAGACACTGTATATAGACACTGTATATAGACATTGTATATATACACTGTGCATAAACACTGCATATAAACATTGTACATAGACACTGTACATAAACACTGCACATAAACACTGTACATAGACATTGTACATAGGCACTGTGCATAAACACTGTATATAGACACTGTAAATAGACACTGTACATAAACACTGTACATAAAGACTGTACATAGACACTGTATACATACACTGTATATAGACACTGTACATAAACACTGTACATAAACACGGTTTATACATGTTTAGGGGGAGTGGCACATATCCCAGACATGTAAAGACTTTTCTATTGGCTTCAGAGCAATCATTTCGCACATTTTAAGTTTAAGAATTTTGTCAAACTTTTCGCTCATTTGTCACTTCTGCACTCATCTTTCTCATGTATCATTTGTTCACACATTTGCTTTATTTGTATGCCTCAATTTTGTAAAAAGTTCTCTTTCTTTCATCAGAACAATGTATTCAAGGCCATTTCTATCCCCACAAGGAGTGTGAATCTCTAGGCCAGCCATGGTACCAGAGCTGCCGCTCAGTTGTATTCATGGCATAAAATTACATTAGCTTTTTAATACTTTATATCTTATTTCAGTCGAAAATATTTGAACAAAAAAATCCATCCCAAAAAACATAAGTTTAAAGTACATATGCATAAATATATATGTACATATACTGAACATAAAAGGCATTCATGTTTATCATATATATATATGATAATATCGATACATATTCAAAAAGATATTGTAGTCAAAGTCAAAGTATTTTATTGTCATGTGTACAGAATGACTTGCATCAAACTGCACAATTAAATTCTTATGACATGGCAAGCAACAACTACGTAGTTAGAAGAACAAAAAAACAGAATTACAACAATATACAGAATATACATAGCTAACATAATGAAGTGAGAATATGGCCAATATGTGAACCTTAAATACTTAAATACTGCAATAAAAGTGATCTAGTGCCAGTAGTGGATACCAGTAGTGAATATACAGTGAATAAGTCTGAATCCAGTAATGAGCGAACTTCCAAAAGTGCTTGTCGATCATATTGTATGAGTGACAGTGCAGCATGTACAAAAATAGAAACAATATAAACAGTAATAAACAAAAAACTACGTAGTGAATGCGGAGCCATTGTCAGTGCGACCTTCCTCTACGGCGCACCAGAGTATGCGTACAATCATCTCCTAGCCATACACTTGAAGAATTAAACTGCATATGGATTGACCTTCAACTAACTACTAATCAAACTAACAGCGCACATGTCGGAAGTATCAGTGCAATCATTTAAAACAACAAAGAGTACTGTACATTGAGCAACTGCAACCAGACTAGCAGCTAGCTTTATGAGTATGCCCTCGTATAGAATAGCTGAACAACATCTTTTGTCTGAGTACTATTATTGACCTTTTTTCACAAACATTTGCACTTTAAAGGCACCTTAGCGAGTACCAGTCAAATTATTGAAAAACTCAAGGAGCAAATTAAAAGAATGTAAACAAAACAGTAATAGCGAAGGTTTAGCATTATGTTTAGCATTAGGGTTTAGCATTAGCAATGTGGTTTAGCATTTGATTTAGCATTAGGTTTAGCTTTGGGTTTAGCATTAAGTTTAGCATTAGGTTTAGCCATGTGGTTTAGCATTTGGTTTCGCATTGGGTTTAGCATTAGGTTTAGCATTGGGTTTAGCATTTTGTTTAGCAATGTGGTTTAGCATTGGATTTAGCATTAGGTTTAGCAATGTGGTTTAGCATTAGGTTTAGCATTGGGTTTAGCCTGAGGTTTAGCATTAGGTTTAGCAATGTGGTTTAGCATTGGGTTTAGCGTTAGGTTTAGCATTAGGTTTAGCATTACAGATTGTTCCCGAAAAACTATTCTTCATCACCTAGAATTGAAGTTCCATCAGTTTTAAACATTAGTTTGTTTTGAGTGGTTAGAGTTAAATATTCGTTACAATATATATTTCTTTCTCCATTTGGTTCAGTTGGGTTCATGTTGCCAAAATCTGACTATAAAGATATTGCGTAAAATCCATCTATGGTTATCGCAAGAATAACTTGTGTCCCAAACTTAATGTTGTAATTTTCCCTTTGGTCTATTAAGGATATGCAAGAGGAAACAGCTGAATTGTAGCGTGACACGAATAGGCAGTACTCAGTAGATTATGTCTCTAGTGTAGTCCTCATCTCCCCTACATATTTTGTTCGCTGGTCCAGAATGCTTCCTCAGCTGCAGCGAAGCACACAGAGACTGATCCCAGACTACCCATTTGCAGTGAACATTATCACTGTCTTTAGTGCTCTCAGGTGCGAATGGTGTCTACACCCGGCACAATAAATATCATTATGGGGCAAATGTGCTGGGGTAACAAATATATATATATTTATGGCTGAATAAATAAAAATAAAAAAACTGTAAAACGTATATATGATGTTTTATTTATTTTCTGAAATCTATACTCATATATGTACATATATGTATATGCATATATGTACTCATATACAGGTATATATATATACCTGTATCTGAAGTGGAATTGTGGTTGATGTAAGCAACCTGAAATATTACATCTACCACAGAATGAATGAGGGAATGTATCTGCCAGTGTTGAGATTAGCAGTGATATACACATATTGATCAGACTGGAATGAAACCAGCAGTACTGGCGGTCTGATGGCCTGTAGTTGTGAACCTTCGCTCTGTTGTTGGACAGGAGGCAGAGATTGGCTTTGAATTGGCTTGTAATTCACTAGACACTACATTTACCTAACCTCCATCACACTGACTTAGTAGTGGAGGTCAGAGTAGCGGAGGTCAGAGTAGCAGAGGTCAGAGTAGCGGAGGTCAGAGTAGCGGAGGTCAGAGTAGCGGAGGTCAGAGTAGCGGAGGTCAGAGTAGCGGAGGTCAGAGTAGCGGAGGTCAGAGTAGCGGAGGTCAGAGTAGCGGAGGCTAGAGTAGCGGAGGTCAGAGTAGCGGAGGTCAGAGTAGCGGAGGTCAGAGTAGCCGAGGTCAGAGTAGCGGAGGTCAGAGTAGCGGAGGTCAGAGTAGCGGAGTGTAGTGGAGGTTAGATCAGTGTTGAGGCCGGACTCAGTCTTCTTGTTTTTATGCAATGAATGTATCTTTCATTTATCTGTCACCTCTCTCTATTGTCTCTTTATCTCCATCTTTTTTCTCCTCTACTTCCCTTTCTTCATTTAATTGTCTCTGTCACTCTCCCCTATTTTACCCCCCCCCCCTTTATCTCTCTCTGTCTGCCTCCCTGGTCTAGTCTCATTAATTTTTTTATCTCCATCTTCTTACAACTCTGTCCCATTTTCTCTCTCCCACTCTAATAATAGACATATCCTTTCTGTACTCAGGATTTAGTATAACAGAGCTGGCCTCGTCTCTTCCAGCCGAACCCGAACCCTCTCCTTCACCCTGCTACCATTTCATATGTACATCATTCACGCTAATTCGTTACATTTTCTCTGCACTGGAAAGAGGGCGCTCCGACCAGAAAGTTCTAGAATCCATTATTCAGTGACTCAACACTCCCTCCTCAGAAAGTCAGACGGACAGACAGCCCTAATAATACACAATACATATGCCTGTCATACTGTGGCCTACATCCCCACCTTGAGGTTATGTGGAGTACTGCAGTCTTTTCGTGCAATTCATTCAAGTGTTTTTTGTAGTACTGGGTTTCATCCTGGAGGGCCCACATATGTCTGTTTTCAGAATTAGTCTGAGAGTATTGAAGCCAGAAATTTTTCAACCCTACAGAACTGTAATAAAAGCTCTGATTTAGGAGCATATATTTAGGTCAGCTGATTATAAACCCAGAGACTATGACAAAAGAAGATGTCAACAACACAACGCTTCCCTGAGAAATGTAATATCCTTCACATTTATAGTTTGTCTACTCCCCCAGTTTTCTGCAATTAAATTCAGCCACACTTCAGACATCGGTGGAACACAATGTGCTTTACAGGAAAATAAATAAAGTACAAGAACAAAGCAGCGTGCATAAGACATAAATCTAACTAGCATAAGACATAAATCTAACTAGCATAAAACATAAATCTAACTAGCATTCCAGCCCTTTAGTCCTTCATCTCACCTTCCTTTATATTTACACCTCTTCATCCCTACATTTTCTATTACTGGTCCGTTACTACATATGTTACTACATCTGTTACTAAATCTGTTACTACATACGTTACTACATCTGTTACTACATCTGTTACTACATCTGTTACTACATCCGTTACGACATTTGTTACTACATCTGTTACTACATCCGTTACTACATACGTTACTACATACGTTACTAGATCTGTTACTACATCTGTTACTACATCTGTTACTACATCCGTTACTACATCCGTTACTACATTTGTTACTACATCTGTTACTACATCCGTTACTACATACGTTACTACATACGTTACTAGATCTGTTACTACATCTGTTACTACATCCGTTACTACATTTGTTACTACATATGTTACTACATCCGTTACTACATACGTTACTACATACGTTACTACATACGTTACTACATCTGTTACTACACCCGTTACTACACCCGTTACTACATTTGTTACGACATCTCTCACCACCACTTTTTTCCCCTCCATTGCTCCACCTCTCACACTCCATTGGCTCCATATATTTCCCCTTCCATCACTCCACTTTTTTCCCCTCCATTGCTCCACCTCTCACACTCCATTGGCTCCATATATTTACCCTTCCATCACTCCACCTTTATCCCCTCCATTGCTCCACCTCTCACACTCTATTGGCTCCATATATTTCACCTTCCATCACTCCACCTTTTTCCCCTCCATTGCTCCACCTCTCACACTCTATTGGCTCCATATATTTCCCCTTCCATCACTCCACCTTTTTCCCCTCCATTGCTCCACCTCTCACACTCCATTGGCTCCATATATTTCCCCTTCCATCACTCCACCTTTTTCCCCTCGATTGCTCCACCTCTCACACTCGATTGGCTCCATATATTTCCCCTTCCATCACTCCACCTTTTTTCCCCTCCATTGCTCCACCTCTCACACTCCATTGGCTCCATATATTTCACCTTCCATCACCTTACCTTTTTCCCTTCCATTGCTCCACCTCTCACACTCCATTGGCTCCATATATTTACCCTTCCATCACTCCACCTTTATCCCCTCCATTGCTCCACCTCTCACACTCTATTGGCTCCATATATTTCACCTTCCATCACTCCACCTTTTTCCCCTCCATTGCTCCACCTCTCACACTCGATTGGCTCCATATATTTCCCCTTCCATCACTCCACCTTTTTCCCCTCCATTGCTCCACCTCTCACACTCCATTGGCTCCATATATTTCCCCTTCCATCACTCCACCTTTTTTCCCCTCGATTGCTCCACCTCTCACACTCGATTGGCTCCATATATTTCCCCTTCCATCACTCCACCTTTTTCCCCTCCATTGCTCCACCTCTCACACTCCATTGGCTCCATATATTTCCCCTTCCATCACTCCACCTTTTTCCCCTCGATTGCTCCACCTCTCACACTCGATTGGCTCCATATATTTCCCCTTCCATCACTCCACTTTTTTCCCCTCCATTGCTCCACCTCTCACACTCCATTGGCTCCATATATTTACCCTTCCATCACTCCACCTTTATCCCCTCCATTGCTCCACCTCTCACACTCTATTGGCTCCATATATTTCCCCTTCCATCACTCCACCTTTTTCCCCTCCATTGCTCCACCTCTCACACTCGATTGGCTCCATATATTTCCCCTTCCATCACTCCACCTTTTTCCCCTCCATTGCTCCACCTCTCACACTCGATTGGCTCCATATATTTCCCCTTCCATCACTCCACCTTTTTCCCCTCCATTGCTCCACCTCTCACACTCCATTGGCTCCATATATTTCATCTTCCATCACCTTACCTTTTTCCCCTCCATTGCTCCACCTCTCACACTCCATTGGCTCCATATATTTACCCTTCCATCACTCCACCTTTATCCCCTCCATTGCTCCACCTCTCACACTCTATTGGCTCCATATATTTCACCTTCCATCACTCCACCTTTTTCCCCTCCATTGCTCCACCTCTCACACTCTATTGGCTCCATATATTTCCCCTTCCATCACTCCACCTTTTTCCCTCCATTGCTCCACCTCTCACACTCCATTGGCTCCATATATTTCCCTTCCATCACTCCACCTTTTTCCCCTCCATTGCTCCACCTCTCACACTCGATTGGCTCCATATATTTCCCCTTCCATCACTCCACCTTTTTCCCCTCCATTGCTCCACCTCTCACACTCCATTGGCTCCATATATTTCACCTTCCATCACCTTACCTTTTTCCCTTCCATTGCTCCACCTCTCACACTCCATTGGCTCCATATATTTACCCTTCCATCACTCCACCTTTATCCCCTCCATTGCTCCACCTCTCACACTCTATTGGCTCCATATATTTCACCTTCCATCACTCCACCTTTTTCCCCTCCATTGCTCCACCTCTCACACTCGATTGGCTCCATATATTTCCCCTTCCATCACTCCACCTTTTTTCCCCTCCATTGCTCCACCTCTCACACTCCATTGGCTCCATATATTTCCCCTTCCATCACTCCACCTTTTTCCCCTCGATTGCTCCACCTCTCACACTCGATTGGCTCCATATATTTCCCCTTCCATCACTCCACCTTTTTTCCCCTCCATTGCTCCACCTCTCACACTCCATTGGCTCCATATATTTCACCTTCCATCACCTTACCCTTTTCCCTTCCATTGCTCCACCTCTCACACTCCATTGGCTCCATATATTTACCCTTCCATCACTCCACCTTTATCCCCTCCATTGCTCCACCTCTCACACTCTATTGGCTCCATATATTTCCCCTTCCATCACTCCACCTTTTTCCCCTCCATTGCTCCACCTCTCACACTCGATTGGCTCCATATATTTCCCCTTCCATCACTCCACCTTTTTTCCCCTCCATTGCTCCACCTCTCACACTCGATTGGCTCCATATATTTCCCCTTCCATCACTCCACCTTTTTCCCCTCCATTGCTCCACCTCTCACACTCCATTGGCTCCATATATTTCATCTTCCATCACCTTACCTTTTTCCCCTCCATTGCTCCACCTCTCACACTCCATTGGCTCCATATATTTACCCTTCCATCACTCCACCTTTATCCCCTCCATTGCTCCACCTCTCACACTCTATTGGCTCCATATATTTCACCTTCCATCACTCCACCTTTTTCCCCTCCATTGCTCCACCTCTCACACTCTATTGGCTCCATATATTTCCCCTTCCATCACTCCACCTTTTTCCCCTCCATTGCTCCACCTCTCACACTCCATTGGCTCCATATATTTCCCCTTCCATCACTCCACCTTTTTCCCCTCCATTGCTCCACCTCTCACACTCGATTGGCTCCATATATTTCCCCTTCCATCACTCCACCTTTTTTCCCCTCCATTGCTCCACCTCTCACACTCCATTGGCTCCATATATTTCACCTTCCATCAATTCACCTTTTTTCCCCTCCATTGCTCCATCGATTTCTGTGTGTTGAAGCCCCGGGCATTTTATCTTTATGAGTTAATGTATTATTTCATTTTATTTGAAGCAGCTCCCCTGTATACCAACTGCTAGACGAGTCAGCAATCAGAGAGTAATAAAATATTTTGTGGGTCCTAAGGCAGCCTGCCTACAGCACACACACACACACACACACACACACACACACACACACACACACACACACACACACACACACACACAGAAGTAACACACACACAACACACAGAAGTAACACACACACACACACAGAAGTAACACACACACAACTCTGTTATCAGTTCAAACTGCGAGCTGGTCAAGTTTAACTCAGCCAGCAATACACTGCTCTAAGCAAGGCCTTTCATTTTGACCCATTTGTTTGTGTCAACATACAAATACGCAACCCATCATTTTCCCTCCATCTCTCTCTCTCCCTCCTCTCCCGCTCTCTCTCTTTCTCCTCTTTCTTTCTGGAACTGTTCCCTAGATGGTTGGTTTTTAATATACGGTATGTATCATTAGTTCACCGTTTTTCTCTCAGTCCAGATGTCTCCTGATTTCCACTTGTCCCTGTCCACCCAGTCTGTAGCAGTGCCCCTGTCAACATGAAGATCCAGCCACTGAACGCCACCGCCCTGGTGGTAAGTTGGCAGCGCCCGCTAGCGCTCTACCACCCGCCCATCGTCAGCTTCATGGTGTCCTACAGCTGGTCGAAAAACGAACTGGCCCACGAGAAGACCTTTACCAAGACTGGGGACCAAAATATGGTGAGACACCTCTATAACCCTGTGAGGATTGTCAGTCAGTCGGTTGACACTCTGTCATACACACTCTCATTGATGTAATGTGTCTGTTGTCATGTGTCTGTCGTCATGTGTCTGTCGTAATAATGTGTCTGTTGTAATAATGTGTCTGTCGTAATAATGTGTCCGTCGTAATAATGTGTCCGTCGTAATAATGTTTCTGTCGTAATAATCTCTCTGTCGTCATGTGTCTGTCGTAATAATGTTTCTGTCGTAATAATGTGTCTGTCGTAATAATGTGTCTGTCGTAATAATGTGTCTGTCGTAATAATGTGTCTGTCGTAATTATGTGTCTGTCGTAATAATGTGTCTGTCGTAATAATGTGTCTGTCGTCATGTGTCTGTCGTCATGTGTCTGTCGTAATAATGTGTCTGCCGTAATAATGTGTCTGCCGTAATAATGTGTCTGCCGTAATAATGCGTCTGCCGTAATAATGCGTCTGCCGTTATGCGTCTGTCGTAATGCGTCTGTCGTAATGTGTCTGTCGTAATGCGTCTGTCGTAATGCGTCTGTCGTAATGGGTCTGTCGTAATGCGTCTGTCGTAGTGAGTCTGTCGTAGTGAGTCTGTCGTAATGCGTCTGTCGGGATGTGTCTGTCGGGATGTGTCTGTCGTGATGTGTCTGTCGTGATGTGTCTGTCGTATTGTGTCTGTCGGGATGTGTCTGTCGGGATGTGTCTGTCGTGATGTGTCTGTCGTGATGTGTCTGTCGTATTGTGTCTGTCGTATTGTGTCTGTCGTGATGTGTCTGTCGTGATGCGTCTGCCGTAATGCGTCTGTCGTGATGCGTCTGTCGTATTGTGTCTGTCGTGATGTGTCTGTCGTGATGTGTCTGTCGTGATGTGTCTGTCGTATTGTGTCTGTCGTATTGTGTCTGTCGTGATGTGTCTGTCGTGATGCGTCTGCCGTAATGCGTCTGTCGTGATGCGTCTGTCGTAATGCGTCTGTCGAAATAACCTGTCAGTCGTTATGTATCTGTCGTTATGTGTCTGTCGTAATGCGTCTGTCATAATGCATCTGTCGTAATTCGTTTGTCGTGATGCATCTGTTCTATTGTGTCTGTCGTAATGTGTCTGTCGTGATGCAACTTTCATAATGTGTCTGTTGTAATGTGTCTGTTGATGGACTCAATTCCTCTGGAGCAAATGTGTCACAGAGAGGTGAGAGGAACACCACCTCTCTCACAACATTAGTGTAACGTGTGATCTTGCTGAAGTTGTCGTTTCATATCGGAAGGGCAGTCTGAGCGTTCAGTGTGTGTGTGTGTGTGTGTATGTCTGTGCGTGCGTGCGCGTGCGTGCGTGTGTGTCTGTGTTTGTCTGTGCGTGCGTGTGCGTGCGTGCGTGCAGGTGCGTGCGTGTGCGCGTGTGTGTGTGCGCGTGTGTGTGTGACGAGGCCAGACAGATGAGGCTCTCACTGTAAACGATGATTTAAAATGAATAAACATAGACAGCAGGAAAACATTCTCATGGGAGACGGCTATGAGACGTCCATCTCTCTTTGGCTGCACTCAATCACCAGCGTCGCTCTCTCTATCTTCCCTCAGCACCCTCCGTTCTTCCCCTGCTCTCTTCATTTTCTGCCCACTTCATTTCAATTTTTATTTTCAATCTCGGTCCCGGACCCCCTTATCCAAGTCACATCAGGGACCTGCAAGCTTCCTGCAATCATAGTTGAATCAATTGAAAACCACTCAAGCCCTTAGTTTCACATCTCCTCCTCTCATCTCCCCTTCTGACAATGCAATAACCCTCCGTTCTTGAGACCATCTCTAACAGAATTAAGTTTAACCAGAGTGACCTCTGCTGTGTCAGACGGTGATAGGGTGTGTGTATGGACACAGCTATTGCTACCAGGGTGCACACCGGGGGGTCGGGTGAGATGTGGTGTGGACACCACTCACTAGACCTAACTCATATGTCAATTGATGTCTGGGTGGTCCATATCAGTGACAGCAGTGCCTTTATCTCGCCCCGTCTCACAGAAGGTGGTGATAAGTCACGTCTCTCCAGACATCCTGTATCTAACTGTGTCTGTCTCACAGAAGGTGGTGATAAGTCACGTCTCTCCAGACATTCTGTATCTAACTGTGTCTGTCTCACAGACGGTGGTGATAAGTCACGTCTCTCCAGACATCCTGTATCTAACTGTGTCTGTCTCACAGAAGGTGGTGATAAGTCACGTCTCTCCAGACATCCTGTATCTAACTGTGTCTGTCTCACAGACGGTGGTGATAAGTCACGTCTCTCCAGACATCCTGTATCTAACTGTGTCTGTCTCACAGAAGGTGGTGATAAGTCACGTCTCTCCAGACATCCTGTATCTAACTGTGTCTGTCTTACAGAAGGTGGTGATAAGTCACGTCTCTCCAGACACCCTGTATCTGTTCAGAGTCCAGGCTGTTTGCCAGAGGGATCAACGCAGTGATTTCAGCCAGACGCTGCTGTTTACAGGTGACCTCTTACAATAGAACTGCACTACAACTGTTATCCCATTATTAAAATGGTCTATGGAGATATCTTTGTTTCAAATGCAAGCGTGACCTTTACTTTTTGTTGTTGTGCCAGCTAATACCACTCGGATTTTCGAGGGAACTCGGATTGTGAAAACCGGAATGGTGAGTGCAGTTGTCCAGAAGAGGGCAGCATAACAATTCATGCTGTGATGTGCCCAAATTGAAATGTTACAATACTGTCCCCCCCCCCCAGCCCACCGGCTCTCCTGCTTCTTCAGCTGACATGGCCCCTATCAGTTCTGGCTCCTCCACATGGACCTCCTCTGGCCCCTCGTTCCCCTTTGTCTCCATGGCAACGGGAGGAATGGGCCCCTCGTCCAGCGGCAGTCAGGCTACGGTGGCGTCGGTGGTGACCAGCACCCTGCTGGCTGGTCTGGGTTTCAGTGGTGGGGTCATCTCTTCCCTACCTGGGTCTCTCTGGCCCACACAGGCTGTAGCAGCGAGCCCTGGGTCCAAAACCGGTCCCAACCATTCACCTGCCCAGCCCCCGGCCTCCAGTCAGCCCCCGACAGCTCCAGAGGGTGGGTCGATCACGGACGCTCCAACAGAGGAGACAGAGGTGGCGGAGGAGGACACGGAGGCTGAGGAGGGGGAGGAGGATGAAGGGGAAGACGACAGGAGAAAGAAGAACACCAAGACAGCACCTGATGAGGTGGAGACACAGATCAATGGCACCGTGGTCAAAGAGCCATCCTCTGTCCCGACCCCCACATCCACAGCCAAAGAGAAAGGACAGAAACAGGGAGATCCGGTGTCAAACAGCACGGCACTGCCCCCAAGTGTAGAGGAGGACCAAATGATCCCAGAGGTCAATAGCTCAGGGCCAACGGTGGAGTCAAAGAATGACACAGAACAGAGGGAAATGCAGATTCCCCAGGGACCAACACGCTCTCCAAAAACAGGCGGGGAGGAGAAAAGCCTTTGGCCGTTCTCCGTTCACACTGGTGAGTAGAGCTCTCTGTAAAGGCTCTATGTCTTTCTGTTTGGAATAGGGTGAGTAGAGCTCTCTGTAAAGGCTCTATGTCTTTCTGTTTGGAGTTGGGTGAGTAGAGCTCTCTGTAAAGGCTCTATGTCTTTCTGTTTGGAATAGGGTGAGTAGAGCTCTCTGTAAAGGCTCTATGTCTTTCTGTTTGGAGTAGGGTGAGTAGAGCTCTCTGTAAAGGCTCTATGTCTTTCTGTTTGGAGTAGGGTGAGTAGAGCTCTCTGTAAAGGCTCTATGTCTTTCTGTTTGGAATAGGGTGAGTAGAGCTCTCTGTAAAGGCTCTATGTCTTTCTGTTTGGAGTAGGGTGAGTAGAGCTCTCTGTAAAGGTTCTATGTCTTTCTGTTTGGAGTAGGGTGAGTAGAGCTCTCTGTAAAGGCTCTATGTCTTTCTGTTTGGAATAGGGTGAGTAGAGCTCTCTGTAAAGGCTCTATGTCTTTCTGTTTGGAGTAGGGTGAGTAGAGCTCTCTGTAAAGGCTCCTGGTCTTTCTGTTTGGAGTAGGAGGTCATTCTTTAGTTGTTGTTCACTTGACATTTTCCACAGAATATTTAAACCCACATACTAGTGTCAGTTTACTTGATCAGGCTTCTGCCCTTGCAGCATGTCCTTGGAACAAGCATTGATATAAAACTACTGCATCTTGAGACAAATACTGAAGTGTGTGAATGCAATTATTGTATAACCTAGAGAGAGCCCTGAAGAGAGCTACTGCAATTATAGTACAGCGTTGGAGGGGGCATTACCTATGGGTGTAGTGTGGGTATAGTGTGTAGAACCTGGGGGGTATAGTGTGTAGAACCTGGGGGTGTAGTGGGTAGAACCTGGGGGTATAGTGTGTAGAACCTGGGGGGTATAGTGTGTAGAACCTGGGGGGTATAGTGTGTAGAACCTGGGGGTATAGTGTGTAGAACCTGGGGGTATAGTGTGTAGAACCTGGGGGTATAATGTGGAGAACCTGGGGGTATAGAACCTGGGGGTATAGTGGGTATAATCTGGGGGTATAGTGTGTAGAACCTGGGGGGTATAATGTGTAGAACCTGGGGGGTATAGAACCTGGGGGGTATAGTGGGTAGAATCTGGGGGGTATAGTGTGTAGAACCTGGGGGTATAGTGGGTAGAACCTGGGGGTATAGAACCTGGGGGTATAGTGTGTAGAACCTGGGGGTATAGAACCTAGGGGGTATAGTGGGTAGAACCTGGGGGTATAGACCCTGGGGGGTATAGAACCTGGGGGGTATAGTGGGTAGAACCTGGGGGGTATAGAACCTGGCGGGGTGTAGTGGGTAGAACATGGCGGGGTGTAGTGGGAGTAACCTGGGGGGTATAGTGGGTAGAACCTGGGGTGTATAGAACCTGGCGTGGTGTAGTGGGTAGAACATGGCGGGGTGTAGTGGGTAGAACCTGGCGGGGTGTAGTGGGTAGAACCTGGCGGGGTGTAGTGGGTAGAACTTGGGGGGTATAGTGGGTAGAACCTGGGGGTATAGTGGGTAGAACCTGGGGGGTATAGTGTGTAGAACCTGGGGTGTGTAGTGGGTAGAACCTGGCGGGGTGTAGTGGGTAGAACCTGGCGGGGTGTAGTGGGTAGAACCTGGCGGGGTGTAGTGGGTAGAACCTGGCGGGGTGTAGTGGGTAGAACCTGGAGGGTATAGTGGGTAGAACCTGGCGGGGTGTAGTGGGTAGAACTTGGGGGGTGTAGTGGGTAGAACTTGGGGGGTGTAGTGGGTAGAACTTGGGGGGTATAGTGTGTAGAACCTGGGGGTATAGTGTGTAGAACCTGGGGGGTATAGTGGGTAGAACCTGGGGGGTATAGTGGGTAGAACCTGGGGGTATAGTGTGTAGAACATGGGGGGTATGCTGGGTAGAATCTGGGGGTATAGTGGGTAGAACCTGGCGGGGTGTAGTGGGTAGAACCTGGGGGGTGTAGTGGGTAGAACCTGGGGGCATATTTTCAGAACCTGTCTGCCTGATTCTGAAAAAGACAGCAGAGACATTTTTATTTAATTAATACCTAAATGGATTTCTCCATCATGACTGTTAAATAATTCATATAAACAAATGCATTTAGATGTGCTGCTCTTCTAACACATTCTTACTAGGCGTCATCCCTTCGGGATTAATCCCTCACACTCAAATGTTGTTAAAATAATTAATTTAAATTTGTACGCTTTCCCGGAGTGGCACTAATGATCAGAGTTAAGTTTGAGATATAATGCATTGTAAAATAATAAATATTGTACTGAAATATTGTACTCTTTTTGTGTGTTGTGTTTTTCTGAGCCAGTCTGTATGTTCACACCTCCACCCTTCCTCCACCCTTCCAGACAGAACGAGTGTGTCCACTAGCCCTCACCCCGGGACGGGCAGGATGGAATGGATTGTCCCCTTGGTGGTGGTCTCAGCTCTCACCCTGCTCTGCCTTATTATGCTGCTGGCTGTACTGGTTTACTGGAGGTATTGTCTTATTATATTTATTACTAACCAGTCATGCGTGTGTTTTCCTCAACTCCAAGTGATAAGAGACACCTTTTTGTCTCCATGTCCCATCTGCTGTGAAGGCTTGGCTGTCAATGAATCCTGTAGAGCCCAACCACAGTGCTCCCCTTTCCCTAGCCACACCCCTATTTGACTCCACCCCCTCTAGACATATTCTCCTATTTATAGAGGGCCGGCCCCTCCTCAATCAGTCAATGAAATGTATTTCCCAGAGCAATATAAGATCAACATGCCCAGACACATATTAACATAGCCTGAAGCCCTAAAGAGCAACCATATACGACTTCCCCGGTGGCTAGGACAAAACCGAGGAACAAACATAGACAGGAGAAGATAGTTTTTATTCTTCTAAATCAGGTTGGAAGATGGTGATACAGCCTTGCTGGACTAGTCCAAATACTTGTGTGCCTTTATTTCCTGGTGGCTTCTTGCTCATGGGCTGCGTATTTTCTGTGTAACGGCTTGTTTTCTCACGTGCATTTGTTCTGTTTTATTGGTGGAACCCGTATTATCTGGGTTATGTCTCAATCTGCAATTTAGTGGATGTATTTGACCCCCTTACAACCTGGCTGGGTGACGTCTGCAAGGGCATCCCAGAAGTCTTTGCCTCTGTGAGAATTTATAGTGCAGCTTTAAAGCGTCCTCGGTCAGAGCCCATTGAAGAAGTTGTTGCTATGAGCATAAAAAGTACATTTAGATTCACATTCTCTTGTCCTGAGGACAAAACGGTCCCATGGTGTGACAGTAACAATGCATAAGGTCCTTAAAGCTCAAGCTAAACTCACTTATGGCGAATATTACAATATAATGCACCATGACTTAAGGGGTCCACGAGGAGTTCTGGGGACTCAGATATGGCCCATGGTAACTGTATTTGAAAAGATTGAACTTTAAGTACATTTTATTGCACACTGTAAATGTTAGCTCTGTCTGTCTGGTATTTTCAGGGTATATGGCCACTAGTATAACCAGGAAAGGCCTCATTTAGGGCTGTTTTTTTAAGCCAGGTTTAACAATCCCCTCAAGTTAATGATTGGTAATTAGTTAAATAACTGAAATTGCTTTGTAAGTAAAATATGTAAAATTTATTTTGACATGATAGGTATAGTCAGTCTGTTGTTAATGGCAAATGGGGTTAGTGATTTTACAAACGTGAAGCTCGCTGATCAGCTGACTACACTGAGAACACGGCAGCTTGCAACACAAACAGGAAGTGACGCAAACCATCCGGCCAATCACAGAGTCCACTTTAATAGGCAGGTTGAATGTCCCCAGGGAGCTTGGAGCCCATCTGCTGTCTTGCGTTAGTGTTTGTGTATGTGTGCGCACGTTTCGCCATGTTGCCGGACACCAGGAATCTGCAGGGTGGAGAATGATTGCTTTTTTGGCACCCTGCCTCCTCTTCCTCTTCTCCCCGCCTCCTTTCCCCTTCCTTCTCTTGCTTCCACCCTTCCATCCTCGTTGCACGTCTTTTGCTGGGTGGTGGGGGACTCAGGGGCTCCTGGCGCTGGGAGGAGACCCAGCTGTGTGTATATGTGCATTGTGATGCCAATCACCCACACAGTCACTCTCCCCCTTCTCCCTCCCCTCCCAGCCTCCCTCCCTCCCAGCCTCAGTAATTACAGAGGTCTGGCAATAGGACTGGGTGCTTGTAACTACTGCCTACTGCAGCCTAATGAGCTCTACAGCACAATGGATCATTACTGGAGCTCTTCGTGCATAATGCTTTATTTATGCTCAGCCTTGAGCTGTTTCATTTAAGCGTGGCTTGACAGATCTGTGTTTTATTCTGCCACCTCAGTGGTCGCTCTGATGCCTGAATATGTGTGTTTGTGGGTCCTGGGGTGGTGTGGCGGTCCGGTCCGTCTGCCTCCAGTGCACGTGTGCTGCCATGGAACGGGTTTTGGTTAGGCCCACCTTCCTATGCAATCTAGCATTAACGTATAACGCATGGGACGATTTTCATGCTAATCCACCAATTTACTTTGATACTACGCAGTGTAAAAAAAGAGAGCAGTGCTGTTTTATCAACACTACGAATCAGGTATATTAACTTGTATGGGGGTGTCAGATATCTATATTTGTTGTTGAGGTATCAGATATTGCATATGTACTTTCACTAGAGATAAAGTATAAATAGTATAATATAGTATAGTATAATATCAACAGTGCGAGGCAAAAGTGTGAATTATTTCTTAGCAACGGCTTTAGAAAAAATAATTGCACTCTTAAAACATTCATACTAGAAACCCCACTCGCCAATAGTTATAAATATAAGACTGCCTCCCTGTTGTAAAGCGCCCATTCACCATGTATGCCTGTGTGTCCACTGCACATGTATGCCTGGATGTCCACTGTATATGTATGCCTGGATGTTCACTGTACATGTATGTCTGGATGTCCACTGTATATGTATGTCTGGATGTCCACTGTACATGTATGTCTGGATGGCCACTGTACATGTATGTCTGGATCTCCACTGTATATGTATGTCTGGATGTCCACTGTACATGTATGTCTGGATGTCCACTGTATATGTATGCCTGGATGTCCACTGTATATGTATGTCTGGATGTCCACTGTACATGTATGCCTGGATGTCCACTGTATAAGTATGCCTGGATGTTCACTGTACATGTATGCCTGGATGTCCACTGTATATGTATGCCTGGATGTTCACTGTATATGTATGTCTGGATGTCCACTGTATATGTATGTCTGGATGGCCACTGTACATGCATGTCTGGATCTCCACTGTATATGTATGTCTGGATGTCCACTGTACATGTATGTCTGGATGTCCACTGTATATGTATGCCTGGATGTCCACTGTATATGTATGTCTGGATGTCCACTGTACATGTATGCCTGGATGTCCACTGTATAAGTATGCCTGGATGTTCACTGTACATGTATGCCTGGATGTCCACTGTATATGTATGCCTGGATGTTCACTGTATATGTATGTCTGGATGTCCACTGTATATGTATGTCTGGATGGCCACTGTACATGTATGTCTGGATCTCCACTGTATATGTATGTCTGGATGTCCACTGTACATGTATGCCTGGATGTCCACTGTATATGTATGCCTGGATGTCCACTGTATATGTATGCCTGGATGTTCACTGTACATGTATGCCTGGATGTTCACTGTACATGTATGTCTGGATGTCCACTGTACATGTATGTCTGGATGTCCACTGTACATGTATGTCTGGATGTCCACTGTACATGTATGTCTGGATGTCCACTGTACATGTATGTCTGGATGGCCACTGTACATGTATGTCTGGATGTCCACTGTATATATATATGCCTGTATGTCTACTGCACATGTATGCCGTGAACAACAGTATGTTTTTGGGCGATGCCTACCCATTCCCAAGACGAACATCAGTAATTACACCGGCCAGGATAACTAATGTACTGCCTACTGCAGCCTAATGAGCTATACAACACAATGGATCATTACTGGGGTTTGATGCTTTATCATTTATTTATTCATACACAGCTCTGCCTTGAGCTTTTTCATTAAACTTTCATTTTTTCATACTTGCCACCTAGGAGGTTGCTGGGATGCCTGAAAATATCTGATGTGTACTCTCTCCATCTCTCTCTGATACTCATGTGTACTCTCTCTCTCTGATACTCATGTGTACTCCCTCCCTCTCTCTGATACTCATGTGTACTCTCTCTCTCTGATACTCATGTGTACTCCCTCCCTCTCTCTGATACTCATGTGTACTCTCTCCCTCTCTCTCTGATACTCATGTGTACTCTCTCCCTCTCTCTGATACTCATGTGTACTCCCTCCCTCTCTCTGATACTCATGTGTACTCTCTCCCTCTCTCTCTGATACTCATGTGTACTCTCTCCCTCTCTCTCTGATACTCATGTGTACTCTCTCCCTCTCTCTCTGATACTCATGTGTACTCTCTCTCTCTCTCTGATACTCATGTGTACTCTCTCTCTCTGATACTCATGTGTACTCTCTCTCTCTGATACTCATGTGTACTCTCTCTCTCTGATACTGATTATGCCGTTGACAGAGTTAGGAGGAGAGATAATGATGCATAATGTTGAAATGAGCAGAGCATGAGCTTTGGATTAAGGAGTGGTACTAATTGAAGTGAATAATAGAAAACAACATTAATTGATTCAGTAAATTGATTGATTCATAAAACTCTGTCTGTCTGGTGTAGGGTGTGTGTGACGTGATGGTGTGTGATAAGACAGGGTTCTGGTAAGTATAGGGATGTGTCTGTCTGTCTGATTGTCTGTCTGTCTGATTGTCTGATTGTCTGTCTGTCTGATTGTCTGTCTGCCTGTCTGATTGTCTGTCTGTCTGATTGTCTGCCTGTCTGCCTGTCTGTCTGTCTGTCTGGATGTTGCTCAGGGCGGTGTGCTGGTGACTCAATTTGACAGCTCACAAACAATGGCTTTTTCCCCTGGGAGACCTGGGCATGATGAAAGACCTACTCAACCCATTCAGTCTCTCCTTACATGTTCTCATCTCTCTCTTACACCACCCCCCTTCCCAACATTCCCACCCCCATTCCCAACATTCCCACCCCCATTCACTGCCCGGTCTGAAGGAAGAGACAATAGAGAGACAAGGAGAGGATGAAGAGATTTCCCCAACACTGTCGTCATTCCTAATGGAGTTGTTCACACCTGCCTGTTATTCAGCATCACTTTGTCCCTAGCCTCACGTTTTCACCACAATCAATACTGTGATCGTTAATTAAATAAGTAAGCGTTTTTTTTCCAACCAGCACTCTGTTTATTTAAGAGCTTGCATATTTGGTTCACTGAGTTGTACACGAAAAAGTTATTAAGACATTAATTGCTTTTAAAGGGGAAGGTTCCATCTGGAGGGCCTGAGGACATGGGCATGTTTGCGGCGAACACACAGATGTTGCCCAGCGGTTTAGAGAGGAAAAACAAGTAATCTATATTTAACTCAAGTACCAGAGATGTATTCTCACTATCCACTCCAAGTCAGGGGTTGCCAGGGATAGAGGTGTGTAAGCCGTATTGGAGGAGAACTTCTGTCACTATGTCTTACATTCTGTTCCCAGTACCATGTAGCTGCCATGGAACTCAGTCCAGTTGGTGAGCAGAAGCTAGTGCTAAACCATACTGTGGTTCTGCTTAATGTTTAGATTTAGAAACAGTATTAAAGCCTGAGAATGTATGCAACCAATGTATGCAACCAACACAATGTCACTGTGGTTGAAAGTGTCCGTTAATGATTAAAATCAGGGTACTTATTTTGAGAGGCCAACAGTACAGTATTGTAGATAGACTCCTTTCTCTCTCATTTGATCCTGCCATTGATCTATATGAACATTTCCATATGAGCGCTGTGCACGCAATCTTCCTGAAAAACCTTGTGAACGCAATCTTTGATAAATATTCTGACCAACATTGCGACATATAAGATTCAGGAAAGTTGTTAAATATTTAGTGTGTTCAGAACAATGCCATATAATCTTAGACCATTTCAAATCATAGTCATTTTACCAAACATAAAAAAGGCATTGGGAAAAAAATGTTTTGATTAAGTGTTTTTGTGTTTTAGCGACATAACATAGGGTTTTAGCTAGTGCTTAAACACTTTGGTAATGGAAAGTTCCGGGAAGGTTTAAATGTGAACCCAAATTAATGTTGCAGAGGGTTGCAAAAAGGTTTTGTTCCAGTAGGTACACCATAACATTGCACATTGCTTTAAAAGGTTTGAAAAAACATTAGTTATAAATGTTTGTGGAAAAACTGTCTCAACTGTACTTCCAATGTTTGAAAGTGTTTCCTTTACCCCAAATTACACATTGGAGACATTCCAAAATTATTTCCAACTTTAGAAATAATAACACAACGTTCATGTGCTCGCTGGGAACACCCCTTTCCCTTTCTGATTAGCCATTGGTGCCACACACACCATCACACCGTTATCCTGGGGGAGTCATTAGTCTAGGGGCAGGTGTGGAGGGGGTGGAGCTTGTGGAGGGG
Organism: Dallia pectoralis; assembly: GCA_029465975.1. Lineage (NCBI taxonomy): Eukaryota > Metazoa > Chordata > Actinopteri > Esociformes > Umbridae > Dallia > Dallia pectoralis. The sequence continues at coordinate 11,246,825 of CM055743.1, forward strand.
GCAGGACTGTGACACAGGCCAGGGAAAACCCTCCCCTATTTTTTCAATCTCTTGTCTTTTTTTTCTTTCTCAATGAAATACGTGTCCCTCTTGCATGCTCTTTCTCTCTCCTTTTGTCTTTTTGCAAATTCAGTTAGGCCTTATTACTATTTTCTTTCCTCGTTCCTTCTCTCTTGACAAGAATGACCAGCATCTGCTCTCTCCTCTGCATCAAGTACAGGTAATTAGGGTAGTGTCAGTAAACATACTGGGAATCCATGTAGGAAAAGCTGCTGTAGATGGCACTGGTTTATGTCTGTGTGAGTACAGGTAACTGGTCTGTGTGAGTGCAGGTAACTGGTCTGTGTGAGTACAGGTAACTGGTCTGTGTGAGTACAGGTACCTGGTCTGTGTGAGTACAGGTAACTGGTCTGTGTGTGTGCAGGTAACTGGTCTCTGTGGGTGCAGGTAACTGGTCTGTGTGGGTGCAGGTAACTGTTCTGTGTGGGTGCAGGTAACTGGTCTGTGTGGGTGCAGGTAACTGGTCTGTGTGAGTACAGGTAACTGGTCTGTGTGTGTGCAGGTAACTGGTCTGTGTGTGTGCAGGTAACTGGTCTGTGTGTGTGCAGGTAACTGGTCTGTGTGTGTGCAGGTAACTGGTCTGTGTGGGTGTAGGTAACTGGTCTGTGTGGGTGCAGGTAACTGGTCTGTGTGAGTACAGAGGGACATCTGCTTTACTACTGTAGGCTGTAGCACTCCTGGTTGTCATGGTCTCTTTCAGGCTACTAGACACAGAAGTGCACAGTGGCAGAGAGACGGTTAGTTACATTGTCATCATTACAGTTCATAGTATGGTATTGAGTTGTATTCTGGATATCGTGCAGATAGATGTTGTTTGTTGTCCAGCACTATAATTTGGGTGCAAATGTTGCCTGTTGTCCAGCAGTATGATTTTGAGGGAGGGGCATTAGTTGTCTGTTGTTCAGCCAAAGGAGTTCGGTGGCCACATATGTTGTCTGTTGTCCAGTAATACGAGTTACTGAGGACAAATTCCAGCAGTAGGTGTTGGAATTTAAGTTAGGGCCAAACTTTGTCAGTTGTCCAGCAATAGGAGTCAGGGCAGAATAGCGTGTTTTGTGTTTTAGTGTGTCCCTGTTCCCTCTCTTATAGCAGACTGTTGTGTACTCTGGTGGTCATTCTAATGGTGTCATTATTATGTGACAGTCATATATACGGCTGCCTTTCACCCGTTACCCTGGGGCTTATAGTTTAACTGTCGCTCTGTAATTATATTTGGCACCCTGCTGTTAGCAGTGTGTTTGTGATGATACTGGTTAGATGGTCACCTGAGTACAGTGTGTGGATGGAAAGAGCAGGCAATGAGATACAACTTGAGGATGTCATTGCATTATATAGTAACTTGCTTTCAGGTCAGCTTTTGTGATTACCATCTTGCCTTAAATATCCAGTACAATTCTATAAGCCCATTACGTCTGTGACATAAGCTTTATCGCTTTCAAACTGCAACTGTTGGGTTAACTATTGTATTCTATGTGTGTTAATAGTTCTATTGAGTTAACTATTCTATTATATTTGTGGTAATAGTTCTATTGAGCTAACTATTCTATTATATTTGTGGTAATGGTTCTATTGAGTTAACTATTCTAGTATATTTGTGGTAATGGTTCTATTGAGTTAACTATTCTATGTGTGGTAATGGTTCTATTGAGTTAACTATTCTATTATATGTGTGGTAATGGTTCTATTGAGTTAACTATTCTATGTGTGGTAATGGTTCTTTTTGGTTAACTATTCTATTATATGTGTGGTAATGGTTCTATTGAGTTAACTATTCTATTATATGTGTGGTAATGGTTCTATTGAGTTAACTATTCTAGTATATTTGTGGTAATGGTTCTATTGAGTTAACTATTCTATTATATGTGTGGTAATGGTTCTATTGAGTTAACTATTCTATTATATGTGTGGTAATGGTTCTATTGAGTTAACTATTCTATGTGTGGTAATGGTTCTTTTTGGTTAACTATTCGATTATATATGTGGTAATGGTTCTATTGAGTTATTAACTATTCTATTATATGTGTGGTAATGGTTCTATTGAGTTAACTATTCTGTATGTGCTAATGGTTTTATTGAGTTAACTATTGTCTCCTTTGTGTTTGTCTACAGGAGGTTTTTCCAGACAGCTCACTTCTATGTGGAGGACAGTAGTTCTCCCAGGGTTGTGGCCAATGAGAACATCCCTGTCATCCCCATCCCAGGTAACATACACACCCTTAACACACCTTCACCTGGAGGACTTGAATAACGTTTCATCAGTGTTTGTGTTATAATGACATTTAGGTGACTTTGCTAATGCTCTCAGATCTCGTGATTTTGGTGTTTTTTCTCTGTTGCAAATTGTTTCGTTTGGTAGAACGAATACAGCCATTTTCTTATGTCTGGCATGCTAGCCCAGATAAGCGTGGTAAGACATCAACCGACTGTCTTCTGTATTTGTTTTGCACTTAACTGAAGTAATGTGCGTGTGACCAGTTCTATTAGGGGAGATGTAAAGGTGTTTTTCTCTGAGAGACTTCCGTGCCCAGTGTTGGTGCAATGTGATGTGACAGCTAGTCTATAAGACAATGAACAGGTCATGGCATGTATAGTAAACACTATTATAAAGCAGAGAGACTCTGTGGACTCAGAGGGGCTGTGGCACTTTGGCCCGTGTCAAAGCTTTGGTTTACTTATAGAATACAGCTGATGTCAGTATTGACTCTCCATTCTGATTCTGTTGGCCTCTCCCCCTCCCTTGCTCGCTCTCTCCCTCTCCCCCTCTCGCCCTCTCGCTCTCCCTCTCTCCCTCTTTCGCTCCCTCTTTCCCTCTTCACCTCTCCCTCTTCACCTCTTCCCCTCTCTCCCTCTCTCCCCCTCCCGCCCTCTCCCCCTCTCTCGCTCCCTCTTTCTCTCTTCACCTCTCCCTCTCTCTCCCTCTTCACCTCTTCCCCTCTCTCTCTCCCTCTTCACCTCTCCCCCTCTCTCCCTCTCCGCCTCTCTCTCGCTCCCTCCCTTGCTCTCTTGCTCCCTCGCATGCTTTTCTCCTCGCCTCAGTGTCTCTGCTGATGTTTTCTCTACAAGATGCCAATTAATCAGCAGACAGCTGACCTCCATTGGAGGATGATACATGGGGAAATTGACACCAAAAGGCATTTGGTACAGCGGGGGGTTCTCACTGGGGAGCAGTCCAATTCTTCTGCTGTCTGAAACACTAGCTCCTCTGTTTATACAATGTCCATGGCTTGCAGGGTTGTTTACAGTGTTAACCAGCTGGTTCATTGCCCTGGTGGCTTTCCTGTTCATTTCTGGACTGAAGTATAGTTCAGTACAGAAGCAGCTGAGCTAGCTATCTGGAAAACCAGGAATAATTTGATCCAGGAGCAGGGAAGTAGTGGGCATTCCAAAATGAATGCTGGCGCGAGACTGAAGGTTTGGATCTGCCTGTTACAATATGATGAAGGATAGTCCCAATGAAATGCTTGGGACCTTTTTGGCGTGTCGTTCTCTGCATGCCATCTGATGGCTGAATGTAGCGTGGAAACTTGAGCTAATAAAGAAGACCTTAAAATCTGGATGAACTCTCATGTTTAGCACTTTGTCTCATATCGCTCCCATATCTTGGGACTAATTGCTTCTTTCTGTGCAGACAACTCTTTAAATCAGCTCAGAGGACAGTGTGTGTTAAGGTTTATGAGGACTTTATAGAACAGTGAATGTTTTACAGCTTCTGGAATGATAATCCCCCCCCGCGTCCCGCTGTATATTGATGCTAGTGTTGAATGGAGGAAACATCCAGAGGAACCATCCAGAGGAAACATCCAGAGGAACCATCCAGCGCAAACTGTTTGTTTTTTCTCCATGTTTGTGTATGTCTTCACCCCATCTTTCAACATATCTTATCATTTTCCGTTCAAATCAAAGGAAGGTCACATGTGCTCAGCTGCAACGGTTCAATAAATCTGTCCCATGGTGTTTTAATCAGCTCCATTGATTAGTCTTCAAATGAAAGATGCCGCAAAGAGGCACTTAAACCATCTCCCCAATCAACGTCAACCCCTGGACACCGATATTAGACAATTATGCCTCTGTCCGCCAGTGACTCATCTGGCTGTGGTACCATTCCCATGGTTCTGTGTCATCACTGCCCTATGGTTGTTGTCTCAACACGACTAAAGTAGTCCACAGACTGTAAGCACCTCAGAGAGATGAGCTTTAGGATAGACTGATTCAGGACCAGTTTTGTCATTTAGTTAACAATATAATGAACGTGGTGATTAGATCAGCACCTTAAGTCCTGTTCTCCGGTCTCTGGTGACGCCCTGACGGACAGCTGCTTCATCTGTAGTCATGTGCCACGCTAGAGGCTGTCTATGGAACTGACAGATATCGGCTGAGTGGATGTCAACCTGGCCTCTCATGTGTTACTCTGAAATATGGAAGATTATATGTACATACTAGAACGTGGATGATATGGGATGTGAAGTTACGTTCTGAAAGCTCATGTCTGTTACGCTCATGTGCTTTATCATCAATGAGCACTTGGCTTTGTGTATTTGGTTTGTTGTTTCCTCTTTAAGTGTACTATCTTTCCTACAGATGACATGGACGCCATCCCTGTCAGGCAATTCATCAAACACATTATGGAGCTCTACTCCAATAACCTGCATGGCTTCTCTGAGGAGTTTGAGGTAAGAAGGAACACGCCACTTTTAAAGGCTACCTGTGTGTGTGTGTGTGTGTGTGTCTGTGTGTGTGTGTGTGTGTCTGTGTGTCTGTGTGTGTGTCTGTGTGTCTGTCTGTCTGTGTGTGTGTGTGTGTGTGTGTCTGTGTCTGTGTGTGTGTCTGTCTCTGTGTGTGTGTGTGTGTGTGTGTGTGTGTGTGTGTGTGTGTGTGTGTGTGTGTGTGTGTGTGTGTGTGTGTGTGTGTGTGTGTGTGGGGAGCAGATGGCTGGCTGTAAAGCAGGTTATGAGTTCTAGGTGCTGGTTGGTTGGACAGGAACATACTGTCTGTGACCAGTGTTGAGACACAGGGCGAACATCACACCACCCCAGAGGGAATACACACATTGCACACACAATGTGCACACAACACACACAATGTTCTCACAACACACACTATGTGCACATTACACACACTTTCTGCACAGTACACACACACAACGTGTGCATTACACACACTATGTGCACATTACACACACTCTCTGCACACAACACACACTATGTGCACATTACACACACTCTCTGCACACAACACTTAATTGGGGTCATCCATGAGGGCACACGTGAATGTGGATAATTCATACAACATCATTCTGGGATTAGATCTACAGCCAATAAGATAACCTGGACTTGCTGTATTGATATGTGAAACTATAAGATGTATAGAATACACACAGCTACACATACCTAGTATGATGGATATTAGATGTGTAGAATACACACAGCTACACACACCTAGTATGATGGATATTAGATGTGTAGAATACACACAGCTACACACACCTAGGATGATGGATATTAGATGTGTAGAATACACACAGCTACACACACCTAGTATGATGGATATTAGATGTGTAGAATACACACAGCTACACACACCTAGTATGATAGATATTAGATGTGTAAAATGCACACAGCCACACACACCTAGTATGATGGATATTAGATGTGTAGAATACACACAGCTACACACACCTAGTATGATGGATATTAGATGTGTAGAATACACACAGCTACACACACCTAGTATGATGGATATTAGATGTGTAGAATACACACAGCTACACACACCTAGTATGATGAGAGGATTTGCTGTTTAGAAATGTATTTCAGAAAGACTTGGTTTTGGCATTTCTGATCTCTTGACCTCCCGACCCCCCCCTAACCCTCTGATGACCTCTATCTAGGAGGTCCAACGCTGTACGGTGGATCTGAAGATCACAGCTGAACATTCAAATCACCCTGACAACAAGCACAAAAACAGATACATTAACATTGTGGCCTGTGAGTTGAACGTGCTGTAAAGTATCTAGACTGTTAAATGAACATATGGTACATAACGGGACCCATATCGAGACTAATGTTGTTTTAATGTATTTATCAGATGATCACAGTAGGGTGAAGTTAAGACCTCTGGCTGGGAAAGATGCCAAACACAGTGACTACATCAACGCTAACTATGTAGACGTAAGTCAACCATTTCACTGGAATGTGTTCTGCATCAGGTTTTTCCCGTCTTGGTCTTTGGGTTTGATTATCTTCTCAGTCGTACATGCGTTTGGTAATCACTAAGCAGATAAACTCCCAGTCTGCATATATTGCCATTCATTTGAGTTCAGGCCTTTAAGGAATTTCATGTCACCAGGGTTACAACAGTCCCAAGGCCTACATTGCAGCGCAGGGCCCTTTAAAATCAACCTTTGAGGACTTCTGGAGGATGGTGTGGGAGCAGAACACTGGTATCATCGTCATGATCACTAACCTGGTGGAGAAAGGAAGGGTAGGTGGTCTGTATTTCTATGCTTGAAAGTATATCCGGTCTGTTTCTCTGCCTGAAAGGATGTCCGGTCTGTTTATCTCTGCCTGAACGGATATCCGGTCTGTTTATCTCTGGCTGAACGGATATCCGGTCTGTTTATCTCTGCCTGAACGGATATCCGGTCTGTTTAACTCCTTGCCTGAACGGATATTCGATGTGTTTATCTCTGCCTGAACGGATATCCGATGTCTTTGGAAGTCAAAATGAAAGGCACCTGTTCTTAAGCATGTATTGTGCTATTTAACTGACGATATAAGGTTTGTCTGATTGTTTTACAGATAATTCAATATTTTAGTTTTTCTTTTAATGAAAATAATGTGGTTGTTTTTCAGAGAGATTGAAATGCATGTGTCTTTGTTTCACAGAGGAAGTGTGACCAGTACTGGCCGACAGAGAGCAGTGAAGAGTACGGTAACATCGTGGTGACACTGAAGAGCACTAAAATCCACGCCTGTTACACGCTGAGAAGATTCCTTATACGGAACACTAAAGTCAAAAAGGTGTTTTTCAGTGCAACGATATCACTCCATCCAGCTGTGTGTAATGCATAGTGCTTTTCCTTTATGATGGGGGCCTCTCTTAAGGCTGGTTCACAAGTGTGTGAAATAATTACAAGTAGTTGTCACCTTCATCAGGTGTTCCCTCCCTCTATGTAACAGTGGTCCTAATCGATTTTTAATTCCAGTTTTTAAGTCAACGGCTAAATCAAATGCTATTTAGCCTGAGAGTCTTGTTGGATAGACTACTACATAAATGGTATTCCTAAATGTTGTCCCTGTTGTTTCAGAGTCAGAAAGGCAACCCGAAGGTGCGTCAGAATGAGCGGATGGTGATCCAGTATCACTACACCCAGTGGCCAGACATGGGCGTGCCAGAATACACCCTACCTGTGCTCACATTCATTGGACGCTCCTCTGCGGCACGAAGCCCTGACATGGGCCCGGTTCTTGTACACTGCAGGTACGGAAACACTGTTTAGTTTGCAGCACAAAATCAGCTCATTATCAGAAACACTGTTTAGTTTGCAGCACAAAATCAGCTCGTTATCAGAAACACTGTTTAGTTTGCAGCACAAAATCAGCTCAATATCAGAAACACTGTTTAGTTTGCAGCACAAAATCAGCTCATTATCAGAAACACCATTTTAGAAACACAGCTAGTTTGACTTGTCTTGGATTTGTCAGTGTAATGACTTTTATTCTACGAGTCTACTGTTGTAGTGACTTAATAACCTTATGTTCTGGTTCTGTAGTGCTGGAGTCATCTTATTCTACGAGTCTACTGTTGTAGTGACTTAATAACCTTATGTTCTGGTTCTGTAGTGCTGGAGTCATCTTATTCTACGAGTCTACTGTTGTAGTGACTTAATAACCTTATGTTCTGGTTCTGTAGTGCTGGAGTCATCTTATTCTACGAGTCTACTGTTGTAGTGACTTAACACTAGAAGCGCGGAGGCTCAGATACCCACCCCTTTCGCGATTTGGGTCAAAAGACCCAATGCGTTGGTTTGAATGGGAGAATGTGGCTGACACACAATGACCAGCAGATGGCGCATCTTGTTCATCTTTGCGTCAGAAGGACCTGGCAGGCTGTTGTAAAATCACCGTGGCGAATGAAGTGAAACCAAAATTTACAATGATGTAGATTACCTAAAAGTGGCCACAATTATTTAATAAGTGCACATAGATTTAGGCTTTTATGGTACCGCATTACCACTCTAGTTATTTTAAATTAAACCAAATGAATCTCGAAAAAAATCTAAAATATTGACAGAAATAACACTTATACATTATAAAAACACTGAAGTAATGGATTCTATAATAAACTGTAAAAGTAATTGTAACCAAAAAGACCAGCATTCCAAGTGATTTTTGTTGCGCCACTGTTAACTCCAACTGTCTGATTTATTGTGCTCATTGCATTCAGACTAAATTATTTCATTCCTATGTTGCCCATACCCACATAAAATAAGTCAATTAATGTGGTTTAATTTAAAGTAACTAGTGTGTGTTTGTGGGAAACAATTTTCTATGGCCTTACACAATCAAATTCTAATAGCTGTTTGAGCTATCAATAGTATGTTCACGTCGCATGGGGAAGGAAAGTAAATTCACCCGCAGTTCGTCAGCGTCAGCACACAAATTTAAGGTTACTTAAAAACATATTTTTTATCTATTAAATTCCTCTAATACAAAACTATGCCCAGTATTCATATGTAAATTGCGATTACACTTTATCCATTCAAAGTATGCGTATAGTTCTGTGGGATCCCCCACCCGGCTGTGAGAGGCGTGGATCCCTGGAACTTCGATGTTTCCAGGGCAGCAATTCAAAGCATGGGTGATTCCAACTGTACCAACATGACTCCGTGGGTGCGCAGTCTTTGTACAGCATAATTTAAAACATTACCATAACACTCTGGGACCCGTTTCTCCCGCGGCCAGTTTCCGATTTACTCCTTTCCAATTTTCCCTAATTCTGAACGGCTAAAATCAGCCGTTCAGAAAAGTTGGCCACATTGGAAATTAGAGTAACCACACTAAATTATTTTAGTCCCATCACAGGCAAACAGCCACAAAACGACAAACATGTATATTTAGGTCTTTATGGTGCCATAATACCACACAAATAATTTTAAATTAACGAAAATTAACTTGTTAGACGTGATTGAGTTAATATGATATGAAGTATTTAAATCTTGTGACGCACATGAGAAATGTATGGTTTACCCACACAGACACAACCTAAAAGTATTTATCATAATCTGTAATGTCCGTTCAAATCAATAATGAGCAAAACGTACATCTCGCATTCAATACCAAATACCTTGTTGTAATAATATAATACGGACTCGCGAATTGTCAGCATTTGACAGGAAGCTCACTGAATACAACATGCTTTGGTTGGGGACAATAATCCTATTTGAAGAGGCGCATTCATGTAACTCACTTATTTTGGCCCAGATAACACTAACTATATGAAGCAATTATCCCACGTAATCAAGTCTGAGAGAAATGTATGTTATACATATGTAAATACATTTGCTTTTAACCAACAACCAACGTGGAAATTGAACAGAAAACAGTACAACGCATTTTGTAATAATTCTATACAGCGTTCTAACATATACCCACACAAAGACACGGTCTAAGTATTTATCATCTCCCTTTCTTGAAGAAAATTCAGGTCACTGGCTGGCCAGTTCCATTGTTTCCCTCTATCGCGCATTCACATGTAAATCATAAAGACACTTCCCCCACATAAAATAGCCTGCAGTTAGTACCCGGCAGCTATTATCATATTATACTCTGAGACTTTGGAACTGACGGATGAGTTTGGAGAACATTTGAGAAAATAAATATTTCGTTTTGTGCAAATTGGTCTAGTTTTTCTTATGGTTGGATGATTTCGCGAACTAAGTTCTAAGATATGGAAGTCTTATTGGGGGTGAGCGGATTGCATTGTAAGATATAGAGGAGTCTGTTGTTGGGGATGTGGGGCAAACGGATTGCATTGTAAATGGTCGGGATTTGCATGTGAATGAAGCCTAAAGACCGACGTCTCTAAACTTGCTGAACTCATTTATATTTAGAAATTTCTAGCCAACAAACAGCCTGCGCCCGCTGGCGTTGCGTTTAGTCATTAAAATCAATGTACAATGTTCAGCCTTGACTTTCCATGACTATAATTCAGTTTTTTCACGTCGGCTGGGGAAGGAAGTAAATCCGCATCAGCAGTTTTGTCAATGTCAGCCCACAAATATAAGGTTACTTTTAAATTAAATTATCTAATACAAAAATATGCCTGTATTCCTATGTGAATTCCAATGACACGTTATATCTGATTCACTCCATTCAAAGTATGCGTAATTCTGTGGGAATCCCCCTATCCTTCTGTGAGAGGCGTGGTTCTGTGGGAATCCCCATATCCTTCCAACCATTCGGCTGTGAGAGGCGTGGTTCATCCGCTGGAACTCCGACTATATGGTCTCTGTTCCCAGCGCAGCCAGTCATTGTGGGCTCGGTTGTACTGCCCACGTTCAATAAGCCATATCTCCGGCACACATTATCTGATTTACTCCATTCAAAGCATGGGTGATTCTGTGGGACCTCCTCTATCCAATGGTACCAGGCACGACTCGGTGGCTAGCAGAGTCTAACGAATAAACATCAGTGTTGATATAGCCTACAAGAGTCTTCAACAAAGTATTGTTGTGCATCAAAATGAAAAGAATATAAACGTCAATATTCTTACAACATTTTGTATATTACTATCTACCCCTTAGTATAATGTATATTGTTCTATTCATGTTTTATTTATGCACCTTCCTGCCAATGTAAATTCCGTGTCTGTACACACATTCATGCCGAACAAACACTTTTCTGAATAAATAAAACTTTCCTAAATATTCAGTTCACGTTTTACATTTCACTAGTGTATAAAATGAGATTATTATGATGAGCAAAACGTCCCACTCGCATTCAATACTAAGTGCCTTGTTGTAACTCCGATATAACTTTATTTTAGCAAATCATGAATATAATGACACAAACATAGCTGAAGGAAAGACAATATACCAACTTTGACAATGTGGTGGAGGACGTGGTCAATTATTATTGTAATTTCTTGAAAAGTTACGGCCGGTGTCCAAGATAGGTTTCCATATTTCAACAGTATAGGACGTTGCTTCGGCTACATCGATATCAAATTAGTTTAATATTATCAATGCAATGCAATAATGCATTATAACCGAATATATCTTGAATAAACGCATAGAGTGTTCTTCACATAAAAAGTTATTATTATTGATTTACATGCATATCTAGGAGCATATCTAAAAGGATTTTTCTGTAAGTTAATAGAGTGGCGCAAAAATATTTTTTTACGTGCCTCTGGGTCAAATGACCCACCTCCGGCGCTTCTAGTGTTAATAACCTGATGTTCTGGTTCTGTAGTGCTGGAGTCATCTTATTCTACGAGTCTACTGTTGTAGTGACTTAATAACCTTATGTTCTGGTTCTGTAGTGCTGGAGTCATCTTATTCTACGAGTCTACTGTTGTAGTGACTTAATAACCTTATGTTCTGGTTCTGTAGTGCTGGAGTCATCTTATTCTACGAGTCTACTGTTGTAGTGACTTAATAACCTTATGTTCTGGTTCTGTAGTGCTGGAGTCATCTTATTCTACGAGTCTACTGTTGTAGTGACTTAATAACCTTATGTTCTGGTTCTGTAGTGCTGGAGTCATCTTATTCTACGAGTCTACTGTTGTAGTGACTTAATAACCTTATGTTCTGGTTCTGTAGTGCTGGTGTTGGACGGACTGGGACATACATTGTCATAGACAGCATGTTGCAGCAGATCAGAGACAAGAGCACGGTCAACGTCTGGGGCTTTCTAAAACACATCCGCACACAGCGCAACTACCTAGTTCAGACAGAGGTAACGTTTATGTGTGTGTGTGTGTGTGTGTGTGTAATGTCTGTCTTTCTGTGAGTCTTTTTGTGTATGTTAATATCTGTGTGTGTGTCTGTGTCTGTGTCTGTGTCTGTGTGTCTGTGTCTGTGTGTCTGTCTTCCTGTGAGTCTTTTTGTGTATGTTAATATCTCTGTGTGTGTCTGTGTGTCTGTCTTCCTGTGAGTCTTTTTGTGTATGTTAATATCTCTGTGTGTGTGTGTGTGTGTGTGTCGGTGTGTGTGTCTGTGTGTCTGTCTTCCTGTGCGTCTGTGTGTCTGTCTTCCTGTGCGTCTTTTTGTGTATGTTAATATCTCTGTGTGTGTGTGTGTCTGTGTGTCTGTGTGTCTGTCTTCCTGTGAGTCTTTTTGTGTATGTTAATATCTGTGTGTGTGTGTGTGTGTGTGTGTCTGTGTGTCTGTCTTCCTGTGAGTCTTTTTTTGTATGTTATTATCTCTGTGTGTATGTGTGTGTGTCGGTGTGTGTCTGTGTGTCTGTGTGTCTGTCTTCCTGTGAGTCTTTTTGTGTATGTTAATATCTCTGTGTGTGTGTGTGTGTGTGTGTGTTTGTGTGTCTGTCTTCCTGTGAGTCATGCATTTGCTGATTCTTCCCAATCTGATTGGTTGTTGTGCCTGCCCCTCTGGCCTATAGGAGCAGTATGTGTTCATCCATGATGCCCTGATGGAGGCCATCTTGGGCAGTGACACAGAGGTGCCCGCCAGGCAGCTCCACGGTTACGTCAACTCCATCCTCACTCCCGGCCAGGGAGGGCGAACGCGTCTCGATAAGCAGTTCAGGGTACACCCCCTCCCCCCCCCTTTATAGTGACATCTAGTAAACTGATTGTTGTATATATTGTTAGAGATAGTAGTTGAAAGAAAAGCGTTTACTGAATACTGTTATACATGTCATATTCTGTAAAACATTCAGCAAACATTAGGCCGGTTGGTTCTGTACGTCACATCCTGGATTTGCTTCATTGTCACATCCAGGTTTTTCTTTGTTTCATACACACTTTGGCTTATTTCTTCCCAGCTGCTGACCCAGTGTAATGCCCGCTTCGTGGAGTGTTTCAGCGCCCAGAAAGACTGCAACAAGGAGAAGAACCGGAACTCCTCAGTTGTCCCTTGTCAGTAAAGTAGTTCTGTAGATACTATCAAAGCTTTTTTGAATCTGATCTTTGAATTTGCCCCCCACCTACTGGAACTAATCGGTAGTGTGAAATGAGACTGTTTCCTTATTTGCCAAGTTTCTGAGTGTGTGTTTCTCCTCCAGCGGAAAGAGCTCGAGTTGGATTGGCCCCACTTCCTGGAATGAAAGGCACAGACTATATCAATGCCTCCTATATAATGGTATGATACCCCTGTACTAGACACACACACACACACACACACCACGTCCACTTTGTTTGACATAATGATATCTTCTCTTCTCTGTAATTACCCTGCCTTTCAACCTGATATTGATATCATTTATCTTAGCAAATAATTATTAGTGAAAAACCGAGGCAAAGATTTGTACACGGTACTTAATCATTATCACACCGTAACCTTTTCAAACAAATGTGCATGAAATGTGAAACCTCACCGACATACTTAGTTTGCTATGATGTGTTGATGATATCAGTAGCTGAGGAATATGTTAGTGTAGACATCTTTGTGAGATTTCACTAATTGACACATTGACCTTTACAATTTTACCACTCAGGGTTACTACAGGAGTAATGAGTTCATCATTACCCAGCATCCTTTGCCCCACACCACCACAGACTTCTGGAGAATGATCTGGGACCACAATGCCCAAATAATTGTCATGCTCGCAGACAGCCATGGTTTGGTGAGTTGAGGAGATGACTACGAGGTTTGGAAAGCTGCTCAGAGAATATAGTTGACCACCTTGGGAGTTTTATTTTGATGTTAAATAACAATTTGGCAAAATTGACTCAACAGGCAAATTTACTTACAAATATTAATACATTTAAAAATAGAGTTAACATTGTTCCAAACTGTAGCCTAAAGGAATTTGAGCCTGCCAGCCTAAGGGTACTGAGTGACCTCCTTGGCTTTCATTGACACTTTATGTAGCGTTGATGTTGACAGATACCTCACATAACTTCACACGTACAGTGGATATCAAAAGTCTACACACCCCTGACAGGTTTTTGTGATGTGATACAATTTGATAAATATAAATCATGTTTCAACTTTTTCCACGTTTAACGTGACCTATAATGTTAAGAATTCTATAAAAAAAATCTTTACAATAACCTGGCAATAACCTTTACAATAACCTGGTTGCATAGGTGTGCACACCCTGTTATAACTGGGGCTGTGTTAAAAATTAACCAATCACATTCAAACTGAAGTCATTACACACCTGCCATCATTTAAAGTGACTCTGATTAATCACAAATAAAGGTCAGCTGTTCCAGTAGGGTTTTCCTGACATTTTCTTAGTTGCATCTCAGAGCAAAAGCCATGGTCCACAGAGAGCTTCCAAAGCATCAGAAGAACCTTGTTGTGTGAAGATTTCTGGCAGGAGAAGGGTTAGATATAACATGAAACACAGTAAAGACATTCATCATCACTTCTACCCAAAAAGACTGAGTGCTGTAATAAAATCAAAAGGTGCTTCAATTAAGTATTAGTTTTAGGGTGTGCACACTTATGCAACCAGGTTATTGTAAGGTTTATATTTATTTATTTTTTCCCTCAAGGATTTCAGTTTGTTTTTCATCTAAATTGTTCACGATTTAGGTCACATTAATGGTGGGAAAAGTTGTGACATGATTTATCTTTGTCAAATTTTTCCACATCAAACAGGGGTGTGTAGACTTTTCATATCCACTGTACGTGTGTCCTTACTTAATGGAGCGGTCCATGAGAGTGGATCAGCCATCCACTCAACCGCAGTGTGAGGTACTGATCAAATAACACATTTGGTGCTTGTCATCGCATGTCATCGCGTGTCATCGCAGCTAAATCTGGCACGACCAGTTTTTTAAACTTTATACTTAAGTTTACTTTCATTTTTTGTTTAAACAAATGAACATTTTTGTTTGAATTATTAGGCACATCTAATCCATGTGTCCTTTGTATGTGCATCTAGGCTGAGGATGAGTTTGTATATTGGCCGAGCAGAGAAGAGGCCATGAACTGTTTAGCCTTTACCGTCACTCTGATCAGCAAGGACAGACTGTGTCTCTCCAATGAAGAACAGATCATCATTCATGACTTCATCTTGGAGGCCACACAGGTACAGTACATCTTCACCTTTGACCTTTCAACTTTGACTATAGCTAAACTCATGTCTGTGAGGGTGTGTATCTCACAGCATCTTACCCTATCATATATAGCAAGAGAATGTCTTTCCCAGGGGTTTCCTTCAGATATCTGGGTCCTGGGCAGGTCCTACTGATTCACAAGTTTAATGGTCTCCAAATTTTTTACATATTCGTCTCTACTGACACTCTTCTGTCAATTTCAATATATGTGGCAAAATACACCAGATTTCCGCAAATTAAATCACGGGATTTTTTTCTTTCATGAGGTCTTCAGACTAATTTCAGAGATCAGTTTGTGTGTAATTCTAGTTTTGAATGGGACAGTGCACCACTGCATGTTCTCCAGTATCTCCTCATTATCTCTGTTAAGTGATGCCTTTCCCTGTAACAGGATGACTATGTCTTGGAGGTGAGACATTTTCAGTGCCCAAAATGGCCCAATCCAGACGCCCCTCTAAGCAGCACCTTTGAGCTCATCAACGTCATCAAAGAGGAGGCCATGACACGAGATGGACCCACCATAGTACATGATGAGTAAGTGTGTCAGTTGATGTGTCAGTTGATGTGTTACTGTGATTTAACATGTTCCTCTCTGTGTTTCTGGTAGATTTAGAGTTGATGTGTTACTGTGATTTAACATGTTCTTCTCTGTTCCTGGTAGATTTAGAGTTGATGTGTTACTGTGATTTAACATGTTCCTCTCTGTGTTTCTGGTAGATTTAGAGTTGATGTGTTACTGTGATTTAACATGTTCCTCTCTGTTCCTGGTTGATTTAGAGTTGATGTGTTACTGTGATTTAACACGTTCCTCTCTGTGTTTCTGGTAGATTTAGAGTTGATGTGTTACTGTGATTTAACATGTTCCTCTATGTGTTCCTGGTAGATTTGGAGTTGATGTGTTACTGTTATTTAACATGTTCTTCTCTGTTCCTGGTAGATTTAGAGTTGATGTGTTACTGTGATGTAACATGTTCTTCTCTGTTCCTGGTAGATTTAGAGTTGATGTGTTACTGTGATGTAACATGTTCCTCTCTGTGTTTCTGGTAGATTTTTAGTTGATGTGTTACTGTGATTTAACATGTTCCTCTCTGTGTTCCTGGTAGATTTGGGGCAGTGTCTGCAGGAACTCTGTGTGCCCTCACCACGTTGTCTCAGCAGCTGGAGAGTGAAGGGGCCGTAGATGTTTACCAGGTGGCCAAGATGATCAACCTTATGAGGCCGGGAGTCTTCACAGACATAGTATGTTCACCAGCCACTGATTAGTGATGTATAACTAAATACTAACATATTTAGTGTAATTAAACGGACTGAAATATGTAGAAATATTTATTGTATTAAAGTTGATAAATTAGACCAGATGAATGAATGATCAAACCAAAGACCAGATTTATTATAATCTTATAGTCACAAATGTCTTTCCTGGATGTGTGCCAGCTTGTGTCTTAACTACGCATCAAATGAGGACTTCTGTGATTGTGCATGGCTTTATAGACCAGCTTGGCAGCTACAGTGTAGGCTTCAGGTACACTATATCAGTAGTAGTAGCAGTTGGTGGCAGGCACATATTGTTATCAGGTCAACACAAACCATTTTTGACTGGCAGGCATTTTTGATGGGCACGGAAAATTAATATATCATTAGAATCTATTTTTATAACTATACACATAATAATAATAATTTGAATAGTTTTTAAAAAATATTCTATTTATAAAAACATTCCTCTAATTTTCATTCCAATTGGCCATGGCCCCTCTAGCGCCCTCTGCCGGCTTTCAAGCATTATATGACCAAAAGTATGTGGACACAAGACAATCACAGCTATAAGTGCTTGCTGAACATCCACATAATTTTGGACTGTCTCTATAGGAATTTATGCCTACTCAGCCAAGAGCTCTGTGCAATTCACTTCAGTTCCTCACAACCTTGTTGATCAATGTGGGCAGGATTAACGATCTTAGCAACATTGACTATGGAGACAGTGGTACACAATTGAAACTTTTACTCCTAAATCATGAATTGTATTTACTTGAACACATACTTTAATTTAACACAGAGGTAACAGAATACATAAAATAAAACATTTTCTAAACTCTGAGAACAATCATTCAATATGTACATGTCAGCTATGTGTGTTTAGTTCATACTGGATCCTCAATAGCAAACAATAAGAAATAACTGAATAAAGAGCTTCCAGTGTGAGCAACTAAACCTATACAACTCACTTCTAGTAGGGCTTCCAGTGTGAGCAACTAAACCCATACAACTCACTTCTAGTAGGGCTTCCAGTGTGAGCACACTAAACCCATACAACTCACTTCTAGTAGGGCTTCCAATGTGAGCAACTAAACCCATACAACTCACTTCTAGTAGGGCTTCCAGTGTGAGCAACTAAACCCATACAACTCACTTCTAGTAGGGCTTCCAATATGAGCAACTAAACCCATACAACTCACTTCTAGTAGGGCTTCCAGTGTGAGCAACTAAACCCATACAACTCACTTCTAGTAGGGCTTCCAGTGTGAGCAACTAAACCCATACAACTCACTTCTAGTAGGGCTTCCAATATGAGCAACTAAACCCATACAACTCACTTCTAGTAGGGCTTCCAGTGTGAGCAACTAAACCCATACAACTCACTTCTAGTAGGGCTTCCAATGTGAGCAACTAAACCCATACAACTCACTTCTAGTAGGGCTTCCAGTGTGAGCAACTAAACCTATACAACTCACTTCTGGTAGGGCTTCCAGTGTGAGCAACTAAACCCATACAACTCACTTCTAGTAGGGCTTCCAGCGTGAGCAACTAAACCCATACAACTCACTTCTAGTAGGGCTTCCAGTGTGAGCACACTAAACCCATACAACTCACTTCTAGTAGGGCTTCCAATGTGAGCAACTAAACCCATACAACTCACTTCTAGTAGGGCTTCCAGTGTGAGGAACTAAACCTATACAACTCACTTCTGGTAGGGCTTCCAGTGTGAGCAACTAAACACATACAACTCACTTCTAGTAGGGCTTCCAATGTGAGCAACTAAACCTATACAACTCACTTCTAGTTGGGCTTCCAGTGTGAGAAACTAAACCCATACAGCTAATTCAGAATCAGTGTAGTGTTTGTCCTTACCAACTTCTTCCAGATCACCCAGCTTGTTTTTGAAGTTTGTATTCGCTACAAGGCCATGCTTCGTCCCTGTGGAGCATTCAGAGGAGACTTCTACATACCTTTGAAACGTGCTCAAACCTTACATACCTACCCAGGCTCTTTGTTTTGCCACAGCTGGACTCTTGGCTTTTTTACCCTCTTGCTGCAGTTCCTGATCAACAAATTATTTTCTCAGTAACTCAATGAGGGACCGGTTCTGGAGGCTAAGATAGCATAGTCTCTGTCCATCTTCAGATAACATTTCATAGAGTACATTTGGACTAAAAAAGTGTCTGTTCAGTTATACAAAGAAGATGCCTGTGTAATATAGTGGTTGTCCTCGTGATCACTCTGACATCATCAATCTTACTATTGACCTGGAAGCAACATTAGTCAATATGTGTGTGTGTGTGTGCCTTTCCAGGAGCAGTACCAGTACCTGTACAAGGCTATGCTGAGCCTGATGAGCAGCAGAGACAGCGGGCTGAGCCCCCTCTACCTGGACACTAACGGAGTGGTGGTCATCATGGACGAGTCAGATCCTGCAGAGAGCATGGAGTCCCTGGTCTAACTGGGTAACCGGTCTGACTGACTAACAAGTCTGACTGGCTAACCGGTCTGACTGACTAACGAGTCTGACTGGCTAACCGGTCTGACTGGCTAACGGGTCTGACTGGTCTAACCGGTCTGACTGGCTAACGGGTCTGACTGGCTAACGGGTCTGACTGGCTAACGGGTCTGACTGGCTAACGGGTCTGACTGGCTAACGGGTCTGACTGGCTAACGGGTCTGACTGGCTAACGGGTCTGACTGGCTAACGGGTCTGACTGGCTAACGGGTCTGACTGGCTAACGGGTCTGACTGGATAACGGTTCTGACTGGATAACGGGTCTGACTGGATAACGGGTCTGACTGGTTACTAGTTGAGCTGACCGCACTATTGCTCACCACCACCCAAAGGCACTTAATTTGTACAACTCTGAGAAACTAAGAGAACTTGGCAGACTTTCCCTGAGGCCTTTTTTGCCAGAACAATTGGTTAAATGAACAACCCGATTACCTTTTTTACACTGACAATATGATACGTTTTTTATATTTATTGTTTCTGCATTGTTTTCTTTATTATCCTGCTGAGTGTTTTGTGCCTGTTGTTTTAAGTTGTTTCACGTGAGGAAAAAGGAAGCCGCTTTGTCCAGTTTGCACTACACTGTCAGTGTTACTGCCTAACGCCCGTCACATGACGCAGTACAGTTATCTAACCCCCCCCACCCGGATTCACTCTACACTCACTGATTTGTTGTTTCTAAATCGGGGCAAACAGACTTTCAACTCCACGAATAGAGAATGAAAAACGAGGACGACACTAAAGGTCAACACCTTTCAGACTCTCCCGGTTAATATGATGTATGACAGTAAAATATCTAGTGGTAAACACTTATAATCATCTGTAGACAGACTATACATACTCCTAAACCCAAATATACCCATTGTTATTTGTAAATTGTACCCATTTATTTTAAGTGGTATTACAACTACTGTGAACGTTTATTGAACATTTGTTGCTTTATATTAAGATTTCTATTGTTTTGTAATATATTACTATATCCTATTAATCAGCTGGTGTTACTGTCAAGTCCTCTTCTGCCTCCCACCTGTGTGCATCCTGTGTTTGGACACACTGGGTTTGGACACACTGGGTTTGGACACACTGGGTTTGGACACACTGGGTTTGGACACACTGCGTTTGGACACACTGGGTTTGGACACACTGCGTTTGGACACACTGCGTTTGGACACACTGCGTTTGGACACACTGTGACCCATAAGCAGCCCAATTCTGATGGGGTTTTCTTTTCATTTGTACTTTAACCAGTCTTACAACTTTTCACTCCTCGGTTTTTCATAATGGATCTGATTGGTTTGTTTTTGAATGGCTCTAGTCTTCATGGGACTCATGTATAATGATTCTACTAAAGCACAGAATCCATCTTACCAAATAAATGGGATTTGGAAAAAAAACACAGTTTAAAATTGCAAGGTTGTTGCTATGTTACCACAAGATTATTAGAATGCCTCAAAACACCAGTCTGTTTGTCCACTGACCCCGCCCCCCTACACACGCACACACACACACACACACACACACACACACAAGAAGTCCATTATGTATGTACATACTGTACTGTGTAACAGTTTTAACTGGGCTAAAATATAGGTTGTTTTTATTTAACCCCTACAAAAAGCCAAAACGATATATATCCTGCCCATCTATACTGTAGCTATATTCTGTAGGATACATATATACTGTATTTTCCTATTTGTTTCCTCTTCTCACTCACGAGGAGCTTGCTAAATAAACTCACAACTCTCCAACATTTGGAGACAACCATTATTTTGCCTATTTTTTTATCTCAATCATTTAACTTTATGCTGTAAACATTTCATTTATAACAAAGTGTAATTTGCTATTTCAAAGTCATGTACATAAGTTACTGTAAGGATCAATATATGCTGTGAGATCATCATAGACTTTTATATTTTCATACACATTTTTCTTTTACATTGAACGTTATTGTATTTTTAGTATGTAGGTATCAACCCTCCACTCAAACAGATTACAGATACACATTCCAACAAAAGTCCATGAAATAAAATGGCACCCGATTCTCTAGAAGGTGCCCTACTATAGAGATTGTCTTTATGGTGCCCTACCATAGATTCTCGAGAAGGTGCCCTATTATAGAGATTCTCCAGAAGGTGCCATACTATGGAGATTTTCTAGAAGGTGCCCTACTATAGAGATTTTCTTTATAGTGCCCTACTATGGAGATTTTCTAGAAGGTGCCCTACTATAGAGATTTTCTTTATGGTGCCCTACTATGGAGATTTTCTAGAAGGTGCCCTACTATAGAGATTTTCTTTATGGTGCCCTACTATGGAGATTTTCTAGAAGGTGCCATACTATAGATTCTCTAGTAGGTGCCCTACTATAGATATTTTATAAAAGGTGCCCTACTATGGAGATTCTCTAGAAGGTGCCATACTATAGAGATTCTCTTTATGGTGCCCTACTATAGAGATACTCCAGATAGTGCCCTACTATAGAGATACTCCAGATAGTGCCCTACTATGGAGATACTCCAGATAGTGCCCTACTATAGAGATACTCCAGATAGTGCCCTACTATAGAGATACTCCAGATAGTGCCCTACTATAGAGATACTCCAGATAGTGCCCTACTATGGAGATACTCCAGATAGTGCCCTACTATGGAGATACTCCAGATAGTGCCCTCTCTATGGAGATACTCCAGATAGTGCCCTACTATGGAGATTCTCTACATGGTGCCCTTCTATGGAGATACTCCAGATAGTGCCCTTCTATGGAGATACTCCAGATAGTGCCCTTCTATGGAGATTCTCCTTATGGTGCCCTACTTTTGACCAAAGGTAGGACACTTTAAGGTGAATGTAGTAACCTCTCAAACATTCACCATTATAGTTTTTTTTCTCTCAGGGTCGACATATGTTAATCCTCCCCATTTGAATATTACACTTTTGTTATAAATTGGTTTGTGTGTCTGCGGATGGAACATATCCAGGGAGTCACTAAGTAATGTTTGCCTCCTCAATCCGTCTAAACAAGTTCAGCAGTTGTTCTATTTTGTAAACTTGAAATTTAATGATTTTGTCCATTATATTCTACCATTGTATAATAGTACCAGGGTTTTGCATTGCTATGGTACTGTAATACGAGATATCATGACTGAAAGTGTAATAGTGCTATTTAATACGTAAATTGTATTGCTATACATTAAATAAAGTATTGGTTTTGATGTACTTCATCCTGATGTTATCTATGGGTCAGATCGCTAGTATGAAACAGGGGTTGGATTCTGTTATAACCAAATGTGTTTCCTGTCGTCGCAACATCGCCCTCTGGCTGGTTTTCAGCATGTTTGTATTGATTACCTGACATTGCTTTATTTTGACGCATCTAGACGTGACCCTGGGTCAAGCACACTAAATCGGAAGTAATACAAGAGAGAAAACCAACAGTTTGTACAGTTATTTTTATTTAGAGGCCACAGCTCTTGCATATTACAACTGTTGGCTTTCATAAGGCAAAAGCAAGAATGAATCCACCAGCTAATTTCACACAGAAAACGGAAAGCGTTCGGAGAGGGCGGGAACCCAGGAGCATGCAGCGACGGCTCAGAATGCAATGTACAGCGTTCTATATACAAAACAACAGACCCAAAGAAATGCCACAAATCTCATCCTAATCCACTACACAATCAAACCAACAAAAAAACAGACCAACTTTCATTTTGGTAAATAAATAAAAATATTTTCTTCCAGCTCTCTTTTCTCTGTAAAAGTGCAACTAAATTTAAAACAGATTAGAACCTGTTTCGAGGTCGCTTAGACAACGTAGAAATAAAAATATAATCTCCAAGAGGATATCAAAATGGAGCTTTGAGAATATTGCATTTCTAGAATACCCACTCGTTTTTGTTCAAAATGGCTGTCTGATTAGTGATAAGGTGAGAGATTATGAGGTCACAGCATCGACACAGATGAGGAAACGCAAGTTTTCGAACGTACTATTGTAGTGTGAGCAGAGTAGACGAGAAGGTGTTCATCCTAAACAGCATTTAACTTAAATACAGAGTCATTTTCAGTTTGAAGGAGTTGGCATCCACTTAAAGACAGACGATACAAAGAAAAGGGTCCATACACTCATCGTCACAACAATGTACCATTATAATGAATGTAGAATACGACAAAGAAGCGCCACATAGGTTTGCATTGGACAGGGACACATCTAATAATCTCACTCGACATTGTCAAACAAATGGTACTCCATATTGCTTAGGAACACATAGAAATTAATATAGAAAGAAATTAGTCAAAGATATCACCGGTGCTATTTGCATCACGACACAGCTAAACTGTCGGCCATGGTTTCTTTTTTCAACATTGGTATTATTTTTCTTCGGTATAGTAATTACTATATTTATCTGTTATTATAGGTCCTTCATGGGCATTTTCGAGCTGACGAACAGGTCCTAGGGTGGCTATCTGAGTAACAGAGTTGGTACATGCATTGATTACCAGGCTAAGTCAAAAGTTGTGAGAAGGGGTCGGGGGGGTCAGAGGTCAGACGGGAGATAAAGGGAGAGACATCGGTGCCGTTTAGCTGTCGGGCAGCGCAGGGATTTAGTCGTCGTCTTCGTCCTCTTCGTCGCTGTCCTTCATGGAGATACCTCCCATGCCTCCCTCCTTCATGGAGGCGTTGGCCTCCTCCAGGGTCAGCCTGTTCCTCACCGTGTCATACATCTTACTGTTCAGGGTGGAGTCTAGCACCCCCTGCAGGCGGAAGTCGCGGTACTTTTTCTGGAAGGAAAATGAGTAACATTGATTATTTGGTACAAAGGGAGGTAACGGAAGAATGATAAGCCCAGAAAAATGAATGTGTGTAACTGAAATAGAGACTAAATGGTGCGGTAACCAACAACAGCTAATATGGAAAGGGGCACGTTCCAATGTTCCCCAGTGGACTTTTAGCCCATAAATAACCCCGACAAGTATTCAATTGGACTTATATTCCATAAATAACCCCGACAAGTATTCAATTGGACTTATATTCCATAAATAACCCCGACAAGTATTAAATTGGACTTATATTCCATAAATAACCTGACAAGTATTCAATTGGACTTATATTCCATAAATAACCCCAACAAGTATTCAATTAGACTTATATTCCATAAATAACCCTGACAAGTATTCAAAATTGGACTAATATTCCATAAATAACCTGACAAGTATTCAACTGGACTTATATTCCATAAATAAATATAAGTATTCCACATACCTATTCAATCACACCAGTGAGAGAGATTTAAGAGGTTTACAATCTGTTGTGTGTGAGTTACCTTAACGATCCTGATGAGAATCTTCAGCTGATAGACGTGGAGCTGTTGGTCCATGCGTTCAGTGAGCCAGGTCCCCAGAAGGTTCATGGTGGCTGTGTACCATTGCTGCAACACACACAAACACAGCGTTCTCCAGCAAAACACACACACACATAGACGCAAACACACACACATATACACAGACAGACAAACTAGAGCTATCTACATATCAAGATGCAGCTTGATGTGTTCTCTAGTAAACAAACGGTTTTATAAGCAAACACACACACACACACAGACACACACGGATGGGGAAAAACTAAAACATTCACTGTATTCTCCAGGAATGACAAGACAGACGTTTTGAAACACACACACACACACACACAACGGAGAGCAGAAACACACTTAACGTGCGCAAATGCTTCTTTCAAAAAAAGAACACATTCATTATGTCAATATTCCCATTTCTCTATGCACTGCACGGCACTACGAATACCAGAGGGAAACAATTACATTATTAAATATGGCCCCGGTGTATTGGTAGAGGAAATGGACAATGCATCCAGAAAATCTTCACAGAGCTTCACCGTTTCTACATGTTGTCATGTTACAGCCTTAGGCCCTTATTCCAAAAAAATAAATATATATATATATATATATAAGTTCTACATACAATATTCCATAACGACAAAAGGGAAAAAAGTTTGTTTTATATTTTTAATAGATCTGAAATATAATATCCATAACGACAAAAGGGAAAAAAGTTTGTTTTATATTTTTAATAGAACTGAAATATAATATGAACATAAGTATCCATAGACTTTGCTCAACTCTTGAGGATGATGCTATAAGCTTGGCCACTTTACAGGCCTCATGGTTTGGTTTGTGCTCTGACATGCACGGTCAACTGTGGGACCTTATATTGACAGGTGTGTGCCTTTCCAAATCATGTCCAATCAACTGAATTTATCACAGGTGGACTCAATCAAGTTGTAGAAAGAAGGGTGATCAGTGGAAACAGTACGCACCTGAGCTCAATTTTGAGTGTCATGGCAAAGGCTGTGAATACTTATGTACATGTGATCTTCTTCCTTTTTGATAGATTTGCATTGCATTTATAATTTTTAAGGGAGAAAATGAAAAAAATGCGTATTCCATTTTGCAATTAGGCTGTAAAAAAGAAAAAGTGAAGCGCTGTGGATACTTTCCGGATGCACTGTATATTAGTTACTAATACCAGTATGTTTCTGACTCAAACAACTTTTCAATCGAGTAACATAATAAGCCATACATCCTATTCGACATATACTTTAAGGGCATCTGCATTTACCACTTCAAAGTAAAGGCCAAAGCCCAGTAGAGACTCTTCAATATCCACTAGCCAACACAACTACACTGCAAAAATGATGTAACTACATTGTAGTTTTAACTCAATTATTTGCACAAATTAAATTATGATGAGAAAGTGAATAAATGGTTTGGCAGGCAAGGAGCAAACAGTTGTGCTATTTTCTTATACCTTTTCAGAAGAACCATTCATTCATTCAGAGTGTAGGATAAGATTGATTCAGATGATTCATACCAAAGATCAGGTCATAAGAGAACAGCACACAAGAGAAGAAGAGTGATGAACCAAGGAAGACAGGAAGTAGTCGTCCTCCTCCAGATGTCCAGAGAAAAGATCAACTTTGAGTAATGTGGAGTGAATAGGCAAGGCCAGGAAGGAGAGTTTGCTGAGCCAGTTATCTCTTATTTATTGGTTTGCTTTGTCTAATTGT
Organism: Dallia pectoralis; assembly: GCA_029465975.1. NCBI lineage: Eukaryota > Metazoa > Chordata > Actinopteri > Esociformes > Umbridae > Dallia > Dallia pectoralis. The sequence goes on from CM055743.1 coordinate 11,272,985, forward strand.
CCTATCTGTCATTTAATTAGAATCAGCTTTATTTGTCTTTTAAAGATGACTGCTGGGAGGTTTGTGCTTGGCGCTTGAGATCAGATCTTAGCAGATGGATGCCTGTACACTTCACACAGTCCAGTTGAGCCTACGTGCGTTTATAGGCAAGTGGGGTTGATGTCTGGGTGGGTGTTTGGATTAATGGGGGTGGTGTCTGGGTGTGGTTGGTGTCTTGGTTGGTGTCTGAGTGGGGTTGGTGTCTGGGTGTGGTTGGTGTCTGGGTGGGTGTTTGGATTAATGGGGGTGGTGTCTGGGTGGGTTTGGTGCCTAAGTGTGTGTGAGGGTGGCTGGGTGGGTTTGGTGTCTCTTCTGTAACAGGATGCTCTGGTCTCAAAATGCGACATATCATTTCCATCCTCAGGATGTGTGTGTTTGTGTAGTGTGCGTGTGTGTGTGCTTGTGCGTGTGTGTGTGCACGTGTGCGTGTGTGTGTGTGTGTGTGTGGTGGCTGTATAAGGTGGAGGGTCATGCTAGAAGATGTACACAGGAAGATTATTTGACTTGAAATCATGCCATTCAACATAATGTGCTAAAACAATGTAACATTAGAGATAAGTGCCACTTTTTGAAGAGAGAAGAGGCGGCAGGAGTTATGGGATTAATAAAGAAAGAACCGAGAGACTCAACTAACTTGTTGAAATGAGAAGTGAAAGAGAGAGAAAGAGGAGAAAATGCAGCATTGGGGATTTTCATGCAACGAGATGAATGTAGCGTATCACCATTAGAGGGGAAATAAGGTGTATAAAGTCGGCAACCTAATTATCGAGGACACTTTAAATCTGACGTGAATACAAAGTTAAACACTGTAAACATCCACAGCTCAGAGGACATAAACAATCAAACACGGTGCTGGATAGTGCCAGGACAAAAGCCATCATACTAACAAACATGTCAACGACAGGAGGGGAGGCACACTGTTCAACAGTGTAGAAACACAAGGAGACACAGAGATACAGCCAGTGCTCCCCTCATAGATAACGAACACACCTCACAGAAGTGAAACAAACCTGTCAAAAAGAAAAGACACACAGCATTCCAGCACAAAACACACACCACTCCAGCACAAAACACACACCACTCCAGCACAAAACACACACCACTCCAGCACAAAACACACACCACTCCAGCACAAAACACACACCACTCCAGGACAAAACACACATCATTCCAGCACAAAACACACACACCACTCCAGCACAAAACACACACCACTCCAACACAAAACACACACCACTCCAGCACGCCACTGCACAAGAAATACCTCCCAAACATACTAATATGCAGCTAACAAACACACAGAATCACTGTCCACACACACACACATCTCTCAAATACTCAAAGCCAACACACACACACACACACACACACACACACACACACACACACACACACACACACACACACACACACACACACACACACACACTATACACTTGATATATCTCAGGGGTATGGAGCAAACACACACCACTCCAGTGCACCAGGAATATGGTGGACACATTCTTTAAAATGTATCTCACAAGGATTATGTGCTAGTAAGACAGTGCTCTCATGTCTCTGGCTTTTATAAGCCCGCGTCAAAGGTGAATGTGTTTTAAAGAACTAGTTTTTATTAGGTTTTGGGCCACTTACAATAGGAAAGTTAAATATGTATTCTAGTTGCTAGTCCTGGATTGATTTACATTTTTAACCCTTATCCTTCTTTACCCAGAGAGCACTGCTTTCGATAATCCTGCCTGGTGGTGCTTTTTCGGACTCTTTGCTTGAAAAGAAAAGTGATCGGAACGATCCACAAAGGTCCAAAAGCACTGTGGCGATGCAGACCAGAAACAGTTGGCAGCAAACGGAGAGTAGGAGAGAGGAAAGAGAAGAAAAGCGTATTGAGGAAGTCACTAGCCTCTTCTGTACCAGGATGCTGTAGGGAAACAGCCTCTGGTCTCAAAATGTGACATATCGTATCCCTCCTCTGTCACAACTGTTTCGCCACATTTTGGAAAGCTCCCTCCCAAATAGACCAGGAGGGGAGGGCATCTTACTTACATCAAATAACCTTTCTATATACACCTCCTCATTGACCTTATCTCGCAGAATGTCCTGAGAGTGGCGAACACAGGTCACGTAACCGTCTGCAACATCCATTCCTGGCTTCTAAAAAACACCAGAAAGACATCGTTTTGTAAAGACTCTAGGAGAAGCAACGCAATCATGTTACAACACTGCTTTAATGTGTACGTGACCAAACACACACGGAAACACGTTGGCATGCTAAACCACCACTAACGGTTAACATACAGCTGGTGGGCACATTATCCCCTTAATTAATCATTGGATTTGTTATAGCATGGGGCTCTGTCAGCGGTTCCCAACACCAATGTAACCAAACATTCAATGTATGTCTATCATATCTCACAGCTTAACTGGTTCTGCATTACACAGAGATACTGGGACAGAAAGGCACACTTACAGGGACGTCCACATACTTTGAGGCAGCTTTCACCTACAATGACAGAGAGATTGTGACAAGGAAAAGGATTTGTATCATATTTACATTCACCCATGTAACTAAAAGGACTTAGTTCCGTCCCATTTTGGAAGTGACACCTCAGACAAGCCAGGTCTTACCGTGAACGACATAAAAGACGAGAACAGGGTGCCTTCATCGTACCGGGAGATCTTTGCCAACAGGCCCTCCAGAATAACCACAAACTGAAAGGCAGTGAGACATAAAAAAGAACTATCACATTTGTCCTCCATCACATAAATGTTAAATGTTACTCATACAGCCATTTATAATTCCATGTAGAACTATCAATGCAAAAGGAGAATCTACATAGAAGCAAAACATTTGCTGCCTGGAACCAGAGTGTGTTAACCCCTATGGGTAATAAGAATTAAGAGCAATATCATTAGACAGAGTATTTCTTACAGGAAAAATGCATACCTTTGCCACCATGAGTTGAATCATGTCCTTTACGCTCTCCTCAATGAGTTCATCTATTTGGGTGTGGTACTGTTTCTGAAAGACCAAACACAGAATATGCTTCATCTATTTGGGTGTGGTACGGTTTCTGAAAGACCAAACATAGAATATGCTTCATCTATTTGGGTGTGGTACTGTTTCTGAAAGACCAAACATAGAATATGCTTCATCTATTTGGGTGTGGTACTGTTTCTGAAAGACCAAACATAGAATATGCTTCATCTAGTTGGGTGTGGTACTGTTTCTGAAAGACCAAACATAGAATATGCTTCATCTATCTGGGTGTGGTACTGTTTCTGAAAGACCAAACATAGAATATGCTTCATCTATTTGGGTGTGGTACTGTTTCTGAAAGACCAAACATAGAATATGCTTCATCTAGTTGGGTGTGGTACTGTTTCTGAAAGACCAAACATAGAATATGCTTCATCTATCTGGGTGTGGTACTGTTTCTGAAAGACCAAACATAGAATATGCTTCATCTATTTGGGTGTGGTACTGTTTCTGAAAGACCAAACATAGAATATGCTTCATCTAGTTGGGTGTGGTACTGTTTCTGAAAGACCAAACATAGAATATGCTTCATCTATCTGGGTGTGGTACTGTTTCTGAAAGACCAAACATAGAATATGCTTCATCTATTTGGGTGTGGTACTGTTTCTGAAAGACCAAACATAGAATATGCTTCATCTAGTTGGGTGTGGTACTGTTTCTGAAAGACCAAACATAGAATATGCTTCATCTATCTGGGTGTGGTACTGTTTCTTAAAGACCAAACATCGAATATGCTTCATCTATTTGGGTGTTGTACTGTTTCTGAAAGACCAAACATGGAATATGCTTCATCTATTTGGGTGTGGTACTGTTTCTGAAAGACCAAACATAGAATATGCTTCATCTATTTGGGTGTGGTACTGTTTCTGAAAGACCAAACATAGAATATGCTTCATCTATCTGGGTGTGGTACTGTTTCTGAAAGACCAAACATAGAATATGCTTCATCTATTTGGGTGTGGTACTGTTTCTGAAAGACCAAACATAGAATATGCTTCATCTATCTGGGTGTGGTACTGTTTCTGAAAGACCAAACATAGAATATGCTTCATCTATTTGGGTGTGGTACTGTTTCTGAAAGACCAAACATAGAATATGCTTCATCTATCTGGGTGTGGTACTGTTTCTGAAAGACCAAACATAGAATATGCTTCATCTATTTGGGTGTGGTACTGTTTCTGAAAGACCAAACATAGAATATGCTTCATCTAGTTGGGTGTGGTACTGTTTCTGAAAGACCAAACATAGAATATGCTTCATCTATCTGGGTGTGGTACTGTTTCTGAAAGACCAAACATAGAATATGCTTCATCTATTTGGGTGTGGTACTGTTTCTGAAAGACCAAACATGGAATATGCTTCATCTATCTGGGTGTGGTACTGTTTCTGAAAGACCAAACATAGAATATGCTTCATCTATTTGGGTGTGGTACTGTTTCTGAAAGACCAAACATGGAATATGCTTCATCTATTTGGTGGCACACATTTTGAGAACATTTATTGTTTGTGAGCTGTTGCAGGAATCGAACCCGTAACATTAGTGTCATCCTACCTCCTGGCCCATCTCCATGGCACACAGCTTGGCAGACTGGTCCTTGGCGTCCACCATCACATTGAACATGGTGCATATTGCTGGAGAGATGCGAAAATCTGTGCCTCTGCTGCTCTTTGCCAGTTTGGACTCAAATGCCATCCTGGTGCTGCAAAACACGTCAAGGAACAAGTCTATGTGATGTAAGTCTATGCAAGGATAAGGCCTCAAAAGCAGATGCTAATGTCCAGCCACGTGATCGAGAGACACACACCAACACACCACTATATACCAACAATACACACCAACACAACACCATATACATCAAATACACACAAACACAACACTATATACCTACAATACACACCAACACAACACCATATACCTACAATACACACCAACACAACACTATATACATCAAATACACACCAACACGCCACTATATACCAACAATACACACCAACACACCACTGTATACCAACAATACACACCAACACAACACCATATACATCAAATACACACCAACACAACACTATATACCTACAATACACACCAACACAACACCATATACCTACAATACACACCAACACAACACTATACACTTCAAATACACACCAACACGCCACTATATACCTACAATACACACCAACACACCACTATATACCTACAATACACACCAACACAACACTATATACCTACAATACACACAAACACACCACTATATACCTACAATACACACCAACACACCACTATATACCTACAATACACACCAACACACCACTATATACCTACAATACACACCAACACTATATACCACAAATACACACCAACACACGACTATGTAGCTACAATACACACCAACACAACACTATATAGCTACAATACACACCAACACAACACTATATAGCTACAATACACACCAACACACCACTATATACCTACAATACACACCAACACTATATACCTCAAATATACTCACCAACACGCCACTATATACCTACAATACACACCAACACAACACTATATACCTCAAATACACACCAACACGCCACTATATACCTACAATACACACCAACACAACACTATATACCTCAGATACACACCAACACAACACTATATACCTACAATACACACCAACACAACACTATATACCTACAATACACACCAACACTATATACCTCAAATACACACCAACACACCACTATATACCTACAATACACACCAACACACCACTTTATACCTCAAATACACACCAACACGCCACTATATACCTACAATACACACCAACACAACACTATATACCTCAGATACACACCAACACAACACTATATACCTACAATACACACCAACACAACACTATATACCTACAATACACACCAACACTATATACCTCAAATACACACCAACACACCACTATATACCTACAATACACACCAACACACCAATTTATACCTCAAATACACACCAACACAACACTATATACCTAAAATATACACCAACACACCACTATATACCTACAATACACACCACTATATACATACAATACACACCAACACAACACTATATACCTACAATACACACCAACACAACACTATATACCTACAATACACACCACTATATACCTACAATACACACCAACACAACATTATATACCTACAATACACACCAACACAACACTATATACCTACAATGCACACCAACACAACACTATATACCTACAATATACACCAACACACCACTATATATCTACAATACACACCAACACAACACTATATACCTACAATACACACCAACACAAGACCGTATACCTACAATACACACCAACACACCACTATTAACCTACAATACACACCAACACACCACTATATACCTACAATACACACCAACACACCACTATATACTTACAATACACACCAACACAACACCGTATACCTACAATACACACCAACACACACACACACCGTTTGACGCAGTTCTCGATCATGTCGCTGGACATGAGCTTCATACGGTTTTCAAGGTGTTTGGCAAACTCTTCCTCAGGCCAGTGGAGGTCCCTGATGAAGGTCTGCAGGGCTTCCAGCTTCCAGAACAGGTCCTCTGATGTCCCGGAGCCGTTGCTGCACACCCAAACACACACAGGTCAGAAGGCAAAGGGCACGACCCATTGAAGGGTCAGTGTGTGTAGAGGACAGTGTTCCTCCACACCTCAACATTGATGTCCTATATTCTGACCACACACTGACCCAATACTCCAGAGCATTTATCTAACTGTTAACTTGCCTGCTATGTTCTGTCTAGACAGACAGCGTATGGGAAGAAAATGAGGACAGGGATGACTATAAATGTAAATAACCACGCTGTATTGCATTGTTAATATTAACCCTAGTTGTGACGAAGGACCATGCAGGATAGTCACCGCAGAAACCTAACACGCACACACACACACTTCTGGGTGTCTGTACAGTGTGGGGGAGGTGGAGCAGGGAGGGAGGGCTCGAAGCATTGCTATCATTGTGTTTTTACAAAGTAATTATTCCTCTCTTTTAACAAAATAATTTAGCAACCTTTGTCCTAGAATATATAACCAGTGATGAGCAGCCCCCTCTCTCACTCCGTATTTCCTCTGGCTGGTGGTACTGGGCTGGTGTGGTCAGTGGGCTTTATACACACCATGCAGTCCTGTCAGACGAGGCTGCCCTCCTCTGTACAGCACAGTGGGATAGGGAGATTCAGGAGGAGGAGGACAGGAGGTGGAGGACAGGAGGTGGGGCCGATCTCTACTGCACAGAAGCCCTCCACCCACCCCTCTCCATCTGTACCATACAATCTCTACCATAGAATTGCACATTGACTTGAATAGGAATTCCCATAGTGATTGTATTTCTATACTCCTGCCCTCTGACCTCCGGCCCCAAGCGGAGAGATACATATGCATTGGACAGGAAATCCCAGATGACCAGAATTATGTCCAGTCTTGAGTTCAGTAAGACATGGTTTGTTTGGATCGGTATCGCTGTACCTCCCAGCTAAACTGCATGCAGGTCGAAGGGGAAATGGGAAGGCTTTCGCTTGCCACTCGTTTACAGAACAAACACATTCTAACGTCCAAACAGACCTAAACTACAGCACACAACCCGCTAGCGTGTGCTTGGCATGAACATGCCAGATGTGTCCGGGACAGGCTGGCTGTAGCGATCACCCGACCGTTAATCTGATCAATGTAACGGTAGAGGAATCATACCAGAGATCTGCGGCTCAAACCCGCCTACGTAGTTACTCACACGACAGCCGGTCGTTGGGAGATATTTGAATGTGACGGTTTTTAATTCTAGAGTGAACCCGGGGGACATGTTCATGCCAACGCAACACGCTGCCGGCGTACATGAATCTGCGGTGGTTTTAGGTGAACTAGTTGAATACACACTCAGGGTCATAGATGGCAGCCATCCATGATGGGGTGGAAAAACTAGGCATTGTCGGAAGGTTAACTGAAAGTCCTGCAACTGGTGGCAGATTGGGTACTTTGGGAATTTGGAGGTTGACATTTGGTATTTGGAGATTCACATTGGGCAGATTACTTGTTAAACTCCTGCAGAAAAGACAGACAAAAAGAACAAAATAAATCCATAACAGTGGTGATGTAGACACTGCTCAGCAAATACAAGCCATGTGAGGGTATAGTAAAAGTAATCAAATCGAGAACACAGGAGGAAAGGGAAAACACTGAAACCATTCATTTTCAGACAAGATACGAAACATGTAAATAGCAGACATAAACAAGACAAACAATTAGAGCCGTTGTTTTTGTGTAGCAGAGAGAGAAAGTGGACCCAATACATTTATAACAAGCAGTGGATTTTAGAGACAGACAAAAGAAGCAAGTTTTGAAGCATGTAAAAACAAAAGTATGTAGTAATAATAATATACTCTATAAGTATGTTTTTCTAAGTGCTACCTTTATTAAAGTATGTAAATTAAAATATACATACACGTGATAAATCAACAAATATTACTTAGCAAATTTGCAAAACAAGATATGCTGGAGAGCTTTTGTTTCTAGCAACAATCAAAGGTACATACTATGAGGGTTAACCGGGAAAACAAAAGTGTTGAAACTGGAGACTAACTTCCATGGACCTATTGTACATGTGAACTAATCTGCAGCTCCAGGGACTGTGGGAAATGAGGATCCCACATGGGACTCAGTATTGCTCGCTAGCAATTTTGTAAATTCACAAAGAATTATCTGAATTATTAGAATTATTATATTAAGCTTCAAAGACAAATCGAATAAGTCTGAAAATCACAAGCGAGTTTGGTTATACAATGAAAGTGGGACAAATTAATTTATATATATATCATCTATCTCTCCCCTCAAATTGCATTGACTGTGTAGGGTACGACGGCAGTCAAATATGAAGTTAATTAATGCTGTGAGAGTGTCTCTCTCCTGGCCTCTCCAAGCAGAGAGCATACGGTAAGAGCAGACGTTAAGTGAGAGGAAGGACAGTCCCTTACTTTACAGGCACCCATGACTCTCCCTCAAACCCCCTGGTGATGGACTGGGTTATGGAGGACTCCATCAGGTCTACATATCTAACCACCAGAGGAGCATAGAGGTCCTGCAAATGTTTGTGGAATCTCCCATTGCACAGGTGATCTACAAGCAAAAAGAAAACAAATATTATAATGTTGAAGATTGCATGAGAAGAAGAAATATTACTTTTTTTCTTCATTATTTATTCACAAGATTTCAACCTGTGCAGGTTATTAGTGTAGCCCACCTAAGTTGCACAGGGCTAGAATATTTCAATTATTGCGTTCTTCCATCCCTCTAGATGGCGCTGTTTCGTATTATTAGGGAATTCACCCCATATGGCGGAACCAAGGAAGATCGCTGTCCGTCCTTGCTCTTTTTTCCAAGGACATTGTTAGTTGAAGACGAAGTGAATTCGATGTAGTAAAACTGACCACGTTATACACGTTATAAAAAGTATTTAAAAATTAATATTCGCCAGTAATAGTTGTAAAAGTGCACACTATTTTTCTCCAGATAAACTTTTATAATCTCCGGTGAGTACCGCTGATAAACCAGGGGAGGGCACATATTTCAGCTCAGGGGCCACATAAGCACGTTGAAATTATATGGAGGGCATTTGTAATGTAATTTGTTTATTCTAAAAGATTTGTGGGCCAGAAAAGGGCAATAATTAAAATGTATACACACAACATATATACTGGAGGTGTGTTATATCTAAATAACTTTAATTCAGATTCAGAAACATTACAATTGGACTGCAAAGTTATTTTGTAATTCCTCTCAAAACTGTTTTAATACCTTCAGTGGGCCTGATGGAATTGCCTCAAGGGCCGGATTCGGCCGCGGGCCTTAGTTTGCCCACCCCTGTGATAAACGGTTTGTTAGCATGCTGTCTTAGGTTGGGCTGTGAAGAAAAAAGAAGACAAAATATTCTAACGGTTCTACACCGTGTACATTTTTATGTTATATTTGCTATTTTGTGTTGTGACTGTTGGCAATAAAAAGCCAATCTGAGATAATTGATACGTTTTTCTTTGATAAGTGTGCAGTTGCAAGTTGAAACGCCATTTTGTTGCATGTGTTTGATGATAGTATGGCGTCATGTAGATTAACGAGTTCATGTTTTAGGTTTAGACAAACTTCTTATATGATTGTAATAATATGATGTATAGTTAATAATTAGTTATTCTTGCATTTTGCTGTATGCAGATTGTTTTTTTTATATGAGAACATTCTACCACGTTGAGAAGGAAAGAAAGAAGAGAGTAAAATAATACATTCTACGGCGAGCCAGCAACCCAAAGATGTCAAGGCACACTGCACCAGTAGCCACCAGGAACCGTATGGACAGATAAGATATCTCCACACTGTTACACACTGCATCCAGCAGCCACTAGGAACCATATGGACAGATAAGATATCTCCACACTGTTACACACTGCATCCAGCTGCCACCAGGAACCATATGGACAGATGAGGTATCTCCACACATTTACACACTGCATCCAGCAGCCACCAGGAACCATATGGACAGATGAGGTATCTCCACACATTTACACACTGCATCCAGCAGCCACCAGGAACCATATGGACAGATGAGGTATCTCCACACATTTACACACTGCATCCAGCAGCCACCAAGAACCATATGGACAGATGAGGTATCTCCACACATTTACACACTGCATCCAGCAGCCACCAGGAACCATATGGACAGATGAGGTATCTCCACACATTTACACACTGCATCCAGCAGCCACCAGGAACCATATGGACAGATGAGGTATCTCCACACATTTACACACTGCATCCAGCAGAGACAAGGAACCATATGGACAGATAAGATATCTCCACACATTTACACACTGCATCCAGCAGCCACCAGGAACCATATGGACAGATGAGGTATCTCCACACATTTACACACTGCATCCAGCAGAGACAAGGAACCATATGGACAGATAAGATATCTCCACACATTTACACACTGCATCCAGCAGAGACAAGGAACCATATGGACAGATGAGGTATCTCCACACATTTACACACTGCATCCAGCAGCCACCAGGAACCATATGGACAGATGAGGTATCTCCACACATTTACACACTGCATCCAGCAGAGACAAGGAACCATATGGACAGATGAGGTATCTCCACACATTTACACACTGCATCCAGCAGCCACCAGGAACCATATGGACAGATGAGGTATCTCCACACATTTACACACTGCATCCAGCAGCCACGAGAACCATATGGACAGATAAGATATCTCCACACATTTACACACTGCATCCAGCAGAGACAAGGAACCATATGGACAGATAAGATATCTCCACACATTTACACACTGCCCGGGTAGTGGTTTAAACAGGGACTCAAACAATTGACTGACATATTTTCTTTAAAATTGACTGACTAAATTTAATTTCACATTGTTTTATTTTTGTATGTGTGATTGTCTGCTTGTAAAAATGTAAAATAAATGTTTTGATATTGTTTATATAATCCAACTGTGGGCGCAGCCAATTCACTCAAGAGCCAAACCTAAAACTTATACCTAGTCCATATTCTGATTCCTCTTTATGTTAAAAGACAGAATGGCTACATAAGCAATCGTGGATACACAGGAAAGATGTTGGAGGAGTCCTGTCTCCTAAGCATAGGAAGTCTAACCGTAGGAAGTCTAACCGATTGCGTAAACATGATGGTCAAAAGTAAAACAGAACTAAGGATTTCAAATGGGCTATTTAGTTATACAAAAGTCTTGTAAATATGCAGAAATTGATAATGAGCGAAATAGAAAACGACATTTCCTTCTGTATAATGTCATCTAAATGACTGTATAAATGACTCATTTTATAAAGACGTTCCAATAAGGTTGGTATTGGAAAGCCTAAGGTTGTGATTATGGTTCGTTTGGAGAACAGACATAAACTAATTACAAAACTGTCCATATAACTAGGGGTCTGTATTGTAATTCTAGCAATAAAACCTCACAAAGGGCCAGAGATCTAGAAAATAAAAGTACAGAATAGAGTCCGTCGGAAATGAAATCTCTAAATAATGATGATATCCTTTGATGAGCGTGTCATACTGGTGACATTTAACATAATTTTTAGAAGATTCAGCAAGTTGTCACAAAATCAAGCAAAATGTTCTAAGCTTGCTAATGTAACTAAGCCATTGGCTAGTCATAGTCACTTCTTATTTTGTCTGCATTAGGAACAGTCCACATATTATGTCAGTTGTATGTTTAGATATGAATTGTTTCATTGCTGTATCCAAGCCATGAACCAACTGGCAGGTGTTCACGCTCTTCTTCAAAATACCGTCCCATCAGAAAAGGAATGCGAATCATCTGAGTGGACTGACCAGTACTCACAATATTACCAAAGTGTAGAACTTAAACTTCACACAGGTGCCAGAATTACCGAGGCCCAGTTCAATATGTGTTAGTCACAGGAAAAAAGAAATCCGGTCTGGATAGGGGACTTTCCCAACCTCACCTATTCCCTGGCAGAAAGACATCCTTTTTTTCTTTTGAAAGTGGATGAAAACTTTTCAATTTCGACCGGTTAATTTCTGACTTTTTACATCCCAAGATATACATGTGTTCTTCAATGCATGTTAAATGGAAAAGTGAAAAACATCGAGCGTACAGTCAGTGCGGAGGAAGTCGTTTAGCAGCTGGAAAAGGGGGAAGCTGTCCCAGCTCTCAGGAGACTGGATCTCCAGGGCAGCGTCCATATCCACAGCATACATGGCAAGAAACGTTTCAGCGTGCTCCGTCATCAGATCAGACCACCAGGCAAAGGCCTAGACACACACAATGGACCGGGACAGAAATGAGGAGGGGAACTGTGACTACAAGCCAGGGCCTGGGAGTTAGGATGTGGGTAGAGAAGGCTGGAAAAGGAGGGAGCAGATTTGGACGGGTTGGGGTGTATGCAAGATCACACACACTAGAGCTAATTATGGCTCTGATAAAAACAACACCAGCATTGCACTGTGGACTGATTTTACGTGGTTTACACAGTTTACGTGGATCGGTTCAAGTGCGTACTTGGTTAATTATAGCACAGGGTGTTTGTTGCCATGTGTTTTCCAAGAATGAGTGAAACCAATCCACATGTGTTACTGGTGAGGGTTATATGTTTTCTAGCATCCAAGAACAAAATAATAGACATCCAAATACAGCAATACAGCAATATGTATATATTCAAAGAGAGTAATTATATTCTACACACTGATTATCAATCAGTTATATCTACATTTACCAGGGAGGTGGTACCTTTTCTCATGCAGACTGACGTGGAAAAATCCCTACATGCTTTGCTTTCCGAGACCAGGAATAAGCTGGGGTTTCCACCATTCACATTGTTGCCATAGTAACGGAACGCTCCCCAGTAGATGGGAATGTGACAGATGTCATGTTCATGCTTTTTGCACTCGTCCATAATTACAAGTAGGCACACCAACCAAAGACCGCCGCACAAAGCTTCTTTACAAGCACAAGATACTGGATAGTGCTGAGCAATGGAAGGATGTTATTAAAAGAGCCATTGGCTCAATAAGTTAAAACTCCTTTAAGTTACGTTGAAGTAAATTTTTAACCTAGTTTAGTGATGATGTCGTACACAGACTATTATTGTATTGACTGAGTAACAAGGTAAGAAAGATCTATTGATGTAGTAATTAGTCTATTGTAATATCATTTTAAATGTTTAAATATGAATAAAAACTACAATTATTTGTTAACAAACACCGACCAACCTTAAAAAACACAAATTGCTCAGCACTATAAAAACTCAGAACCATCCTTTTGAATTGGGTATGACCTCTGTTGTTGAAGATGACTAGTTATGATGATGGTTACTTAGTTTCAGAAGGAGGCATTTATCCGTTTCTTCTTCCAATAATTTGCTTCTGCGCTTGCGGTCTTGGCTCTGCTCATTATTATCATTAGAAGAACTTGACATTTGACAAATTCCAACAGAGGAATCTGATTAAACCGTGAAAAGCTTAATCCTTCCCGATATTTTGCATGCTTTCATTTCATGTGAGATCCCCTGAAAAACATTTGACACCGGGGGAACTGAAGCCAGCCGAGTGCAGCACATCAGCCCTGCTGTCCACTTACCTGCCCACCCACTCCCCAACTATATCCCAATAAAGGATTAGTGCTCTATTTCATCATCATGTTACGCTCCACTACATCCCAATAAAGGATTAGTGCTCTATTTCAGCATCATGTTACGCTCCACTACATCCCAATAAAGGATTAGTGCTCTATTTCAGCATCATGTTACGCTCCACTACATCCCAATAAAGGATTAGTGCTCTATTTCAGCATCATGTTACGCTCCACTACATCCCAATAAAGGATTAGTGCTCTATTTTAGCAGCATGTTACGCTCCACTACATCCTACAAATGATTAGTGCTCTATTTCAGCAGCATGTTACGCTCCACTACATCCCAATTAAGGATTAGTGCTCTATTTCAGCATCATGTTACGCTCCACTACATCCCAATAAAGGATTAGTGCTCTATTTCAGCATCATGTTACGCTCCACAGCATCCCAATAAAGGATTAGAGCTCTATTTCAGCATGATGTTACGCTCCACAGCATCCCAATAAAGGATTAGTGCTCTATTTCAGCATCATGTTACGCTCCACTACATCCCAATAAAGGATTAGTGCTCTATTTTAGCAGCATGTTAAGCTCCACTACATCCCAATAAAGGATTAGTGCTCTGTTTCAGCAGCATATTACGCTCCACTACATCCCAATAAAGGATTTGTGCTCAATTTCAGCAGCATGTTACGCTCCATCGTCATCATACAACAGAGCAGGTTAGGATGTGGTGAGGATAAACATCCAGGAAGGAGAGACAGATGGACAGGTGAACCGGAGGGTCCAATCTGTGTTACGTAAAGGGATATCAAGCAAGACCAAGGCCCACACATCACACCATGGCTCAGTGCTCAGGCCTCAGTGCTCAGGCCTCAGTGCTCAGGACTCAGTGCTCAGGCCTCAGTGCTCAGGCCTCAGTGCTCAAGCCTGAGTGCTCAGGCCTCAGTGCTCAGTTCACAGGCTCAGTGCTCAAGCCACAAACTCAGTGCTCACGCTCAGTTCTCAGCCCCAGAGGATCAGCTAGTAGCTCTGCAGCAGACACTGACATTCACAGCCTGCCCAATGCAAGATGCCCATATGCACAGTCCTACTGGAGGACTAGTAGCACTTCAGAGAAAAGGGGGAGGGCATCTACTGGTCATGCACAAACATTATAGGGTGAGAACGGGGAAGGAATTCCTAACTAACTTCGCCACATACCTCTTTGCCCTGCAGGGAGCGAACAACACCGATCATATGGACAGTGAAAGCACAGGGAGATGCATAGGACAATAAAAGTAAAGTATCTACAGTATCAGGTGTTTCAATAAAAGGTTTCCGAATGGGTGAGCGCTTCTTAGACAGAGGGAAGGAGGGACAGCAGAAAGATGGAAGAGGATAAGCGGGGAAGAGGGGGAATGTTCTAAGCGTGTGAAACGTGATTTTAAACCCAATCTAAAGCTGGATGGAGGAAGGAGAGGAGAGAAACATTAATTTTCATGGTGGAGTTTGAGAGTCAAGAAAGCCTTAAAATAACCAAACAGAGCATTCTGTGTTACATCTCACCTTAACATGCTGCTAGAGAGAAAAAGACTGGTCGTTATGGTCAAATGGACATGCTCCATGATCAGAATGATGTTGTGCAATCTATAGTTTAACAAGAGTGAGCGCGTTTGCTGACGTCCCTGCACCAAAACACAGCACCCGCCCGTCCCTCTCTGGCGGATTTAGCTCAGCCTAAAAGACCTAAGGACAGTCCTAAGTCTTTGTGCAGGCCAACATGCGATATATAGGGAGAGGAGGTTTGTGATGGGACTGAAAAGAAAGAGAAATAATTATACTGTACCGATTGATCTCCAGAACTTGTGACTGCAGCCTGTCAAGCATATGTCAGAGAGATAGAATAAATCTGCTTATCGGCATTATTCGTGTGGATCACAAAGGATCTCCTCTAGATCTTGTTTACATGCTCATCATGCGTTTACATTAGTTTGTTATACGTTTCTACGCAAATACAGAGGAAAAGGAACATTTATTTAGTGTGAACAATTTCATGTTCCGATTTCACAGCTAAACTAGTGAATAAGCATGCTTTACAGTCCAGGCTGAATGGGAGAAGCTAGCCTACATTACAACGTCCTGTACTGTTCTGTACTCTTACTGGACACATGACGTTTCAGTTCAGAAGGCATTGCCATCTTTTAAGGCAACCAACATTACATTGCACCACTGAGGTGATGAATTAAGAACATGTGAGGGAGTGAACCACAGAAAAATGCCTATACTGGTCGTGGTCATTGTTTATCTCCTAATCAGGTATCTACGGTAGCTGTATGTTCATATGTCCCTAGTTACCCATGCACAAAGACAGTGTTGTATTTCTATATTAACACATCTGTCAGGAAAGGACAGACCAGCCAGTGGAGGAGATGTTGGGGGGGTAAATAAGATAAAGAGAAGAACGTGAGGAGGAAGACAGAAGAAGGAGAGGAGGTGTCACCCACTCACCTCGGCGTGATGTTCCTGGTTCTGCTGGAGGACCTCTATGACTAGCTCAGCCAGGCGAATAGTGTCCTCCAGTTTTTTGGCCGGCGTGACTAAGCGGCCTACGTTCTCTGGAGTAGAAGGATGGGAGGGGGTGAGGAGGGGGTCAGTTAGGCAGAGGGGTAGCTAACAGCATCTGTCAGAATGGTGGCTGCCATCTAGATTGTTAACTCCAGAATTAATTCAGCTAAAAGACACAAGTGCTCTGTTTTGGGTTCGCTTTCTCACACACAGACCGGATATCGGCAAATGAGGATGAGCTGTAATATGGTTTCTAGAACATGCATGGAAACCCGTGCTGATGCATTTGTATGAGACAACACATTTAGGTAGAATGGACCGACTAACTCTAAAAACACAAACACATTAGGATTTGCGTAATGCGAAACTCTGCGCTTTTAATGCTTTTGCTGCCTGGGCTTTTCAATGCGTTTTAACAGATATTTTTTTCATATAAATATCATCGGCTAACATAAAATGAGTTTAGACAATCAAATGTGGTGAAATTAGGTACTCAGAACATTAACAATAATGAGGCAACATGGGCAAAACATTGGAACAGCTCAAATAAATTTTAACGAATAAAGACACATAACATTTTAAGGTTTGGGACTAGATAATTATAATTTCCTAATATCACATCTGTCGAAATGATTAAAAGATTATTCAGTGTAAACTCTATTTAATTTCAGTCACACATAACACATTCTATGGTATGCAGTATCTGTACTACTACCGGTTGTAGGTATTCAGACCCTCATAACACATTCTATGGTATGCAGTATCTGTACTACTACCGGTTGTAGGTATTCAGAAACACATAACACATTCTATGGTATGCAGTATATGTACTACTACCGGTTGTAGGTATTCAGACACACATAACACATTCTATGGTATGCAGTATCTGTACTACTACCAGTTGTAAGTATTCAGACACACATAACACATTCTATGGTATGCAGTATCTGTACTACTATCGGTTGTAGGTATTCAGACACAACACATTCTATGGTATGCAGTATCTGTACTACTACCAGTTGTAGGTATTCAGACACACATAACACATTCTATGGTATGCAGTATCTGTACTACTACCAGTTGTAGGTATTCAGACACACATAACACATTATATGGTATGCAGTATCTGTACTACTACCGGTTGTAGGTATTCAGACCCTCATAACACATTCTATGGTATGCAGTATCTGTACTACTACCGGTTGTAGGTATTCAGACACACATAACACATTATATGGTATGCAGTATCTGTACTACTACCGGTTGTAGGTATTCAGACACACATAACACATTATATGGTATGCAGTATCTGTACTACTATCGGTTGTTGGTATTCAGACACACATAACACATTCTATGGTATGCAGTATCTGTACTACTACCAGTTGTAGGTATTCAGACACACATAACACATTCTATGGTATGCAGTATCTGTACTACTACCATTTGTAGGTATTCAGACCCTCATAACACATTCTATGGTATGCAGTATCTGTACTACTACCAGTTGTAGGTATTCAGACACACATAACACATTCTATGGTATGCAGTATCTGTACTACTATCCGTTGTAGGTATTCAGACACACATAACACATTCTATGGTATGCAGTATCTGTACTACTACCAGTTGTAGGTATTCAGACCCTCAAAACACATTCTATGGTATGCAGTATCTGTACTACTACCAGTTGTAGGTATTCAGACACACATAACACATTCTATGGTATGCAGTATCTGTACTACTACCAGTTGTAGGTATTCAGACCCTCATAACACATTCTATGGTATGCAGTATCTGTACTACTACCAGTTGTAGGTATTCAGACACACATAACACATTATATGGTATGCAGTATCTGTACTACTACCGGTTGTAGGTATTCAGACCCTAACACATTCTACACATTATCTGTACTGGTATTCAGTATCTGTAACACATTCTATGGTATGCAGTATCTGTACTACTACCAGTTGTAGGTATTCAGACACACATAACACATTCTATGGTATGCAGTATCTGTACTACTACCGTTGTAGGTATTCAGACACACATAACACATTCTATGGTATGCAGTATCTGTACTACTATCCGTTGTAGGTATTCAGACACACATAACACATTCTATGGTATGCAGTATCTGTACTAGACACATAACACATTCTAACACATTTGTATATTCAGGTATTCAGCAGTATCTGTACTACTACCAGTTGTAGGTATTCAGACACACATAACACATTAGGTATTCAGACACACATAACACATTATATGGTATGCAGTATCTGTACTACTATCGGTTGTTGGTATTCAGACACACATAACACATTCTATGGTATGCAGTATCTGTACTACTCTGTACAGACACACATAACACATTCTATGGTATGCAGTATCTGTACTACTACCAGACACACATTGTAGGTATTCAGACCCTCATAACACATTCTATGGTATGCAGTATCTGTACTACTACCAGTTGTAGGTATTCAGACACACATAACACATTCTATGGTATGCAGTATCTGTACTACTATCCGTTGTAGGTATTCAGACACACATAACACATTCTATGGTATGCAGAATCTGTACTACTACCAGTTGTAGGTATTCAGACCCTCATAACACATTCTATGGTATGCAGTATCTGTACTACTACCAGTTGTAGGTATTCAGACACACATAACACATTCTATGGTATGCAGTATCTGTACTACTATCCGTTGTAGGTATTCAGACCCTCATAACACATTCTATGGTATGCAGTATCTGTACTAGTACCGGTTGTTGGTATTCAGACACACATAACACATTCTATGGTATGCAGTATCTGTACTAGTACCGGTTGTTGGTATTCAGACACACATAACACATTCTATGGTATGCAGTGTCTGTACTACTACCGGTTGTAGGTATTCAGCATGCTAACTAAATCCTGGACACACATTGCATTTTCCAAGGCAGACGGGAGACTTTCTTCCAAAGCCTTTACGTTGGTCTACAGCCCTTAAAGTGAAGTATCGCGAGCAGAATGATAATGCAGCGATTATCATTGTCAAATGTTCATACTTCATCCATATCCAATGTGTTTAACTGTTCTATGAAATATCTCAAATATTTCATCAGAGAACGGACCCGTTGCTTCCACAGAATGTTCCAGATTTGATGATGCATACCTGCGGTATGCAAAAGGTTTTTCTCATTGTGTATTTGGATACTGAGCCTGATATATTGAGGCAAAATCACATCGCATTTATTTTCTCAACACATTGGAGATGCTAATTTCTACATGCATATTTGTGAGAGACTGCTTTCCTTTTAGTTCCGTTTTTTTCTTTTTATGCAATGAAGTATATAATTACAGATCAATATGTTTGAAATAATTTCATGAAATTCCAGTGTTTCAATTCACAAAATATACAATATCTTCGAGTCACGAACAAAATCCAAATGGATTTCCCCGAAAATGACTACAATTGGTTAAACCATCTCAATAAATTGATTTCAAGTAACACAATCTCTGCACAAATATTGCTGTCTTAAATGTTGGCATGCCAGGACATGAGTGGGATTTAAGAGGGTTTGAGTTTGAGGGTACAACAAGATGTGTTGTATGTATATATTGAAGAATGTGTGTGTGTGTGTGTGTGTGTGTGTGTGTGTGTGTCTGTGTCTGTGTGTCTGTGTGGGTGCATGCGGCTGCCTATTTGCCAAATGTGTGTTGATGTATGTATGTGTGTGTATGTGTGCGTATCTATGTGTGTGTGTGTTTGTGTGTTGTGTGCTGAGCTAAGCGTAAAGTCCAACCAAGCTTCACCTGGATCATTTGGATCCGGCTTTTTATCTTTCTCAACTTGAAAGAGAAGGAGAGAAAAAAAGAGAAAAAGGAGATATTTAGGATTATAACACTATTGGAAGTGAATTTAAATAAATATGTAACGCTTTAGGTTCCATCGGGCCTTGACCTTTAGAAAGAATTCTGCACATGTTCCAGAATTCTGCGGTAGTGAGTTAGGTAGCTACGTGACAGAACTCTGCAGGAGTTGATTAGGTAGCTAGTTGACAGAACTCTGCAGGAGTTGATTAGGTAGCTAGTTGACAGAACTCTGCAGGAGTTGATTAGGTAGCTAGTTGACAGAACTCTGCAGGGGTTGATTAGGTAGCTAGGTGACCGAACTCTGCAGGGGTTGATTAGGTAGCTAGGTGACCGAACTCTGCAGGAGTTGATTAGGTGGCTAGTTGACAGAACTCTGCAGGAGTTGATTAGGTAGCTAGGTGACCGAACTCTGCAGGAGTTGATTAGGTGGCTAGTTGACAGAACTCTGCAGGAGTTGATTAGGTAGCTAGTTGACAGAACTCTGCAGGAGTTGATTAGGTAGCTAGGTGACCGAACTCTGCAGGAGTTGATTAGGTAGCTAGCTGACAGAACTCTGCAGGAGTGAGTTAGGTAGCTTGTTGACAGAACTCTGCAGGAGTGAGCTGGGTAGCTAGCTGACAGAACTCTGTAGGAGTGAGTTAGGTAGCTAGTTGACAGAACTCTGCAGGAGTGAGTTAGGTAGCTAGTTAAAAAGAACTCTATAGGAGTGAGTTGGATAGCTAGCTGACAGAACTCTGTAGGAGTGAGTTAGGTAGCTAGTTGACAGAACTCTGTAGGAGTGACTTGGAAAGCTAGCTGACAGAACTCTGTAGGAGTGAGTTAGGTAGCTAGCTGACAGAACTCTGCAGTAGTGAGTTAGATAGCTAGTTAAAATAACTCTGCAGGAGTGAGTTAGGTAGCTAGTTGACATAAATAATTGACAAAACTTCACAGATTGATAATTAGGTACGGACACTGTAAAATGCTGAGACTTCAGCCTGAGAAAAGTAAAAGAAATATGCAAGAACAACAGGATGTAGTTAACAGTCACAGACAGACACAGCGTTCTAGACTGTTGTAAACTTAGACAGACGACAAACGCACAGCTGCTCCAACCAAAGACAGGACACACTGACCGGCGGTGGAGTTGAAACACATATTATAGGAACTCTGTATGCGTACACCAGATCATTTCTCTCCTCCTGGTACTGTAGCTCCTGATCTGCTCTACTTCCTCCCTCTCTGGGTGTATCTGTGACATTGCATCATACCTTGTCTGTCCCAGTGCACAGCGGAGCAGGGCGAGCGCACCACTCACTGACACATGATCAGACGACTGAAGGAGAACACAGAAGCAAAGTAAAAAATGCATTCAAGTCACATGGGTGGGCATGGGCGTGTGTGTGTCCAACCAAAATAAAGAAGCTTACAGACCAGACCAACAGATCATTCATGGTTGGCCACAGACATAACTGGGACACCATCAGCCCCTGCAGTCTCCAACCCCCCCCAGACAGACCTCCACAGACCAGACGGACTCTCTCGCTCTCCACTCGCTTTCACGTACACGAGCGACAGATAACAAAGCGGAGAGGAGGAAGGAGGACTGGACATCACCGAGGGGAGCGAGCGCGGCAGGGAGGGATTGATGTGGTGAAAGAGGGAGGAGAAACAGGGGATGAGGGCGAGAATGAGGCAGGTACTCACGGATGGTTAAATCCATCACTTGTGACGCCAAGCAGAAGACAGGGTGTTCAAACATTTCTCTCTTTCTACCTACAAAAGAGGAGGATTTTGGCATGCAAGAGGCTGGGGTCAAAGGTTAGGGTGAGTTAAATGTCAGAGGTGATGGGAAAGCAGAGAACCAGAACCTGGGGTCATATTCATTAAGGCACGTTGTTGCAAAGTAGTAACTTGTGTATATGTTCAGGTAGCTGTTTGCTTCCCTGATGACTGAGTGACATTTTTCGGTATTGATTTGAAACTAAGAATGATGGACTTCCATAACATGTGGACAATTTGTCTTATAATAAAAGACACCATCATAAATCAATTATTATCCACATCCCCACGAGGACCAGGGAAAGGTTCTGATATAATCTTAACGATAGTAAGGGATAAACCTTAGTATCACTGACACCCTAGTCAGTAACCTAGTACGACTCATTAGCTATATACAACAAGATAGACAAACCTGTTGACATGTGTGACAATGCAAGCACTGCATATGACTGTAGGAAACCCAAATGGGGCGGTTCTGAAAGGATCATGGTGAGATGTAGTGGCTACTCCATGCCTATAAAGACCGTTCTATAATGTCTGCACATGCAGATGACAAATGCTGGCAGGTCCGTGTCCAAACCAGCATTCTTTTTTCATTGGCTTTACAAACCACTTATCACTGAGAAGCAAAGTGATAAATAAGGCGAAGCCAATAAAAGGAGAGAGTGAGGAAGAGTAGCGTATAGGGAATAACAGGAAGAAGAGAAACAAGAGGCAGAAGGACAGCTAGGGAAGGGTAAAGCGGAAATAGAGAAACGGAGGACTCTTCATTTAAAATGTCTTAGACCAGAGGCCCGGGTGTACAGATACTGTCAGAAGGACATTTTGGGTCAGGGAGGATGGCTTATTGTCAGGGGAATAATATTTACTCCAATATACCGTTGAATCACCACATGCCAGAGGCCAGGATGCAGCCAGCCCTAACAAAACAAACCAACGCGTCAAGAAGTGTTTGTTCCAATGTTTTTGGGGGATTTGAATGCATTTTTACTCACGACAGCTCAACAAAAAGCCAACACCCGGTAAAGGTACAGTACAGAACGGTACAGAACACCACAGCTAAAGCAACCAGCCTGAAACAAAGGGGGAAGTTAATTGGCTGAGTGGCAAACAGTTGACAACCAATTCGGCATACTGACTTGATGACACATCCTGTATCTGAGGCAGGGCTAAACATGATTGCTTTCCTTCAGGTTATACTTGTCAAGGTTGGCGGTTAAAAAACAAATCAAGTTGTGCTTGAAACACTACTTCCAAAAGTGAGCAAATTGGTTGACATGGGTGTTTCACATCGACAACCCCAGGACAACCTCTGGACAACCTCTGGACAACCCCAAGTAACCAAAGTACCAAAACAAGTACATAACCAACGACTATCAACAGTCAACAACTATAAATTTTAGGTTTCAAAGACAGTACTGCTTCATATTTGCTATTAGTTACCACTATTGCATATCAATGGTTAGTTACCTTCGATTTTAGCATATTCTGTGATTTTAGCGTAGTTAAGCTGAGCCGCCTGCTCCAGACATTTACGGATTACTCCTTTAACTTCCTCTTGTGGGACCGGAGTCACAATGTCTTTCATCAGCACCTGAGGGGGGAAAAAACTTTTTTTATGAAGTCAATCGTAACTGAAGTTTATATTTTCAAATGTATTTTTCAAGTATGTATAAGCTTATATGAGCAACGAGATCTGAATCATTCATGGGGTGCAAAGTTTCAGTAAAAATGAGAAATATCCCAGTCGTTAATTTACAAACCCTTTCCAGTAAAGACAGAGTGGCCTTCAGGGCGCCCTCAGGACGGCCGAATGGAAAGCAATATCTATCGGAAGAGAGGCAAGTAGAATCCCAATGAAACAAAACTCTCTAGGGACAAGAACAATGAGCAGAACAGTAGAATAAGGATGAATTGATGGACAGCCAGCAGGCACCAGGAATCACCTGAAGTTAGTGATCTGGTGTTCCAGAATCACACGCAACCGCTCTTTGATGTCTTCAAAGCGTTCCTTCTCATTCACCTTCACTGTTCCCAGTCCGTCAGGCCTGTGTATTACATCATAGATTAAACCACAACCACGATATCAGATCGGAGAAACACACAGTTTTCTCTTATAAAACAAGCCAACAATACAATAGTTCGCACCAAAACAATGCCATCATTTGGTACATGTTTATGCTTTTGAGAGTGAGTGAAAATTAATCATTCTTCAGCATCTATACCGACATTTCCCGTAATCTGTTCTTTCACATACATGGTCTTACCTTAAGGGCTCATGGTCAAGTTGCAATTTGCTTTCTTTTTTCTTTCTAAACATCCTCTTTTTGCTTCCCTGTTTAGAAACCGTAGCGCCTGGTTCTGGGTTCTGGGGGCCGCTAGGGGCCCTGGGGCCCTCACAACATATCAGGGGCCACCAGTAACTGCTGCCCTCTCTGACTTCATATAGATGCATGGGTGCACGAGCAACATGGACACAATGAGACTGAATAAGGCAACATGAAGGAAAAGAAAGAAAAGGAGAAAAGAAATAGAATACGCTGGAAACCAATGTAACTGATTAATACAAAGATTATGACAAAATTATAATGAATACATAATCATACAAATACATCATCAAAATCATAATAAAAGATAAATGCAAAAAGAACATAATCAAAATCAGAACAAAACGTGAATAAAAAACTGATGTGGAACAACACAGAACCATAAAGCAATGGGACGAAATGCATTTGATGAATCTGGCTGTTCTGTTCCACTTGCTCTTTTGTTATAGTTTTGTGATCTTCAAGTGTGTATCTGAGATAAGTCTAGTCACCTCTAGTGTGAAAGTTTATTGTGGTGGGTTCGAAAAAAAACTGCTGCTGGGGTTGGCCTGTCCTGTAAGACAAACTGTTGCATGACTTCTTGATCTAATGTTAACAGATTTCTCTTTACATCTTGGTTTTAGATGTTTCCTCACACAAGTAAACAGAAATTCTGGGTTGAGTTCTGTTTAAACAATCATGACAAACCTCAGCAAACTTTGGCCACAAAAAAAATATCGATTAGGTATTACTTTTATTTTCGTCATCTAAAACATGGATTTAATTTCAGGCTTTTTTCGAATTACACAAAAATGACAGATTGTAAATGAGTGAAATTGTGGTTGATTGACAAGCAAGAGGTTGGCGTTCCCTGTAGTGTAGACATTACCTGTTCCCGTGTACATGGGAGGCACAGAATGCAAAGCTGTAGTGGAGCAGAGTGGGGTCGATCATGGCACCTCTGTCCGCCCTTTCCAGCAGGTCGCCTAGGTAACCAAGGTGTCTATGGCACCCTCGCACGCCGTTTCTGGCACAGTACTCATCAAGGACAAACACCTGGCCCGGACTGAACCATCCCTGCACATTACAAGACATGTGGGGTTTATCAGTTCAGAGTGTAAGAACAGCTGGCCCTTACTAAACCATCCCTAGACATTACAATACATCTGGGGGTTATCAGTTTAGAGTATACGAGCATCTGTCTCAGATTAAACCATCCCTAGACATTACATCTGATTGGGGGGTTATCAGTTTAGAGTATAAGAGCATCTGTCTCAGATTAAACCATCCCTAGACATTACATCTGATCTGGGGGTTATCAGTTTAGAGTATACGAGCATCTGTCTCAGATTAAACCATCCCTAGACATTACATCTGATTGGGGGGTTATCAGTTTAGAGTATAAGAGCATCTGTCTCAGATTATACCATCCCTAGACATTACATCTGATCGGGGGGATATCAGTTTAGAGTATACGAGCATCTGTCTCAGATTAAACCATCCCTAGACATTACATCTGATCGGGGGGTTATCAGTTTAGAGTATAAGGATTGAACCATCCCTACACAGTACATCTGATGGGGGGTTATCAGTTTAGAGTATAAGAGCATCTGTCTCAGATTAAACCATCCCTAGACATTACATCTGATCTGGGGGTTATTAGTTTAGAGTATACGAGCATCTGTCTCAGATTAAACCATCCCTAGACACTACATCTGATCGGGGGGTTATCAGTTTAGAGTATAAGGATTGAACCATCGCTACACAGTACATCTGATGGGGGGTTATAATGTAACCTTTAGGATCAGAGAGTTATTTTTAGGTAAACATCACTGGCCCAAACTAAACCACAACCTTTGGGAGTTTGGCAGCAACCTGTGAGAGTTATATAACAGTAACACTCACTTAATTATGATGTATTGCTGCAGGTATATTCTGTGTTGAAGAATTTTAATACCCAGAACTGTGCATGTTTCAAGTCCACTCTCGGTATGAAAAATGGCACTCACCAGGCAGCAGAATGTGTCATTGAGCCTGTGGTCCAACGTCAGCCTCTGGACGATCTCAAACAGGGAGGCGTGGTCAAAGCTACAGGGGTTAGCAGAAATGAACTCATCCATGCCGTGTTTCTGAGCTCGGTCAGCGTCTGCGTGTCCCACCAGCCAATCAGCACAGGGAAAAGGACAGGATTCACAGGAAGTGGGTGTCAGTGAGGTACAGAGGAGGAATACGTCAAATGTCTTCACCTCAGCAGAACACATAACACTGGGCATCTTATGCTGGGACTGCTAGAGCAAATTATAAACACTTACAGTTTAACATTGTCAACTTGCATCAAATCAGACAGAGTCAATGTAACTGTTCTGGATTGTATTATAAAGTGCTACTGATGTGAATCTGTAGTTATCTCAACAGAACTAACATCCGGTTGTGTTCTAGCGTATACACCACCATTCACATGTTTGGGGTCACATAGAAATGTCTCGTTTCTGAAAGAAAATCTTTTGTTTCGTACATTAAAATAACATTGAATTGATCTGTAGATATTGTTAATGTTGTATATGACTATTGTATCTGTAAACGGCAGACTTTGAATAGTTTATCAGACACAGATAATGAGCGCATTATCAGCAACCATCACTTGTGTTCCTAAGGCACATTATGTTCGCTACTCCAAGCTTGTCATTTTAAAAGGCTAATTGACAATAAGCGGATTCCACCTAAAATATTCATTTTGAACATTAACAATGTGGACACTGTATTTCAGATCAATTTATCTGATCAATGTTATTTCAATGGAGAAATTGATTTTCTTTAAAAAACAAGGACATTTCTGAGTGACCCGAAACTTATGAATGGTTGCATAAATGTATATATACATAAATATATATATGCAGGTTTGCCTGCTTTATTTTGCTGTATATGTTGTTGGCATTTACAACTGATTGGTGGAAGTCACTCAGCCCCTGACAAATGATGGTTTGTATACTTAAAAAAATGTTTTTATATATATAAAGTTTTGAGCAAAGATAGTCTATAAATAACTTAGAGCAGTGTTTTCAAATTGGTTTGATTTAATTTGGCTAGCAGACACTTCCAAGAGCATTCTGGAAACGGTCGAGGAACCAGTCAGGTTGGGTAAATTATTGAATTATTATTATTATTTAATTGTGTCAGTATGAATGTTCAGTAGTTCTAAAGATCCGATTACCATAAGAAAGAATAGCAAACGCTAGCATGTACATTCGATTCTTCTAAAACAGAAATATCTATTCTGTCTGTCATGAAAATTATGGTGGAATGCTTAAACACTTTAATCTAATAAACACTCTAATCTAATAAAAACACCCGATTAGAATTGAGACATGTCAGCATATTATTTCCCAGTGCTAAAATAATGTGAAAAGATCTCAAACTATCTGTAACAATATGGTGTGTATGATGAGCGGAGCTAAATAGAAAGATGAAGGTTTATCCAGATGTTCAGGTCCCCCTAAGGATGGCTGAGAGACAGCTGTCATGTCTAACTCTCTGAAAAGAGTGAAGATGGCGTGAGGAAGACTGGGAAGATGAATAAGAGCTGGGCTGGTCTGGTTTGGCTGGGTTAATGAGGGCTGCTAGAGCAACACCCTAACCCAACTAAATTGACATTTGTAATCTCCATGTTCAGAGACAGGGAGAGATTAAGGGGGGAGCAACAGCTTCCGCAGAGAATAACCTATATGTGCATTTATTAAATCTGTTCTATAGATTAGAATTAACAGAAGATTGTTTCTTAATTGTTAAAACGAGTGGATTAGACCAAACGAGCATGTGTCGAGGGGAAAAAAACTCTTAAAGATACACGAGAGAAACAAAGGGTAAGACAGAAGAGTGAGTAAAGAGTATCTCTAAGATTTAACTGAGGGGTGAGAGACAGTAAAAACATTTAGGGGTGACATATAAAATTAACGATGTAGGTGGAGAGTGCAAATGTGAGGACTAGGCAGAGAGAAAGACAGTGGGAAGTGGAAAAGGTAGATACAGATAGTGACATGAAGTGGAAAATTTAGATACATATACTGACAGGAAGTGGGGAAGGTCGATACAGATAGTTACAGGAAGTAGGGAAGGTCGATACAGATAGTGACAGGAAGTAGGTGAGAAAGATACCAATAGTGACAGGAAGTGAGGATGGCAGATACAGATAGTGACAGGAAGTGGGGATGGTAGATACATATAGTGACATGAAGTGGGGATGGTAGATACATATAGTGACAGGAAGTCTGGGAGATAGATACAGATTGTGACAGAGTGGGGATGGTAGATACAGATTGTGACAGGAAGTGGTGATGGTTGATACAAATAGTGACAGGAAGTGGGGATGGTAGATACAGATAGTGACAGGAAGTGGGGGAGGTAGCAGAAGGTGTAGGAGATCAACAGGGCAGTAGGACGTAGTAAGTGTGGGGGAAGGGATAACACTTCTTTTTGCTTTTAATGAGGAAATGGAGTTTGATTTGTCCGGTAAAAATGTTGTTTTCAATAATCCTGTAGACTACATGGACTATGGAGGGATCACATCATAATTTGTGAGTTCTTATCGATGAAGATATCATCATCTGAAGGCAGGATGATTTGAAAAAAGACCTAACAGATTTTTCATTGTAAATATATGCAAATACTGAAATAGAGAAATCACGACAAACATAATGCTATATCATGCTGTTGAACATTGTGACTATTTATTGTACTTTAAGAATGTTATGTCATGCATCAGCCGATTCATTTGGTCAACATTCTGATCGGATATGGTTGGCATTCCTTTTTCTCTCAGCATTTGCAAGTTGACAATACTTGAATGTGTTGCAGTGTAATTCATGACCTCTACAGAACACAACTAACAGGCATATGGAACACTGGAGTATCTCTAAGAGGGTATCAATGCAATTTGGTGCAAATACAAGGGTATAAATAGCATAAAGCCAACAGTCGCAAATCCGGATCATTCGCTAGGAGATGGCAGGGGTAAATGGCAATCAAAATTCCTGTCATTCCAATCAATGGAATAATGGACGCACGACACAGGTGTTCCCCTGTTCAGGAAATCAAAGGGCAATCAAAAGAAAACCAAAATGAGATCTGTTCCCTCCTAGAGGTGGTAAAGGGTTCTGGTTGATGTCTTCATCTGGAGTATTGGATGGTAAGGAGGCGTGGCTTTGGCCACTCCTTCTCATTTGCATTCAGAATACTCCGCATACATATTTGCCAACTCTCATAAACAAAAAAAAAGAAAATAATTTAAAAAAATTAGCCCTCAGAAGTAAAGCATTAATCAGGACAGTAGACTAGATAAGGTTACCCTTTCTAAAGGGTCAGAGTTCATATCAAATAAACAACACGCTCTAGTTAATCATAACAATTAATATTCAATATCTTTTTTTGGGTCTGAAAATAGTTTAAAGGTTTCTAAACAAAACAAGCTTGATTACAAGCTCAAACCTTCCTTAAGGAGGAAAAGGATATGACTGTTCACTACTGTCTTTTCTTAAAATTCCAAAGACATTACGTAAAATATATATTACATTTTTATGGATTTACAACTTGATAAAAAAGGCAGCTGTTTCGTGTATTTCATTTTCTAATAGCACCTCTCTGCTTTACTCAGAAGGGTCCTTAAACACTGATAACATTAAGGAGAGAAGGCAATTATGCAAAACAAATCATAAAAATCATAATATAAACTAGAATCATTACTGAGCCAAATAATACCACTAAGAATCAAAAACATGCATCCTAAACTGTCATGAAGGGAAGCTTATAGCTACTTCGAATCTCAAATGGATGAGAAATCCAACGTAAAAAAGCTATCTATCGGTGTCTAAATACATGAAGCCGAGGGACTTGAGAATAGGACAGGGAAAGAGGTGAGAAAGCACGTTGCATTTGTCAGATAATCGTCAGGGATTATCTGAGCTGTGCCGGCTAAAGGGAAACACTTACCCGTAAGTCCAGCTAGAAGACAGCGGGGTAAGAAGGGACAAACCAGAATAACATAAAGACTAGCAACAAGGCTGGAAGACAGCAAACACAAGACCCTGACCTAGGACTTGCAATATTAAAGAAGGGTAACAAGCAAAGCATGAGGAAGAAAAAACAACAGAAAAACAACTACAACAACCTGTAACAACAGAGAGAAATAGAGAAACGGTAAGCGAAAGAGAGAGAAAAACAGAGCGAGTGAGATAGAAAAAGAGAGAGTGAGACGGAGCGAATGAGATAGTAAGAGAGAGACAGATTGAGTGAGATAGAAAAAGAGAGAGAGAGACGGAGCGAATGAGATAGTAAGAGAGAGACAGAGTGAGTGAGATAGAAAAAGAGAGAGAGAGATGGATAGAAAGAGACAGAGCAAGTGAGATAGATAGAAAGAGATAGACAGAGCGAGTGAGAGAGAGAGAGAGAGACAGAGCGAAAGAGATAGACAGAGCGAGTGAGATGTTAAAGAGAAAGATTTAAGAGGTGATGTGGCATGTTTGTAGCCATGTGAGTTGGAGAAAGAAAGAGCGAAGGAGAGAAAAATTATGACTTATAGAGTGATGAAAGAGAGATCGACAAGGAGAGAAAGAAAACGTGAGATACAAAAGAGAGGAAGACATGAGGGTTTTCGTTTCTCTGCTCTGTCAGATGTAGTCTCTTCATATTCAGAACCCTTACAATATCATTTATTCACCTTTTTAGGCTTATTCAAGAGAAGGACATTTACCGCAGTCGACATAAAATAAAAGTTAATTATTTCTAAATGATGCCTGTGCCATCTTGATAATCTAAGGAGGTACTGGTCAGTCCACGAGACAGTGTTTACATGAAATACAGATGATGATATTACTCAACTGGAATACACCTGACATATCCATCTAAATGTACGTTTGGATTGTAGTTGATCCTTAAATGGATGTCAAACTGTCAAAAGCAAAGTGATGTGTTCAAATAAAGAGCAGCAAAGCTCCCTGGTAAGCACTGTAATCAGTCTTGCAAGGCAGGCTGACACAAGAAAATCACAACACCAGAGTGTCTCCTTCCTCATTTGAATTCATCATTTACACATAGTTGCCTATCAGTTCATCCATAACAAAACAAAACACTCTTCTATCATTGCAAAAGAATCGTACCAGAACCTTCAAAGCTTTCTAGAATCAAATAACTGTGATAGAAAGATCTAGAGATTCTACAGCAGAGCTCTGAGAAGAGAGAGAGAGAGAGAGAGTGATAGAGAGAGATCGGGAGATAGGGTGAATAATGAGGGCGGTGTGGGGTATGTTATGGTCCCTGTGCCATTCAGGACCACCAGGGAGAGGTGAAACATGTGCAGTTGATGGGGCACAGTGTTTCACAGAGGAGGGGGTTGGTGCCACTGTGAGGGACAATTGAATGGCATCAGAATGACTTGTCTTATTTAGAGGAGGTACCCAACTGACCACAGGAACAATCACAAACTGAACGAAGAAACCAAACGAGACCACAGAGAGAAGTTTTCTTCACAGATTCTATTTATGTACACGTTTGAAAACAACAAATGCTTTTCGAGTGTGATTTGTAAAAAAAAAATGATTTAAGGGGAAATTAATTGTCAATGTATGCTTTTTGTCATAAATACATTGTATACTTCCTGTATTGAAACCGATACTGATGTTTTTGTTGTTCAATAGTATTCAGATTATTACAATGCCAATATTATTAGAAAGGAAAATATGTCATTGTATTGCCCATAGACGGTTTGGACTATATAAATAATAATCCTGAATATACAATAACTAAAGAAGTTAAATAAAAAATGTGAATTAAAACATACTATCATGTTTGGTAACGAATAGCTTTGCCTATTTTTGTGGTGTGCTCTATTTTTACAGTAGAACTCTTTTTAGCATATTTAAACAACGATCTTCAGCATATTCTTTGTAATAAAAAAACGAAACGTGTTGGCTACTACATCTTCTGGTTTCAGTGTGAGTCAAATAGATCTATCAAGTAAAAAAAGACTATGTGCATTTGATGTCATGTTAGAGGTCAGCTGGTTCAATTCCTCTGGTCCTATTGTCCGGTGTTAAACTGTGATCTGGTGAGCGTTTATAATCAGCGACAGGGGACACAGAATAGAGGGTGATAACAGGCAGCAGTAGCATAGCACTTCTACAGACAGTCTTACCTTTGCTACTGTACAGTATTTGCCCAGTGGACATAGGTAGGTTGCATAAAGCTGCTGGTACAGTAACGGGTAGAGAGAGAAGTTAACAGAAACTTGACTGTGACAGGGCCGTGGTGACAGAGGACTCACAAGTCATCACTCTCTGTCACAGCTGTTGTTTTTCACCACACAACCGGCTCCAATCTGAGGTGTTTCTGAGGCAATTCTGCCTGACACCTCAGACGTGTCACAAAAACAACACTTACGCACACTGTTAAACCCCGATGTTAGAGCTGGATTTCAAAAATGATTTCCAAGGCTAACAGGCTCACGTCGTAATGATTCATGATCTAGGTCTCTTTGTTTGGGCGGTTTAACCTGGATTTTACGTAATGGGCCGTCTGTCAGTTGTTAGTTTGTCAGCACTGTAGATGCTTTCAGACAGAGAGGAGAGCAGATGGATGACAAGGAGAGAGTTACATGAAATTGCGTCTTTGAACACGTCATGTGTGACTGGTTGGTGACAATGAGTGGAGAATGCTGGACACTTTGTGATACGGCAACGAAAGGAGCGGGCACCGTGTGTGTGTGTGTGTGTTTGTGTGTGTGTGTGTGGGGGGGGGGCTTTGTTCGGCAAAGCAAGGTGTTTTTTTGTATTCGGCTGCGCTGCTACGCGGGTAAAGAGACGCATGATGAAACACTATGGGTGAGAGCTGTCTTTGGATTGGAAGGGGATCAAACCCGAAACTGCCTTCTGATTGGCTGCTCTGATGCTGTGGCTGTGCATGGGTTCACTTACAGAACTGCGAGATGGGCGCGTCCATCTGTGCCGCAGAGCCCTTGGAGTTGAGTTTCTGGACCTGGGTTGGGGGTACAGGCTTATGGGACTGACCGGTGGCCCGATACATGGCCTGGACCCAGAGGATGCGGTCCTGCTCGTCATCACTGGCAAATATCACAGTGTCGCCTTCCTTAACAGCGTTAAAGAACGCCCTTCCACCATCCAGGCCTAAAGACAAAGAGTGTGCGTGGTTAGGGTGTGTGTCTACATACATGTGTATGGGTGTGTGTCTACATACATGTGTGTCTGTGTGTGTGTGGTTAGGGTGTGTGTCGACCTACATATGTGTCCGTGTGTGTGTGTCTACATACAAATGTGTCCGTGTGTGTGTCTACATACAGATGTGTCTGTGTGTGTGTGGTTAGGGTGTGTGTCGACATACATATGTGTCCGTGTGTTTGTGTCTACATACAAATGTGTCCGTGTGTGTGTCTACATACATGTGTGTCTGTGTGTGTGTGGTTAGGGTGTGTGTCGACATACATATGTGTGTGTGTGTCTACATACATGTGTGTGGGTGTGTGTCTACATACATGTGTGTCTGTGTGTGTGTGATTAGGGTCTGTGTCGACATATGTATATGTGTCCGTGTGTGTGTGTCTACATACATGTGTGTGTGTGTGTGTCTACATACATAGGTGTGTGTGTGTGTATCTACATACATATGTGTCCGTGTGTCTACATACATATGTGTCCGTGTGTGGGTGTCTACATACATGTTTGTCTGTGTGTGTGTCTACATACATATGTGTTTGTGTGTGTCTGACTACATACATGTGTGTCTGTGTGTGTCTACATACATATGTGTCCATGGGTGTGTGTCTACATACATATGTGTCTGTGTGTGCGTGTGTGTGTACATACATGTGCGTCCATGTGTGCGTGTCTACATACATACGTATGTGTCCATGTGTGTGTGTCTACATACATATGTGTCCGTGTGTGTGTGTGTCTACATACATATGCGTTCATGTGTTTGTGTGTGTCTTCATACATGTGTCCATGTGTGTGTGTGTCTACATACATATGTGTCCGTGTGTGTCTACATACAATTGTGTCCATGTGGGTGTGTGCCTATATGTGTTCATGTGTGTGTGTGTGTGTGTGTACATACATGTGTGTCCATGTGGGTGTGTGTCTACATACATTTGTGTCCATGTGGGTGTGTGTCTACATACATTTGTGTCCATGTGGGTGTGTGTCTACATACATTTGTGTCCATGTGGGTGTGTGTCTACATACATTTGTGTCCATGTGGGTGTGTGTCTACATACATTTGTGTCCATGGTGTCCATGTGGGTGTGTGTCTACATACATATGTGTTAATGTGTGTGTGTGTGTACATATGTGTCCATGTGGGTGTGTGTCTACAGACATGTGTGTCCATGTGTGTGTGTGTGTGTCTCAGAATTGGCTTTAAGTCATTGTATGTAAGTCTAAGTCAAGTCTCAAGTCACTGCATGCAAGTCCAAGTCAAGTCTCAAGTCTTTTACGTTTTTTTCACTATACCGTCATAGTCTAAAGTCCTTCGAACTTAAGTTGCATTCCTTGAAAAATACTATTATTTCATGGGCTATTATTATAATCAGTTGACGATCTTGTACAATAATACTGAATAGCAATGTTCATTTTTTCTTGAGACCTATTTATTTTCGGAATTAATATAGGTGTTTGTTTGCTGTCAACATATTGGGACAATCAATCAATCAATCAATTAACAATTTGAGGATAATATAATTAAGGTTGCTTCAAAACCTTTCAAGGATCTTGCATGTTCTGATGTATTTTATCTGACATTAGTCAAATTGTATGTATATTTTACACAGCTCATTGTTAAACTAACAACTCTTTATGTTCTGTATGTGGAGGATATTGTTGGATGTGTTAGCTAGACAGGGCTCGACATTGAGACTTGTTTGCTTGTCGGGGACATTTAGATTTTTTGTATGCCAAGAGGAAGAGAATTGACTTGCCCCATTGGACACCTAAAATATGTTCCAGTGAAGAATACATTTTTTTCGTAATTGCTGTGCAGCTACCTAGCAACCAATAGCGGCATGTGTATAACAATAGAATCATCTTCGTTGGTCAAACAAAGGGACAAGTGCCTAAATAAATAATTAACTTTTGTTCATGGAAATGTGAAACGCAAATGTACTTGTCCTTGACAAGTGCCTCAAAAATTTCATGTTGAGCACTGAGCTAGATATTACTAAAACTAGCTAACACATATTATTAGAACTAGCCGAATTGACCGACAGAGACCTAACATTAGTTAACTAACACAATCTCATTGTACTAGATAATTGACTACATTAGTTAGCTAACACAATCTTATTCTAGTAGATAATTGACTACATTAGTTAGCTAACACAATCTTATTCTAGTAGATAATTGACTACATTAGTTAACTAACACAATCTTATTCTAGCAAGCAAGCAAGTTTATTTATATAGCACAATTCATACATAGAAGCAATTCAATGTGCTTTACAGAGGAAAATAATAAAATGATAAAATACATGCTTTTATCAGAATAAAAATAAATAAATAATAAATAAATAATAAAAGCATAAAAAGATAATTAAAATAGACTTAACAGTGTGATAAAGTTTAAGCGCTCAGTCATATGCTTGCGAAAAGAGAAATGTTTTTAGCCAGGCTTTAAAAATGGATACATTTTGGGCACGTCTAAGATCTTCTGGTAATTTATTCCAGTTGCATGCAGCGTAACTGCTGAATGCAGCTTCACCATGTTTAGTTTTGACTCTGGGCTCCACTAGCTGTCCTGAGTTCAGTGATCTGAGTGCCCTGCTTGGTTTATAATCCTGAAACATATCAGAAATGTATTCAGGGCCCAGTCCGTTCAGAGATTTATAGACTACTAGCAAAACTTTAAAATCTATTCTTCTACTAGATAATTGACTACATTAGTTAGCTAAGACAATCTCATTCTACTAGAAAATTGACTACATTAGTCAGCTAACACAATATTGTTCTACTAGATAATTGACTACATTAGTTAGCAAACACAGTCTTATTCTACTAGATAATTGACTACATTAGTTAGCCAACACAACCTTATTCTACTAGTTATTTACTACATTAGTTAGCTAACACAAACATATTCTACTAGATAATTGACTACATTAGTTAGCTAACAGAACCATATTCTACTAGATAATTGACTACATTAGTTAGCTAACACAATTTCATTCTACTAGATAATTGACTACTTTAGTTAGCTAACACAATTTCATTCTACTAGATAATTGACTACATTAGTTAGCTAACACAATCTTATTCTACTAGATAATTGACTACATTAGTTAGTTAACACAACCTTATTCTACTAGATAATTGACTACATTAGTTAGTTACTATCTGACGTCTGACTAACCTCTCTGTGTCCCTTCAAATGGCGCAAGAAGTTTGAAGTTGTGCTAGCTGCATCTCTAATAGCTGTACTAGATGCATCTCTGATAGCTGTACTAGCTGCATCTCTGATAGTTGTGCCAGCCGCATCTCTGATAGTTGTACTAGCTGCATCTCTGATAGCTGTACTAGCTGCATCTCTGATAGTTGTGCCAGCCGCATCTCTGATAGTTGTGCCACAGGTTTTGCAACGAGCACTTCTTTTGCACTCTTCTTTTCCATCAATTTTAAAGTCTTTGTAGCCAAATGACACTACAAATGGAACTTGATCACTTGCACTAGCCATTTTTGTTTCCTGCACTGCACCCTTCTCTGAGGAGATTTGTAGCCCACCTAACGTACTTCTCTGAGGAGATTAGTAGCCCACCTAACGTACTTCTCAGAGAAGATTAGTAGCCTACCTAACGTAACATTACCCACGTAATTCTAACTGTAATCAATCACTTGAGCTGTCAGACTCAGCGCGTGCTCAGAACTGCGCGTGCTCAGAACAGCGCGTGCTCAGAACAGCGGGTGTCAGCTTTTTTCCAGCTTGCTTTTTTGTTTCACAGGGCAAGAGCCCATCAGTCCAATGAGTATAGTCCAAGTAGTCTCAAGTCTTTTGAACAGATCAAAAGTCAAGTCACAAGTCAATTTATTGATGACTTAAGTGCGACTTGAGTCCAAGTCAGTGACTTGTGTCTACATACATATGTGTCCATGTGTGTGTGTCTACATACATGTGTCCATGTGTGTGTGTGTCTACAGGTGTGTAGAGGTGTGTCAGCGTGTGAGTTCCTCACTTTAATCCTCTACATTATTGGGACAAAACGTGCCCCAAACCATGGTTAAATGTGGGAAATTTTACTAATGGGGATTTTTGGGGGGTTTTAAGTATTAGGTTTAGGGCAAAAGTTACAATTGGTCAGGTGTGTGTGTGTGTGTGTGTGTCTACCTGGCTGAGGGTCAGTGTAATCTACAGTGTAACCATCCAGCTGTAGCAGTTCCTGTGGCTCAGATTTCTTCTCTCTGTAGCTACACATAGCAAATGTGTACTGGCTCACCTACAACAGAGAGGACAGACACCTTACATTAGATTATCACAGAAGAAGAAGATAGGCCACCTGCTGTATCTCATCCATGTTCTGAGGTTTTATTTCAACAGAAATTACAATAAATCAAAAATGCTGATGATGTACCAACCTGGACCAGGACAAAGAAACGTTTCTTCCACCGCTTCCACACGTTTTTCCCGAAAGCCCACAAATACCTGGGAGAATACAATGGTTCACGTACAAGCAGTTCATATCTAGAGTGTATACCACCCAGAGTGTATACCACCCAGGGTGTATACCATACAGAGTGTATACCACCCAGAGTGTATACCACCCAGAGTGTATACCACCCAGAGTGTACACCACCCAGAGTGTATACCATCTAGAGTGTACACGACCGAGAGTGTACACCATCCAGAGTGTATACCATCCAGAGTGTACAATACCCAGAGTGTATACCACCCAGAGTGTACACCACCCAAGGAAAAGGAAGACTTTTCTGATCACAGGTCACAATTGGACCATGCCCATAGATATTGGTCACCATGTCCACAGAGATTGGACCATGCCCATAGATATTGGTCACCGTGTCCATAGAGATTGGTCACCATGTCCACAGAGATTGGTTACCATGTCCATAGAGATTGGTCACCATGTCCACAGAGATTGGTCACCATGTCCATAGAGATTGGTCACCATGTCCATAGAGATTGGTCACCATGTCCATAGAGATTGGTCACCATGTCCATAGAGATTGGTCACCATGTCCATAGAGATTGGTCACCATGTCCATAGAGAGTAGGGATGACTGTGAATAATCCTGGTAATGGTAAATTGTGTTGGCATGGATGTCAATGTCTATGTAGCATCCCAGAATTATCATACAACGTTAAACTACTGATGCTCAGACAATGCAATGCTGTAAATCAAAAAAATCATTCATCTCTTGCCTCCATGAATTCTAACAGATATATAAACGATTTGTCAATGGGATAAAATATCAAATATTATAATTCTGTATAACTTGCAGGGAGCTCCATAGGAAAGCTTAGCTCTTCCACAGTACCTACCAGTCACCACCAGAGAGCGCCAGAACATTACACAGGGAATCAACCTCAAAACCAGGATTCGCCCCTAATAACTAGCTAGTGCCTTCCATGGTCACGTGTTACTGATGATACTCTAGGGTGACTTCCAGAGATGGGCGAGGGAATCAATAAACACATCAACTTCATGACTGAGTCGTGACTAGAATGATGCAATTTGGCTGCAACTTTTAAATACTAACACTACCAGTGAATTCAAAGTAGCAAAACGTTCCTGTTGTTTCATAAGGAATAGATGTTGGCTGGATGGGGCCACTGGCCGGTTTAATTAGCCCCTACATCATCGGATCATTTCCACAGTTTTAGCATTGGGACAGGAAATCCAGGAGGTGTGTAATAGGAGGGCAGAATCAGAATCAGGTTTATTCGCCAAGTCTGTTTACACACATGAGGAATGTGTTCTGACCCCTAGCTTCAGCATTTGAAACACACATTTTAAAACGTACACGAACAGTGCAAACAGGTAACACATAACACGAACAGTCTGACAAAAAAGGCCATGCCTAGTTGGCATATGTAATGGGTAAATATAGAATGTGGTATATGTATCTGAATGAGTAGTGCAAATGAGCATTGCCTAGATGTGTGAGCTGATTGAAAAAAAGAAAAAGAGCAATGGCCAGGTCCTAGTTTCAAATTGTGCAAAAGGGCAACACCTAGTTGTATATACAATTGTGCAAAAGAAGAGCAATGTCTAATTATTGTTCAGAATGTTTATTGAGGTTATTTGGTATCAGAGCCGAATGTGTCCAGGGTCGGTAATGTGTGTGTGTGGGGGGGGGCTTAGGGCAGAGAAGAAGCTGTTCTTGTGGCGAGATGTTTTGGTCTTGATAGACCTCAGCCGTCTGCCAGAGGGGAGAGTTCTAAATAGTCCGTTACCCTGATGGGAGGGGTCTGCCTCAATCTTTCCTGCCTGCCTCAGTGACCTGGCTTTGAACAAATTGTTGAGGGACGGCAGCTTACATCCAATGGTTGGAGCGGCTGACGCAGTCTGAATTATGAAGTATGAATGAGTATGTTCCAACAACTTTAACGTACTCTGGACAAGAGCCTCTTCCAAATGGCTAACATAAATAGTTTAACCCAGAATGCTTAGTGTGCTTGTTTATGGTTTACCAGAATACTTTTTTCTGAGACTTTATCAACCCTTACCCAGAATGCTTCATGTTCTGAGGTTTGTCCATGCGAATGGCCAGTTTGATCTGTAGGTTCTGGTCAGGGCACGCCTTAGTGAGGGCCATCTTGTGGAGTTCTGATGCCTTGGGGCTGTTAGGGGTTGGATGAAGAACCACCTGGACGAGGCGATATTAAAGATAAAGAGAGAGGTAACAAAAATCTGACAGCGACCACCTTTATTTGTAATATTTTTAATTGAATCCCTATTCAAGACAAATCTCAAAAGAGCCCTGCCCAACTTAAATCCGTTAGCATACTCCAGTGGAATTGAACAGGATAATCACATCTGAGAGATATGGATATGAATGTGTAAACAACGCACACACTTCGCACGTAGGAGGTGCACCGTAGAGATATCTAGTCTATATCCATCCATCCTTGCGGTTATTCAGCCAGTCGGTATTCGGCACCACGACTCAGCATTCTCACTCTAAACACTCAATTAATTTTCACGAGCTTTCATTAAATCTAAATGATTCTCTGGCAAGCTGGGCCCGGTGTGCCGGTGGTGCCGGTGGCTCAGCCTCTGTGTGTGTGTAGCTGCGCGGTCGTATTTAAAAAGTGAAGCCATGCGTCCCCCACTTTGCTCCGCTCAGCACCCCCCTGTCTCCCAGAAGAGAGGGCCTAATCTATATTTGCTGTGTTAAAGAGCTTTGAGGAGTCCTCACTGCCCGGCTGGGTGACTGACTGACTGGCAGCCTCTCAGCAGTTGCAACGGGATATCAAAGAGCCCCTGTCAAAGCCAAGGTTACTGCCACAAGGTGATGTGTTGCCCCCCCCCCCCTCTGGAGTCAGTCAGATGAGGCTGACACCCGTACTCACACATATAATCTTTTCCTCCCGAAACAGACTCCGACCTCAGCCATATACCAGACAGGGCCCTTGTCAGGCCCTTCAATACCAGCTGTCAGCCCTGGTCCCTGTCGGCCCTTTAATAACCAGCAGTCAGCCCTGGTCCCTGTCGGGCCCTTTAATAACCAGCAGTCAGCCCTGGTCCCTCTCGGGCCCTTTAATAACCAGCAGTCAGCCCTGGTCCCTCTCGGGCCCTTTAATAACCAGCAGTCAGCCCTGGTCCCTGTCGGGCCCTTTAATAACCAGCAGTCAGCCCTGGTCCCTGTCGGGCCCTTTAATAACCAGCAGTCAGCCCTGGTCCCTGTCGGGCCCTTTTATAACCAGCAGTCAGCCCTGGTCCCTGTTGGGCCCTTTTATAACCAGCTGTCAGCCCTGGTCCCTGTCGGGCCCTTTTATAACCAGCAGTCAGCCCTGGTCCCTGTCGGGCCCTTTTATAACCAGCAGTCAGCCCTGGTCCCTGTCGGGCCCTTTAATAACCAGCAGTAAGCCCTGGTTCCTGTCGGGCCCTTTAATAACCAGCAGTCAGCCCAGGTCCCTGTCGGGCCCTTTTATAACCAGCAGTCAGCCCTGGTCCCTGTCGGGCCCTTTTATAACCAGCAGTCAGCCCTGACCCCTGATTGTATTGTAATACAATCCTGCATTGTACTGAATAACAACTAGGCAGTGTAGAGGAGACTGGTCTGTCTAGTGTGTCCACTGGGAGGGGTTGAAGAAGTCACCATCTGCCCTTATAAACTACAACAGCACACCCCATAATATCACCATCTGCCCGTATAAACTACTAGAGCACACCCCCATAAAATCACCATCTGACCTTATAAACTACTAGAGCACACCCCCATAAAATCAAAATCTGACCTTATAAACTACAACAGCACACCCCCATAATATCACCATCTGACCTTATCAACTACAACAGCACACCCCCATAATATCACTAGCTGCCCTTATAAACTACAACAGCACACCCCCATAATATCACTAGCTGCCCTTATAAACTACAACAGCACACCCCCATAATATCACCATCTGCCCTTCTAGACTAAACCAGAATGGAGAAGCACCGTCAATCAGAACCAAGCTTCATCATCATCATCAGTAAAATAAGTACCGACCCGAGCTTCAACAGAGGGGTTAGTGTCGACACACTCCAGCTACAGTATATCTAATACTCAGTATACAGTATACTACAGTATATCTAATATTCAGTGTACAGTATACTACAGTATATCTAATACTCAGTATACAGTATACTACAGTATATCTAATATTCAGTATACAGTATACTACAGTATATCTAATCTGGGAATACCTAGTCATGTTCATGTTATAGAATATATCTACTAACTAAAACATAGGTCAGTGTGTAGCTGACTGGTGCTATCTCAGTTTCAATTTCACCAAC
Source organism: Dallia pectoralis (assembly GCA_029465975.1). Taxonomy (NCBI): domain Eukaryota; kingdom Metazoa; phylum Chordata; class Actinopteri; order Esociformes; family Umbridae; genus Dallia; species Dallia pectoralis. The sequence continues at coordinate 11,315,771 of CM055743.1, forward strand.
CAGGTGAAACGTATTGTCAAAGGAAAAGGTTAAATATCAATACATTATCAATACAAACATGTGAGAGGATATTTACCTGAAATTAGACTTTTCTTAATTATTTTTCTAATAAGTGTCCTCTTAACAACCACAATATTTATAAGTTATACTTGAATGATTTTATAATGTAAATGAGCAAGTGTTTTCAGAGCACATATTACATGTAAGGTACATTGACTTATCTTGCCATGTTGCCAATAGAACAACAGAAATGTAATTGCGAGGTGAACAGAGATGTAGATCAGAGTTTTACCCTGCCCAGCTCTTTATCCTCCAGGGCCAACACTCCAGTACTTTCGGTAAACAGTTTCACCTTGACGGCGGGGAGAGGATGTGTGGTGGTGAAGTCTCCCTGAGTCCCCCAGCTGCAACACAAAACACACATCAGAGGCACGTAACAGTGCATTATGACGTGACACAACTGTCCAGGAAGCAACATCAACAGGCCGTCATTAAACACCTGCTTACATACAACATGCGCCCTGCAAGGTGAGGTTTGTTTGAGATGACGTGCGCGGCCTTTATGTGTTCTTGCTCTAGTTCTCCATTGGAACCCAGCTGTGCTTAACACACGCCTAGACAAAGGGACTGCTCAAGATCCATATCAAGTACCTTCATCTTTTTCCCTTGTTAAAATCACTTTTGCTCTATGTCTGCAGATTGTTTTCCTCACACCCACGTTTCTAAGAGAGAGTGAGAGGTGGTTGGGAAAAAAAGGATGTTGGAAGGAAAATAACCACAATCTGGGGCAGTGTGAGCAATTTACTGCACGGATATAAGTCAGAGAAAGAAAATCAGCTGACACTTTATTTGTCACAGATAAACCTGAACCTGTAGAGACAGGACTGGGAAGGAGGAGGAGCTATAATCAACAGTAACCTGAACCTGTAGAGACAGGACTGGGAAGGAGGAGGAGCTATAATCAACAGTATCCGGAGCCTGTAGAGACAGGACTGGGAAGGAGGAGGAGCTATAATCAACAGTAACCTGAACCTGTAGAGACAGGACTGGGAAGGAGGAGGAGCTATAATCAACAGTAACCTGAACCTGTAGAGACAGGACTGGGAAGGAGGAGGAGCTATAATCAACAGTAACCTGAACCTGTAGAGACATGACTGTTTAAAGAGGAGGAGCTATAATTAACAGTAACCTGAACCTGTAGAGACAGGACTGAGAATCAATCAAGACAATTTAGGGACATTTAGGTTGATAGCTTGAGTTGCACTTTGAAGAGTATTGTTTAATGTTACATGTTTCAGATTTGGTGAGTTTTTGTGTCTAGTAATCTGTTTTGAATCTTTGTAAGTCGCTTCATAACACATTTTTATTTCATTACTGTGTATAGACTTTTCCGTTTGTTTTATATGTTCAAATTAATACCACAAACGCATTTGATCTCTGCAAGGAGCTTCTCCCACACACTACACCATGAGTAGGGACACTGCTTTAAGTATTCTACTAAGAGTTGTGATATTTTTCAACATTGTTGTGATAATAGTACCAACGCGATAAAAAAAAGCTGTAACAGGAAATGCATTGTCTGCTCCTAGTCCCAGAAACAGTGTACAGCAAAAACATGTCAATGTATTCCAGCAGAGTTGGAGTGAGACTGAGTGGGATACGAACAACAAGCGCCCTGAGCAGACAAGCGCTAGCCTGAGGGATCACTACCAAATACACAGAGACAACACAAACACATTCACAATCATGTGTGTAATGTGTATATACATTTATTTAAAGAGAAATGGCATGTGGAGATGTGATATATGGCCAACAGAAGGTGTGGTATATGGCCATGAGGAGGTGTGGTATATGGCCATGAGGAGGTGTGATATATGGCCATGAGGAGGTGTGATATATGGCCATGAGGAGGTGTGATATATGGCCATGAGGAGTTGTGATATATGGCCATGAGGAGGTGTGGTATATGGCCATGAGGAGGTGTGGTATGAGAAGTGGCCATGATGGCCAAGGAGTTGTGGTATATGGCCATGAGGAGGTGTGATATATGGCCATGAGGAGGTGTGGTATATGGCCATGAGGAGGTGTGGTATATGGCCATGAGGAGGTGTGGTATATGGCCATGAGGAGGTGTGGTATATGGCCATGAGGAGTTGTGGTATATGGCCATGAGGAGGTGTGGTATATGGCCATGAGGAGTTGTGGTATATGGCCATGAGGAGGTGTGATATATGGCCATGAGGAGTTGTGGTATATGGCCATGAGGGAATGTGATAAATGGCCATGAGGAGGTGCGGTATATGGCCATGAGGAGGTGTGGTATATCACCATGAGGACGTGTGATATATGGCCATGAGGAGGTGTGATATATGGCCATGAGGAGTTGTGATATATGGCCATGAGGAGTTGTGGTATATGGCCATGAGGAGGTGTGATATATGGCCATGTGGAGGTGTGGTATATGGCCATGAGGAGGTGTGGTATATGGCCATGAGGAGGTGTGGTATATGGCCATGAGGAGTTGTGGTATATGGTCATGAGGAGGTGTGGTATATGGCCATGAGGAGGTGTGGTATATGGCCATGAGGAGGTGTGATATATGGCCATGAGGAGTTGTGGTATATGGCCATGAGGGAATGTGATAAATGGCCATGAGGAGGTGCGGTATATGGCCATGAGGAGGTGTGGTATATCACCATGAGGACGTGTGATATATGGCCATGAGGAGGTGTGATATATGGCCATGAGGAGTTGTGGTATATGGCCATGAGGAGTTGTGGTATATGGCCATGAGGAGGTGTGATATATGGCCATGAGGAGGTGTGGTATATGGCCATGAGGAGGTGTGATATATGGCCATGAGGAGGTGTGGTATATGGCCATGAGGAGGTGTGGTATATGGCCATGAGGAGGTGTGGTATATGGCCATGAGGAGTTGTGGTATATGGCCATGAGGAGGTGTGGTATATGGCCATGAGGAGTTGTGGTATATGGCCATGAGGAGGTGTGATATATGGCCATGAGGAGTTGTGGTATATGGCCATGAGGGAATGTGATAAATGGCCATGAGGAGGTGTGGTATATGGCCATGAGGAGGTGTGGTATATCACCATGAGGACGTGTGATAAATGTCCATGAGGAGGTGTGATGGAGGTATATGACCAATATACCACAACTAAGAGCGGAAATTAGACACAATGCATCACATAAAACAGTCTGCACACATACAATAAGAGAAAGAGGTTAAATGAAGATAAATGAAAATAATTAAAAAAGATGCTGGTACATTAAAGCCAGGTATTTTTAAGTGAATCTGAGATTTAATCCAATACAGTCTCACCTAGCACATCTATCATCCAATCACATAGGGGAGAAACAGGTGATGTGATGTCATACCCGTGGTATACAGTCTCATCTAGGACATCTATCATCCAGTCACATTCATTATTCAACGTGCCCGGTATATATGTACATATCGGCTATGTCCTAACATGTAAATAACTAGAGGTTATTGTGTCTTATTGTGTTGCTGCATGTGATGTACAAAAAACAGGCAGCACTTGGCAGAGCAAGCAGTATGAGGCTGTGTGTGTGTTCCAAATGTCTGTGTGTGACATGCTGTATGTTCTAAATCTCTGTATCTAAGTGTCTTTGTGTGTTCCAAATGTCTGTGTGTGACCTGCTGTGTGTTCTAAATCTCTGTATCTAAGTGTCTGTGTGTGTTCTAAACGTCTGTATCTAAGTCTCTGTGTGTGTTCTAAACTTCTGTGTGTGACATGCTGTGTGTTCTAAATGTCTTTATCTAAGTGTCTGTGTGTGACCTGCTGTGTGTTCTAAATCTCTGTATCTAAGTGTCTGTGTGTGTTCTAAACGTCTGTATCTAAGTGTCTGTGTGTGTTCTAAATCTCTGTATCTAAGTGTCTGTGTGGGTTCTAAACGTCTGTATCTAAGTGTCTGTGTGTGTTCTAAACTTCTGTGTGTGACATGCTGTGTGTTCTAAATGTCTTTATCTAAGTATCTGTGTGTGTTCCAAATGTATGTGTGTGACATGCTGTGTGTTCTAAATCTCTGTATATAAGTGTCTGTGTGTGACATGCTGTGTGTTCTAAATCTCTGTATCTAAGTGTCTGTGTGTGTTCTAAACGTCTGTATCTAAGTCTCTGTGTGTGTTCTAAACTTCTGTGTGTGACATGCTGTGTGTTCTAAATGTCTTTATCTAAGTGTCTGTGTGTGACCTGCTGTGTGTTCTAAATCTCTGTATCTAAGTGTCTGTGTGTGTTCTAAACGTCTGTATCTAAGTGTCTGTGTGTGTTCTAAATCTCTGTATCTAAGTGTCTGTGTGGGTTCTAAACGTCTGTATCTAAGTGTCTGTGTGTGTTCTAAACTTCTGTGTGTGACATGCTGTGTGTTCTAAATGTCTTTATCTAAGTATCTGTGTGTGTTCCAAATGTATGTGTGTGACATGCTGTGTGTTCTAAATCTCTGTATATAAGTGTCTGTGTGTGACATGCTGTGTGTTCTAAATCTCTGTATCTAAGTGTCTGTTCTAAACATCTGAGCGTCTGTGTTCTAAATGTTTGTGTCTGGTTGTCTGACTGTGTGTTGTAAATCTCAGTATTTGAGTGTTGGTTCAAAATGTCTGAGCGTCTGGGTGTGTGTTTTAAACATTGTGTCTGGGTGGCTGACTGTGTGTTCTAAATGTCTATGTCAGAGGGTCTGTGTGTGAGGTTTCACCTGCTGTGGGTGGGCTTCTACGTGAGCTGCATCTGTGAGTGTTGACTGAAATGGGACAGTGGACTACAGCGTCACATTTCATGACAATACCATCCCTCACCACCGGGGGCAGCTCATCGCTTGGATCTAATATGACACTGGGAATGCGGACAGACATTGATTGTTTCACAACTGGATTTTTTTTAATTTTATTTCAATTGATCATTTATTATTATATTATATTTATTTTCAAACAAAAGGAATTATGTCAAAACTGTAACTAATATCTTCAGGGAGCATGAAGTTGAAATATCTCATCCTGTACAAGAGGGGTTTGAAATGTCATTACAACAAAGAGGGGTGCAGCTTTAGACAGGAGACTGGCGAAAGAGGGTTTCCGTCCCAGCTGGCAGTTCTACATTGGACAAAAAGGCTGAAGAGATACTGGCCTGTGTCAGTCCCGGTCATCTTGGCTGTGGCTAAAATATAAGCTATTATTTGTATATAGACCAGGAGACGGTAAACATTCCAGCTCAGGGGCCAGATCAGGACTTTGAAATAAACATTTGTTTTGTTAATTTGTTAATTATAAAGGATTTGTGGCCCAGAAAAGGGCAATAATTAACCTAAAATGTGTAAACCATTACATGTAAACCGTAGGTCTATTATTATTTCTAAATCACTTTTATTCAGATACATAACAATTGTACAGGCAAGTTATTTTGTACTTCCCATCAAAACTGTTTTAATACCTACCGGATGGAATTGCCTCAAGGGCCTGATCTAGAGTGGTTATCCACCCAATAGTCTTTGTAATGTTGATCAGCTGGCCGACTGACCCAGCATGCAGAGATGCTCGCGTCTCTAGGAGATCCACCTATGGCTGCTACGATGCAGTGCCTGTAGTTACGGATCCCAGAGACAAGGACCCCGGCGCCTATACAACGACCCAGCTCTCATCACCGTGAACATAGTTATCTCCAAATAATTGGCCACAAAATTACCACCCCATGGAACGGGGGATTGCGCGATAGACATACTGGTGTGTGCAGTACCGCTCTATAGTCACGTGTATCCACAGGGGTTGATTCACCACTCCACTTCCTCTGCCACCTTGAGTTTCTTTTTTGTGAAAAAAAGTGTGGTCTTGCCCCCTTGCATTGACTACCGAGCGTTAAATGGCATGACAGTAAAATATCGTTATCCACTTCCCGTAATTTCTTATGTGATTGAGTCAATGCATCAGAGCTGTGCTCGAGACCACCTAAAGCGAGACCGAGACGAGACCGAGACCGAAGGGGGCCGAGACCGAGACGAGACCAAGACCGAAGGGGGCCGAGACCGAGACGAGACCGAGACCGAAGGTGGCCGAGACCGAGTCGAGACCGATACCAAAGGGGGCCGAGACCGAGACCAGTCATATCAACACTAAATAATATGACATGTTTTTGGTCCAATGACCAATGTAAAAAAAAACACTTGACCAACAGCATCAGATCATCTACTGTGTTGTCATCCTGAATTAAATGAATTTTATTAAAAGAGTATGTAGGCCTATTTATTGTCTTATGTAAACATAAAATACGAAAATAAAACCATGATTTTAAAATGCACAGGCTATGATATTAAAATTTCTAAAAATCGAATAAATGAAAATCCATCAAACTGTATGTCCTATGTTGATGTAGTAAATGCTAACACATTTTAGATCACAAGCGACTTGCAATCAAATGATTTGCGCATGATTGGCCCATAAACAAATCTATTTATAATTATTTATCCGTCCACAGGCACGCAGCTTCAGTTGTTTGTCTGCTTGAGCAGGACACGCAAACGAACCGGTTGCACTGCGCACAGTGTTCATTATTGTTACGAGTGCACATGAGACAGCAGCAAACTAACCCGGTTGAACTGCGCACAGTGTTCATATAGATCAGACCAAAACCCTTCCAGTTTAATAAAGATCGGACCAAAACGGGTTCAGTTTCATATAGATCGGACCATAACCGTTCCAGTTTTATGCTCTTTCTGCCGTATGCCCCCCGGACTTATGTATGTCCCACGTCCTTCTGTGTGCATGAGTAATTTCATTTATCGCCCATTTGTAGTTAGCCTATTAATAATTATTGTTTATATTCGTTTAATTTCGATACAAAACAATATTTTGTTGAAGTCTCTTGTAGGCTATATGAATACACTGTGGTTCATTCGTTATTAATTATTGAGTGCAATAGGCGCATGACACATGAATGGGGCTGTATGTATTTGGAGGAATTCGTTCTGTTTATTTAGTGAAACATATTTCTTTATAAACGTACCTCTTTTTTTGTAGTTCAACCAAGCCAATCAGACTATTGTCTATATGTGTTCTCGTAGTATTTGTCTGTGTATCGCCCATTCAACCATTGCCATATAGGCTCAGTGAAGTGTGATCGGTGTCTGGGTACCGCAATTAGGGTACCAACGCCCAGCGGCGTGGGATTTTGGCGACAGGAAGGCAGTTTAGGTATCAAAAAACATGTAAATAGTAGTTTTATATATTGTTCGGTTTGTGATTTTGCAATTCTGAAAACGGGACAAGGTAAAATGCACGTATTTAGGAAAAGTCATGGAAGGACGTCGGCTGTAGCTTTTCAACATTATGTATGTTTTTTAATTACTAACCGCTGTGTGTTTTCGGACAAATTATTTATTTGTGCTCAATGTACTGAATATAGGCAAAACGAATATATTGGCAGATTGTGCAGACATGATCGAGCATATGTTTAAGATTGAAGTATTTACGTGAATGGGTGCACCCTCTAGCGACGCTGGGGGTGGGCTTTTCTTCAAAAGTACATAGCCATTGGCGGGATAAGCCACATCAGAAAAAAACAGTCTGACTCTGGACGAAATACAGCCAATGGAAATACAGCCTCTACATGTCATACTTAAATATTTTTCTAGAAAAAATTGTGGGCGATAATTTCTACGCTGGTCTCGGCTGGTCTCGGAAGAATTTACGAGTCCTTACTGTCCGAGACCGAGTCGAGACCGAGTCCAAATGTAACCGAGACCGAGACGAGACCGAGACCTTAAAAAAGTGGTCTCGAGACCGGTCTCGAGACCGAGACCGGTCTCGAGTACTACAGCTCTGCAATGCATGACTTTTTCACAAAATTAGATCTCAGGAGCGCATATAATTTGGTGTGTATCCGGGAGGGAGATGAGTAGAAGACAGCCTTCAGGACCACCACAGGGCACTATTAGTACCTGGTGATGCCATATGGGTTGATGAATGCGCTGTCGGTCTTCCAGTCCTTTGTGAATAATGTCTTTAGGGACATGCTCGGCTATGGCGTGGTGGTATACATCGATGACATCCTGGTGTATTTAGCCAGCAGCCATATCACCCTATAGCCCAAGACTGGTTGCCCACTGAAGCTAAGCAGGGCTGAGCCTGGTCAGTACCTGGATGGGAGACCTCCTGGGAAACCCAGGTGTTAGTGAGGCTAGAAGGGCCTGCACTCTGGTCTGTGTGGGTCCTAATGCCCCAGTATAGTGACAGGGACACACAGAAGGGGCTGTACTCTGGTCTGGTCCTAACGCCCCAGTATAGTGACAGGGACACACAGTAGGGGCTGTATTCTGGTCTGTGTGGGTCCTAATGCCCCAGTATAGTGACAGGGACACACAGTAGGGGCTGCATTCTGGTCTGTGTGGGTCCTAACGCCCCAGTATAGTCCCGGGGACACTATACTGTCAAAAAGCACTGTCCTTCGCATGAGACGTTAAACCCATGTCTTGACTCCCTGTGGTCAATAAAGAGTTGGCATCCTGGCCAAATCTACCCTCTGTCCATCATGGCCACCTAATCATCCCCATATATACTAATTGGCTTCATCATCACTGTCTCCTCTCCACCAGTAAGCTGGTGTGTGTTCTGGCACTATCCAGGTGGATTCTGCATATTGGTGCTGGTTGAGGAGCTTCCCCTTCCATGTAAAGCTGCTATATAAATATGTAACAAATTATTATTATTCGACTATGCAGGTTGATCATGTCTCCCTTGTTCGCAGAGTATTAGAGTGACTGTTGGCGTATGATCTATATGCCAAAGCAGGGAAGTGTCATTTTTTCAGTGAGCAGCCTTGTTTCTCGGGTTCCACATTACCATTATGTGAGGGTATACGCCTCCTCGTGTTCCCGTGTGCGCCCAGAGTTAGGCACCTAGACACCTTCCGACGGGTTACACCCTTTGCCCATCCACAGCGACCATGGTCGCATTTGTCTGTTGATTTTTCTACTGATCTCCCTCTTCCCAAGGGCAAGGACAGGGTCCTGGTCGTTGTGGACCGGTTCTCATAGGCCTGCCGCTTCTCCCGATGGCCCTGCAGACCGCGGAGGCCGTATTCTCACATGTCTTCCGGCACTACGGGGTTCCAGAGGACATCATGTCTGACCGAGGTCCACAATTCACATCAAGGGTCTGGAAAGCGTTTATGAAACGCCTGGGGGTCTCGGTCAGTCTGACTTCTGGACACCACCCCGAAGCAAATGGGCAGGTGGAGAGAGTAAACCAGGATTTGGGGAGGTTTGTGAGGTCGTACTGTCAAAACCGGTCGGGGGAGCAGTCGTAGTACCATGTCCCCTCAGCGGCCTGGGCTGAATAACTGGGAGCAGGTCTTATTTCAACACACACAATATAAAGGACTATCCGCTGGTGTCTCTATATGCTGCTCCCTCAACTCTACGGAGGAGCTAATGAATACAGTCTTCTTCACACATGGATTTCATCATTGCGCTTGTGATTTGACATTGCAGTCTTGTGCATCGTCCGTCGTCAAAATGGGGGAGGTTGGATGCTCGTCAAAGGATGTGTCAGTGTTTTTTCGCCGGAATGCCGGGTTAATTATAACAACTTTTATTCATTACATTTGCAAAGCGCTTTTCTCACACCCAAGGCGCTGTTTCCACAGTGAATTACTTAACCGCTATTCCCGTCGTGTCAATCCAATGTATGTGTGGTAAATCACATGTTTTATGGCACAACATCTGTTCATATTAAGGAGTGCGTCCTTGTACCTGTGTGCTCTGTATGTTACTGTGTGCTCGCAGCATGTGTACAGTGTGTGAGCCATGTTGTATTGTGTCTGGCTCTGTGTGTGTGTGTGTGTGTGTGTGTGTGTGTGTGTGTGTGTGTGTGCGAGATGGAATGCAAGAGATAGGTAGAGAGCTAGCTACAGTAGCAGAGCATTATTCTAAGCATTTCCAGGAGCTGGAGGGTACTTTCTCCTGCTTCATTGAGATGCTTTGTCCTAATCAGCCTCTTCCCGCCTGGCTGCACTCAACTAGGGCACATACAGAGGCTGCTCGCCCCTTCTCTTTCTCTCTCTCTCTCTCTTCTTCAATCTATCTCTCTACCACCATCTTGCTTTCTTTCTCCCTCCACTATTTCCATCCATCTACTTCCTACTTTCTCCCTTTCTCCTGTTCCTCTCCATCTTTCCCCAAGTCACAACTTCTCCCTCACTATTTCACATTTTCCACTCACACCTCTCTCTTTCCCCTTTACCTCTCTTCTCTCTACATCCACATCTCCTCTCTCTCCCCCTTTACCTCTCCTCTCTCTCCCCCTTTACCTCTCCTCTCTCCCCCTTTACCTCTCCTCTCTCCCCCTTTACCTCCCCTCTCTCATCCCCCTTTACCTCTCCTCACTCATCCCCCTTTATCTCTCCTCTCTCTCCCCCTTTACCTCTCCTCTCTCTCCCTCTTTACCTCTCCTCTCTCTCTTCCCCTTTATCTCTTTTCATCTCGTCTTTCTTTCACCCTCCAGTTGTCTTCTCTGTCTGTCGCCCAATTACTTTGTCTTTCCTTGTCAGTTCTCTAGCCATCTCCCCACCTTCTTACCCCTCCCCACCACTGCCTAACACACACTTTGTATCTCTAATCTCCATCTCATTAGAAAATGGTACCTGAATTTGTGTCAGGGAAGAGAGGCAGGATGATGATGATGGGTCCCTGAAATAGCAGATAATCACACGTGGAACATCGCTGGAGAGACACACTGAAACCTAACAGACAGCTTTCTGTCTGAAAACACAGCATCATCATCCGCCTCCCCGTCATCATCACCAGTTTCAATATCCAATGAAGGTGTTGAACCGAAAATATAGTTGTATGTATGTAGGTTATGTATGTATGCATGCATGTATATAGGTTATGTATGTATGTATGTATGTAGGTTATGTAGGTTATGTATGTATGTATGTATGTATGTATGTATGTATGTATGTATGTATGTATGTATGTATGTATGTATGTATGTATGTATGTATGTATGTATGTATGTATGTATGTATGTAGGGTATGTATGTGTGTATGTATGTATGTATGTATGTATGTATGTAGGTTATGTAGGTTATGTATGTATGTATGTATGTGTGTATGTATGTATGTATGTATGTATGTATGTATGTATGTATGTATGTATGTAGGGTATGTATGTATGTATGTATGTATGTATGTATGTATGCATGCATGTATGTATGTATGTTATGTATGTATGTAGGTTATGTATGTATGTAGGTTATGTATGTATGTATGTATGTATGTATGTATGTATGTATGTATGTATGTATGTATGTATGTATGTAGGTTATGTATGTATGTAGGTTATGTATGTATGTAGGTTATGTTACATTTGTATGTACACATGTATAGGCAATTCTAATATATAATAATATATGCATTTCTGTTTGTATGTATGTATGTATGTTTGTGCGTATGTATTTATGTATGTAGGTTTTGTATGTATGTATCTATGTTTATGTGTATGTATGTATATATGTATGTATGTGTGTATGTATATATGTATGTATGTATGTTTGTTTGTTTGTTTCTTATTGTTTGCTTGTATGTATGGCCTTGCAGGGGAAAAACTTTCTTGCCAGGTTGACCGGTCACCCATATATTTAACATGAAGAATTAAACAGGGAAATGCATTGCACATGTAAATCAGCAGATTGATAAGAGAATAATGAGTGGGTAAAGAAATGAGATCCGAATCAGAACTAAAAAGCAAAAGACATCGAGAAAGAAATGAACAAGAGGCTGTTGTCCAAAACGCTCTGCGTGCGTCCTAAACACAACCCAGGCAGAGACAGAGAGACAGAGAAAAAACGAGTGAGCTGAAGAGACAGAGAGACAGAAAGAGGAAAATGAAGACATGAAAAGAGAGATAGCAATATCTTACGTTGGCTTAGAGGCCTCAGCCTGGTCAGTCTGCAGTTTCTCTCCTCCTTCCACCTCCATAGTACAGTACACAATCCGGTTAGGAGCCAGAGATTTCAACCCCACCACCTCCATGATCACCACCTGGAGATCACACACACAAACAGCAGAGCGTAAAACCACTAGTGTATCTTTAAGGTCCAAACTGTAAAATAAATGACATTAGTCCATATTGTAGTGGCATTACGGCCCGCGTCTGGCTTACACACCATGCTATATCAGTAACAGTTCATCCATCTGACTAGAGGAACATTCTGCACTCTGAACCCAGTAAAACCACAAAACACCATCAACGTGTTCACCCTGTTCACAACAGTCACTCTGGCCTTGTTGTTCCGAGGGAAAACCCATCTAGAGTATAACCTCGTTAAAAAAAATAATCTAAAAGTCTCAGCCGAAGCTCTGTCGGTCATCAACATTTAAAATATCTCTTTAAACCGCACCCGGGCTGACGGAGAGACGCTAACGCGGAGGCCTACTCAGGCAAACTAAAACCTATTATCATTCAAATGGGAAAAGACAACAGGGGCCAAAAGCCCAATCACTAAATTCAATGACAGAAGCTACAAATCAGGCCAGCCTCTAGAATGTATAAAGCAGCAGTTTCAGGGCCGAGCCCCCTAATCACTGCATCTTCTCGGCTCTGCTCTACAATCAACTGCTGAGGGCTAGTGGCTAGCAGTGTTAACGTGTCCATGTAGAAGTACACTCTCCCACAGTAGCCCACAGAAACCTGGGAGAAATCCCATTTCTTTAGATCTCTCGTTGCACCAGGGGCAACTGCCCGATATTACAATATTACATTTTATTGAAGTTAAAACGACTCGCTATGAAATACACAACGGAGGTGTTATGAAGTATCACATTACTCAGGTCTACATAGAGATCTGTGATTTTACCCTGGCGTTTGACAATATGCGTTCTCTTTCGGGCTGGAGAATCATCTTTTTGCAGTCTTGCAGGATATATACACTGATGAGCCAAAACATGTGTTGAGCCTAATATGCTGTTGCTTCTCCTGCCAAAACAAGAACTCTACAAAATCCCTAAAGGCCTCCTGTAGTATCTGGAATTAAGAAATTAGCAGCAGATCCTTCAAATCCTGTAAATTGCCAAGTGGAGCCACCGTAGATTGAACTTGGTGATCCAGAACATTCCGCAGATGAGCCCCTTGTCCCTCAGACTGCCGAAGAAACACGCTGATATTGTTCATAATGACTTCTCGTCTTTATTACCATATGAAATATTTGTCTGTGAGATTAACTGGGTTTTAGGGTTGTAGGGGTTAAGGTCAGAGGTTAAGGTCAGAGGTTAAGGTCAGGGGTTAAACATGGGCTCCTACCTCCAGAGTGAAGGAGAGCACCACATCAGATTTGGACAGTGTGTTCTCATCCTCCTGGCCCATGTCCATGATGGAGGTGTTGTGGCCTTTTTTCAGCTTCTGCAGTTTGAACTCTCCTCCCTTGGATACCGGCATGCTCTCCAGATTGGCCATCAGCTGGTTCACCGACGCCTTCAACTCTTCGATATACATCTGCTCCATCTCTTTCGACACAAACTTTGGAAACTTTCCACCCTTTGAAGGAGAAAAATTCCAACATTTGTGTTTGTATAAACCGTGTTTAGACAACAGATGTGTTTATACTTTTAGTTGGTGTCATCTAGTGTCATCAAGTTATCGTGACGATGCATATAAAAATTCATTGTACAATAAATAAGCATAACACCCTAATGTATGAGCTGTATTGTCAATGTGAATGGGAATAACTGTTCTACGAACAAAGCATTTGGTACAGGCTCTGTGTCTACTGTTTACCTTTGTTTACTTAGTCATTAAACAGTTGAGCAGATATGATTTGCAGTGTGTACTAGTTTATGTGTCACCAACAGGTGGGGGTTCTGTCTGACTCCACACCATGTCACCAGACTCACCCTGGCAATCTGATCGGCCATCTGCAGACGCCCATCCAGTTCCCTTCTGATCTGAGCGGCCTGTTCATCCAGGTTGTCCAGCTGAAAGAGGCATAAGAGACACAGAGGAGACAAGTTCATATGAGGTGAGACATACACAGAGGAGACAAGTTCATATGATGTGACACATACACAAGAGAGACAAGTTCATATGATGTGAGACATACACAGGAGAGACAAGTTCAGATGATGTGAGACACACACAGGAGAAACAAGTTCATATGATGTGAGACATACACAGAAAAGACAAGTTAATATGATGTGAGACATACACAGGAGAGACAAGTTCATCTGATGTCAGACATACACAGGAGAGACAAGTTCATCTGATGTCAGACATACACAGGAGAGACAAGTTTAAATGATGTGAGACATAAACAGGAGAAACAGGTTCATATGATGTGAGACATACACAGGAGAGACAAATTAATATGATGTGAGACATACACAGGAGAGACAAGTTCATGTGATGTCAGACATACACAGGAGAGACAAGTTTAAATTATGTGAGACATAATCAGGAGAAACAGGTTCATTTTTCTGAGTCTTTACACCTCTTGCATTGTGTAAAACACGCTTACATTCATTTATATTGATCAACAGTCCATGGTTTTGTTTAGGTACTAATCGAAAGAATAATGTGTTGAGCAATTCATTGTTCATATCGTGTTTCAAGCAAATCAGTCAAGTTGCCAGGGAGTCGTTTTATGTGCATTTCACAAAAATCTAATTAGCTCAAAATCCATCAATGTATTAATCTAATGAGAATTTAATCACTTTCATTAGCGCCAGCTCTGGAGATGTGCCACTGGCGACAGAAATACCTGCACAGTGTTTCCTATAGCTGCTATCATGATTCGCAAAAAGGTTTGGATGAAATGGGCTTGAGAAACAAAGCATTGATTTCCCGGTTGAATTAAAGGTAAATAAAGAATCTCTGCCTTATCTCGTGCCTACGGTACCAAATCAGAACCGTTCTGACCACAGGGGACCTTCCATGCGGCACTTATCTTTTATATGTACGGCACAAAGAGCTTTTCAAATCAAGATGATACAAGCGCCTACTAGCAGATCTGGGTATTTATATACACTATATAAAAGGCTAAACTGATCGCAAATCAGCGGTCTTTGTGAATACTAGCTTTGTCCCCACTCTCTCACTTCACATTGAAAGTAATTACTTGATTAATAAATACGGGGGAGACTCCCACAAGACAGTGCCTCCACAAATCCAATTACCGTAGGTTTTTCAAGGGAAGAGGTAAACAAGCGTATACATCAGGACAAAGAAGAGATTATTTAGACATACACCATATACCCAGGAGGACATCTACACTGAACCGGGCAATCAATACATGCTTCATACTGACCTCTGTATAGCTAAAGGTCACAAGGTTAAAGGTCAACATGTTTATCTGCTCTGATCTCAGGATTGGGGATTGTAGTCACACTGCGTAAATAAATACTCTGTCGCTGATTGACAAAAATATGGATTTCGGCTTACCTACAGTTTTCCAGAGACACGTTAACCCTAATCCTGAACAATCCCAAATCTCCATAGGAAATTATTTAGTCCACGAATAGTGCTACTAAATAGCCTAGAGAACAAACTAAAACTGGATTTCGATTGGATATTAGCTCACTATGGTTTTTTACCAATCTGTATCAGATCTTGTCTTCTGTTGGTCGCTGGGCCAACATTCTGATAACCAATGTATTACATTATCCGCTGATTGGAAATAAAAATGCCAACATTTTCTGCATCTTGCAACTGTGTGGTCCTTGTACACAGACAAAAAAAGATGAAAAAATGTATCTGGATAAAAAAAAACATTGAAAATCAGGATACAACACAGATGAGGTGAAAAAGAGCAGCCTCATTTAATTGATTAGTATAGGTATTGAGTGAATCCTACATCTATATGAATATACTTATCCCCTAGAATATAATACAGTATATAGAATATCTAAGGATGTACGGTATGCATATAGTATAGACAACAGCCATCCATAAGCCAGGCCTGGTTTCAGAAAGCCGCCATGTTAGCATCTGTATTCTGGGCATTTTGTTGTTCTAACAACACGAGTGAAGCTCTGTCAAATGCCTTTGTACTGAGGAGAGAGTGGCGCTCGCTGGACAATCTCTCTACATGTCTCTCTGACAGACTATAAGGAATAATGCCTCCCTAAGCAATAATCTCTCTTGAGGAGCGTTCATACTGACCTCGATGTCCACTGTGGATGAATGTATTGTGCCACCATCTGCAAGAAAGCCTTCTCAAGACAATCCTCTCTCTCTCCATCCCTCTCTCTCTCCATCCCTCTTTTCTTTCTCCCACTCTCTTAATATTCACCCCCGCCCTCTGTCTAAATACCACTCTCCCCCATGTTCGCCCCACTTCTCCCCCACCAGTTTCCGGCCTGTCCCTCTTCTAGGATCCTGTCATTGGTGTGTGTGTGTCTGAAGCGTTGTGACATGTGTACCACCCACTCACTCTCTGTGGAGTCCTCAGAAATGTGACGGCTCAGCCAGGTTCACCCGTCAAGTCAAGTCACACATGCAGAGTACTTTCACCCACCCACCTACACAAACACACCTAACCCACCACTTACCCCAAACACTGATGCACCTCCACGAGCACGTCTATCTGATGCCCCATTAACTACATAGTGCTCTATAACTGGTACTACACACTGATGAACTACATAGTGATCTATAACTGGTACTACACACTGATGAACTACATAGCGATCTATAGCTGGTACTACATACTGATGAACTACATAGTGATCTATCACTGGTACTACACACTGATGAACTACATAGTGATCTATAACTGGCACTACACACTGATGAACTACATAGTGCTCTATAGCTGGTACTACACACTGATGAACTACATAGTGATCTATAGCTGGTACTACACACTGATGAACTACATAGTGATCTATAACTGGTACTACACACTGATGAACTACATAGTGATCTATAGCTGGTACTACAAACTGATGAACTACATAGTGATCTGTAGCTGGTACTACAAACTGATTAACTACATAGTGCTCTATAACTGGTACTACACACTGATGAACTACATAGTGATCTATAGCTGGTACTACACACTGATGAACTGCATAGTGATCTATAGCTGGTACTACAAACTGATGAACTACATAGTGTTCTATAGCTGGTACTACAAACTGATTAACTACATAGTGATCTATAACTGGTACTACACACTGATGAACTACATAGTGATCTATAACTGGTACTACATACTGATGAACTACATAGTGGTTACGTTGTGGTTAAACCCAGTTCTGTAACCCTGTCACCATGCAGTAAACTGGCTGAGTGGTTACGTTGTGGTTAAAACCAGCCAATGACTAAAGCCGGAGGCTAACTGAATCCCATCAGAGATTACCTCAGGCAGGCTCACAATTAAATGATCAGGAACCCCAGACTCCTACAGGACACAGTAGATCAGTGTGCCTGAGCCCGGGCATTTACCTTCAGGTTAAGTCTAAAACCCAATTGCTACTTTCAAAAATCCCATCCTAGTCAATTATTCCGTTGGTTAACCCAGTTGTTAGACTACGTTTTACCGACCAAAATCACAGACACAAATGAAAGCATTGATGTATCTACAATAAATTGTATTTCTAAGATGACATTTTTTTAGCAATCGGTTGAGAAAACCGGCTGCTGTGGTGGTCAGGACAGCATATGTGTTTGGAGGTACAGTACATGTGTTTGGAGGTACAGTACATGTGTTTGGAGGTACAGTACATGTGTTTGGAGGTACAGTACATGTGTTTGGAGGTACAGTACATGTGTTTGGAGGTACAGTAAATGTGTTTGGAAGTACAGTGAATGTATTTTGAGGGAATGATGGTATCTGTCTGTACTATCAATGACAACAAAGGTGATTCTGATTTTTTTTTCAGAACTGTGACTTTAAAAGCATTTCAACAGCTAGAGACGACCTTGGTGCTTAGACAAATGTTAACGTCGCTATTTGGTTCCTGTGAGGAGGCTGTGCTGTGGTTCTTGTTAGAGAACGATGATGTACAAAGTAGGGCAGAGCCTAGTTTTCTGCCCCAGAGTAATAAAAAGCAGAAGAATTCACAGGCCCTCACATTAATAATGAATGGTGTGATACGTACAGTATATACTAACTGGCACAGTACAGAGAGCAGTGGAAAGGCCTGAGAGCCTGGTCTCTCTCGCTGAATGTCTCCTTATGTCTCTCTGCCTCTCACTTCCTCACACCCGTAGCAAAATATATGTTTTTCTTGTCCCTCACAATTTATCTCACTCTTAACTCTTATTTCTCTTTTAATTTGCATTGTCTTTTTCACCAATTCTCCCGTTACCACCGTGTCCTCTCTTTACCATTAACTTGTGCCCTTTCAACTCTCCCCTTCCTCTCCTGTTGTGGATCCCCCGTTAAGGTTGACCATAACTGTCTGTTTGCCTTACAGAGGACATAGCAGTGCCTACATTTAACAGCCCAGCTGACAGGCAGGCCGACAGACGGACGGACGAGCAGACAGACAGACAGAAAAACAGACAACCAGACAAACAGTTGGGATTACAGGTACAGAAGCAGTAGAGGACAGTGCTTTACTTCACTCTAGAAGGAACTGTACTGTAGTGAAAGTTCCAGTCATGCTAGCACATTGTGGATATTAGACAGCCCTTTGTGGCTGTTCACTTGGGAATAATAATCCAATAATCCACCCAGACAGAAGAAGCTCCTGTATCCTCCTTCCCCTACAGGAGTTAGGGGGTCTATTGTAAACCTCTCCTCCTCTCTGCACTGCTCTTTGTCTTTCCCCCTTTATCTCTCCTTTTCCCCTCCATAACCCGTCTTTCACCTCACCTCATCTCGGTTCTCCTCTCTGTCCTGTATTTCACACTCTACTATTACATTAACAGACCCAGTCTTTCTCCTAGGCTTTACTGTATTGATTCCCTGCGCCTTCCAGCCATCCCGTTAAGGAGAGAATTAGCTGCTAGTACTGTGTGGCTGTTACAATGGGAAGAGGGGTGAGCTGTGAGTGAAAGTGGCTGGACTGAATTCACATTGAATTGAGATGGAGGGACTGATGGATGTGAACTGGGGATAAAAGAGGGAGAGATGGACTGAGAGGAAAGGGAAGAAGACAGAATGGCCAGAGAAAGAGAGAACTGACGACTAAACAAAACGAACAGGTCTCGGAGAGAACGAAGAGAAAGAGATAGATAGAGAAAAATACTTTGAGGGGCAGAGAGAGAGAGAGAGTGAGACGGGGAGGAGAAAGAAACTGGGGTGAATGTACTTTAAGTAGACTGATGGATTTGTCCTAAAGAAACACGTAAGTATCGTTGTGTAAACAAATGTAGTCTCTCTTTGGTTGAGTTCTGGTTATCTACTTCTGGTTAATAGATCCCAACGATCAGAACAAGCAGAATAAAGTTAATGAAAACAGTAGCCAGAACAACTTGAATTTAACACTAATTTACTTACTATACACTGACAGGGATGTTAAACAGTTAAGACATTTTATGATGTGTCACCTGTTACCAATGCAGTCTCCATTTCTTCTCCATGAATCAAGGATGTTAGTCTGAGCTGCTGAGAAGTCATCCTGGACAGTGTAATGTTGTGTGTTTAACTGCTGAGAAGTCATCCTGGACAGTGTAATGTTGTGTGTTTAACTGCTGAGAAGTCATCCTGGACAGTGTAATGTTGTGTGTTTAACTGCTGAGAAGTCATCCTGGACAGTGTAATGTTATGTGTTTAACTGCTGAGAAGTCATCCTGGACAGTGTAATGTCATGTGTTTAACTGCTGAGAAGTCATCCTGGACAGTGTAATGTCATGTGTTTAACTGCTGAGAAGTCATCCTGGACAGTGTAATGTCATGTGTTTAACTGCTGAGAAGTCATCCTGGACAGTGTAATGTTGTGTGTTTAACTGCTGAGAAGTCATCCTGGACAGTGTAATGTCATGTGTTTAACTGCTGAGAAGTCATCCTGGACAGTGTAATGTCATGTGTTTAACTGCTGAGAAGTCATCCTGGACAGTGTAATGTCATGTGTTTAACTGCTGAGAAGTCATCCTGGACAGTGTAATGTCATGTGTTTAACTGCTGAGAAGTCATCCTGGACAGTGTAATGTCATGTGTTTAACTGCTGAGAAGTCATCCTGGACAGTGTAATGTTGTGTGTTTAACTGCTGAGAAGTCATCCTGGACAGTGTAATGTTGTGTGTTTAACTGCTGAGAAGTCATCCTGGACAGTGTAATGTCA